>CM023455.1:28987577-29600979 GCA_013339765.2 Haemaphysalis longicornis
ATGGTTTTATGCCCGTGTATTATTGCCACCCGTATAGCGGGCATAGTTGGTACTCTTTTTGTTTGCCACATTCCAAATCAGTTCCTTTTGTTTTTATTCTAACCACTACGATCTGTTAACAGTTATTGCAAATATTATTGTGTCACAAACTCGAGCGTACGACGTTCACAAGTACTGTATAGCTTTTTCATATTATTGTACAGCGCCTAATTCTTGTTACAGTAGTCCTATTCATTCAGTTCGTTTGTATTCGCCCCGAGAAAACACTGATCTCTCTCGAACGAAGCGGCGGTAACGCCGCTTACTTGCCGGCTCGCCGCCAAGAGAATACCAAAAAAAAAGCTCCGCCGCTCAGCTTTCACCGAAGCTTCGAGTTCTTTCGAGGGGGCGAGCGTAGCTGTGTCAGTGCTAAAGCGCGCCGATGATTCCAGAGGGGAGAAAGAGCAAAGTGGTTCGCTCGATGGCGGCAGGAGCGTTGTGCGTTGTGCCCTCTCTCTCCGCGCTGGCACAGTAATAAAAATAGAAGCCGCGCCGAAGAAAATCCGCTACGTTTGGACGTCGTGATGTGACAACGGTTTCTGCCAGTTTGTAAACCACACCATCGGCGACGCGCGCCCTGGATTACTCTATCGTAATCCCGGGACTCGAATCACGGTGATCATCTCAGACGGTCTGGCCTACCACAAAGCCACGCTTCCAAGGTAGCCGAATCGCCTCCGACAGGGATATTCCACAAAAAATGGTCGTCGGTCCCATTTACCTTTACATGGGGGTAAACCACTTCTGAAGAGCCCAGCTGCTTGTTCGGTAGAATCTGTCCCTCATTTTATGCAGTGTATCATTCGCGTTTCATATTACAAACGTCAATGCGTTTTTCCAGCCGGCGGGAAGCGTTATTGGTGACTGGCTCCGCACGTGTGCGTTAGCCTCGTCTTGGCACTTCTATTTTGAGATGCTGACATGGCCTTCTCGTGCCTGGTCGCCGAATATGAAACCGTCATCGCTGACATGTAGCAGCACTTCGTCATCGACAGCAAGCGCCCACCATCATCATCATTGGCCGCTACCTCCGTCGTCAGCAGCACGTGGCCTCGACACGCACGAAGATCTACGCGCTAGAGAACAATCAGGGTACTGCACTGCTCGGCCCCGTTCCACGGGCGCTCCCAGAATCGCGGGGCTTCTGCTGCCACCGAATCCTCCTCTGTAAATAAATGTAGTGTCAGCCGCACGACCACATCGGCGCCCACATTCACTGGTGACCCAGACGTCGGCAGTATGGAGCCCCACTTCGCTTCCCTCTGCTGCCCTACCCGGCCTTCGAGCGACGCTACCTCCGAGCCTGGATCATAAAAATGGAAGCGCACTTCTTCATCCGCCGCATCGACTCACAGATCGAGCGCTACCGAATCACCACCGCCCTGCTTCCGGCCGACATACGCTGTGAGGCACTAAAACATGGTGAGTCGCCCTAGGACACGTTACAGGCCTATGTGATGGCACACCTCGGCTCAAGTCTTTCCCGCCACAAGGACGCTGCATCGCCCCCTTGCACGGTTACCTCGCACGACGTACCGCACGATGGAACGGGAACCGTGCTGACCTGCTTGCAGCCTCCCTGCCACCCTGAGGATGACCCTCCGACCCAAGAGCGAAGAGACGTTCTACCACCACCCGGCTTCGCTGAACGTAATTCTACGGGCCACTCCAAGCCTGCTGCGCCAAGCAACTCCACTCAAAGTGCTTCCGCCACGGCATCCAGTGCAGCGACTTTGCCACCCCACCCACCGTTCTTCCCTAAGAACCCCGAGGTGTGGCTTATGCAGATGGAGTACTTTCTCGACCTGTACCACGTCACAGCCCAGGAGGACCGTTACTCACTGATGTACGAGCTCCTACCATCAAGCTTAGCCTCCACCTTGCCGGAGCCTGGAGCCCAGCACTACGACGAGCTCAGGACCGTCCTCCTGACGCGCTAAGGTCGGTTCCTCAGACTAACCACGCCAGCAGCCCGGCCTTGCACCAACCCTGTCAGGGACCTTGTTCCAAACACCAGCACGCTGGCGTCGGCGGAACCGCCCCGTGATGACACTACTACTACGACCACGCTATGCCCAGCGGACGCACCTCGCGGCAACGATGAACGACTGCGCCTCACACCCCAGCAGTCTGTTGCCCACTGTGTCTACGCTGCCTGCCTGCTTTACGCAAGCACCGGGCTGGCGCCTGAACACACCGCTGTTACCACCCTTCAAACAAGCGGCACCCGTGGACTTAGTCGCAGTTTATGCACCCACTACGCCGTGTTCATCTTCGCAACAAGAGATGCTATTTCAAGACGCTGCTTCACGACGCACCTCTATCATATGTGATGTGATTGACGCGTCCACTAAACCTCCCCTGCAGTCACCGAGAAGCACGCATGAGATGCACACTGCGCTACTCGAAACCGACCACGAAAAACGCGCATCCTCCGACAAGCTCTTACAGCCCCGTACTACCTTCCGTTACAAGAACACCGATAGGAAGAATAGTGTGACCGGCAAACCTATATTTCACTCCATGAACCCCTGCCAGAAGAATCTAGGGGGCAGCTTTACCTTGCCAAGCAATGTTAGTGGCCGCCGAGCTGGCGAGACACAGATCCACCTGACGAAAACTGACCCTCTCCTGTCTTGAAGCGGCCCCCACCAGCTCGCATGAGCGCCGTCTTGCTTAAGCGTCGCCGTCGACGTCGCAAGTGCCGACAATGAAAGCGATCTTCTGCGCCAGACCAACAGCAAGAATTTCACGACCACCGCCTGTTTCGGCGATGCAAACGCCGCACACGCGTGCGCTGGGTCAATCGGGGTTGTCAAGCTCATCAAAACCTGCTTTCGACTTCCGCCACACGCAGACGCCGCAGTCATCATCCGCGTCACCTCCCGGTTCCGCGTAAAGCATGTCTGTCTATTTTTCGCCCGACTGTATCCTCCCCACCTCAACTTCGACGAATAAGGCGTGCTGCTACTACACGGGCACACTCACGTCGCGGGACGCTACCCTTACTGCGCCCGCACTTCCAAACCTGTCCCATCACCTGCGTGAACGTGGACACCCGCGACAGCCTGACATCGGACCAGCCGATTCATGCTCAAGCTCGACCGGTACTCCACTATGAGCCCAGGCCAACGGAGGTTATATTATGCACCGGGAACCCTCATGACGACGTCTTCGACTGTGAGCGAACGCTATTTCGGGCCTGACCAGAACGACTCTAGGATGCTAGATCCCTTTTTACTTGGACTACTTACGGAACTCTGACCGCGGGCACACCCTGTACATAGCTTTCCTCGCAAGGTAGTTGCTCATGTTTTCTTTTGTCGCGCTCCGCGCCAGGGGGGAGCCCTGTAGCGGCAGTTCGTCATCGACAGCAAGCGCCCACCATCATCATCATGGGCCGCTACCTCCATCGTCAGCAGCGCGTGGCTTCGACACGCACGACGATCTACGCGCCAGAGAACAACCAGGCTACTGCACTGCTCGGCAGCGTTCAACGGGTGCTCCCAGACTCGCGGTGCTTCTGCTGCCACCGAATCCTCCTCTGTAAATGAATGTACGGTCAGCCGCACGACCACATCGGCGTCCACCTTGAACACTTGCAAAACCAAGCAGTACGCCTGGTTACATTCAATCCTGCTTAGACATCTACCCTCTGAATCTACCAAAATCTGAACATTCTTCCGCTCACATACTCACTACAAATAAAGCTTGGCCTTCTAATTCATTTATTTCGAAATAAAGGCACTGTCGTTAATAATATTTCTGCCCCCCAATTACTAAACCCCAATATTACCAGATTCGCGGAACAAAACAATAAGTACCAATTTTCAACAAGTACACATCCACTCATTCCCCGTCTTCGTTAATGGCGGAAAATGGAATTTGAACTTTAGAGCAGCGAAGTAAACTAGCCCGCCTAAAATTTTTATTGCCACTCACACAATTTTCGTCCTTACAAATCTCGCAAAAATCTATTCAAATGCTCTTTCTTTCCGCGGACAATTTCGGAGTGTAATGCATTACCAAGTTCGGGTTTCTCTGCGCGAACTGTAGCAGACTTTTTAGCGAAGGTGTTTATTGCCCAAGAAGAATTATCATCTTTGCGTCAGAGGTTTGCCCACTGACTGCTGGTGCTTTTCTAGTTTCTGTGTAGCTCTTGAATGGCTAAGGGTGTTTTTTAGTGGGTTTTATTGTTTGTTGGGAACACTGCGTATTTGTTTGATCCTTGTTTCTCTTGAAGTTAAAATATTTAGGGTGGTCTCTTAATGTATGACCTGTATTGTACAAAGGTTTCAAAGGTTTTGTTTTGCTCGACCTTAGAGCCATAGTGTGATCGTTGCAACTTTTTAGTTTACACTAGTTTTGCACTGTGCAACGGTTTTTGTTTAAAATGATTTTGCCTTTACGTGTTACCTGAAAATGTGTGTTTAATTGTATGTATGTGTGTGTATTTGTTTATATATTTATACTTTTTGTGTGTGTGACCAAAGCATGGTAATTGATATGTATTCACCGCTACCATGCGATACATGTAACTTTCCCTTCTGCCCTCCTGCTTGGTCCTTAGAGGACTGCAGTATGTACTAAAAAATAAAAAATAAAGAAATAAGCTACTACCAAATGAGCACACAAATTAGGTTAAACAAAGAGTCCTCTTTTGAAGAATAATTCTTTGGAATTCATTGGCCACAAACATGAAATTCACCTTGTCTGAATGCCTTTTTTATAAATGCTGAAATGATTACTTCTGCTCAGTAGTTTGCCGTTATCTCAATGTATATTACCCTTGCTTTATTACGTCTAACCCGTTCTTTGAATATATCTGTTTAACTATTGTGTATTTATGTTTTTTGTTTTTTGCCAAATATCGCTTCACTGATCTCTGTAACACTCTGCCTGCCTGTGTGTGCAGTTGTTTTGTACTCAGCAACAGGAGGTCCCCTGGACAGTGTAAACTCTGGGAACTCCTTCGATAATAATATTTGCGATTGTGCTTTTTTTATATGCAAATATTTTTCAATAAAACCTAAAAACCTGAAACCTGATAAAGATAGGTTATTTCCATACCAGTAGTTTATTTACATAATTCCATTTATTGTCATGGTCTCTTTGCACACCGCTACAAACGGAGCAATACCGGCATTCTCATGCTAGGGTACTGTGTACAAAAAAGGAGTAGCCGCGATATGAGATCAACAAAAAATTGCAATTTCCTGTTTCTAACTTAACTGTGTACCTTTTTCAAGTTTAAAGATAACCACACCAGAGAATGGGTTTTGACATCGGCTCCCACGCAAGGCATTCAGTCAGTACTACAATATAAACACATAGGAAAATACATTTATGCGCTTCCATATGTTTTTTGTTCCTGGCAACCAGTAAAACAATCTTCCCGCGCACCCATCTTAATTAGCTCTGGAGTCACTGACCCCCCGAGCTGAATAAAAGAGCCACATTAGGATTTCACCGTGAGGCACGTGCATAAGAAAGCAGGAAAAAGGTTGCAAGAAATTTGCTACCTAAAAATTGACTCAACGCAAGCCGGCCTCGAGAGGGGTTCTGGTCTCGAAAGTGACTTTTCGACAACACTATGACACAAAAAATGCAAATAAAACTGTGGAAGGTACAATTCCAAAACAATCCTACGCCTCGCAGTAAATTACCTCAGGATACGTGCGAGGACTTGTTTGTTCAGAACGTCCCTGTAACGCTCATTTGGGAACATACCAAAAATGGTTTTACTTGTCGTACGTTTTCGTTACACACGTGTCAAGGAATATTTGGCCGCGTGTGAAGTACACATGCGCAATTTAAATGCTTTTGTAATCAGTGTTTGTAACTCTTCTATACTCTCGTGGTGCGGCTTCAAAAAAAATGTATTTGTTACCACGAAGTAAAACATTGTTTCTTCAGAAAAGAGCGAATGGCCTAAAATACGGGCCAGTACAATCTTAGGAGTAAAAAAAAAGAATTTATGGCTGCCGCCAACAAAAATATTTTATTTGTAATCTTACCGCCGATACATTGCCAGTACGGACTATGGGTAAAACAATATTCTTGTGTAGAGCATCAAAGCAGTTGCTCGTCAATATTCTAGCATTCTGGCCAACATTGTTAACACTATTTTCGAAGCTGGTGTTCTTTCTAGTCTGCCTGACGAAGAAAAGCGGACCATGTATTCAAGAAGGTTTCTCTTTTGCTCGTGTGCAGCTGCCGTTCAATACGAGCCCTGCCTATTTTCAGCAAACTCACAAAGAAACCTATGGTAATTTGCCTAATTCTTTTTGTCAAAAATTTTTGTGTAACCACTCATCAATAAGTCTTCCAACCTAATTGCCCCGCCAAGGTTTATTCAAATTTTCCATTACGTATAAAGCCTATACTAAATGGGTCTTAATTGGTGCTACACGGCTTTATACAATTTAAGAAACAGTTTGTTGCGAGAAACGACTAATTAAGGTTTGCAAAACTCTAATTATTTAAAATGCATGGCTAATCATTGGCACTATTCAGTTTCTTGCGTGACAGAACCCACTTTGTCGGAATTGCATGCGCGTTTCCTTTTTCTTTTTATAAGTTTTAATGTGTTCCTCAAGTATGCGTTCTGGGGCCACTTTATTTTATATTATTTACCGACCTGCGTTTTTTCATTTCCAAGAAGCTCTAGGCTTTTTGGAGCAAAGAAGCTCGAAGCAAGCGAAGCGGTAAGAAAAAAAGTGGTGGCTTGCGCGTCTGCGTCTGAAAGTCCTTGCGACGCGTTGAGTGACCTTCAAATTTGTACGCAGTCGAGCTTTGCCTCTCAAACGCAATATTCGTGTAAACTAGGCTGACAAAGACGGGATTCAGAATACGTGTAAAACTGGAAACCCGACATAATTGTACTGACAATACCTTCGGTCACGATAATTCCCGTTTGTACAAAGTCATCCGATATACTTTTCATCACCATGGTTCAATAAATACCTTGCATATTTTCTATTCTCGATCCTACATTCGCTACTCAATAAAATTAGCATTCGGGGTTTTTATGACCAAAATGGTTTTATGCAGTGTATCATTGCCACCCGACTAGCGGGCATAGTTGTTTTTGTTTGCCAAATTCCAAATCAGTTCCTTTTGTTTTAATTCTTGCCACTACGATCTGTTAACAGTTATTGCAAATATCATTGTGTCACAAACTCGAGCGTACAACGTCTACAAGTACTGTATAGCTTTTTCATAATATTGTACCGCGCCTAATTATTGTTACAGTCGTCCGATTCACTCAGTTCGGTTCTATTTGCCCCGAGAAAACACTACCACCCTCTCGCACGAAGTGGCGGTAACGCCGCTTACTCGCCGGCTTGCCGCCAAGAGAATACCAAAATAAATGCTCCGCCACTCAGCTTTCACCGAAGGTTCGAATTTTTTCTAGTGGGGGAGCGTAGCTTTGTCAGTGCTAAGGCGCGCCGATGATTCCAGAAGGGAGAAAGAGGAAAGTGGTTCGCTCGATGGCGGCAGGAGCGTTGTGCGTTGTGCCCTCTGTCTCCGCGCCGGCACAGTAATAATTAAAGAAGCCGCGCCGAAGCAAATAAGCACCATTTGGACGTCGTGACGTGCTAATGGTTTCTGCCAGTTTGTGCACCACACCATCGGCGACGCGCGCCCTGAAGTACTCCAACGTAATCACGGGCCTCGAATCACCGTGATCATCTCGGACGGTCTGGCCTACCACGATGCCACGCTTCCCAGGTAGCCGAATAGCCTCCGACAGGGGTGCATCATCCGGCCCGGTCGGTGAATACCGTGGAACTCTGTCTCTCATACGCATCGAACTGCCGTTCTTTTAGTTACTTCTTTTACCTCGTAATATTCGTGGGCAAAGCTTCCTGTTTTACCTTTAGTATTTGAACTGTTTCCCGCAATTGTATTAGTTTTGAGTTACCTCTCGGTAACGCTACTCGTCTTCGTGCTTGTACCGTGTTTTTTTCTTTCCAAATATAAGTCTCTGTTGTTGTTCGTTCAAGGCTCTGACTCATTCTTACCGCTCTGGTCGGCGAAAGCCACGCATCGCACGGCCACCCCCTTTGTCACCTTTGCCCTGTGGATTCGGTGGGATTGTTTGTTAGCTTGAGTCGACTCCTCACATCTTCTATCAGCGCACCCAAATAAGGAAACGGGGAGACATTGCATATATCTGGCTTACCAAACATGAAACAAAATAAACTTGGGTTGTCCAGGGTTTGCGGGCTCATCTCGCATTCCATAGGACACTGGCTCGAACCCTACACTGTGCAGAATTTTATGCGATTCTTTTACGCAAATTAGTCACATTGCGTATAAGCCTTTCCTGAGTATTGTGACCTTTTTTTCGTAGCGTTCTTAATGGTTTTGTGTTCCTTTAAAAACACCCACTTTGCGTGCGTGTGTTGTGCATGAATCTCCTGCGGGCATGTTTTGTGCATGAATCCTGCTACCCCTTCTGGCCATGAACGCCATGTTGTCGACCAACAGTTATAAAATGTTAACTAAAGGTTTCGCCCCTCTGATAAGGAGCTGTCTATTCGCAGAGATATAATGTACACAGAGAATGACCGACATAAAAATGGATGAGATGAAACTTGAGCAGCGATTCTAGAGAATTCAGTAAGCGAGCAACATTAAGCCAGGAGACAGTACTGAACTAGGAAACTTAGCTTGCAAGTTCCTACTAATAAGAAAAAATGGTCGGTGCAAGCACTCAAGCATATGAGGAGAAGCAAGCCGAGGGATACGAAGAGAATTTTGGATCCCATAAAGGAGGAAGGCAACAATGTACCTGGCATGCTGGCGAAACTATTTTAAGGCTGCCTTAGCATGTTCTGTGCGCCACTGAGATTTTAGGAATGCCTTAGAACATTCAGGGTACCACAGAGTGCCTTGAAAATTAGCACACAAAATTCCGATCAGCAAAAGGGGTGAAGTCAGAGAGCCTAAGATTTAGGAACCATCAGTGTGCGTTCGGTTCTACATATTCTTGATCCATAAGCGACTGCTTATGGATCCCACAAGCAAGAAAACAGACTACATTCAGAACAAACTATTAAAGAAAAAGAAACGTTCGTGTCATCAGTGATGTAATTTAAAAAATCCCAGAATGCACTTACTTTTACAATTCGCTTAAAGAGTATGAATTAGCGCCTCATTTTTCAGACATTGTCGCAGTACTGCATGCATTTATGGGTGAGAAAATACGGGGGATAACCTAACGCACATTAAGGGAACCACAAAGAAACAAAGGGCAACATAATCACCCACAGGAAGAGTCAAAGGTTTTCTATCAGAGAGACAGTAAGAAGAAAAGTCATAAACCATTCTTTCTTTGAAGGTAGATGACCACAGAAGCTTTTTACGCTCTCTTATTTATTCTCGTCGTCTCTCTTTGTAGTAGGGCTGTTCCTCTTGAGTGGGCACTATATTCGGCCTCTGCATTACGACTGAAGATAAGCGAATTGAAAATGGAGGTAGGGCGATTTCCGCTTTAAGCAAGAGCGGAGCCCAATAAAAGCAAGCAAGCGAGAAATTTAACAAACAGATATGCGTGCACACGAACGTTTGGTCCTTTCAAACACTTCGCATATTATGTCTTGAGTGACGTGCGACGTCTACAGTAACTGCGTGGTAATTCCGGGCATACCTGGAGCGGAATTCGGATTTATTTCGTTTAAAAAAAGTCTATTTCGCGTCAGCCGTTTCAATCGCGATGTAGGAGCACTTGAGACGACTCTTTACAATGATGGGCTCGAAAACGAACACCAGACATTGCTTGTGCCTCCTCACACCTGTTCACCTGCTTTTAGCCAAACAGTACACTGGAGAAAGAGAGACAAACATTTTTGGAGGAGAAGTGTTTCAATTTCTCTGATTGGCATAGCTCAGTCACGTTTGACTGAGGTATTTTGTGACCCCCTATTCAAATGACTCAGTGTTTGTTTACTACGTACTGAAAAGATTTAGGGCTTAAAAAAGTTTAAAAAAGTGTTGCAGGGTCTTTTGAAACACGTCTGTCTTTCGTGAGCAACTTAAAAGCGAAACGTTTTCCTGGCTTGTTGTCTAACCTTTAATTCAATCTTTTAGACAGAACTTAAAACAATTCGCAAAAAAGAAGCGTATGTAGGAAGAAACGTTCCAAACTAAACTTATTGGCCTAGTCATGCAAGTAATCGTGATTTAACAGTGCGCAAACTTGAGAAACATTTTAGGTAAAACGCAAATACTAAACTTGTACCCACATTATTTTAGTGAGATGTATACCACGGGTAAATAAATCGTTAAAAAGGCCAAGAAAGACGCACGCTCGTCTGATGTAAACGTAAGCAGAAAGGGAGCACAGCTTCCCCTCGTGTTCCAGTCAGGACAAGAAACAAGCGGTAAAGAAATAGACCTTTGCTGTCGCAACAGATCGTAGGCAAGCTGCGCAAAAAAATAAATTGAATTGTGTTGGACAACTATCCGTTCACTTCGTCATGAACGGAGGGGCAGGGGAGAGGAAGAGTATAAGTGGTGGACACGGAGAGAGAGAAAGAGACAAAAAAATAAAGGGGCAGGCAGCTGTCATCTCTCAACATTTACTAAGAACCAAACCGATACGTTACCAACTTTTCTTTGTCATGAAGAGTAAACAAAAGCCTCGCCATAAATGCTTCGCGTGAAACAACTTATTACGTCAAAATGTTTTAATCTGAAAGGGGCATCAGAAACCTAACTTGGGGAACGCAGGATTGCGGATAAATGGGGAAGGTTAGAGTGACCTGAAAAGTAGCAGAGTACACAGTCTTGGTAGGTAAATCCAATGAACATATGCAAAGTTTAACCTGAAAAAGCTTCGTTACAGAGTGAATTTAAAAATTATAATTATGAAGACTAACCGTTTATCGGAGGAGATGACTCGTTGGCTCGTCGGCAAAGGGAAACGGAGCAGGGTTGTACGCGTTACAGAAGACCCCACTCTTTGGTGAAAGCAACCAGGGAGTCCAGTACCGTATGGTGGCCATTAGGGCATCCTCCTTACAACAAGATTCGGTCCTACCAATATATACAAAAGAAAGAATACTCAAATAAACTTGCAGCAAGCACCACCTTCGCCGTAGGTAACAAAATGCAAAAACAAGTGGACGCATACAACTGCCCTGGTCGGTTTTCGTCTTTACATCGCAGCCGCCAGAAAGAAAACTGGTGGAGACTGGGTTTAGGCTTTGTATACGGGTATAGGTATAGTAAAACTTCGTCATTGTAATCGTGGTGACCACATGTCCCTATTCCAAGCTATAGATCAATTTTTGCCTTAGCTTAGGACACCATGATGCAAGTCTGGATACAAATACTGTGTGGGATTTGTTCAAAGCAGCATTTGCCATGATCGGCGCTAACGTCGAGCGTAATTACTTCAAAGCGTGCAACTAGCAAGCATTAGATCAACAGCAGTATAAGTTATTTGATAAAAAGTGGGAACCGCATGTGCGGGAACAACCACAGGTCATTGCAACTGGAATTGTATGGAAGAAGAAAAGCACTAAACAAGAATGTGGCCAAAAATATGCGCAGTTCTGGACTGAATCAGTTGGATAGCTTATAAGACATGATAAAGATGACTCCCAAGGAGAACGGAGGGACGTTACATCAAGCATGTCGAGAATAAAATCACACCAAATATCATCGCGCACGTCAACTGCAGCAAGGCTTAACCATAAAGCTGAAGTTATAGTTTCAGTTATTGCTCAGTCAGAAAGCGTATTTCAATTATTAGTGAATACCCAGAAATGGATGAAATGTGTTTAAATGGACGTGGAATCCCAGGTTTTCTACAAAAAGATACTGGAAACGCGGTATCTGGGCTAGATAATTTTGAAGTTGTGCTTTGACAAACGGCTGTCTCTTTGGGGAAATTTATAGTCTAAGTATTTATTCAATGGAGCTTGGCTCATCAAAGCAATCTGAGGAACTCTATGGTCCTTCCAAATAAAATTTGCAAATTAAAGACAGTACGAACAGAAGGAGGAGACCAAACACCGCAGTGTAAGGTCCTACTTATGAGTGTGAAGCTATACGCCTTGGTTTGTGGCTATGTTGTCACGTTATTCTTAACACCGGCGCCAAGAGACGATTGTGAGGACGAAGAAGTGGTTGAGTGCCCGTGCCCTCTCATCATTGCCACTCGGACCTCTGGCACTCGCGCTTGAAACCGTGTGCTCGAGCTCTCCCAAAAAGGCTCCGGCTGCTTGTTCTCATCTGCTCGTCCCTTTCAAGGACCCCGGCTTAGCAACTGCGTGTTTATAGATCGCCACACTGGTGGAGGTGCTGGGTACGGCTACCCCATGCAAAGGACCCCTTCGGCTAGCCCGGAACGGCCTCGCCCTGTCCACACACCTGTTCATCGGCTACTCGTCGTTAACGTGGACTGTCTCCACAGTGCGGTTACCTTAACTTCACTGCACCTAGACGCCAAGCCCCGGAACACCAAGTAATGGCACAAGCACTTACTCCCAGGTAACTCTCCAACAGCCACGTACTCCGGCCATCTTTCACGGTGAGGTGTTTGAGGACGTCGAGTACTGGCTGGAGAAGTTTGAGCGTGTCGCTTGGTTCAACCAGTGGGACGCTCGTCAAAAGCTGCGCCAGGTGTATTACTCGCTCGAACTTTGTGCAAAGACGTGGTTCGAGAACCACGAAGCGAGGTTGTCTACGTAGCACGAATTCCGGCAGGAGCTTCTGGAAACTTCGCTACCACAGACCGTCGGGACCATGCACAGAGGCTGTTGGGGTCGCGTATCAAGAAACCCAATAAACTGTGACTATGTTTGCGGAGGACATGGCGCGGTTGTTCAAGAGGGCTGACCCTGAAATGTCTCGAGCCGAGGAAGCTGCGATACCTGATGCACGGCGTTAAAAAACAGCTCTTCGCAGGTTTCGTACGAAAACCTCCTCGCACGGTGAAAGCCTTCGCCAGGGAGGCAACAGCCATCAAGCGAGCCCTGCAAGAGAGATGCCGGCAGATTAACCGCGTGAACGGCACTTCGTCCGGTACTGCTGGCGCCCTTACAAGTATGGCCAACGACACTCCCCTTGGAGACATCATCCGCTCATTTATACGAAAAGAGCTCCAATCGAGTGGAATTGGCGGGCTGGAACCTGCGCCTGCCTCCGTTGGTGTTGTGGTTCGCCAAGAGATCCGACAAGCGCTTTAAATTGAAGAGCAGCCGATACAACCGCCACGTGTGAGTTATGTAACAGGTCTCCGTCCCCAGCTGCCCATCGCACACACGCCACCGCCGCCAAGAGAGCTTCCACATTTCTTGGGAGCCCCACATTCAAATGGAACTGTAAGGCTTGAAATATTTGAATAGAATTCAAAGAACTGTGATGAGCAGAGGCTTCAAAAAAGTTTTGTAAGGGGGTCTCAAGGAAATATCTCAATCAATCAATCAATCAATCAATCAATCAACCAATAATTAATCTATGAATAATTATAATGAATTAATTATTTATTCATTCATTTGCTCAGTCAATCAATCAATCATTCATAAATTCCATCAAATATTCAACCACCAACCAACCAATCAATCAATCAATCAATCAATCAGGATGGTAATGGAAAAATGAGCGCGTTTGGAAGGCACCAAGGAATGGCTATTTTTGTCGTTTAGTCAGTTTCAAGAACAAAACCGTGGTCTGCAGAGCTTCTTTATTTATCCATATCTTCTATTTTCTCGACGAGCAACATTGGCCCTTTCCGTTTGTTGACGCATTCCATTTCTAGCAACATTGTTAAAGGGGCCTTGCAGTGAAAACACAAGTTTGGTTCGTTCGATAGATTGCCTCATTAAAATCATATTGGAGCACCTTTTAACGCACACTTGTCTCAAATTAAGAATAAAAAAAACGGCAATAGCCCTGCGACCCACTTGCTCATTTCCCGCAACAGAACCGATGATGTAATATGTCCAGCTGTGGAAATTACCCAGGGCTTATGAGCTTGCCGAAGGAACTATTTGCGCTTACGTGTAATGCATATTCATGTTACAGCAATAATAATGGTACGATACACAATGAAAGTTACGAAAATACACGTAAACATACAAGTGCCGGTGCGCACTGCCGTTGGTACTGGGCGCTCTGTGCTTGTTTTAGCTGCACAGCAGCCAGCCGCTTTGGAGTTGCGTTACGCAGAAACGGCTGACTGACGTAAGCGACGTTGTATTACGTGACCCTGTTTGTTGAGCATACATCATCTTTCACGAAACGATTACTCTCTCCCGGAACCAAAACAAGATAAGAGCAAATACGGTCGAAAACAAAGCCATTGTGGACCACGGTCCGCGCCTGACTATGGTAGCGCCATCTGGGAGGAGTTGCGGTGAGCAAGGCCCGAGAGACTAATGACGCAGTGGAAGTTCGTCTGAATACCTGCCCTCATGACTTCATGGCAGGTATCACGAAAACACACAATTTGGCGAAAGAATGGACATTTTAAACTAAATTTGTTATTTTCTCATTGTTTTATGCCGTACAAGTGTTGGGGGCACAATAAAACACGAAATATTTCGAGTAAAACAAACTTGTATCTTGTCTGCATGGCCCCTTTAACGAATATGCTGACGTATTACGTGTTGAACTTTCTATATATTCGCGTTAAATGCGCTGTTTTGTCCCTTTTTTACTATTTCCTTCAAGGGTAATATAAAGGAATAGCACCGGGGACAGGTGCATGATTCCAGAAGGTTTGATAAGAATTTGTGATGGGGTGCTACAAAACTAAATGTTAATCTAAAACGAAAACCAGCGTGAAAGGCGTAACGGAAGGCATTTGATACAGTGGGGGATAAACCTGTGACATTACTTCCACGGCCACAATCAATACACCAATCAATCAATCAATCAATCAATCAATCAATCAATCAATCAAATAAACGATCAATTGATTGACAGATAAATCAGTGAAACAGCACAAGCACTACAAGGGTCGAGAATAGGAAGTGTGTGGGCGAAGATTGGAGCCTAGCACAGGGCAGAGGTGTCCTCAAAAGTAATTAAAACACGGCCTCGTAAATTCACAGGAATTTCTTCTTCCGGAAACGGCCTGGCTGCATTGATGTTCGTTTAAAGGAGTTCTCCCAAATCTAAAAACCTTTATGTAAACCGGTAATAGCTGCTACAAAGCCAGTAAGACAACTATTTGTGATATTCGTAAATTTTTGTTCCCATTACTTATGACGGCGCCTTACGGAAAGAGTAGTCCACATATACGTAAAGCAGTGTTGCCACACTTTTTAGAGCAGTAATGTATGCGGCGTTTTATACACACGCGCGTTTTAGAAAACAAACGAAATCAACTTTGACCCGGTAAATGGCTCAACTGGCCAACAATATAGGCGCACTTGAGCCCATCAGACGAATCCGCATTACACCCTGGCGTATATTTATTTTTGTTTTCCTCTTACCAGAAAATCTATGAAACTCCTTTTTTCCGGAATTGCGTGCGCGTAATTCGTGCTATACAGCATCTGCTAATAGTTCTGGAAGTGGGCGGCTATACGTTCTGCGTGTTTTTATTTCCTTTATTTCGTGACCCATACTGCGACGTTTCGAATCACCCTATCACCTCGTTTCGAGACCTCAATTTGTTCTGTGACGCCACATTACAATGTTATTCTTTGGCAAGCATCACTAAGTAGCCGGAGGGATCACTCCGCTTTGCAATGAGAGGGAACTGCAAAGTGGCCACGGCACCGGACAGCGCCTATATTGCACTCCAACAGCATCGTGCCAAGTCAAAACTGCAGTTATTGATCCGTGGTTGTTTACTGCCCGAGTGAGGCTGTCGTGCAACCTTCCCTACTGGGGCCTATCCCCCCCCCCCCCCCCTGTGCTCGTTAGGTTGGTGCCTCGCTTATTTACCTTGCCCTCAGGGACACAGAAGAGACTTCTTGGCCTTCCGCAATGGTGGGCTGAGTAACAGTGAACCGTCCACGAAGACTTTGGATGACTCATACATAGGCTGCTGGTCGAGATCATATCTTTGTGCACGGTCCCTTCAGGACGGATCCATGGTCGCGCCGCGTGCAATCAAACCGGTTCTGCTTACTCCAACTCCGCGTTACAGTTCGCGTCCAGCTGTTTTCCGAAACACTAACATGAAAAAAAGGATGAAATAAGTACTCTGCTGGCCCTGTGCTTGGACCAGGAGAAAGCTTGACTTTTTCCTGAACAGAGAACATAATATACATGAGGCTAACGAAATGAACATCGAAGAGCGCGCGATAAAGAGCTTAGAACTTGCTAAGAAATTTAACGAATTTATTGAAGAAATTCCGCAAGGATAGTTCAATTGAGAGTGCAGAAGGCAAACTTTTGCCTCGAATTCTTCTGATATCTTCTTCGGACAACGGACGAACACAAAATTTGCTGAATTTTTTTCGATTCTTGAAATCGTACTGCAATTTATGTCGATAGCGGGTAAATCGAACCTATAAAGATGGTATTACTATTATAGTTCCTGTTCTTGCATGCATATATTAGCCTTATTAACTGGATGCTTCCCGAAAATGGTGCAACACTCTTTAGTGAAAGTATTGCACAAAAAAGAGAAAAACTATGAAATGATTACAACAAACGCATATCGATGCCACAACTGTTTTCAAAATCCGCAGAGAAAATCATCTATAAACTACCCGAAAAGTTTCTTTAAAAATATAACATATCCTCATCATCGCAGTATGGTTTCCTCCAAAGTAGTTCCACTGAGACGGGTCTGCTTACTCAAAAATAAACAATTTTCAACTGACTTGAAAATAATGACATGTATTTGTGTTAGCGTGGATTTCTTATAAGCCTTCCACCGTATCAGCCACAACACGGTTTTGGAGAAGCTTGAACTGTATGGCATTTGCGGCTTCGCACTTCTTCATGTCATGTTTTCGCTGTCGTGAACAATGCGTAAAAAAAGATAATTTCATATCTTGATTTTATACAATCATCAGTTGGGTCCTACAAGGTAGCATCTTAAGACCGCTGTTATTTATATTGGACATAAACGACATAAGAATGTGATATGAGAAACCCATTACATTATCTCAGGTGATGCGTCAAGCATATTTTTGATTGGTAGCAATCGGCAGCTCTTAATTCCACCTGTGAACAGTACACTACAAGGCCTGAAAGCATAGAGTGAAGCGAACTGTCACCTTATGGATAATCCAATGGTGTTTATATGAATCAGCTGTCCAAGCGAGAAGCGTGTAAAAGCAGTCTGTTCGAAAAACGATCAGGCCGGGTGCGCCGGGGTTATCTTTCCTAGACGCGCAGACACGCACTGATGATGGCTGTTGCAGGCCCGCAGCACATATTCACACGTGGATTGGCGATGTCTCATCACATGCCGTTTTCTTCTCTGATTGTCCATGACACCTGCCCATGGGAGGATTGAATGATCTTTCGTGATTCAGTCCTCTTCATTATAATACTAACAATACAAATGCGATTCTGTTTCATGCGGGACAACTTGCTATTTCTCGGACATTCGGCTATATTTGGGCAACGCTGCTATTGCGTTTGTGGATCGTGTAAGGGCCGTTGCTGCGTATTTACACAATTATATGTCCTAGGATATTCCCCTGGATTCTACTGTAATATTTTTAAATGTGTCGGTGCTCTCGCAAACATGTGTTGTTTCCTTTCATTGTCTATCAAGCTATTAATTTTAACGCACTGCTTTGCGCATCTGGATTATAATTTTTTGTTGTTGGGCACAAACCTAAACACCAAGCTCCATAAACTTCACATGCTTCAATAATAAGAAATTACGCACGTTGCAAATGTATACTACTGCACGCCTACCGATGATGTGTTTACTCGTTTTAAAAGAGTTCCAGATTGTGAAATTTTCCAGATTGTGAAATTGTGAAGTCTTTCTTTTTATAATATTCGATGACACGGTTTCTGGTGTACTCCTTCTTTCAGAAAATATTTTGGTCGGCAAGTGCTTAGCTACACTGTCTAACATTTTTTCATAAACTACTAGAGAACAAAATTAGCGTAGAACGTACTACCATACGTGCAATTCGACAAGCTACGTTGTAGGTCATGGGAACTTAAGAAGTGCTTTCTTCTTAGTGCTTGCGAGGAATGTTGTCTATTCTCAATGTTACAGTATGTGTCCTGTCTTCATTCGACGGGAAACTCAAGTATTGCCGCTCTAAATCTGTATAAGTGGGAACCAAGGCAGTTAATGTACATTCAATCTTTTTTGTACTGTTTTTTTATATTTTTTTGTGCGTCGAATGCCGCTTGTGATGTACAATTTTTCTGTTCGTGGTCTTGTTGCGCACCATGTAACAAGGGGACTCGGATTCTCTCATATAACATCATGTCGTTTATTCCGGACCTACCGTCATCTTTGCGATAAAAAAATACAGTAAAAAGCTCGTTAATTCGAACGCAGTTCATTCGAACTTTCCGTTAATTGTAACTCACGCCCTGGTCCCGGAACAGCCCTGTATATTTCAATGGGGAGAGCTCCGGATAATTCAAACGCGTAGGTATCAAGAAGGGTAATTCGAACTATGTACCCCTGGTTTCCATCACTCATCGCAGAAATCTTCCCTGAGTGATAACAATGGGTTGCAAATCTAAACTAAAACCAAATTTTCTAGAGGTGCAAAACAACGAAACCAAAAGTTTCGTTGTTTCTTCGTTGCTCCGGCGCATGCCACTATTATTTATGAAACATTATTTATGAAATCACCTCCCACAAACATGTAGTAGAGCCTAATTCGCGATAAAGAGCCCATTGGTGGGTTCTTTGTGTTCTGCCCACGCTGTGCGGCGCGGTGTCCATTCATCCTAGCACCCGCCCGATAATTCCTATCCCGCTTGATTCGAACAATTTTATGGCCCCCTTCGAGTTCAAATTAACCAGATTTTACTGAATACTGAATTGGAAAAAATAGAACCGCAAAACAGGAGACTGTGTGCAAAAGCATGCATGCTCCGAGGTGCCGTAAGTTAACGGCAGCGGTTCAGGTTTGTACAAAAATCAAGAGAAACTGCTCTGTTGCAAGGGCCGTGTTGCATGCGCAGAGAGCCGCGGAGTGAGAATAGGTGCGAAAAGGCCCTAGCAGTTTAAAGGAACTAATCTGGAGAGCGTGCACACCCGACCAAAAGCAGCGGTCGCCATCACCGGAACGTACACATGGGCTGATAAAGTAGTCGACCGCTGAGACCTTTGCTGAAGAACACCGCGCAGTGCGGACGAGAAATCACAAATTGGCGTTCCCAAACAGCGTCTGCGCAAAGAAGGCTTAGCTTATTCAGTACGTCTATGGCGTATAAAAGCAACGTGAAAGACGTTGCGGTGGAATGATGAACGATGCGCGGATCGGGTATTGCCGACAGCGTATGCCGCGCATGTTTACGCGTTTAAGATACCCCCAATGGAGCGCTATGACCTCACCGAGCTGAGCGTCTTCTGATGCTCTTCCTAGAAATCCGTCTAAACGGTCCGCTACCAACAGTTGTTCGGATCATTGTTTTCTGCGTGCGTTTTTTTTCAGCACTGTTTCCATTTTATCGTATTCAGAGACCGGAAGGACTTGCACTCTTCAATATTTTGTTTCTTCTTGCATACGGATGCTCCATCGATCATTTCCTTGTGTACAGCGACCAGAAAAGAAACAACTTGCTCGTCTCTGTATCTCGCATTACTTTTTCAAACAAGCACACAATAAGCATGCTGATTACCCATACATCGAGCATGCTGCGTCTGCGGAAGCCCTTATTATAGCCATCGACCACCCGCCGCGGTGGCTCAGTGGCTAAGGCGTTGCCCTGCTGAGCACGAGGTCGCGGGTTTGATTCCCGGCCGCGGCGGTCGCTTTTCTGATGGAGGCGAAAAGCAAAAACGCCCGTGTGTACGAGATTTCGGCGCACGTTAAAGACCCCCAGGTGGTCAAAATTAATCCGGAGCCCTCCACTACGGCGCGCCTCATCGCCTGCGTTCCGTCGGCGCGTTAAACCCTACAATCAAAAAAATCTATAGCCATCGACCGGTAAGGCAGTTTTTCTGTTCTTTTTCAGATCACCGTCGTGACATCTGAAAGCAGTCTCAGCGTATCGCGAATATTGTAAACAGCTCAGTGGGAAGCTCGTCTTTTGAACTTTGCTCATGTTTGCATTTTTTTAGGAAACACACAGTCACCCCTTCTCCCCCCGGGTTATAGGGGAAGGCTTGCAATAAAAAGCGAAGTGGCGACCTAGGTTGTAACAATAAAGAAGGAACAAGGATTCGGAAAGGAACGTTGAAGTGGCCTCGAAGCACCAGCTTGGAAACACGGGCTAGCGTAAAAGCACTGCTACACGGAATGGAGAACAAATTATACGAACACGTTAGTAGTAGGCTGCCCACAAAATAACCCCAATTATTCAAAACGAAAATTCACAGCTACCGTTACCGTTACCAGTAAAGTGTAAGGCTTGTTTCTATTGATACAAAATGAGAGGTGTCACAATGTAGTCGCTTATTGCGCCGAGAGAATTACTCAAAAGAAACTAACACATCGCTTTAAAGTATTTCAATACGAGTGACATGAAGATGATGGTGATGATTGCTAGTGGTATCTTCTTTGTAAGAGGGTGATTACGTGTCATCTCGCCAGAAAAAAAACTAATGTATCTGTGTATATCAGCCTTCGTTTATACACACGCTGATCTTATGGTATGCAAAATATACTTGATTTTACTGTTGCCACCTCAAAATGACGTCTCACAGCTCTGTCATCATCATCATCACAAGCCTATCTACGCCCAATGCAGGGCAAAGGCCTCTCCCAGTATTCTCCAATTGCCTCGGTCCTGTGCCAACTGTGACCAATTTATACCCGCAAACTTCTTGATCTCATCTGCCCATCTAATTTTCTGCCGCCTCCTGCAACGCTTGCCTTCTCTAGGGATCCACTGTGTTACCCTTAATGACCAGCGGTTATCTTGCCTTCGCATTACATGCCCTGCCCACGTCCATTTCTTCTTCCTAATTTCTACTAATATGTCTTTAACGCAGAGGCAGCGATGGCGTAGAGGTAGAGCACCCGCCTCACTTGCAGCAGGACCGTGGTTCGAATCCCGGTGCCGGACAATTCCCACCGGATTCAACAAAAGAAAAGAAAAAAATCCGCGTATTGATGGAATTGCACAAAGCTTCTTGGGGTGCGGCCTGACCCCCGCGGCCATTGCAGGTAATGCACTCCCTCACCAGAGCAGGATTGGCCACCCTGGTGTAGTAATGGCCACAACCTCCCATTAATACTCACAGCTCTGTGGCCGAGTGTAATACGAGATGTACAAAAACGAAGCGGTAGGCAAGGCCCAATCGTGGGTCGATCAGTGTCACACGATAAAGAAATGTCTAGCGCTGTGGGGAGGTGATAAACCATATAAGCTGTTGCCAAGGACTATGCCAGTACAACGGCAATAGCTCATCTAATGTATCACTCCGCAAAAAAAAAACAAACCTGAAAAGGCACAAGCGCTTTGAAAACTGATTGCGCCCAATGCGTTACATCCCCTGCTTTTTCTCCTGTAGTGGTTTGTCGCCGCTCCAGCAATGCATAAGCCGATGAATGCAGAATAAATCATGGCAACGACTAGTGTCACGTTCGAAATAGTCGCTGGAACGTACTCCTTGCCCCGCGCGGGCGAACAGCCGTTTGCCGCGATGAGGCGCAAGGTGAAAGAAGAGGGGAATATTGCCTAGGACGGTTATCACCTGTAGCAGAAAAAAAAGTATTTTGTGCCTGATAAGCCTTTTGCGCCTGCCCTGAGCAGCGCTAGTATTTAATAAAGAGTAAAAAACATAAGTATATTAGTCCTTTTTGGTAAGATGACATGTCATCACTCCGCTACAAAGGGGAAACCAATAGCAATAGCAAGGAAACCAATATTGAAGTTCGGGAAGCGCAGAGTAAAAATATTCTTTGAGACGAGGCTGAGAGCAATCTTTCAAGGTAAGTGTGCAGCTAAAGTTTTTAGGTACGTATACGTAAAAAGTAAGTAAACCAGGGGCAAGGAAGACTAGAAGACTAACGATGAAATACGGAAAGGACAGTGGAGAATCTAAGACAGCCAAGATAACCAAAAAAGAGGAAGGGAAAATAAATGGAGAGAAAAAATGGAAGCTAAAGCTTTGTTAGAGATGCACAGGGCTGAGAAATTAGACATCACAAAAGAAAATTTCTAAGATAATTCCAAAGGCAGTACTTTGCTTTTTGAGGCTAGAGCAGGTTGCTTGCGAACTAAGAGCTTTGTGGAGATGTATACACAAAATGATGGGCTATGCGTAGTCTGCGGAACAGAAAGAGAAACTATGGGGCGCATAGTGTTAGAATGCGAGGGTAATTTAAGGGTAGCAAAGAGGAAGCTAACTTTAAGGCTGTCGAGGCGACGAAAAGGAGATTAGAATGCTGGTAAACGAGAAGTAGAGAGGAAAATATTGCCCAGAACAGCTACCAGCCTGTAACAGAAAAAATAGGTATTTTGTGCCGAATGAGTTTTTTGTGCCCGCCCTAACAGCAACGCTAGCATTAAACGAAGAGTGTAAAACTTGGGTATATTAGTTTATTTTTACTTTTTCTGGGAAGATGACGCGTCACCACTCCACTACGAAGGGAATACCACTATCAATCATCGTTATCATCATCATCGTTGTTTTTAAAGGGACCCTGAAAGGCGTTTTGAGCACACTAATTGAACTAGCGCCATCGCTAGATCGGGTCGTCAACGTCACCTGTGCCAAGTATTACTCTTTTACGCGGGGCGGAAAGCTCACACTTTTGTTGCAAAGTTTGTCGCTTTTTTCTCACCCTTCACTTCGTGTTTTTGGACGCCGCCATCTTCACACGTCTACATCAACGATTCCAAGATGTTCGTCATGAGCTAGACATCCTGCTTTTTCACGCACTTCCGGCAAAAATATGAGTCGTCTGCTCAGCGTCTGCTCGCCGGCTGATCTGCCAGCGGAGTGCCAGAGTGCTTGGACATTTTACGACAAACGAAACAAGTGTAAATAAACGCCTAACCGTTTGTATTGAATGCAACACGGCCATAACACGACTTGGATATTCTCTTACCTGAGTACGTTCCATAAAGAAAGCGTTGAAGCCCCGTGGCACTTCTTTCGTGCTATCGCAGAGAACGCCCTTACCGAATGCCCGGGTTTGACGCATACATTTCATTCAACTTCGAAAAAATCCAGAGGTGCGTTTCGAATGAACACAACGTCACAACATGCTTTGCAAGTCTTAACCGCGATTGGCAGACGTTGGGTTGCCTCCTCCTGCCGGTCGTAAATTCGGCACTCACCTCGCGTGCGGTTTGTGGGGACCAACAGCAAGTCACTTAAATCTGGCGCACAAGCCGAGCTGGCTTTTAGCCACGCACACTGCACATACCCCATGCGAGGTTGAGTCGTACGTCGCTCGAGAAAGATAATCCAGACCATGGGAAGCACTCTCCACCCGCAGAAGCACAACGTCGCTTTTCATCGCGAAACATGGGCGTCCACAACACACACACCATCGCCTCCTGTAATGCCAAACGCATCTCGCACTTCCCAATGGAAGTGAGTGGTTGGCCTGCAGTTCCCACATGTCGTGAGGTGGGGTGCCGAGCTGAACCGGGATCACGCAACCATAACTGACTTCTGGAGCGGTTTGTGCCTTGTTGCAAAGGCAACCGATGTTTGAGATTGTCAAAGAAATGGCGCTCGCTCCAGCGCTAGAAAGCTCAGAGGCGTGGCGGAGCATGTTTTGCCAATGTCACCGCTCTCCACCAAGCGTCGCCCCAAGCTGAACTGGTCTAAGGTCCCTGTATTTTTCAAAGGTAGCGCAAACTCTCTTCCCCGCGCAGTCTTCTCCTTGCTCGAATCTCTCGGCCGCCATTAGTGAGCGACTCCCGCGGAGCGCGCCGCAGGACCGTTTCGTTTTGTATGCGGGGCGCGTTGAAGTGCTTGCGTAAAACGCAACAGTTCTGGACGTAAATTCACAACGGTGTTCCCAGATATTGTGTAAGAGGACATTTTGTGATTGTTCAGTGCCTTAGCTATCATACCCCGTTTTGAGGGGAACAAACTGTGCGCTCGTGCTGGCCTATTTCAATATCCTTTCCCGGTGTCTCATGGGAGATTTAATCTGGGACCGTTTTAGGAGATCAAAAACGTAGGATTTATACATTTTTGTTCAGTTTACATATGTGCGAAATGGCACGTCAAAAAGTTAAAATGAGCGTCAGCAGAGTTTTAACCCCAGGACCGTACTAAAAGTTGGAACATGCGCGCCTACTTTCAGAATGAGTTGTGTGCAATGGCTTAGCCAAGAAGAGGGGGGGGGGTATGACTTTTTCTGATTTTTTAAGTGCGAATGCACTTTATAAGCGACCCCGAACCTTCCGCCGTCCGCATAGCAACAGCTGCGGGTGCGCGCGCTTTTCGTCTTCCTTAGCAACGGGGGGAGATGGGCGCGCGCTGCCTGGCCGCTGACATGGCACATACCCACGTGGGAGATTGGCCAGGAATAAGTGCGAATGCACTTCTTAAGCGAGCCTGAATCGTCGCGCTCGCATAGCGCCTCCTCTCCCCCCTCGCCTACTCTCTTAAAGCCCCTTTACTACTCTCCAGCTCGCAACACCCTCTCTCGGCGCGCCAGCCAGGCCACTACACTATATAAAAAAAAAACAGCATCCGGCGCCAGGTTTCGATCTGCGGACTTTGCGGCCGCAGCGCGACGCTCTACCTACTAAGCCACGAACGCGACGTTGATATCAGTGTTAGTAACGCGCCTTATATCTTTAACGCATTCAAACTACGTCGTCAGCGGCGTGCGTTGGCGACTCAGCGGCGTTATAGCGGCTTGATAACTGCGTGGTGTACACGTGATACTACAAACCCGCTAGTTCTGCATTCTCTCACGTGACTGCGCCTCCTCTCCCTTCACTCCGGTCGCCGCTTCGCAGCTGCGGTTCGCTGCGGTGCGGTGCGCTCCTCCTCTCGAACATACACGTTATTTCACCAAGATTTCCGCAGAGGGACAAACGAGGCGTGTTAAGCCGAACGTAATCACGAGGGGGTGGTAATGTAACTAACGGGCAAAATGCCACCAAACTTCAACAAACTCCCCCTCATTGCATCACCCCGTGCTTCGCACTTCCTCATACTCCCCTTCGGGGAAATGCGGGGGAATTTTTTTTTTCAGGCAGCACGTAAACAAGACCTAGTGCTCCTTTAACCAAAACTACTTCCGTCCTATACCCCTGACACCCTATGGAAAAAAATTCTTGGCTAGAGCCCTTGTAGTGTGTATACAATTTGCTCAAAAAATACTGAAACCGTTCAGTGGGAGGAAAATACTTTTATTGCATATGCAAATGTTCAATTCTAAGCAGAATCGGCGCCGCATAGATCTGGAACAAACGCACTCCTAGAGAGTTTTTGTTTCTGCCCCGTGTATATTAAAAAAACAAGGTGTTCTCTTTTGTGGACGCGCTTCGAAAAAAAATTGCATCAATCTATGCACGCTACATGGCAGGGAATTTTATTGCCTGCATACGCACAGCTTAAGTTTTTTAAAGTCACAAAATGCGCTCACGCGTGGTCCTATTTCCCGTTCAGTTGTTAAAAAAAATGTTTTTGTCCCCATGTGTACGCGCGCATTCTGCGTCGTGCTTTTACTGGCGACTTATTAATCGTCCTTATTTATTGGCAACTAATGCTGCCATTCTTGTTGTTAAAATAGGACATTTTGTCCCAAGGAGAGCATACAGAGGTACATTATCCTTGCTCAATTGCTAATATTTTCGTATGCCGGAGTAAATCCTTGTTATCAGTGTCTCCGAATTATTTTTTTGGATCACAGCTATTTTGTATGCTGCATCGCTCACGTCTACTGAGGACCCTGTTCCGAAGAAATGGTTGAAACATTGTCTTGGAATGAATGTGTTATGGTAAACTCGCGAACGCACCCCCCCCCCCTTCCCGTGTTCACCACTGACAAATACATTCACAACAAGCACCCCACAAATAAACAACTATAAAACATTACACTCTCTGCTAATAAGTACACACGTATTCACCACATTCTTCATGACAGTGCACAAAAATGGGGGGAATTAAAATACAATCTTTGAACACAAATACCGACCACATAGAGTTCAAGCGAATAGAATATATTTTAAAGGAGCTCACTGGTAAAACGTATTTTTTTGCGATGGACATTTTTGCAACTGAAAAAAATATCACGAGCGCGAGATTTTGCAGTAATTGCCGTTTGCATTTTCGAACACCCGACCCAATGCGGGCGAGCTAGACACGACCGCGTTGTCATTGTCACTAAATCGTGTGAGAAAGCGTCGATGGAAACGTCATGCTGTTTTTGTTTGTTTTTGTGTGTTTCATATAACTCGAAAGTCAGTATGAGCCTGACCTCCATCTAAAGAACTTCTAGAGGCATGAGGGAGTTTAGAAGTGATTGCTTAACTCGGAAGTCCTTCCTAGGTGACAATCAAAGCGTTTTCTCCCGTCGCAGTGCAGCCATATCGCCTGCCGTTTAACGTCATTTTTTCTCTCCTGGAACAACAGCTGATCGCATTTTGTAATGCTACGGAGCAGCCAATGACCCATCAAGTCGGTATCGTGATGCAGCAGTGACCGCCTTGAGAAAGTTGTACGTGCGTCTGTCTTCACGTCCAGCGCACATGCGCACTCGTCGTCCTACGCTCCCTAATGGCGCCGCTACCCGGTGGAGCTCGCGAGGGGTCGTCGGAGGTCATTGGTCACGTGTCAAGCCTCGTTCAATAGGGAAGCAGAAAAGGGTGACGGGGTCAGGAGAGACGTAGACGGCGAGGATGATATTCTCCTCTCCCCTTTGTACAATGGTTTGCGCTACCTTTGGAAAATAAAGGGGCCTTAAACTGGTCACATCATTGAAGCGTTTTTTGCACGGGTTCTGTATCGGTTTAAAATGTCTTTTTCACATGCCGCCGGCAGGAATTACCACCGCCGCAAAATAAGACCCGGCACCAGCAGGGCCACATATGATACGGCGCTTTTTGGATAAACAGTGAGCCGTGCATCAAAGGGAACGAGCGCACGATCCTCCCCGAGCGGCTGCGAGTTCGCCGCCGATAAAAAAGTCATGTGCCGCCGATAGCAACTACAGCAACGTACACCGCGAAAGGGCAAGGCGAGGCCGCCACACACATGCGGGCTGATTTTTCGTTCGCTTTGCCAGCCTTGAGCGGAGTGCGGGATTCATGGTGTCAACAAAGCTTGCCCGTAGAAGACGGCCGTCTAAGGAGCGCAATAGCGGAAG
This sequence comes from Haemaphysalis longicornis, assembly GCA_013339765.2. Lineage (NCBI taxonomy): Eukaryota > Metazoa > Arthropoda > Arachnida > Ixodida > Ixodidae > Haemaphysalis > Haemaphysalis longicornis. The sequence continues at coordinate 29,014,985 of CM023455.1, forward strand.
TACGTCACCGCTGAGGAGCGCAGCATCATGGGAGGGAAGGCTGGCGTGCCGTCAACAGCGAAGAATAGGTTGAGAGGAGGAGGGAACGTGGTGCGACGCTAATGCGCGGTTTTTGATTACGATTTCTCAGCTAATACTCGAACCTAACCTTTCAAAAAGCTTCTGGAACATTCCAATTTGTGTTGTCACATAGTTCTCCAACACAGACACACAAAAAAACCGTACCACATCACAGACCTGCTTAAACAAGGAACACTACAAGCACAATGAAAGTGATCAGTGCTTTTTAACAGGACTGCAGAGATATAGAACATAATCAAGTTACACCCAATCACGAAATATCTGTGGTCTTCTCACAAAGCATGTCCCCAAATATCTCCTTAAGCGATTTGCCTACAAATTAAACAATTCCTATTGCCGCAACTTGAAAACATCAGTGGGGATAGTAACGGATTACAGTCTTGCGGCCGTAAACGTAAGCTAGCTGTGCTCCTCCGAAGATGTAGCGTTGTTACCTCTGATTACCCGAGCAAGAAGGATATGAAGACAATACACGGCTTTTCTTTTCAATATACCTGGGGTTTTATAGTAGCCTCAGCGCTTCCTTGGCAGCCAACTATGCTTTATTCACTGAAAAGTATATCTTCTTCTGAAAAAAATCTATACAATACCGGTGCATCGAATTTTTTGAAACGCAAGCAACGATGTATTAGAGGCTAGTACCTAAAGCGGAAAATTAGTATATTTACTTCCCGTAGTCAACCAGAAACAGTACAACAATTAGGAGGCAATGCCAAAAGGCGCTTGGTTATCGTCGGCCCTCCTAGATGGCACACAGGAACCACTCGGAGAGTCCGGGTATATCTAATTAAGGTTGGATGTCGCCGTTGGCTTGTTATGCCTAACGTTCTGTTGTTATCTGGGGGGTATGAATTTTTGAATAGTTCATAGAAGCCTTTTGCTAAAACAGTATTTGCTATTCGGGATGCAAGGTCGTGTATTGGCAGCGTTGCTGATGCGAGTTGTCTAGTGTCGCGTCGGAATCAATGTCCAAGCAGATCATTAGACTTCAGTGCGTCGGCCTCCGACGTCAGAATAAGAGAAAAAAAATAGCGGATGAGTGCCCGAAGAGAGCGTCCATACCATCCCATTGGAAAGCGGGGCACGCCCTAGGGAATGTTCATACAGGTGCGTTTGCTTAGCGAACACTGCAAAGCAGAAGCAAATTTTTTCATACCCGTCGATAGTTCCAGTATAAGGTCGCTAATCACGTTAACCTATTCCTCTGTTGGTCTCAATGTGACCTGCCCCAGCTTTTTGTAAACCCGAAACACACGTATGCCTTATCAACGCCCAATTCGGAAATAAATATTTGACATGAACTTATTGACACTCGAACAGATTCAATGTCACAATATAGCCCACAGGTATTATTTAATAAAGCCCCGTTGACGCCGGTTTATGATCATTAACGGCACTGAGGTTGGTTAGTAAATTGAGATGCCGAGTGTGGATTTTGTTTCCGCTCATTATTCTTGAGGTCTACGCTTTGCTCTTGTGGTTTATGACTTGTAACACCACCGCAGAAAAACCAATGGATGGACAGGTACACATTTTTTTGTTGAGTGTAAGCACACATGTGAGTCACGGCCCATCTTGTGATACATGCCCCTAGGTCTTCGGGCCCCTGTTGCCCTCTCGGCAGATCTACACCATGCTTATCAATGGCGCATCTCTCCATTCAAATGTAGTATGTCTTGCGTAGTATTTGGCTTCCTAACTCCTGTTCACAGGCGTGCGTTTTACACTCGATTGGATCCACAAAACCTTAGACTGAAGCAATTTTCCCAAAAAGAGAATTCGGTCAATTTATTAAGAAATACTACTACGAGTTTTTTTGCCACGCTCAATTGCAGGAGAAGTAGAGATTATATGGAGAAAGACGACTGCGAAGAAGTTTCATTTCCTGTTGTCTAATGTTAAGGTTGAAGTATTGCGTAAATCACTTCACAACCCCATCTATTTGATGCTCTCACAGTCTGAGGCACCTCTTTGGCAACGTAAAATATTGAACGGTGCCTGAGTGGATGTATTGCGTAATAGAATTCTACCATCATTGCTTTAAGATGTTAAGATTTTATTGAGATTAAAATCCTTGGCGAACCTCAATTACCTTGTTATGTCGGTCCCTGCAAAGTAAACACGGGAGCCAAGAAATGACAAATTTACAGTGGGCAATTGAGTATGGTTACTCGCTGTTGCGGAATCTACGTTTTACGTGTTGGGAAAGGGACCTCCTCCGATTAAGCTAGTCATGGCAGATTACCGTAGACATGATGCAGGAGGTGACTGCACATTTTTTTGTTCTCAGAAATAGGGGTTATTGCAAGTTTTGCACGGGTTCATTACAGCAGAGCAGCCGGGAATGAAGCCTTCCTTACATTTTTAACTTTCTCCTCAAGATTAGCTTCAATGAAGTCATCAGGTGACTTCGTTATAGCACAACGAAAACATGATAACAAAATAGCATTCTTTATGAGCTTTTCATGACGGGATGAATATTGCAGAAATGTATGAACAGATCGGTGAACCTATATACATGTGTCAACTCTCAATTCGTCAAGATAATTTCAAATATCTTTATATCTCTAAAAGGTAGCACCGAACTGGGATAATTGGATATTAATCGGAAAGGCATTTACCCTGCAATGGGCGTAGATAGGCTTAATTTTTTTAAATTTTATTTAGAAAAATTTTAAATATCTTTACAACATTATATTGAATATAACCGTCCTTCAGTGCATCCACAGCGAAGTGATGACAACAGTTCTTTTTTAGCTTTTCAATGTCTCTTCAGCCCTATGGTTAGACGCCTTGTCAAACATAGCTAAATAATCGTCAACATTATGAAATATTTTTAACAATATCGCTGAAATTATTTTCAAAGGGTGACCAGCTTTTCTAGATAAGATATTGTTTAATAGAGGGGGCTGTTACGGTTCAATACACCTCCCCAACTGCAGCATAGGCACCTCGCTCCCATGCAAATACCCAAACATTTAGACAAGTGTTTGAGAGGTTCCATAAAGACCGGGAGATTGTGCCTCTTGCATTCTTGAATACCAATCTCCATTCGTTGATTGAATATGGGCAGTTAACGCGCAGAAGATAACCCCTCTGGGGATATTTAAAATGGCTGGAAATATCGACGCACGTGCATTACCGCTTTTCTTCTGAATCTGAAACGGAGCCCATCGCTTGTTGAACATCATTTCGCCGTTGTGTAATTTAATGTAATATTTAACGGCTGGCATAAAGAAAGTGAGCACGACGAAGTTACTCAAAGTTTAATTCTTCATCAATGCTAATTGCACTCCTATCTGTAAGAGTGTTCCTGTTGAGCTAGTTCACCATTGCAAGTGAATTGGGGAGAAGAGCAAAGGACCCTCGACGTGTAATACCGATGAAAACTTTGGAGAAAGCAGGAACACAATACATTCCCGTGTCTCGCATCGTAGCAATAGCACTGCAATAAATGTCAGGCTCGTTAGTGTGGGCGTTGTAGACAACATCAAGGTAAGGTTTTCAACCTTTTCGGCCGCATGAGAAAACATACAGATTTCGCCAAAAAAGCATGTTCCTGTACTTACTGCACTCATATTGATATCAGCCTTCATTGCGTTTGTTTGCATTCCCTCTGAGGCCTTCTCAGAAACAGCATTAGGAATTACCCCAGGAGAACCTTCCCTGTGAGAATCAAGAAATAGGCACTTGAAGATTATTAGATTCGGGAAGTTTGAATTATTAAGAGAGGCCAACACACAGCGGATTGACCGTCCGGCCTTCCCACAGCAGGTACGCTATCATTACACCGGCGCCTTTCAAGTTTTGGTACCCGAGCACTGACTTTTATAGCCAGCGTCACCATCTCCCCAAGTTGACATATGGTTAAAAGCAAAGCTTTGGTCCTGGCTGAAGAACATTCCAGGGAACCTTCACAAGCTGAGAATAACCTGCCGTGAGAACATATACACGGGTGTTACGGAAGGACCTTTTCATCCACATTCACGAGAGCTTTATTACGATTGCTTTGTTTCCATTCGGGAAAGACCTGGTTTATGTAATCTACAGGGCTTCAGTTATTTGAGGGAACATTTGAATCGAGTCCAGGCAGAAGCGGTGACGGGACCGCACTGGGTGTCCAAGCCACACAGAGTCCAGAGGAAGCCACGAAAAAAAATCTTCTCATCGGCCCCTTCAAGGAGTTTACTGAACTTTTTGTATTACTCTCAGAACGGCAAGGCTATCCGGAACTGGAACCATGCCGGTGCCATGATTTCGGCTCTCCTCGGCTCGTACATCAAAAACACAAATGGCGCAAGCTGTATCACACACTGGTGATCATGACGCGTTTCGCAAAAGCATACGCAGATGTTTTCATTACGAGGGAAAAAGAAACAGTTTCTTCACAACTGACACCACTCCACGCCCCGCAACGTTTTCTGCTCGCCAACTTTTCGGAGGGTTTGCCTAGCAATGAACAGCTTTTCTGTAAAGCACAGCTGGATTTCAATCGAAAGCAATACAGTTGCGTAGTGCTGCGGCGTGTAAGATCTCATTAGAAACAGTGTCTTAATGGGTGCCGAGTAAACGAGAATGCACTCTGTTCGGTATAATAAGGAGTGGTAAGTTATCAGTTACTGGTAATTGCTGCAGGTTGCTTTGCAAAGGGCTGCAACATTTTTTACAGAGTATTTTCCGTACGAACGCGTTAAATGAGGCATTCTGCATTGAGTCCCACGCCACGCACATGTCTATTGCAAAGCTCTACTGCAAGGTTCTGCTGGTGTTTATTATTTTGCATACAAGGCGAACTTAAAAACATTGGATTTACACCGACGATAATATATTTTGTCTGCTGGCCCTTACACATGAGAGTAAAACCACAGCGAAGACTAAAGAGAAAAGCCTTTAAGCTGCCTATGTGTGCTGCACCCGTGGAGAGAATTCCTTTGTCACGAGCGAAACAAAAACATGAAGCAAAATAATCAAAACACCATCGAAACGACCAATCTGGGGCGTTTACCTACAAGGTATCCAAATCAAGTGCGAAGGAAATTAAAACTCCCCATGTGTTTCGAGTTAATTTTGAACTCGTAGTGGCGTTTTGTGTCTATTGTGACACTTTTCTCAAATTTGTTGCCCCAAATTACTTTCGATTATTCACTATAGAGTTTGGAAGACCTGTCGAGCTCGCCATCCGTGGAAACGGTTTTTTAGCAGTAGTTGCCATTCTCCGCAGTTTCCCCCTCCTAATACGCACGTGGCTCAAGGTGAAAGAAAAAAATTGGCGCATTCAATCATCTCTGCGGGTAAGTGGACTTAGGAGCTAATTCAGTCACTCTCTGGGAACACTGGCCAGCTGGTTTGCCAGGGCCGTAAAAATTTTAAAGGGGCGTATGTAAACTTTCTAATGGGTATATATTTGACTGCCGACCAGAGAGCGCCTGTTGAAGCCAGAGTGGGAGCAAGTTCTGTGCCGTACAATACAAATTCTCCTGTATTTTTAAACGTAGGTACTTCCTTTTCTTTGAAAATAGCACGGTGTGTGTGAGGTTAAATGCATTGAATTGTACACCGGGGTGCATAAGGAGATCGTAAAAACAGTGTGGTCAAAACTAAAATCAAAGTTAAATTATCGCTAGGGAACACATTTATCTCCTTCCGAGATGCGGGAATCGTTAATGTTACACAAAAAACCTAAATAATCAGCACTTTACGTATCGTAAACCACAACGTAACAAGAAACACCACAAGAAAGTACAAAATCCAGTGTTAACAGCGTGTTAACTCCATTTTAGGTTTAGTTGGTACCCTTAAGAGAAGGCACAGGCGACACAACACTCACACAGTCTTAATTATCAGCGGAGGTGTTGATCCATGGCCGATAAAAGAACAAGGCGCTACGATGTTATAAAAGTGTTGCTAGAAAGTTATTAGTGCATCGCTGCTAGATTTTCATATTTTGTTGTTTACAAGAATAATTGCTCGCAGTTTCCCTTTATTGTCCAGAAAAGTCTGTATCAGGACATTGGGGTGTTTTGAACGAAAAAACCTCGAATTTTGTCGTGATCATGTCGTTAGGCCCCCCACCTGTAGAATTTCGCATGCCAGACGTTGGTAGCGGAACCTTTGCTCATATACTCTTAAACCTCCCTCTCGTGGTTATCGCTGCTAATTTGAGGTTCCCTCCTGGGTTTAAAAGCAATTAAGATGGCTCCATTATTACGGCTAGAATATTCTGGCCGTGAATAGTTTACGCACTATCAAAACTAATACTTGACTTCGAAACTATATTTTGGGCACTTTGTTTGTGTGGTTTGTTTTATATTGTCCCTAATGTTTTAACCCTTTACAATTTCAGACGGATTCTGACAAAGCAGTGGACGGCTGATCAAAAAACGTTCGTTATTCAATACATCGCAAAACGTCAAACTGGCCATCAAGATTTTTCGGTTCAATAGGAGTCTTGTATACGCCACAACATGGTAGCTTTGGAGGTATTGCAAATTGTCAAAACTAGGCTGTTTGCCTCAGTTTTTGTTTGGATCCTGGTATTCATCATATTGCAAGAACCCGCAGCCTGCAGAGACCTCCCGAGTCAGATTGTGCACAACGTAGAAGCCGCTCTCAAATATGTATCTACGACGCGCTTACAACACGTTCCTTTAGAAGTGAGAGCCCTTTGTCTCAGCGAACCTATTTCTTTAGCTCTTAAACACGTTCTTCAAAACTACACAGTAATCATAGAAACCGGGTGTCCTAGGCCTAAAGATTTTTTAATCATTCTAATGAACGCGCTTGTGGGCGGTTATGGTTCATTTGTTGTGCTATGTGAAGAACCTTTCGCCAAAACCATGGCCTGGGTTTTGGATGGTCACTTGGAGTTGGCGTCAGTGGCAACTTTTGTCGTCCTGCATACAGAGGAATTTCAAGCCGGAGTATGTAGCGTCTTTAAGCCATTACGTAACTCATTGGTGGGCGTTACAAGGGATAGTTTCATTCCGTGCTCCTACGAAGAGACCACATACTGCCCGTCTAGCGAATGGTCTTGTCTGCAAGGGAAAGAGATTGTTGTTGGATGTGGGTTTATTGACAGCGCTGCCTGTGACAAACCCTCTGGTAGGACTATCCTTAATGCCCTTGGCGCGATTAACATGTCTGTCACAAAAAAGCATCCGAGGGGAACTATGTCTTTAATTGAGTCAGGAATTGATGTTTCCCTTTCCTTTGGTTCATTTCACTACGCTACCATTCTGACTTCTGAATTCCCCACGACTATGCGGGTTACAGAGTTATGGTACGTCTTTGCTATGCGCCCTGATCTTGCCCCATTTAATAGAAGTTTGAGCCCTCGTAACTTCATGTTTGGAAGCGTACTTCTACAGTTATGTTTTATCTCCTGTGCGAGCTGGGTTGTGATTTTCTTTTTCCAACTGCTTCATGATCTTCAGAGGAGGGATGTTTCCAGCCGAACGGTAATTCGTCCAAATTTTCGTATTCTTGGTTACAGAAATATAATATCCTCGAATAAAGCCCACGACCACATTGTAGGATTTCCGTGGATCTCATGGGCCGTAGGCTCACTATTTGTATTGTTTTATGCGCAGTGTCTTATAACATCTACCGCCATCGTGCCATTGAAGCGCGAAGTAATATATAAAGCACGTGATATTGAAGTCCTGTTCGACAAACATCCCTCTTGTATTTGCACAGATTTTGACACATTTCTTTACTTTAGTCACCACAATGACAAACTCACCCCCTCAATCAGATTCACTTTTAATGAAAATGGTTCCTGCCAAACACCTGATCTCCTTATACTGCCCAACTGTCTCGATGATGTCCGTTATGAAAGGAGCTTAGCAATCGTTTCTAAGGAGGTCAAATGTGACCTGGAGCAACGTTTTGGCATAGACGCTGCACTAAGCGACGAACCAGTTGCGACCATTTTCGAGAACACACCTGTGCGACGAGGGTTCCGGCATGCCAAGTCGTACGCAGCTTTAGTCCGGAGAATGTTTGAGACCGGCTGGTTCACACATGAAGATTCGTTGCATAAACCTGACAGATGCTTGGAATCGTACCATGAAAACGACCCTTGGACGCAATTTTAGCAGCAGCTGTTCTAGTCTCTGGCAGCATTTTAGCGGCGTGCATTTGCATCCTAGAACGTATTCTGCAGAACCGGAGCACCTTACGGCAGGTGGCTTGACGAATTTGTTAATTTTGAAATATTTCTCACAAAGTGTATGTGGTCGCAGAAATCAATTCAGTGTTGCTTTCTGAATCTTTGTACAGGCTATGCTCACTCATTCAGGATGTCTGCGCAACATATCCTAGTAGTGGTTTGTGGCTGATCCATAGTTTTAGAAGCATTTGCAGTGCATAGTGTATGGCTTTGTATTGCTTTAGATTCTGCCATAAACTACCTGGAAATTGACGTGGTCGTGGTGTTATAAATGTTTCGATGCGGAGCGTCTTATGCTCGGGCGTATGTCCCGCGGCGTCGGCGGTGGTCCGGCGTCCGCAAACCACCTGCGCATGCGCCACCGTCGTCATCTTCTCATAGGGGAACCACTGAAGACGAAGAAGGAGAAGAAGACAAAGCTGCGAAGAGGAGGGTGTGTACGTTGCTGTCGCCCCGTCCGCAGCACTTCTGATGATGATTTTGGCAGGATGCCCCTAGGGATTGGCCTAGGAATTGACCGCATGCTTCGCTTGACTCCGGTTGTGCTTGCGCTTGACTCCGTGATTATTCAGATGAATTAGGATGGAAGCAACAGCCCCGTCAGTGAGTGTGCTAACGCAATTAAGTGAGAGCATCAGCGCAAACACTAACAGACCTTTAGACACCACTTCAATCTCGTCTCACTCGCGTATATACGCATGCAATAAGGAAAAGTACACCCATCTTCCCCAAGGGAACCATGAGTAGCATATATGATCATTATGGGGTTCACTACATTTAAACCAAATTTGGCTAACCAACATCACGCAAACGCAAATGGAGCCCCCATGACGCTCCGCATCCTACTCATGGTTCCCTGCGGGGAGACGGGTGTAATTTTTTAGGTGCGAATGCACTTCTTAAGTGACCCTGAATCACGCGTCCACCGCCGTTCGTCCGTCCGCACCACATACCCACTTAGGGAGATTGGCCAAGAAGAGTTCCTAATTTCTTTAGCACATACCCACTTAGGGCGATTGGCCAAGTAATCTGAATCACGCGTCCACCGCCGTCCGTCCGTCCGCACCACATACCCACTTAGGGCGATTGGCCAAGAAGAGTTCCTAATTTCTTTAGCACATACCCACTTAGGGCGATTGGCCAAGAATCGGGCGTGAGAAGGGCTAATGCACCCGCTTAAAGGAGTACTGACACGAAATTTTAAAGCTGAGATTCGCTCTAGCAATCAAGTACAACGACAACACAAATAGGTGTCTGTGCATGGCACATACCCACGTGGGGGATTGGCCAGGAATCGGGCGTGAGAAGGGCTAATGCACCCGCTTAAAGGAGTACTGACATGAAATTTCAAAGCTGAGATCGGCCTCTACCGATCAAAGTACAACGACAACACAATAGGTTGTCCGTGAATAAATGCATCTTTCTTTCTTTGTAGTTGTGCGTGTGTGTGATCTCTCTTTCGCGAACATTACCGAACCGCGCAAATTCAACTCCTGCATTCGCACTTTCACATTCTTCCCCTCGGGGAAATGCGGGGAAATTTTTAGATGTTTGTTATGCTGTGACCTTTTCATTCTTCAGCACTTAGCTCATTGTAAATTTGAAATAAATAATTCGGGGACATGCTCGCAACTATTGGTCGATGCATATTTTTTGACGCCTAACTCTTTTAGGCAGCTTGCCAAATCATTTTATACTCCTGCGGTCTTCCACTTCCTAAAGGTTGTGCATAGTTATGCATAAAAAAGTACGGAATGAAACTTATTCCACCCACTACTGGAGCAACCTGGAACGGTTTGCAAGGACCAACCTAATAAATTCGAAAGATACTCAACAAAATTATAGCCAATGTATTCATTGACGACACTATTCATGATTTGCTTGAAAAAGTTCGTCCCATTGGTAAATAAACTTTATAAAAGTACCCCCTCTTCAGGAAATTGGTTACACGAAGAAATAAGGTCCCTAATCCCTAGTAAATTATTTCAGTAAAAATTTGTATCTATACGTTACACGACATCCTTCAAGAGCGGAAGGTTTTATGTGCCGTGGCAGTGAGACGTTCGTTCACGCTGCTTTCTAATAGTTCGGTATAAACTGTTTTTTTTTTTTTTTGTGTAGTATTTGGGACACCGTCATATAAATGAGTGTTTATTGTATATGCTAGGTGCTTTTGCAGGAATGTAGACTTGTCGAAATCCGGGTGTGGAACGGAACGCAGCAGAACAGAATACCGGAACCATGCCAATATTTTGCCATAACTGAATACGATATTTCCCTGCCATTTTTTAGCATGTGCGGAGCTAAACTGAAAACACCAATTACAGTTACTGGTTCAACAAGAGGTGGTTCCAAACACCGTTTTTGATATAGCGCGGTCAGTGTAACTCGGGATTTTCCTTCTTTATGGGCCATGAGCTTAGTGATCGTCCACAGACCGCAGCGATGGCTCAGAGGTACCGCACTCGCCTCGTATGCGGGATGTACCGGATTCGAATCCGAGTACCGTTGGCCACCCACCGGTTTCTTTAATGGGTACAGGCATCCCTGGCCGAGTGCGAACCCTTGAAAGGGGAATTCACGCCTAGAAAGCTGTCCTTACCCTTGTGAGAGGCCCCTAATCCTTGTCCATCTGTCGGGGCCTCGGCCATCATTCAGCGTTGCGCCATTGCCCGGGGCGAAGGAGTCTGGCAACATGTCCTGGCACAGGCAATTGCAAGTTGAGCGGTAAAATAGGCACAGTCGACATCCCCGCCTGACGCTCGCTCTTGTGTGGGACTACAGCGCTTGGGAAGTGCACTCTGCTTGCACGGGAAATCAACCCCTGCGGTAAGGGCGGCTGCAAAAGCGCTAAGGCTTTTTTTTTAAATTATTTACAATATCGACGCCCTCCATATTTAGGTCGCATCTCGAGGAAGCAAGTGCGCTCCAGCATTGAAATCGGCCGTTCCTGCTGGTGGCCGTATACGAAGTGTCACAGTTGTAGCTGTGTGCAGGTGATATAAAACGTACTGTTTTTCTCACTGGCTACAGGTCTCGCTGTGACTATGCAAACACTTTACATCGTCACCAAATGGACGTAAACTAACCAAAATATTTAGTTGTAATAACAATCTTGCACAATAGTTTTTTTTAATTTATACAAAGAACGAAAAACGAAAGTTTGGACTCATTTGTTTTAACCTAATAAACTTTGTTGGCAGGGCAATGGTATCTCGTTCATTAGCCAGCTTAATGAATGAATGAATTAAACCTTATTTTCGTCACAAAACGAAACACGGACGGTGCTATATCTGTCACAGGGGTGGCCACAAGACCATCACTTCCAGCAAACTCCAACGCATTGGTGAAGCCCACACGTGCATCGACGGGTGGGGGCAAAGAATTGCGCCCTCCCGTTGCTCTGAACTAGGTAATTGCAGACAGCGAGAAGAGATGTCCTCGGGATAGTCATACAATATATCATTTGAAATTGCTCTTCCGACTTTAAACAGGGAGCATAACGGTCGGTAAGGTCTTTGATAAATACGAGATAATATACCGGAAGCATAGGTTGTTATCTGGAGCTGCCTCAAGGTGCTTGTGAGTTCTGGTGGGGGATCCATCGGGAGGAGGACATATGTGTCTGTCTAGGCAGCAGTGCACAACTATCTCGATCTCACGGTACCTTTAAAATTCGTTCCCTAGCCAATCTGAGAGAGAAAACCATCACAACCCGGTTGACGTAAAGCCAGTGTAATAAACAAAATGTGCAACGGCAGGCAGGCCACTACATTGCTGAACCACGAAACAGTGACCTACCCCCGAAAGTGCGTACTTATGGAATTTTTAAATTAAAGGGAAGGTGAAGCGGTTTTAGAATTAAAATAAAAGTTGACTAGCAGCAAGTACACATTGAATAGTTCATGTGTACGAAATATTTTCGCAATACATGCAATAGAAGCGGCGCAATGAGCAAACAAAAGTGGCCCGATGCCCCGCCCCCATCTCGCCGCGCGATGCCGGAAGACCGAAGAGCGCGGGCGAAAACCGGCTGAAAAACGTCATACCTGGACTTCCGGCCGGATCGGCCGCCTCGGCCATGCTCTTTTAGCCGTGTTTCCTTGTGAATGATACTTGTTGTTGTTGTGGTTGATAGCACTCATTTGTACAATTTTCGTGTTCAAAAGGTATGCACGAACGCCAAACGAGGCATACGTTATCATGCCGTATTCCTAAGCATAATAATGCCACGCCGGGATGCTTGATAACATACGGAAGCGACAGCCGAGGTGGCTGTGCTTGATGACAGAGAATATACTACACTACGTTAAATACTTTGTAAACCGCTCCAATGCGTTTTTTTTATGCGACGGACGTGAATGTTCACATTAGATTCTAGATTTAGGAAGGATGGGGAATACTGCTGTACTTTGGCCGGGGATGTTTCGTTCCATTCCAGAAACCAAGTCACATTTGTTCAGGAAATACTTGTTTCGTTAAACGCGTCGGTTTTCCTTCCCTATTGGCTCAGGACAGTGTTCAAAAAAACAATTTTTTTGACGAAACTAAAACAAGGGGCCAATCCTGATAGAAGTTCTCTCCCGGCTAAGAGGTAAACAGTATTCCTACAAAGTAAAAGAACCAATACAACCACATTACTTATTTTGCAAGTATACATGTCACGATAAGGTGATGTTTGTCTGGAATTAAAAAAAAAAACACCACTCCGAACCACCACCGTGCCATAATTTGGGTGGACTGCGGGGACCTAATTTTTTGCCCAAGATTCCGTGTGGCTGCATATTATAACCTGGCAAGCACTTGTTGTCACTGAACCTCAAGTGTGCTCCAGTGATAGTCGGTGATATATATAATGATGATACTAAAAAAATTAGGAGCGAAGAGTAAATATACGGCCTCTGTCCGACTAGCGCGGTAAATGCTTAAATCTAGAAATGCTGAAACAGGCCAACGATTCATTATCACAAGCGTTTTGTGATTGTTACCTTAAGTAACGTAACTACAACGTAACTGCCTTGTCCGACTGGTCTGTTAATTATAACGAGGTGGCCGTAATATTGTAGCAGAATGCGCAACGCACAAGAAAAATAAAGCCCTACTACAGCCAATAATGCTGAGCAGGCACTGGTATGCTGCAGTGTTTTCAGAATAAATGCATGTGAAGCAGTAAGACGCCACTCATCGAAGTGCAGCTAGCAATCGCGGAGGCGCCGTAGTGCCGCTGCCGAAATTACGCGCGCGTGTGGGTCTGTGTACGGGGATGAGTAACGGGGCTGGGGTGGGCGGCAACGAACAAAGGAAATGTGGAAGCAGACTCTGCTTGTTGGTTTATGCGTGCACCGGCAAGATGTGTCTCGCATATACGTTTACAGCGCATGAACGCTATTTTTTCGCGCAGTGCACGTACGTGCTTTTCGCTGGTAGATTGTTTATAAAACACCCATTAATCTTTGGCATAAATGGTTTTGTCTATAATAAGAAACAGTTAAGACAGTACCTAATATTACCATAAGGTATAAAATCCCCCTATGCTGGTTGCCTAATTCAAAAATATTTTGATGGAACCCACTAGTCGACGTCACAGTCACTGCTTTGGGGTTCTCTGTCGTGTAAAGCAAATTTAAGCTCCAAGAAAATTGAACCAACAGCACGGGAAATTATAAAACAAACTTGCAGTCATGTGCGAAAATTAAACTGCAAGCTAAATTGCCGCAAAGGCAACCGTGCGATCGTTCGCAATGCTTTCGACAACCCGCGCGGCCGAAGGGTGTCCTCCTTTGGCGTCATGACGGGCGCAACCAATCAGGGGCGTCAAAAGACGAAAAGGGCGCGTCTTTCAAACGGGGCCGCGCTTTTTGCAAGATAAATGCCACTTGGATTCATGTACGATAAATGTCAATGTGATATTCGGAATCAGCGCGAACGAAACTATATAACTGTTAATCTAACTCAATTTTTTTGGAAAGCGCTTCAGCTTCCCTTTAAGAAGTATGCAAAGAAATATCTGGTGATTATTACCAATATAAAACTGCTTGTCATGCTCTGGGTGAAATGTCGTCAAAACAATAAGTTTCTGTACAGAGGTGGAGCCGACTGTAGTGGGGCCCGTTACGTAAGAGAGCGACTGGGGAGAATGATTCCGCTTTCGTGGAGAGCTCTGAGGATTTTACACGAAAGTCTTTTATGCCGGCATCCAATAGGATCAGACTGAATCATATCCGTCACGGAAAGGACATCACCAGAAAAAGTTTCATTGACGTGGCGGCGCCAGGATTCGAGCCAAGGACTCCGTCTCCTCAACGTGAGGTGCCTGGTACATTCCTGACTGCGCTATAAACTGTTTGCTTCTTTATTTCTTGCATTTTTCAGGTTTACACACTATTGTTAGTTTAATACCTTCCGGCCAGACTTTGGCGGTGGCAAACTGCTAAAAACGCTAAAACTTGCAAGGTTTCCAAAATCAGGCAGCCCCTCGGTTTCTATACATTCGATCTTGTACACCTTGTGGGGCAACAGAAAATTCTCTACAAAACACTGAGAGAGGGTCTTTGCATCCCCACCGTAGTACCTTGCACCCAATCAACCTCGCCATATTGCCCACTGTCCTGACAGCATGATATGATCACATGGTAATCCAATTAGGGCTTCTACTGTAAGAAACTGGATACAATGCGCTGTGAGTGGAAGTCTTTCTTTTACGTCCTTTGCAGGATGTCCCAACCCTCAATGAAGATGTTCTCTATTGTCACTGGTTTCTGAGAGAGGAGTCAATTATTTCGCCAAGGTACAAAAATTCCTTTTCCTCTCATCCGTGCTTTTAATGAGAGGGTTTCTGTACGCAATTTAAAAAGAATGTTTTCACTGAGGCCGGGACAACCATCTTCTTAACATGGCAAAGAACATCCTGGCCAAGGTCCAGATTGTACTTCGCCCTATAGAACGGTAGAGGCAACAGGATCTCATTCAGATGCATGGATAAAGTTTTCTTTTCAACGGTTGACAGATATTCAAACCAAAAGCACGCACCCATAACTCTGGCAGCAACGACCACTTCTTTGACGTACAGTTTTACCACACGGCTAAGGCGTTGGGCTGCTGAGCGCGAGGTCGCGGATTCAATTGCCGGCCCCGGCGGCCGCTTTTCTGATTGAGGCGAAAAGGAAAAATGCCCGTGTGTACGAGATTTCGGGACACGTTGAAGATCCCCAGGTGGTCAAAGTTATTCAGCAGCCATCCACTACGGCACGCCTCATCTGCGTTGCGTCGGTGCGTTAAATCCTACAATCAATCAATCAGCTCTTTTACCACACAACAAACACCATCACTTGACGATACAACGTATTCGGGAAGCTCTTTCAGCAATGCCCCTTGCAGGGAAGTACGTAGAAATGGGTCTGTGGTGTCTCGCAAAACCAAAAACCTGTTCACGATTTGTCCCACAAAATTGTGCAACAAGCCTCACCCTCCTTCCTTAACTCTACGAAACAGATGGTTCCTGCTCATTCATTGCCACGCCGATCCCCACACAAATGCCGCGCACGCTCGATGTATCTCCTGCACGTGTAATCGTGAACATTGCAGTACCAACATCACGTACCAGAGTACCGCGAGAAAATGCAGATGCTCGTGAAATAAGAGGCAAAGCCCTGGCATTTGATTGAAGAGGCAAAGCCCTGGATACATTTGATTGGCTTTTCCGGCTATTTTTTTGTTTCCTCCTGCCAGTACGCATTGGTATCCTGATAGCAGTCCAGCGGCACACCGAGATAGCCGTTGGTATGACCGTCCACGATACGTTTCAAATACGTCTGGCGTCGAGCTCCATTCCCCGTGCCAAAAAACCGTGCACTTTTCCAAATTGACCGAGCTGCAGCTCTGCTCACACTTCTCTTGTCAACACAAAAAAATGCAACATCCTCCGCGTAGACAGGAAGACGCACTTCACATGAGTGCAAATGTAAGTCATGAATATCCTCACTATGCAAAATCTTCAAACACAAGGTTCAAGAAATATCGAAAAAGAAGGAGCTTATTGGACATCCCGGTCTAACCAAAGACAAAAAAGGAATTTGTTCAGTGACGCTTTTGTGTTAATAATGAACTGCGTAACGCAGTTGCTATAGGCCATAGAAACTCAGTTCACCAACACATCATCCAGGTTACATGTTTAAAAACACCAAATAAACCTCGTGACACTCCCGGTCCCCAGTCTTCCTTCCTTCCTTAACAGGCCTTTTCGGAGTCGACTTGCAATACTGCAACTTTACTGCATACCATTTCGCAACACTGTAAAACGCTCCGCGTCACGTGAATATTGGTCACAATACTCCTGCCGTTGATACCAAGTGTCTGATGCCGCCTCCCTATGGTCGTGATTACTGTTTGCAAACGTCTCGCAAGTAATTTCAATAAAATTTTGTAATAGACATTAGCCACTCTTATTGGCCTCCAACCTGACGTCCGGCTGCAACGTTACGATGTCTTCCGATTTCGGTATGAACACCGGTATGTGTCCTTGAAAATGACGGCGGAAGGGATTGCCTCTCGTAGGCCTATTTAAATACAGCATACAAAGAGGGCAAACATGCCCGCATTGTTTCTTGTAAATTTCAGCTATCAGCCCGTCTGCCCCGGGTGTTTACCTAGTTTGTGATCGAGATATTGCGTTCTCTATTCCGGCAAATGATATCGGCTCTTCTAAAGTGCGCATAATTTCCGAATCCAGCCGTGGAAGCAAGGGCAGAAACGTTTCCTCCAATTCATCTATTCTAGGAGAGCTCGGGCCAAAATGGGTATAATGTTCGACAAATGGATTTTTTATGCATGTTTTGTCCTCAGTCAATCGACCATGATATATTATGCTATGAATATCGCTCTTTCTGGAATATCGCTTTTCGTGGCAAAGCGCCCGCCTTGTTGGCTGCCCCGCGGCCAGAAAACGTTCTGCGCGTGCGCGGACAATCGCCCCTTCAAACTTGATCTCGTCTATTGCTTCGATCTTACTTTAAAACTCCACGATACCTTTCTTAAACAAACCTCTCATGTCGCTTTCCAGTTTCAGCAACTGTGCCAAGTTACGGCGCAGTTTTACCACTGTTTATTTTTGTAACTATTTTTGCGCGCTTGCTGTTTCTACTGCTTCTATTTTAACTTCTTGCTTAAAAATTTCCCAGTTAGTACCCTAGTCAGTCTCGTAATCTTACGAATGTTTATCAAACTAACATCCACTTTGTCGCAAAATACAGGGTCATTCAGTAGTCTTCGTTTAATTTCCATAAATCCCAGTTAAACTTTCTTCAAGTTCTTTTTTCGCTGCCCGCTCTTGAACAATACCAGGCAATGATCACTGAAAGAGACATTTTCTACCGAATGCGAGTAATATTCTTCGGCCACTTCCAACGACCCATATGCCCAATCGTTGCACGCATGACTTGATCCCCAAAAGATCGTGAAACGCAGACATTTAGAAGGCGGTTGAACTGAAAGACGTCTATAAGGATCGTATTCCTCAATCAGCTCTACCAACACCTTCGTACTTCCATTCATAAACGGTGTGCCACCACTTTTGTCTTCACTCGCACAGACGCAGTTAAAATCTCCTGGTAGCAACACGTTTTTATCGCAGCCCAAGTACCCTGTAATTGATTGGAAAAAATAATTCTGCCACGTACTCCATTTGGGTCATAAAAGCATATTACACGAAACGCTATATCTATAACGTAAAATCACACAAGAAAAGCTTTTCTGACTCACAAAAAATCACAATTTCTACTCTCAGATTCGTTGAATTTCTTAGGAAAATTCACATCCCGCTGAAACTCTTGCTGCATGGCTAGCGCAGACACTGCAAATATTCCCAAACTGTTTAACTAAGCTGCCAGTGCGGTCCGCACTTTCAATTTTCGTTTCTTGTATTGCTAGCATGCCGATTTCATTTACATTTAGCAACCGTTTAAGTTAGCATTGCTTGCGCCTCTGTCCTAGCCCCCTGACGTTGAGCGTGCCTATTCGGAGTGGTTTTTTAAGTCCTTTTTCTCAAAGTGAGAACCGTATAGAGAAGCTTGTTTGGAAAACGCATGGCTTACTCGGAAACACTCCACGTTTCTCTGAAGAGTTTACGTGGTCGTCCAGTACGTGCGAGTTGGCCTGCCATGCCCGAAACGTTCTTCGCACAATTCCTTCACACAGCGCTATCGAGTTTTAGCCGACCTCGGCCCGCGTTCAGGCGGAGCTTTCGGTTTCGGCTTGAACGCTGGCCTTCCTTGTAGGGTTGCCATGAGCGGGGGTCCCTCATGATTTTCACTTTGGCTGTGCGACAAGCTACTGCTGCGCTTTCTCACACCGCCTGCGGCGTTACCCATTTCCTCGTCGCTCCTAGCACCTTCCAAAAATGGCGGCGCAGCTTACATTGCCACAGCAGCTATTTCATTTCATTTCATTTTATTTTCCTTAAATACCCCCAAATGGGGGTATACCATAATGGGTGGTGTGGGCACATAAAAGAGATTTTGTAGCCACAAAACGAGGAATTTCAGGACCAATAGGTCGTTACTTCAGCAGTGAATGAATGGTGGCTGGTAATGACGGAAATTTGGTGGTGAAAGCCGTTCCAGTCTTTAGCGGCGCGTGGAAAGAAGGAGACAGAGAAGGTGGTGGTTCGGGTGCGGTGACATGAAACTTCAAGTAAATGACCGGTGCGATGAGATATGTACGATGGTGGGGGGCAGTTGAGTGATAACGAGAAAGGGTGGCGATGTGGCGGCGAAAAGTGAGAGGCTCCAGTCCTGATTGGGCTTTTAATGATCAAATGCTGATATCATAGGAATGCGCAGAATGCATGAATGGTGGCGCGTTTTTGGACAGCTTCAAGTGCGTGGATAAATATACTTGGTGCGGGTTCCAGATGGCGCATGCGTATTCAAGTTTAGAAATTATAAGGAATTTGTACGTGAGTTGCTTGATATGAGGTGGAGCATTGCGGAGACGCCACTTGAGAAAGCCAAGTGTTTTATTAGCTGAGACGATAATGTTGGTTACATGAGCCTTCCGTGAAAGATCATTGGATAAGGTAACACGAAGGTATTTGAATGAGAGAACTAGGTGTATTGTGACATAAAATTATTGCACGGAAAGGTTGAAGGATTGTGCCGCCGGGTAAACAATAAACTTTACATTTGGCAGGATTAAGTGTCGTCAGCCACGCATCGCACCACTCTTGAACATGAAGAAGATCTGGTTGTAGGACTATGTGGTCGCATGTGCTAGTGTCGGGGCAGTATATCACACAGTCATCACCGTACATACGGACGCGACTTGAAATATGCAATGAAAGTTCGTTGAGGTAAATGAGAAATAGAAGGGGGGCGAGAACAGACCCTTGTGGTACAGCAGACGTTTCAGGATGTGAAATTGAAGGAGGATAATTTGCTGCTACAAATTGCGAGCTGTTGTTTAGGAAATTGTTTTATCCAGTTTAGAATATTTGAGTCTAAATTGAGCTGAGCGAGTTTTAGTAATAGACGTTGGTGGAGTAAATTGTCGAAATCCTTGGCGAATTCGAGAAATATGCCATCTGTTTGCAGGTTAGCGTCAAGTTTAGAATGGAGGTCAAGAATATTTATGGCCGATTGAGTTGCGCAAGAAAAGCCACGACGGAAACCATGCTGGGAATAGTTAAAAAAGCAGATATAATATAAAACATTCATTATCTCCAAAATAATTACGTGTTCCATGAGTTTGCAGGAAATGCTCATGAGAGAGATGGGACCATAACTGACTGCTGAGTTTTTATTACCTGATTTGAAGATTGGAAAGTCTATCCCGACCTTCCAGTCGTATGCTATATCGCCTGTGGAAAGGCACTGCGAAAAGATTAAACACAAATATACCGCTGAAAAGTGCACAGTCTTTTTTAGCAATTTCATGTAATCGATACCGGAGATGATGATGGTTTGCAGGTTTGGCTTAAGATACAATGCCATCTATAAAAAAATTAAGAGGGGGCAAACAGGTAGCAGTAGCTTCAACAAGAGGAAAGCAAGCCACATCAATCTCTTCAGTAAAGACAGACGAAAAGGCGGAATTAGAAAGATCCGCAGAGTCAGCATCGGGGACAATCTCACCGTTATCGCTTGCGAGTGTGGTCACGTGCGGTTGATCACCGGCCAGATACGCCTGGGATTATTGTTCAGCATGCTGGCCAGATCGCTGTTGAAGAACTTGTATCGCACTTCTTTTATAGCGACGAGATGGTCGCTCTCTGCAGCATAGGATTTCTGCCATGAGCTAGATGTATTTTTTTGTTTGGCTGAGCGAAAAAAATGCTTTGTTGTTTTCCATTCTTCTTAATGAGTTGGTAAGCCAGGGTTTCTCGCAATTGACCAAAATTCTTTTTTAGGTATGTGCTTCTTCACTAGAGAGGTTATTTGTTTCTTTAAAATTCAACCAGTTGCAGTTCGTGGACCATTGGTAAAAATTTAATTCAAAGTCTGAAAGAGAAGCAGCAAGTCCGTCATTAATAGCCTGATAGTTACCTTTCCCGTATAAAGTGATCTTTTTCTTCGGGGTAGTGCGGGGTTAACCGCTAAGGCAAAATCTGCTTGTAAACCTAATGGTCGCTTATCTGTCGCAGATGGGATACTATCAGGTCTAGGACATTAGCAGAATTGCATTCATCACTTGTGGGTAGCGACACTAGTTGCGTGAAATTATAATTCAGACATAATTCTACAAATTCCTTGGCGTCCGCGGGAGAGACAGTTAAGAAATGTTCACTGTTATAATCGATACCGAGGAAATTAAAATCTCCGAAGATAAGAACATTAGCATGGGTGTGTTTATAAGCTTATTTAAACATTACGAAGTTGCTAGGAGAAGTTCAGGTTGCTCTGCGGTGATCTGTAACAAACTCCTAGAAGGACGGATTGAGGTAAAAGCATGCACATGTAGCCATAATATCTCAAGGCTGCAGATAATGTCTACAACCGAACAAGGTAACTGATTGCTTATAGCGAATACGACACCGCCACCTCGTGACCCAGTACGATCCTGTCGGTAAACATGAGAATTTGTCACGTCATTTAGCACTTCTGAATATGAGATGTCATTAGTGAGCAGAGGTCGGCGAACTCACTCATGAGTCCACTCACTCAGACTCATTTGGACTCAAACTCACGCGTGAGCTTGAGTTTGAGTGAGCGCGAGGCTAGTGTGGCATGGTGAGTTTGAGCTTGAGTGAGTTTGAGCCGAGTGATCCCGACTGAGTTTGAGTCCGATTGAGTTTGAGTACGCCTGAGACCTAGTGAATTCTGAGTCTATTTTGAGTTCTGAGTACATTTTGAGTTTCAGTCCGTTTTGAGTTCTGAGTACATTTTGAGTTTGAGTCCATTTTGAGTTCTGAGTACATTTTGAGTTTGAGTCCATTTTGAGTTCTGAGTAGATTTTGAGTTTGAGTCCATTTTCAGTTCTGAGTACATTTTGAGTTTGAGTCCATTTTGAGTTTGAGTCCATTTTGTGTTCTGAGTACAATTTGAGTTTGAGTCCATTTTGAGTTCTGACTACATATTGAGTTTTGAGTACATTTTGAGTTCTGAGTACATATGAGTTTTGAGTCCATTTTGAGTTTGAGTACATATGAGTAGCCTAGCAGGCAGCTATGGTTGGCTGTTAAGTTTCATGCGTCACTGTGGGCTCGGAATTCAGGTTACCTGCGGGTACGGCACCAATCGCGATCTGCATGAACGGTTGGGAGGGAGGGGTGTCGGATTTTTTTTAGTTTCTTGTTGAATTTTTATAGCCATAAGCACTTGCTGTATACCTAATTTTCTCGTCTGGGCGCGTGAGTGATAATTGACTGGTGAGGTCAGAAAAAATGGTTGTCTTAACTTTTCCTCCTGATGGATCCACTAAGAGCGTGGGAAAGGGTGGTGGGAAAGCACACGGCGGCGCTGGCGTGCTGGTTGTTCGCCTGCTACTGTTAACGGCTTGATATACTAGGGGTCACAAAGGAAGAGTTGAGAGCCGGGGGGAAATGGGGTCGGAGGCGGTCCTTTCTGCTGTTTCAAATGAATTAGCTGAATTGACTGGGCAGCGCCCCTTAAGACAGAATAATGACCTCATTAGATTGGGTGAAAAGTGAAACTGATGAGGCTAAGGCGTGTAAGGTATCAAATGAAAGGTCCGGATTAACGGAATCACGCGGGGTAAATAAAAAACACGCTTCCTGATTGTAGTCATCAGGCAGTCATAATGAGTCATAGATTGGGTTAAAATTCAAAATTACTCTGCGAGGGCATGTGGGAAATCAAATTCAAGGTCTCGATGTGGGGAATCATTCGGGACGAAAATGCGTTATGGATATATCATGACGTATTCATGGTAAGTCATAGATTCGGTTAAAATTCAAGTTCATGACGCTAGAGCGTGTGGCGTGTCAAATTAAAGGTCTCGATGAGGGTAATCACGTGCTTCCTAAATATTGTCATGACATAGTCAAAATGGGTCTTAAATTAAAGTTAAAATTCACAATGATGCCACTGGGTGTCCGGGGCATTAAATTAAAGGTTCCGATAAGGGAAATCACGTGGGACAAAAGGCTAAATCATGAGATAGTCATGGTTAGTCATTGATTGGTTTAACATTCAAATTGATTCCGCTAGGATGTGATGGGTATCAAATTAATGGTCTTGATGAGCGGAATCACGTGGGAGAAATACAAAAATGCTTCCTGGTTATAACCGTGAGATTGTCATGGCGAGTCTTATATTGGGGTAACATTTGAAGAGGCCCCGCTAAGGTGTGTAGGGTATCAAATTTACGGTCTTGACGAGGGGAATCACGTGGCACAAATAAAAAAAGGCTTCGTAGTTGGAATCATGAGATAGTCATTATGAGTCAGATTCGGTTAAATTGAAGGTGAGGCCGCTGAAGCATGTGGGGCGTCAAATTGAAGGTTCCAGTTAGGGGAATCACGTCGGACACTTAAATAATGCGTCCTGTTTACAGGCAATGGAGTCATGGTTAGTTTGACTGGTATGAATTCCACATGACCCTGCTAGGGTGTCTGGGGTATCAAATTAAAGGTCTCGACCCGCCGCGGTGGCTCAGTGGCTAAGGCGTTGCGCTGCAGAGCACGAGTTCACGGGTTCTATTCCCGGCCGCGGCGGCCGCTTTTCTGATGGAGGCGAAAAGCAAAAACGCCCGTGTGTACGAGATTTCGGCACACGTTAAAGATCCCCATGTGGTCAAAATTAATCCGGAGCCCTCCACTACGGCGCGCCTCATCGCCTGCGTTGCGTCGGCGCGTTAAACCCTACAATCAATCAATCAATCAATTAAAATAAAGGTCTCGTCGAGGGGGATCATGTGGGACAAGTATAAAATGCTTTCTGGTTTTAATTATGACGATATAGGAAAAGGTATATAGCAAAAGGTACACACTCACACTCTCACTCACACTCACACTGTCACTCTCCCTCTCACTCACACTCTCACTCTCTCTCTCACTCTCACTCACACTCTCACTCTCACTGTCATATAACACTCTCACACACACTCACACTCTCACTCTCCCTCTCACTCTCACTCACACTCTCACTCTCACTGTCATATTAACACTCACACTCGCACTCTCACACACACTCACACTCTCACACTCACACTCACTCTCACTCTCACACTCACACTCTCACACTCTCACTCTCACTCTCTCACACTCTCTCACTCTCACACTCTCTCACTCTCACACACTCTCGCTCTCTCTAACTCTCACACTCTCTCTCTCACACTCTCTCACTCTCACACACTCTCACTCTCACTCTCACTCCATCACTCTCTCTCTCACTCTCTCTCACTCTCTCTCGCTCACTCTCTCTCTCTCACACACACTCTCTCACTCACGCAATCTCTCAAACACACACACACACACACACACACACGCTTGCATGCTGGAAGTTAACAGCTGGGTACGGTGGTGGTCATTGCTCATAACGACAGCGTGGTGTATTTCCGAGCTACGAGAGCTCATCCCACCTAGTAAATGCTAATAAAAACTAATACAAGTGCCTTAGCAAACAACGAGGCACTTTTTTGTTTTTCCCACGTGATTTCCCTCCTAGAGACCCTCAATTTGATACCCCACATTCTTTAGCGCCACACCTTTCTGCATTTTCACCCAATCTGAGACGATCTATGAATCCCGTGTTACACGGTTCACCATTTTCGATATTTTTCTTATCTCTTTTTTAGATTTTTACCATTTAGTTTTATCAATTCTCTACATTTACACTTTTATAATGATTACAGGTTGAACTTCCGTGATATCTGCATTTTTGTGTAATGCAGGGCGTTACAAGATCATGGCGGGGATAAGGGGAGGGGTGTACTCGGCAAAGAATTCTACGCAATAAAACAGCAAAGGTATATCCATGAACGCCTCGCGCTTCAGAGATTCGCGGGGACAGTTCGCTTTGACACAAGGCGTTTTTTCAGTATGCAGAGCAAGAATGCACGGAACCGTAACCCTAAACAGCTTCGACATAAATGAACGGAGCAGTGAGCGCACGTCCCCTCACCCAATCTTGCTTGTTTCAACCTGGGGACCCTGCACACCATCGAGCCTGGACCGCCTCTGTCATGAACACGAACACGGAGCCTAGATCAAGAGTTTGGTATCCAATATATACGTACAATTGCTTCCCGAATACCTTCGTCCATCCAATTCGCTTACACCACATGTTTCCTACTCAATTTCCCGCCCAATGCACTTTTTTTCTCAGCCTGGCACACTCGTCCACAATATATTAGAGTGTACGCATAACCCCGACCTCCCACCCTTTCCTTCCCCCCTCCCCCTCCATGAGCTGTGGGAGAACCTGATCACCAGCGACCACCTGGATGTCCAGCAACTACTGGCATCTAGGGCGTCGGTCGCACGGTCGTCACTTGGATTCCCGGACTAGGGAACCACTCCTACTTTATAAGGCTCATTAAAGTTTCATACTACTACTACTACTGCTTCCAACCAGCGCTACTCTTCATGGGCAGCAGGTATAGCTGTATTAAATCTACAACGAAAATTGTTTCCGACCTCACAGGAGCTACGGTGTCATGTCGTGGGGAATGCAGGAGTTTGAGCTCACGAATTTACCCGTAATATTTTTACCACGCGTGAATTTGAACACACTGACTGCTAATGAAATCAGAGTCCATCTAAGCCCGAGTAAATTTCTAGCATGAGAGAGTTGTGAGGTTATTTGAGTTCTGAATTCATTCTGAATTCAGTTTTGAAAAATTCAGTTTATTTTCAGTTTTGAGTCATTTTTGAGTTTGAGTACATTTTGAGTTCTGAGTACATTTTGAGTTTGAGTACATTTTGAGTTTTGAGTACATTTTGAGTTTTGAGTTCACTTTGAGTTTGAGTACATTTTGAGTTTTGAGTACATTTTGAGTTTTGAGTACATTTTGAGTTTGAGTACATTGTGAGTTTTGAGTCTATTTTGAGGTTGAGTACACTTTGAGTTTGAGTACATTTTGAGTTTTGAGTACATTTTGAGTTGAGTACATTTTGAGGTTTGAATATATTTTGAGTTTGATACATTTTGAGTTCTGAGTACATTTTTAGTTTTAAATCCGAGTCAGTTCTGAGTTTTGCGCTCAATGTGAGTTTTAGTTTCAGTAAGCGCAGATGTGCTGCTCAGCATTGAGTCTGAGTTTGAGTGAGTGGTGATTCGAAAAAAAAATTGTGAGTGAGTTTGAGTGAGCCGCGCAAACTTTGCCGAGGTATGGAGTAAGTTTTTATTGGATGAACATAACGCGGCCCCTTTCTTGATGGAAGTGTCCTCTGTAGGGCTCTGGTCGAGACGACTCGGAGACTCGATACGTCTTGCATTTCTGCCTTCTCCACCTTTTACGGATGGTGGCTCCACCGTCTTCTCGGCCTACGCGCTCTTGCCTTTAGCTGCGGCGGCTGCCTCGGAGCCGTCCTCCGTGTCAACATTTGTGCCCACTGCCGGATACGTCTTGCCACCGTCGGCAGATTCGTGCCTGAACCACCGACAAGTGTTGCAACGGGGTACCCGACATTCCCTCCAGACGTGTCCCTCGCGTTGGCACCGAAGCAATTCGAGGTCTCTCTGGAACAACGACGAGAGCCAAGTGTAAAGTTCGGGCTCCTCTTTAATTAACGAAAGCCACCGGTGGCTGATGTATCGGCTTTGTCTCCCCTTGTGTTTTGGCTTTGGCTCAGGTTGTGTTCCTTCCATGAAGCCGCAGGGACGCGAAGTTAGGGGCCGCCGAATGCATGCTTTGTTTTCCTTCCTTGTGTGTGGCAAAAGACGAGGGTGCTTAGCCCGACTACCTCTGTTGGTTTGGTATGCGTTGAGCTCGACCGCGCGGTCTCAGTGAATGGCGGATTGGTACACTGCAGTGAAAACACTTCCGGCTACGTCCCCTCTAGGAGAGCGCGTACGCCGCTATTATGGCTTGCCGACATTGGGAAGTGGCCGGTCGTTCGTCGAGGTTGACGAGCTGACGGGAACCCAACGGATGCCGTCTCTTAGGGTCGAAAGGTTTCGAAGCATAGCTTTTGAGGATTTGCGAAGCCGGTGTAGGTGCTGTTCGTTTATGGGTCATTCGCCTCGAGAATGTTCGCCTAGGTTTGGAGCAGCTCTTCCAGCCAGTCACGCGGCTGGCAGCGGCGTCCCTTAGTCTGGGGAAGGGTTTAGACCACGACTCCCTCATTCTTCCACCACGCCCTGGGACAAATGCGAGGCGGCAAGGCGAGGGATGTGCGGCCACGAGTGGCATACCGTTAACACGCGCCTTCTTCTGTCGTAGCAAAGCGAGGCTTGCCTCGAGCAACCAGCCCCAAGCCTCCCGGCCGTTACTCATCAACCAAGCTGTCACCGATCCACTACTACCTGCCAAGAAAAGCGTGACGAAAAGACTACACGACCCCCTGTGACGTCACAAGCGACAGGGCCACCAGGACCATACTCAAACCTTGGGAACCTGCTGACCTCCGGAATTCGCGGACCATGAGTGGCATACCATTAACCCGTGCCTTCTTCTGTCGTAGGTAGGCAACTTTTGTTCACACTCACCGTAATTGCAGCTACCGCGTTTTTATGAGGCCGTAAATCCCACCACGTGTGTTGTTCCAATCGTGCATGGGTGTCGACGTGTGTACGTACCGTGAACGCATCTGTAACTTCTTTCCCGGCAGAGCACTCGGGTTCCCTGGTGTTTATCGCTTCTTTGCAGCGTTTCGACTAATCAGGGTACTTTGCCCGAAACATTCTTCACTGCTATTGCCTACGGGCCTTGCGCTCCTGCTGTTATCAGCTGGAGATGTTTAAGCAAATCCAGGGCCAAAATCGCTGACGTGCTCGCACTTGTCAACGAGTGTCACGAAGAAACTAAAACGGCTCTGGCAGAAATCAAACTGCACGTCAGAAGCATCGACACTTGTGTTAGCGCTATCGAACAAAGTATGGAAAATGTGTCTGATTGTAAGGTGAACATCGATGCCGCCGCTCATTCCGTTCAAGAGGTGAAAGTTCACATTAACAAGTTCAATGAAGAGCTGGTAGATCTTGTTGATTACATAAATAACCGCATGCGCAGAAACAATCTTATCATGGAGGGTCTTGATCAAGCCGAACATAAGGACTACGTGGAATTGAAACGTATTGTAGGGGAATGTTTTTCTAAGCATCTCCAGCATGAAGTTGGCGACATTAAACGGGCTCATCGCGTAGGTCTTGTCCACCTAACTTTCATGGTCACTAATTGTGAAATTTCTGAACTTAAAATGAAAAACAGAGGCTCTGAGTCTGGAAACTAAACTAAAGACCTCGAATCACCCAAAGTATGGGTCGAGGAAGATTTTTTCTGGAAGGTTCAGTTCGCTAGAATGAAACTGCTGGGATTTCGGTAGGGCAAATAGAATGATCGAGAAAGGTAGTATGTGCGCTTTAACAAGCCTCACACGAAACACGGCACTTACCGCTATGATCCATTAACAAACCAACTCGTTCAAGTTTATGCAAAAAATAAGCCCTCCTCTAAGTGACACACTGCTAGTCACTCACGCAGCTTCCAAACAATAGCCCGAGTTTCCATACTCTCAGCAAACTTCCAGAGTATATTTCCAAAGCTTGATGCCCTTGAAGCTAATATGCACACGTGTTCAGCCGATATAAATATGGGCACAGAAACATGACTTTCTGACGAAATATCAAATAAACGTCTAACCCTTGCTTCTAACTTTGAAATTTTCGGCAAGGACAGGTGCGGCTCTCGCATGGGCGGCGTAATGATCGCAGTTAAAGAAGATTATCAACAATCACAAATAGCGGTTGATTCGCTTTTAGAAATCAACTTAGTCAGTGTTCACATTGGACATACACCCTGTGTCGTAGGCGCCTGTTACCGTCCTCCCGATGGTCGCGCCGTTTTCGTCGACAGCTTAAACGATGCAATAGGCACCATCTTGTACGAATTTAAAAGTAACTTGTTAGCCATTGTTGGTGCTTTTAATTACCCGGGTATCGACTGGCCAACAAATTCCGTCCCTGCGCAGAATAATCGCCTCGAATGCCTTAGCTTTATTCCATGCATTAATTACCACCAACTTGCGCAAATAGTACGCGAACCAACGCGGGACGATCACTTGCTTGACCTCATTCTGAAAAATCAACCGGAAAAAACTAACACACACGTTGTGGACGTAATAAGTCATCACTCGCTATCAGTGGCACCGCTATCAAAACTAAAACAGAAATACAAATCTTCAACTACTCACGCGTCGACTTACAAAAAAAGAACCGTATGCTGGAAACTTTAACGGTTATTCTTGAAACTGGGTTGCAGGATCATACAATGAATGTAAACTGCTGTATATTTCGCGACAAGCTAAAAGAAATAGATGCATCTTTTGTTGCAAAAACAGTAATGAGCTCTAGGACGAACGACCTGTGGTTTACCCGTGATGTGAAGCGGCTTTTACATAGGAAAGAAAAGGGCCTACAGAAAATCAACTCGAACCAACGATCCTGATGACTGGCGGAAATACAAACAGATTTCTACTTGAACTGAACAAACAATAGGTCAGGCAAAAAATAAGTATTTCAATGTTACGCTCTCAAGTATTATAAAAACCGACCAAAGCAAATTCTGGAATATTATAACCCGAAGAACAAAAAACACGGTACCCGTCTTCACCAATGCAACCGAGGATGAGTTATTTTTAAACGATGTGCCAAAGAATTTAACAGAGCCTTTGCCCAAATTTTCACTACCGAGCTGCCTTTAAGTGACTCTTTGGAGCCGTCGCAACCGCACATAGCTTTCAGTTTTACGCCCATTGTAAATACAGCCCAAGCCGTGGCATGCGCTATCGACCACCTAGCTTCCAAGACTAGCCCCGGGCCCGACGGTATAAGAGCGAAGCGGTTGAAAATAACTTCTCCTAACTGAGCTTACCTTCTTTCGCTGTTATTTCAGCAATCCCTAGATTCAGGTTGCTCGCGGGACCATTAGAAGTTTGTCCATACGCTACCATTTTTCAGATCTGGCGACCGGCCTGATTCCTTATATATAGGCCTACTTCACTTATTTCAATCAGCTGCAAATTGTTATAACTATTTCTTTCACGCATGTTGTACCGACCTAAACCAGAATAACTTCTTCATTAGCAATCAACATGGATTTAGGTAACGTTTTTTATGTCAGACACAACTTTTTGAGCTGGTCACTGATCTCCACGTTTCGAAGCACAGCTGTCTGTGTTCCGATGCCTTTTTTTTCTATTTTTCCAAGGCTTTCGACCGGGTTCAACTTCAGCGTCTAATGCTTAATGCTTGTAACCTTAATCTTGATGACAAAACAACTCACTGGATTCGCGGTTTTTAACAAACCGTTGGTAATCTGTAGGGTAATCGACCACATTTCTAACCCTGTGGGTGTCTCATCAGGAATCCCGTAAGGGTCTGTACTAGGCCCTTTATTATTTTAAATTTATATACATGACCTCGCATGTAACATTTCCTCATAAATTCGTCTCGTTGCCGACGACTGTGTAATTTATAGAGAAATATGAACTTTCATAGACGTTTTTACACTCCAGCATGATTTATTTACTTAACTGAATGGTGCGAAAAATGGGTGATGAAAATAAACGCAGAAAAAAATAAACACGAGCAATTTTCTTCAATGACAACAACAGAAACTTAGAATTACTTAACAGATAGTGGTAAAATTGAATTGGCTTCATACCTCAAATATGTTGGAGTTAAATTCACCTCCGATTTAAACTGGCCCCCCCTATAGAAAAAATCACATCAAAGGCGTGTAAAAAGCTCGGCCTTCTCAAGCGTCGCCTTTCTTTAGCTACTTCAGAGACACGGCTTCACGCGTATAATACTCTTATCTGCTCTTCACTAGAATACGCGCAAATCATCAGGCATTCACTTCAAATGTGTCTGCCTAACATGCTTGAATCCGTACAGAACAAGGCCTCGGGCTTCATAATCTCATCATACTCAAGATATCAGAATGTATCTCCCTTGAAGGACGAACTTTATCTCCCTCCTCTCACCAAAGTAGCAGTTCGCAAGATTAACTTTTTTTCACACTCTGTACCATCATCCAACCCCATTCGCTTCGCAATTTTATACTCCCGGCACCCTATACACCCGCGCTCACAGATCACGCTCACAAAGTTCGCCCAATTTTTGCGCGAACAAACAAATATCAGAACTAGCCCCTTGTACTGCAGTCAAGGAGTGGAATTGTTTAACTAGTAGCCTAGTGGACCAAACAGACGCGTCTTCTTTTCAAACCTCACTCTTCGCTTTTTAGCGATTCAAAAAACCCTGTAACTAGTCTTCATCATGTTGACCTTTTCGAGGCTGTAAATGTGTGTTCCTGCTTTTAAAATACCAGATTGTCGGTGACTGTTACACTTTTTGTTTTTGGATGCAATGCTTAACCCTGTATTTTGCAATTGTATTCTATACTTTATGTGCCTTTATGATATTCTAATGTCACTTTTGTAGTGTTGATTCTTTTCTTTTTAAAATATTGTCTGTTGTGTCGGATTTCAACTCTTCCCCCCTTAAGTAATGCCCAATTGGGAACTGAGGGTACATAAATAAATGAATAAAAAAATAAATAAATAAATAAATAAAAATAACTAATAATAAAATGTTAGCCTTGCGACGACCACTTTAAGCGTTCGGCTTTGGCTTTGACCAGGTGCCACCCGCTTAACGTAATGGTTCAACCAGTCCGCGCGGTCAGTGAGTTTAGGTAGCAGATGTCTTGTCTTTGCGTATCGGTTGCAATAATGTACGCGGGAAACTTACCAGGAGTTGCATAAGAGAGAGTGTTGGATCATGTGACCGCATGTGGGGACATGTTTGGGATTGGTTGGTTCTTGTGGCCAATCCGTGGTCTATGTGAAGGTTGTTAAAAAGGGTTTTCGCTCTTTCTTGAACGCCCCCTTTGGAGGTGTGGTTTTCGGGATCAAAACAGAGTGTCGGGTTTTGCCTGTGGTCGTTCGGTCGGTCGGTTGAGGGGATCTAGTTCAATATATATCATGGCCGAACAGGATGCTGTGGGCAGAGTGACAAAGTAACCGTCATTAAGTCCTTATGTAAATATTGGAGTAATGTAAATAGTTTAAATAAACCTAATAGACAGCAAGAAGGGCAGTCCTTATCCCACACCTGCTTCAAGCATCGGGCGTCGGTAATCGTAGCGAGTCGAGATAGTCGTCTCAGCGCGAGCTTCTTCAAGAACCTAATTATTTCGTCTTCATCATGCACCAAGAGGATGAAGAGGCGAAATGTAGCTTCAAGTCCCCGGCAATACTCAGCTGATGCGGTATATCGTCGGGCTTAACACCCACATTCAGCTGCAGAACCGCCACGCGCGTCATGGCTTGAAGTTTGAAGTTTATTAGAAACTGTGCAATTGTGTATTCTTTACATAAATTGGTAAAGAATACGGAAAGAAGTCCCTTAGTTTGTCACTGTGGGGGGACCTCTTGTTAAAAAGTACATGAAAACTGTTAAAACATGGGCAGTCAGAGCAAATAAGCAAAAATATAATGTTGATTTATACACAAATCAATTCTACATAGAAATTTGGACATGGTGCAATGATAATTGTTCATTACAGATTAAGCCAAAATTTCAGAGAGGTGGTCAAAAAAAGAACAAAAAACCGAGATACGTCACTGGGCATCAACAATACACCACAAAAAGAGCTTAATTCCGCCAAAACATCCCAGCCTGAGTTTTGTAACGCCTTCATAAAGCAAACAGAACAAACAGGAAAGCAGAATTATTGTAAATTCATATTACACACTCAACGCATAACGGCGATCAATAAAGCAACGTGCAACTGGAATGGATCAAGAAAAAAAATGTCGCAACGCACAAAGCAACATCACATCATCACATCACTTTAATACCTTAAAGAGCCCCTTGTAGGGGGTATTACATAACGGGTGGGTTACAGATAAATGTACACAGGTCGTCAAATGGAAATGTGCGTGGTGACCTTCTCTTTAAATGTTGATGAACACGTGATGGCCGGAACGTCACAGGGAAGGCCATTCCAGTTCATTGCTACACGGGGGAAAAAAGAGGCAGAAAAAGTAGTAGTGCGAGCATGTGGACGGGCGATTTGATACGGGTGGGCAGTGTGGTGAGATATGCGCGTCGGTAGGACGATGTAGGGTGCTTGATTAGGAGGGCTGTAGAAAAACTTGTGTAGCAAACAAAGCCTGGCGATACGGCGGCGCACTGAAAGATTTGAAAGACCAGTTTCGCGTTTAAGGGATGATATGCTTATTTCATATGAATATGAGGAATGAATGAACCTAGTGGCGCGGTTTTGCACCGATTCTAATTCATTGATGAAGTATACCTGGTGCGGACTCCTTATGGGAGCCGCATATTCTAGTTTAGTTCGGATTAAAGATTTATAGGCGAGAAGTTTGGCGTCCAGTGGGGCATGACGCAAATGGCGCTTTAAAAAACCCAGAGATTGGTTTGCTGATGATATGATGTTCGTGATATGCGTGCGCCATGAAAGATCACTGGTTAAGGTGACGTCTAGGTATTTATAGGATTGAACTTGTTCAAGAGTCGAGTTAGCTATTACGTAAGAAAAATACAAGGGATTACGCTGGCGTTGAAAAGAAACGAGTTTGCATTTAGTGCGATTAAGCTCCATTAACCACAGGTCGTACCATTGCTGTACACGGTTAAGGTCATTATGAAGCGCAGTTTGATCAGAAGGGTTAGTAATTTTGCGGTATAGAACACAATCGTCGGCAAACATGCGGATGTGAGAAGGTACATGCATGGGTAGATCGTTAATATATATTAGAAACAGAAGGGGTCCGAGGACAGACCCTTGGGGGACGCCCGTTGTTACCGAGAGGGAGCTAGAATGGTTATTTTTAATATCGACAAACTGGGAACGGTTAGCAAAAATTCTGAGATCCATGCTAGAATTTTGGGGTGCAGATTCAACTCTGCAAGTTTTAGTAACAGGCGTTTGTCTGTTACTTTGTCAAAAGTTTTAGCGAAGTCTAGAAAGATTGCATCAGTCTGGAGGTTACGGTCAAGATTAGCATGCAAATCATGAGTAAATATTGCTAGTTTTGTTTCACAAGATAAAGATTTACGAAAGCCATGCTGGGAAGAATGAAAGAAATTGGTAGCGTCCAGGAAGTGCATTATGTGAGTGTATATGACGTGTTCCATGATTTTGCATGAGACCCTGGTTAGTGAAACGGAACGGTAATTTAGGGGTGACTGTTTGTTACCTGATTTGTGCACCGGAATGACCTTTCCCACTTTCCATTCGTCTGGTAACATTCCTGTTTCAAGCGACAATGAGAACAGCATCAAAAAATACACTGCAATAATTTCTTTAGTGTTTTTTAACAGTTTGGAGTTAATGTTGTCCACACCAGCCGATGATGAAAGTTTAAGTCTGTCGATAAGGAACGAAATACCACCAACAGAAAATTTCACTGGAACCATTATCGGTAATCTCGTAGTAGGCGGCGAGGGAAGTGGCGAATCTGCTTCTTTAGTGAACACAGACCAGAACGCGATGTTAAACACGTCGGCACAATCAGCGTCGCTCACTTCCTCTCCATTATGATCAGTAAGCGTTATTTTGCGTGTCGGTTGCGAGTTTATAACTTCCCAGAACTTTCTAGGGTTAGTTGTTATAATTTTAGGAAAGTCAATGCGATAAAACGTCTGTTTTGCACTTCCAATTGCACCATAATATGCGTCTTTTGCAGCATAGTACTTGTCCCATGCGCACGCAGTACCATTAAGTTTCGCAGTACGAAAGAGACGTTTCTTTTATTTTCCTGCCTTTTGAAACGTTTTGAAAACCATGGTTTATTTTGATTGGGGGGGGGAAGTTCATCTTGGGGATATATTTATTAGCTAACTCGATTACTTCGTCCCTAAAGACTAACCAGCTACTGTTAAGAGATCGGAATCGAAATTGGATTCAAACGCAGGCAGGAAATCTCCCAGTTCGTTATTAATTGCTTCATAATCACCCTTATTGTAAATATGAATTGTTTTGCTGGAAATGTGGCGCGTTTTAGGGATGAAGTTTAGTGTAGTATGAATAACTTTGTGATCACTGATTTCACGTAAGTACGAGATAGATTCTAAGCTTTCCGGGCTGTTTGTTAGTATCAGATCAAAAATATTCGATGATTCACTAGTCACACGTGTTGGTTCGGATACCAGTTGCGTAAGGTTGCGTAAGACAACCATCGACAAATTCTCTTACTTTGCTATTTCCTTTAATTAGTTGTGTTTGGTTCAGCCAGGCAATATTCGGGAAATTAAAGTCGCCATAAAGGAGGATATGTGCGGCGGGGTGTTATTAGTAAGCGTAGATAGCATTTCATTTAGTTCGCGGGCGAAATTTGGATCAGTACGAGGGGGCCTGTAGCATACGCCAAGTATTAGTGTTTGGGTGGGGAACGGAACATTACCCATAATATTTCAAGTTGAGAGGCGATGTTGATAAGGGAGCAAGATACCTTTTTGCTAGTCGCGATGAGTACGCCCCCACCACGTGCGTTCTTACGGTCGTGACGAAAAAGGTTAAAGTGCGGCAAGTCAGCCCGAGCCTCTGTATCTGAAATGTCGTCAGTAAGCCACGTTTTGGTCAATATAAGTATGCTACTGCCAGATGATTTTAATAGATTAGACAGGGGCACGCGCTTAGGAAGAAAACTAAAGATCTTAGTATAAATTACAGAAAACGAAAGCTTAGCTTTAGTGCTTGTACGTGGCTGTTGGCACGCTTGCCGACGGCGTACTGATCCCTATGTTTTTTCCTTGACAATTCCTGCTTCGTAGTCAAAAACGTATCGCTAAGAGCCAATGTGCAAAGTTTAAAAACGCAATGAAAATGGCACAGATTTGCGCCTAGCGAAAGCAATGAGCTCTTTTCGGGCTATTCGAACAGGGTATGTGAAATCTTCGCTAATGCTAAATTTTGTACCTTTTAGTTTTGAGCCGTTTGAAAGGATGGATTGTTTAGTTTTCAAAGACGAGAGTTTCCTATTATAGGCCGTTTATGGTTATTGGTGTGCCGCCCTAGGCGATGCGCACGCTCTATGTCTTTCGGTTCTATTGTTAGTTGAAGTCGTTCAAGGCAGTGCTAGATTATTATTTCTTCTGACTGATCGTATGTTTCCTTCAGATTAGTGTCAGGGAGATTGTAGAATATTAGATTGTCACGCCGGGAATGGTTCTCGAGGCCGTCAAGACGCTCGTCTATGTCATACACCCGGTGAGTTAGATAATCGGTATTAGTATATATTGCATCTACTTCTGCTCGAAGGGTTACAAGATTTCGGCAGTGATTTTCCAAGAAAGCAATGCGCTTTCCAAGATCGGTGATAGTCTGGTTAGTGGTGGCTATCTCGCTTTAAGACCTTGCATCTCAGATATTATTGTCGACTGGCCCTGTGACAACTTTTTCAGCTCAGCGGGAGTGTCTGGCCCGGGGTTCATCTCTACATCTCGCGATAGCAATAGGAAGGCACGTATGACATTCACACATTCAGTAACAAGCAAACAGCAGCACTGTGGGCTCGGCAGCTGCACGAAACAGTAATTACTTGATTTTTTAGTAGACGTGGGATACGAACTAGGAACCTGCATGATCAGGATGAACGGGTTAGCGGCCTGTGTGGTGGCACAGCCGCGAAGCCCACAGTGCGGGCTGGATGGTGGTTGCGGCTTTATAGGCTGCGCAGGGGATGTTGTCGACGGCGATAGGGTGGCTGGATTTATCTCGACGATCCACGCAGGGTGGGGTGGCGCTGCCGAAGGTCCGGAAGCATGGGTGCCAGGGAGGGGGCAAACACAAGGTTCGCCTTCGTTGTTAGCAGGCAGGCAGCTTTTTGGGGTGGCAGACGATACAGCCAGCAAGGCAGGCAGTAGTAGGTCGGCGATGATTCGGGCAAACACCTGCATGATCAGGATGAACGGGTTAGCGGCCTGTGTGGTGGCACAGCCGCAAAACCCATTCGCGAAGACCGCGAAGCCCAACGGCGATCAACTGTAGACGTACGGCTTCCCGGATTTTTATACGTTTTGCTTGTATTACTGGGTGAGAGTGAATGGAGGGCTGCTCAAGAAGAAACGTTTAGGTGACTTTTTCAAAGATGATAGTGGCTTTACGCTTTCCAGGGGGAGGGGCAGGTTATGCCACAAACTTATCATATTGAATTCAACCTACTGTTTTCCCGTAGTTTGTACGGACCAGAGAAAGCAAGAAATTATTTCGCATTTAAAAACGCGCGTTCTTGTTGTTATTGGTAACATCTGTTCGTCCTATTACACAAAAAAGGCGAGAGTGGCTCAGCAAGTTATGAGTAGTAATTCTAATGTTGTACAAAACGAGCTCACTTATTGGGAGAACGTTGAGAGATCGCAAAAGTGGGGTTACATGGGCTTGTCTCGGGCTGAAGTTGATTATTCGGGCTGCTTGGTTTTGAATAGGCTGCAGTGACGCAAGGTGAGAGTTGTAGGTGTTCCCCCAAGATGTGATGCATAATTTATGTGACTATGGATGAAAGCAATATAAAGAGTAATTACGTGGACAAACTGAAAAAACGCCGAGCTTTTAACAGTACAAGAATTTCAAATTCTGCCTTTTTAACTGACGATGCAATATGTAAATTAAATTTCAGATTCCTGTCTAGTTGAACACCAAGGAAGGAGCTCTGAGCGGTACTAGTATGGGGCGTGAGTTGACCATAAGGGTAATATTTTCACTGTTCTGGACTCGCGAGCCGAATATCATAAACTGAGTTTTCGACGGATAAATTTTTAAAATATTTTTTTTGACACCACAGGTTAAGGTTTCGGAGGTCAGAGTTTAATCTCTCGGTTACGGCTACAATACTTATATGTGACGTAAAAATTGTAGTTTCATCAGCAGACCACAGGCATTCCGTTTCAGGGCTAATGCAGTATGGTAGATCGTTAATGTATAACAAGAATAAAATCGGCCCAAGAACGCTAATCCTGGGGAACTCCAATGTTAACAATTTTGGTATCTGACAGTACATAAGATACAGAAATAGTTTGTTCGCAGTTAAGCAGATAGCTTTGAATCAGTTTTAGGGGGGCCCGGTTATTCCATATGAAGCAAGCTTACGGAAAAGAATGTTATGGGTAATTGTGTCAGAGGCTTTGGTAAAATCAATGAAGACAGACGCTACTATTTTCCCTTGGCCGATTTTTTTTAAGTTTGTCTGTTAAGGCTATTAAAGCAAGGTTTGTTGATAAGCCATGACGAAAACCGAATTGCCTTTCAATCACTATAATCTTTTGTTCGAGGTAATTAGGCAGTCGCTTTTCAAATAACTTTTCGACAACTTTACTGAAAAATGAACGAATTGAGATAGATCCGTAGTTTGAAATCATGGTTCTATAAGCCTTTTTACGCAGGGGTTATTTTGCTTTTTTCAGTTCGTTTGGGAGAATGCCTGTCTCAAATATAAGGTTAACGATATGCGGAAAAGTATCGCAAATGATGTCGACAATGAATGAAATAGAAAAAGGCTGTCCATTACAATAACAAATGTTTCCACACTTTATCCAACCTTACACCACCTTTCGAAGCTATATATAATATCAGACATAAAAATCCTTGGATGACTCCTTACTCACGTACAAACCATGGATTTCGCAGGCTACAGTACTGTATGCCCAGTCTCTTAAATAATTTAGCAAGCAAAAATATCCATCATAATATTACTCCACCAGAAAATGGAAAGAGCTTGTCATAGAAATGGGTATTCGCTTATGACACTAATAAATTTGTGACGGCCACGCACACCGCAACTATATTCTTTGCAATGGATTTGTCTCCGAAACATTTTCTATAATGCAATTTGTTTTCCCTGTTTTTCGTTCACCGGAAATGTTGTCTTTTAGTTTGTTACATGAGCCTATTATTTCTCTGGCTGTATGTTTTTACTACACAGGTTGTTTGTTTTTCCACTTGGTACGGATTTTCATTAGTACCTACCAACTGCATCAGGTACATTAAACAAATATTTGTAATATTATATTGGGTGTATGTATATGTAATGTGTGTTGTATCTACTTATTATGTATGTATACTCCCAGTGTACATATGACTGCTTATGTACATTTTTATTTTTATTCAGATGCGTCCACGCGACCAATATTCTTTGTGTATGCTCTTTTTATCCAAAAAAGTTGAACTATTTGTATTCATTTTTCTGCTGTTCTTTTGCTCTCAAAAACGGGGCAGAAACACTGTCAAGTTGCTTCTTAGCAGCTTTTTGTTTCTGCCCTTATTATTTCCACTTTGTATGAGAGTATAATGCTGAATAAATAAATGAACTTTGAACTTAATGTAGCTTGCATGTATATTATCAAGGCCCGCACCCGCATTTTTTAGATTAAGAATTGTGGAACGTTTCACTGGGTCCAGTAGGCAGTAAGAAGAAAGATTGTGGCACACGTCGCGGATAACCTGAAGTAGGCGGGTCAGCTGAGCTTTCTGGGGCAGAAAAAAAAATGCTGAAAGCATTTGCTATTTCATTAGGGTTAGTGAGGGTGTTGCCTTCATGATTTATTTCCGCAATCAGGTTTTTGCTCGTGTAGTTGTGCATCAACTCATTCAACAAGCGCCATTGCTTACCGATAACGCTGCCAGACACAAAGATTTGGTTTTCGTAGTAAACTCTTTTCGCCTTTTTTAGTATTGACGTAAGCACAGTACAATATGTTTTGTACCGTTGCTTTAGTGCGCTGTTGAATGGCCGCTTTTTAGTTTTCCGATAAACGTTATCCTTTTTGTTAAACTTTTCAGCAAGCCAACTGTTAGCCATCGTTTTTGCCGATGCGATTGCTTTTTTGACAAGACATGACAGGTGTTGAAGATTGTAAGCAGTGATTTATGACTGATGCGAATTCGGTGTAAGATGACTGAGCATCTTGTAGAGCTGTGACTCGGTACCAATCTGAATTGCTAGCTAAATTGATAAATTCCGTTTTGTTGAAAGTAGATTTCGTATCATGCGATATACGTTTGGGATTGGGGCACGGAAAACGGAGGGCAATTGGGAAGTGTTCGGTTATGTCAACCTGGATGACAAAGGTTTCCGGGGGGGATGAGTGCATTCGTTAAAGCATTATCAATTATATTGCCTGAATCGGTGGAAGGGCAACGGGTAGGTAGAATAATTAAAGAATAAAAACCATACCCATGATAGCAATGGCTGTAATCGGTATGCTTGGAGGTTCCGTGAGCTAAATGAATTAATGTTGACGTCGCCAACTATAATAACAGTTTTGTTTTCGTAAGACAGGGAATGCACTAAATTCCGAAGTTCCAGGCGAAAGTTAGGAATGGCTGAATTTTGGGAGCGATAAATGGTACCGATGATAACATTTTTACGGTCAATAGCAAAATCAGGGTCAGTGACTTCAATCCACACCGACTCGCAGTCAACTACGTTCAGGCGTAGATCCGTTCGGCGACGGTAGTGGGCTCTTGCTGCACCCGTCCACCCTCCACGTTTCCTTGGTTACTTCGGTAACTCGTCCAAAAGGTGCAAACGCTACCTTTACTTCGTCGGGAACATTGTGCAGGATCCAGTGCAGCTTGATGTCTGCCCTAAGAGCAGAAGCGCAGACGGCAGCATCAACTTAACATATATCTTTCGCATAGCCTCCTCCATTTAGATGGTGCTGCCGTCTAGGATAGGTGAGACGAAGTAGTGCCCACGGTGCTAATCAGCGCCGACAGTTGGCGCCAGCTGAGCTTGTCACAACGCAACAGCCTGCCGTACATTCCACGGAGAAGGAACGCAGTGGTCGCACATTTGGCAAAGCGACGCGCCAGCAGGTCTTCGCTCGCCAAGGACACCCACAAGAGAGCCCCGCAGATCATGCTCTTTCGCTAGACGAGGCCTTGAGGGAACCAAACAATTCGCTGGCAAATCGTTCGGATTTGTTGAATGGTTGGCGAGTGTGGGTTTCATTACGGGTTTACGCAGTGCTCCGCTGCGTGCAATCCAGTGTGTAATGTTCGTCTGACGTTGTCATACCGACGAAGCATCAATAGTCCATGTACAAGTTTATATCCATGCAGAGTAAACATACAACTCATCCTTTGAATGCACATTTCACTTTCATGCTTTATTGAATCCTATAAAAGGGGGATAAGCTAGATTTTTTTTACAACTTTGCGAAAATATTACTGGTAAAAAGCGTCGATAGAGTATTCTGTTTCTGGGAGTGAGAAGGGGCTGCATACCGAAGTCGCCTAATTTCCTCGTCGGTGCTACTCCCATGCTGTGTCTACGCACACGCTCTGCATGGAACGTCAATGAAAGCGTGAAAGCAAATGAACTGTGACGTTGATTTATTTGAAATAAGTTTCCTTTCCTCACTCGCTCTACGCTATTCCAGTGCCAGATAGCGTTGTTTTTACCAAAGATGCAATATAATTAAAAAAAAAATGGTCATCAAATTTATTCCTCTGCAATTTCAGCCGTGATGTGATGTGTAAGAACAGATTTATCAATGCGTTAACATCATGTTGGCTGTCAAGAGGTACAGTACAAGATGGCTGGAGGCACCAATAAATGTCACTGTGGCGCTGGCTTTGGTCGGCGGATGCAGATTATATCAGCTTTATTTATTTTATTTATTTATTTATATATTTATTTATATGTATTTTTATTTATTTTTTGTTTATTATTTATTTATCTATTTATCTATTTAATTATTTTTTAATGCAACTGACTTTGGCTATCGCAGCATGTCCTTGTACCCCCGGAAGAACTGGTCAAGACATTTTCCGGTGACGGACAGCAATGTAATTTATTTTACTGATCATTTAGTCTTCTTGCCTCAAGTCGCCATTAAGATTTACCCTATTGCTATTAAGACAACGAAATCTTTTCAATTCCTTAAACCTTAGTTTTAAAGTCACGGTAACTTTGAAGCACAATATTAATTTTCTCGCGCATAGTTACAATAATATTGCCGTATCGCCTGTAAAATCATTCAGAAATTCGGAAATTAGAAATTATTTACAATATATTTCACTCGAACCCAGAAACATAACACTACGGGTATTTCTTGTTCGGTTCGACATATTGGCAGTTCGGTGTGCGCAGTGTAAGCAGTATATGTACAGCCTTTGTCAAAATTTTCCAGACTAGGAAACCGTGCCCGAAGCAGACGCGCGGCCAAGCAGGGGCGCCGCGCTTTTCGCTGTCGGCTGCTCGCGCGGCTAGAGAGAGCGAGGGAAATTTTCGCTCTTGTTTTCGTGGTGTGGGTAGCGCGACAAGTGCGGCGCGCTCCCGGTTTCTCAGAGGAGGCGCACTTGGCTTCAGCGCAGGTCCTTCGCTCAGCACTTCTCTCGCTAGCCACACTACGATAGAAAGAGCAAAAGTTTCCCTCGCCCTCTCTAGCCTCGCAACCAGCCGACAGCGGCAACCGCAGCGCCCCTGCTTGGCAGCGTGCCTGCTCAGGCCGCGGTTTGCGTGGCTTAGAAAATTTTAGCAAGGACTGTGTGTGTATACATTTTACATCTGTAGTGCTCGATTCTCAAACTTTTGCGCACATTTGGATACTTGCGCCCTGAGGCACACAAGTGTAATCGCTCTATTTGGGGAATAATTTGTATTTGACAAATCTATCTGTACAAATATGATTGATTGATTGTGCGGTTTAATGCGCCGACGCTTCATCTAGGCTAAGAAGCGGGTTGCAGTGGAAAGCTTCTAATTAATTTTGATTACTTGTGTATTCTAATTAGGCGTTGAAATCTCGACACACGGGCATTCTTGTTTTTCATGTCCATCAGAAAATATCTGTACAAACATAGGTGTGTGCATATTACTGTATTTATTTATATACATAGCTGAGAAATAGTCGCACAGTGTATCCTTGCAGTCGTTTACATGCATGCGCTCTTGAAAAAGGAGTAATAATATTTCCCATGTTAGTGAGCTCGGAGCAAGCGCCAAGCTGCCACTGGTGACCTTTACTCTGTATCCGCATGCACAAAAAACATGAAATATACTGAAATGGGCAGGAAAAGCAACGACTTAATTGTACTTTATATTCAGCACATTTGTGTATATTCAACCCTCAGTAGAAAAACTTAGAGAAGACAGACGTTAGGCATTAGAAGCAATGCTTTCGATGCTTTTTTTAACAACAGGCTTTTCTGCGAGTTTATTGCTATAATAAAAGTCTGTGCGACAACGTTAACGTTGCAC
This sequence comes from Haemaphysalis longicornis, assembly GCA_013339765.2. NCBI lineage: Eukaryota > Metazoa > Arthropoda > Arachnida > Ixodida > Ixodidae > Haemaphysalis > Haemaphysalis longicornis. Next base: position 29,058,088 of record CM023455.1, read on the forward strand.
CAGCAAACCATTTCATAGTGGGCTTGACAAACCTCTGGCGTCCTGACCTCCGGAAGTCTCTAGAGTCCGTTTTACAATATAGCAAATGACTTCATCGGACAGTTTTTGTGATCGGCAGGGCTTGATCGGACTTGATCGGACAGGAAACGAGATGAGGGACCTGCTGCCTTTCAATACATACCTTCATATCAGCACATGCGTTTTCGGGGATAGCCCTTTCAACTGGGCTGCACTAGCGTACTTATATGCATACTTGAAAAACCTTTATTAATTGGCTGCATAGGCCCCCTTCCAGGAAAACCCCGGGCACAATGGCGCTAATTATTTCCTCCTGAAGACGCACGCATCCTCATGCAGCTGCGAATTTTAGGCTTCGGAACAACGCAGTAATGTAATGGCTGAAAGAGTGCTTTCAAGGAGCAAGATAGGCATTCATGTTGTTCCGAGGAGCTTGGAGACAAGCGACAAGGAAGGTGAAGCCAGCGATTAGGGAGGCCGCATGGAAAACAACATATTTTATTTCGGTAAATGATCCTGGCCAATCACCCTGAGGGGGTATGAGCCATCTATCTGGTACCCCCACCACCACCACTATAGAGCTATGTGTCAAAGTCACGCAAGCCATGCTCTGTAGTATCTTATACAATTTGTACCCTCTAACAGCCCCTCGAACCACTCTTCATTTTAGTTTGTAAAAAATCAAAGCCCCTTTTATCTAACGAGAAAAATCCTTGAAACGCGAAGCTTTCTCGGTCCAAAATAAAGTGATTGGGAGTTTCTTATTGATTTGCCACAATTAGATTTCTTTAAGATTTTGAGTAGCTTAGAGTATGAGTAGATGCTTACACTTTACAAACTGCTTCGACCAATCCAAACAACTTCCACCTTGTCGGAACGGCGCAATCGGACAGACGTCGGCTTCATAACGGTATGAATGCAGGTTCGACTCCGACCATGGGAAGTGTTCTTTTGTTCAGGTGCTTCCCGTCTCCCCAAAGTCACCGCCATCATCATGTGCCCTTTGGGGAAACCCACTGTGCAAAGTTGGCTTTCCTGCAGTGCGTTTTGGTGTTAGGTGAGGCATACAATTCTTCGTCTTAGAAAGAACGGCAGCTGGCGAGTTTGTGTCGACTGCCTGCACTTTAACGAATTAATATAAAGACGTGTTCCCCACACGTCCTCGATAACATGTCAGAAGGATAGTTCATATTTTGGCAGCAATACAAAATCTTTTTGATTTAATCTATTTTATTTAAATCTCCGACTGAAAGCGGCGTGTGAACGTGATCCCTTTCCGTTTCCTCCCATCTAGTAGCGCTGTTGATACAGGTCGGCCAAACCGGTTGGCTCGGTGACCGCTTCTTTCTGCAGCACTCCGCAGTAAACAGAACGCAAAGGGATGAGTTTCAAGATTTTAGTGTCAAAATTTGAGCTTTTAACTCTACGGGGCACGGTAGGAACGTATATATTTACGTACTTGACATGAAAATTTCTGGGCTTACGTTGTGGGCTGGGTAGGTAACGCGAAGACAGCACGGTGTTGCAGACGCCGAGAATTCCCAGGAAATAGAGCCCCTTTGACCGCTTCACCAATAAATGGCTGAGCATGGCCACCGTGCAGGCTTTGTATATATTTGATGACAGCACCCAGTATCAAATGCGTGGAAGGGCAAGAAAGGCCATTGGCACGGTGCGCTAACTTGTGAAATTATTAGGGCTGCTCGAATCTAAACTACCACCATGAGCAGCAAGAATTCATTAACTGACGTTAGACACTCGGGCGAAGTTTGTGAAATTGCAGAATGTAATCTTGGATCGGAATCAGTACATCTTGCATTTTTAGACTGCGCACTTCATCAGCCGTGCTGCCTCCAGGATGCTGGTTCACATTGCAGTCTTTGTCCATCGACGAAACAAGGAGGGGTAATTTTCGACGGCGCTGAGCCCTAATTTCCCAATTTTATCTGAGGTGGCCGACTAGAACGCCGATATTGCCGTGCCAGCTTGCGAAGATATTTGTACTGAAGCTCTGTGGTCATAACATCATTGCCAGGTAACAATGTTCTTGCGGGCCTCCGTGAAAAATAAACATATAGGGAAATGAAAAGACCATACGCAAGAGGGCTTACGAGTCATCACTGCCCTGCTTGAATGCCGTTTTCTGACCAAATGTTTTCTGACTGGCCCAAGAAGAATTCCTGTTGAATTGCGTATTTACTGCCAGCAGCCTCTGATGTGTGACAGAGAAGATCAGCATCTTATGCACGATAGTGCTGCCTCCACAGTAAAGTTAAGAAATGTTTCATTGCTCAACATATACCAAGGCGTTCTAAAATATATCTCCTCACAGAGCGCTGCTATTTTGAAGGCCTGACAAGTTCCTGGAGAAATTTAGGAAATGCGGCTTTTCGTTCGCAGGTCACGCTTGCCTGTGGTACCTGTAACAACCAGTATAGCAAAGGAACGCTGTATCTTGCCCGAAAAAACGCAAACACGTATACTCCTGGGCAGATGAAATGCGAGCGCGAAAATATGAACCGTACAAGTACACAAAACTGAAAAACACAGTCCACTGTTGGTACATGCGGAAGGTCACGTTTCCCAACTTTGTTGCTCTGAATAGGCCAAGTGTACATCTGACGTGCATAGGTAGAAATAGCGGTATTTCTGTGTTCTCGTTCATTTTTGGGGGATCTTGTTTGATTGTCTATGACTATAGATATAAAGATCGCAATGTGAATGCAAATAAACAATTTTACCCAACAGAAACCCGATCCAACATGCTGCTCCGAAGCGTTCGGACCGAGCCGACCGTGTCGCGCTCGCGGAATGCGGTTGCAACTGGAAGCGGTGACTCGGCGTGGCGGATTACTTTTATAAATGCATCCACAAACGTTGCTTACAGATTGTTCAAAATTTTTTGCTCTCCAGAAACTACGACTCACGGTAAAGGTAGGCAAGCCGGCTGTGTTTAGAGCAATCCCCTTTTGTCTTCCTCGACCGCAACCCCTTTTGCGGCCTCCTCTCCTTCGTTTCATCCGAGTGCTGGGAGCATAGCTGGCTTGTCTTTGGCGCATAGCTACGTCGTCTTGCATGCGTTGGGCTTATAAGCTGGCTTTAACGCTCGGGTAGGCTATATTCACTCCCCTCGGAAGAATATAAAATATGGAGGCCGTAGGCTATTCAGAAATAATCCCTGTAACACTAAATGTTGTTCAGAGTTTATATTGTAAAGGTGGCTTACTGATTCTGCTTCATCCTTATCAATTGATGTTCACAAAAAATGACCCACTGAATTTTTACTGGAAAAACTGAATGTAGAGGCTATGTCGAACATTTATTTCTTGCCGTGGGTCGCAGTAATTAAATTTTTGCTGCCCCCTAACGCAAAGCTTAATGGCATTTATTCGAGTCCATTGGCTATTTTTACATTTGGAGGAAATTTCCGAGTCCATGCCAACACCGATAATTCTTTGCCGCCCCCCCCCCAGGAGAGGATGCCACAGTAAAAAACACCCGCCGCGGTGGCTCAGTGGCTAAGGCGTTACGCTACTGCGCAAAAGGTCATGGGTTTGATTCCCTGCCGCCGCTGCCGCTTTTCTGGTAGAGGCGAGAAGTCAAAACGCCCGTTTGTATGAGATTTCAGCGCACATTGAGGATACCCAGTGGGTCAAAATTAATCCGGACCCCTTCCCTACGGTGCGCCTCATCACCTGCGTTGCGTCCGCGCGTTAACCCCTACAATCAATCAATGAATCAACCGATCGGGAACTCTTTCAGGTTGCCCCTGTGAACATCAAACGCGGCCAAGGAATCATGGACACGTGTGGAATGGCAACGTGAGAGCATACATCCTCTAGGAGCCGATATCGTAACCCATTCTCTGCCCTGGTTATTTCTTAACCCGAAGCACGAACACAGGTATGTAAGCATGGAGTATTTAATCATTTCCTTTATTTGGTATCATGGTCAGTGCGGCTTTACACCGAGCTGCATAGCCTCAGGGTGCAGGTATTGCCTAGTATCTATGGTTGGCTAAGAGAACAGGCAACTTTGTTTTCTTTTTAAACAAGCTCCAGTTGCGCGCAATTTCTAAATCAAAAATCCAGTGAGGTAGATATCAATAAAATATTTAAGATCTATGGTACTTGCAGGGTAGTCTTTGTAGGCATAGTACCTGATTTTCTCGCTGTGTATGAGACGGCCTGTAATTAGAGTCTGTATGGTGAAATGAATCAAGAAATAATCGCGCAACCCAGGAAAAAACAATAGGCCTTACACATTATTTCTTGATTCTTTGACCCCCAAATCTAGTATTTAAGCAGCCAACATCAAATACTTGGGCGTAAATTACATGAACTCTACTTAAACCACAATATAACAAAATTTATAGAAATTGTTAGTATCTTTGCTGAGTACCAGATTACTTAAAACCTATATCTTGTGCAAATTCTAGAGTAAGGGTCCTATTTATAGAGCAGCTAGCATTGTACCACGATTTCATCGCAATGCATAAATTTCCATTAGGCCAATCGTTCACTTCGCTTGTAAATAATCCGTTCGAAATGCTAATTGTTCCTTCCTATGTCCTTTTCATTTTGTTTTTTTTAAGCATGCATTTGTAAAGGGCCCCTAACAACACAGTTGGCGGCTGAGGAAGAAAGAATGTTTTATTTATTGCTGTTTTCCTCACCAAAAAACTCCATCTGTTTTTAGGATGCTTTTTTCTTTTTTGCAGAAAGAGACTTTCAGCTTCAAGAATGACACTTTTTACAGCACGAAAACGTTCAACAGGTTCGGCTCATCCAGCCAGTTTAATTTCAAGTGTTTTACTCATAACACTGCAAGATGCCACGGGGAGCATTGATATGATGAGTCAGAATGTTTTGAACATTATTCCGCTCTCAAACATGTTTCCACGACGCGCTTACGACACGTTCCTTCACAAGGGAGAGCTGTCTGCCTTTGCCAAACTATTTCTTCAGCTCTTAAAGGCGTGTTTGAAAACTTAACCGTAATCGTGGAAAGCGGCTATCCTAGACCTCAAGAATCTATGAACGCGCTTCAGAGCACTCGTGTTTCTGGCTACCGACCACTCAATGTTATGTGCGAAGACCCATTCATGAAAGACGTAGCCACCGTATTGCGTGGCAGGTTCAAGTTAGCTTCAGCGGCAATCTTTGTGTTAGCGCACACATCTTCGTTGCAGGTCAACATCTGTGGTGTCCTGAAGCAATTACGTAACTTACACGTCAGCGTTACAAAGGATTGGTTTTTCTTTTCCTCTTAGGAAGAACACCAATACTGCCCGTAAAGCGAATGGTTTTCCCTGAAGGGAGAGAGACTGTTTGGGGATGCGGGTTTTTTGAGAGCTGAGACTGTGACAATCCATCTATAGTTCATATCACAAGCTAGCTGCAGCAGAGGCCAAAGGCAGATGCGTGAAGTGGAGGCTCACTACGCCACGGGATATAGTGCCAACTTTTACGTCGAATAAATGACAAACAAAACAAGACACATTCATACAAAAGACAATGCCGTGTTTTTACACCACATTTTAACTGTCAGATGTCCGTCGCTTCTAAATTTGCGTTGAATATAATTTTTACGAGGCACAAACCACATTCATAAAACTTTTTAGATATGGCTGCCAAATGGCCAGATTATTGATGAAATTTCGTTTTCTTCTTTATTATAAAACTCTAAAATTGTAACAAGCAATTTTACCTTTAAGTAAACAAACGCGCCTCGAAAGTGCGACGTCGTCATTGGCATCGTCATTCCCAAACATGGCGTGCGTCGGGTCGCCCGCGCGGAATCGTGCATAGATGCTGTTATATCCGAAACACGCCAAGCAGTTGGCACCTAATCAACATTGTTGAGGCACTTCAAAAGGAAGGCGGAATAAGTGCGAGCTTGAACTCTGTTGTGAAAAGTGCAGCAAAATTGACCAATGTGAGTCGGCGCACATTGTACAAGTGGATGGCCGAGTGCAAGCAAACCGGCAAGCCGTTGACCCCCAAAAAGCGTTTGAGCAGCGGCAGAGGCGGACAGCGCAAGAAACGCATGGACAATTTTGACTTGAGTGTTCTGCGAAGAGTCGTGCACAGTTTTTTTTGAACGGAACGAACTCCCCAGCGTGCCAAAACGCACGGAATATTTCCGGAATGAGGACGACTTGCCAACTGTGGCGCCTCCGACCATGCACAGGATGCTGAAGCAGCTTGGCTTCAGGTTCAAGAAGCGATCACGTAACGATTCACGTAAAAGTAATGATTCTTAAAGCTTGTTTTTGGACTTTTTGAAGAGGCCAGAGATGATTACAATATGCGCTGCCCCAAGACGATATACAATAATTCAAATGGCTATGTATAGAGGCATAATACAAAGTTACTAATGTTTTTATATCAAAGTAGGATCGAGCCCTGAGCAGGGCACGTAATCCATAAGAAACCTTTGTACAAATTGAATTTACATGGTAATGAAATTTGAGATGGCAATCCACAATAATACCTAAGAAACACAACGCGATCAGTAGACGGAATACAATCGCGTGATGTATAAATTGTATAAATATAAATGCTGCTTAGATAGTAACATTACCCTAAAGTGCAAAGAATAAAACTTTTGACTGTACTTAACTTACGTTGTTTTTGTACCATTTGTTTTTTTCACATTCTTCGCACACTATCTAGCCAAATATAACTTGAATATCATGACCAGGCGGTTTCTGGCTTGCCAGAACTACCACCCCATCAACATGTGCGGTCACTTCACTGGCCCAAAAGAATGAAATCGTCAATACCTAGGATTCAGAAAGTGAACTCATGATCTTGAGTAGCATGTGGATATGCCTCATTTAAAAAGCAGAACCAATATGTAAACTTATGTAAATGCCGTTCCGCTGTCTGTGATTAGGACTTCCGGGCTCCATGTCGCAGCACAATTTGGCTTCTAAAGAACTTCGCAACTTCTTGTGCAGTCCCCCTCGGAAGAGCGGCGGTCTCTGCGTAGCGCGTCATGTAGTCTGTCGCTACGACAATCCACTTGTTCTGTGATCGTGACGTAGGAAACGCGCCTAAAAGGTCCATTCCAATCTGTTGAAATGGTCTCGATGGACGGCGATCGGTTGCAGAAGTCCGGCGGGTCTTGTCGGTTGCGTTTTTCGTCCGCTGGCAGTCACAGCAGCTCCGGACGTAGTGGGTGACGTCACAGGTAAGGCCAAGTCAGTAGATACCTTCAGCCTTGATTTTTCCAATAGTGCGGGCTGTGCCCAGATGTCCGGAAGACGGGTCGTCGTGGCACGCTTTCAAAATTTCGTCACCAAGGTCCGCGGGGATGACGAGAAGGTAATTCGCTCTTGTTCCGGGGCTGAAATTCTTCTTCACAAGGACGGAGTTTCTCGAGGCTGAATGCTGGTAAGCTGCGTTTGAAGGTCCTAGGAACGGCAACGTTGCATCCCTCGAGGTAACTCGATTATGACGCGTAGTCGGGGTCGGCACGCTGCTGGGCGGCTAGGTCGCTCTCCGTCACGATCCCGAAGAACGCGCTGTCTTCATCAGAGGGTCGACGGGGGGGCGGGACAGGCAGTCGGCGTCGGAGTGTTCCTCTGCCGGATTTATAAACGACTGTAACGTCGAACTCCTGCAGGCGCAAGCTCACCCCGCACAATGAGACGGCCAGAGGGGTCCTTGAAAATTGGCGAGCCACCACAGCGCATGGTGGTCTGTTACAACCTTGAAGGGCCTTCCATACACGTATGGGCGAAATTCTGAAATCACCCATATAATAGCCAGGCACTCTTCTCAGAGGCAGAATATTTTTCTCCTCCTTCGACAGACCATGGCGGCATAGGCGATTACATTTTCGCACCCGCATTGTTTTTGGACGAAGACGGCACCCAAGCCTATATTCACTGGCGTCCGTGTGTATTTCCGATTCGGCGTTTCAGTCGAAATGAGCGAGCACGGCGGGCTTTGCAGGCGTTTTTTCAGCTCCGCCGAATGCTTTTTCTTGGTCGTTGTCCCAGATGAAAGCGGTGCTATCTTACGTCAAGCGCGTGAGCGGCTCTGCCAATGTGTGCGAAGTTTTGCGACGAAGCGCCGGTAGTATGGCGCCAGCCCGAGAAATCTTTGCACGCCCTTCTTGTCTTTCGGCCTTGGGAAGTTCGCAATGGCTGAAGTTTTTGCCGGGTGAGGTAGGACTCCGCGGCGTTGACGACGTGGCCCAAGGAACTTGAGTTCCCGTATGCGAAGAAACGGCCCTTTTCAGGCTTCAGCAGTCCAACCCCGACGTAGGAATGGCCTTGAGTACCGACTCCAACCTTTCAAGGTGTTCGTCGAAAGTCCGGGCGAATACACTACGTCGTCGAGGTATACGAGGCAGGTGTGCCAATTAAGGCCAGCTAGCACAGTGTCCATGACGCTTTGAAACGTCGCTGGTGCTGTGCACAGTCCCAAACGGCATCACCTGAACTCGTAGAGGCCGTCTGGGGTTATAAATGCAGTCTTCTCTCGGTCTCTCTCGTGCCACTTCAATTTGCCAGTAGCCGGCTTCAGGTCTACGATGAGAAGTACTTCGCGTGGCAGAGGTGGTCGAGGGCGTCGTCGATTCGGGGGAGGGGGGGTACACGGTCCTTTTTCGTGATTTGTTCAGTCGCCTGTAGTCAACGGCAAACCTTAATGTGCCCGTCTTTTTTCCTTTACGAGTACGACTGGGCGCAGTCCCCGGGGATTGTTGATGGCTGTATTATCGGTTCGATTCCGATGCATGTCGTCGACTTAAGGTCCGGGATGGCTTCCCGTTCGTGTGGAAGAAGGACGCGGGTACGGTGACTGTCGGGTACCGTCGGGCTCCCATCTTCGGTTATTATTCGGTGCTTTCGCTAGAGGGGTCTGACGTAGTTTTGCGCTCGACGAAAAACATTCGCTATAGCGACGCAGCAAAAGCCAATAATTTTTTTCCGTTGTTTCTTGCGGTAGCACCGGAATCACGTCGAAATGGCTGCGGGAGCTTGAAGGTTTCTACTGGTGTGCGTTCGAAGTCGGCGACGCGATCACGTCACTTGGTTCTTGCGTTTCTTCGAGGAACGCAATTGCCGCGCCCTTGTTTAAATGCTGGTACTCCTCGGTGAAATTAGTAACCAAAATGTGGATTGGTGTTCCTTGAAGCGCGCAATGCCTCTTGCGACAGACACACCACGGTCGAGAAGCACCCTTTGATCAGTGTCTACGATAGCGTTGACGTCAGGAGCAGCATCTTCACAGTAGACTGCGACCATTAAGCTTGCGCGGGGTGGCAGGGTGACATGATCTCGGCATCCTTACAGCAGCACGTCGTTCGGGGTTCGGTTCCGGCTTCATGGAGTGATGGGGGGAAAAAGTTATTGACTTAGTCTGCAGATCTAATATTGCACCGTTGTCCATCAAAAAGTCCATTCCAAGAATTACGTCGCGGGAGCACTTAGGCAGAACGTCGAACGCCACAGGATACGTTGTGCCGTCTATGGTGACGCGCGATGTGCACGTTCCACTTGGCGTCACGAGGTGGCCTCCTGCTGTGCGTATGTGCGGACCGTCCCATCTGGTCATAACTTTCTTCAGTTTAGACGCAAATGGTCCGCTCATTACCGAATAGTCAGCTCCCGTGTCTACAAGGGCGACTCCGTCAAAACCGTCGATGGACACCTTGACGTCAGATGCAGTCTTCCTCGAGTTTCGGGTTCGTCGGGGCGTCGTATCTCTGCTTGTACGTGTTGATGGTCGGGCACTGTGCATCATCGTCGTCGTCTTCTTCTCAACGAACGTCTCGGTCAGGTCGGGTACGCGGCGCGCCGTTTAGCTGTCGTCGTGTTCGGGAGTCTCGTCAGGGTTAGGTCGGGTCGTCGGGATGAGGGCTTGTCGGGAATCACTGTCTTCAGCGCGTCCTTGCGTCGTTGTAGGGTTTCCAGTTTTTCGCCGTAGAGCAACTTCACCTCCAGAAGTTGCCGCCTTTAGTTTCCCCCGCGTGGGCTGGGAGACCTTCCACGTGCGAAGTCAGCACTGCTACGGCGGTCCGGCGACTGGTACGGGTAGGGCGACGGCGAACGGTTGAAACGGGCTGGTCCACGGCTGGTGTTCAACAGGTATTCTTTTAATCTCAGATGGGTGCTGGCCAGGTCGGGGGCGTGGTGCGTCGACGGAGAAACCACGTAGTCCGAGTCTCGTGTATGGGCAGCGACGGTAGATGTGGTCGGCCTCTCCGCAGTGGTAGCACAGAGGACGATTATCCGGTGTTCGCCATACGTCAGTCTTCCTCGGCGTCTGGGTTTTTGCTACCGGGGGTCGGGCGGGCGGCAGTGGGCGGTGGTAGGGCGGTGCCTCTTGACGACGTGCCTCTTGACGACGTGTTGGAGCAGGGCGGGATGGGTGAACAGCCGCGGAGTACGTATAGCTTGGGGCTCGCAGTGTACTTCGGATGCCACAGAAGTTCCCAAAGCGTTTTGAACTTCTTCCCGGATCACGTCAGTTAGGCAAGCGACTTGGGGTTGCGGCGTCGTCGGGAAAAGTTTCCGCAGCTCCTCTCTCACTACTGCGCGGATGGTCTCGCGTAGGCTGTCAGCCGGAATCCGCATGTTGTCGACGTAGTTCGCACTGGCCGCGCCAACAAAGTTCCGGTCATACTGCTTAGCACGCATTTCGAGAGCCTTCTCAATCGTGCTGGCTTCGGTCACGAATTCAGCGATGGTTTTGGGCGGGTTGCGGACAAGTCGAGCAAAGAGCTCCTCCTTCACACCGCGCATCAAGAAGCGTAACTTCTTTTTCTTCCGTCATTTCGGGGTCCGCGCGGCGAAATAGTTGCTTCATCTCCTCAACGAAGATCACGACCCCTTCGTTGGGGTGTTGTGTCCGAGTTTCAAGCAAAAGCGCAGCTCGCTTTTTTCTCCCAACGGTAGTGAATGTCTTAAGAAACTCCCTTTTCACGTGACTCCAGTCGGTCAAAGAACTCTCATGGTTCTCGAACCAAGTTCGAGCAGCATCTTCTAAGTAAAAGAAGACATGCCGGAAAGTTTCTTTGTCGTCCCACCTGTTGAAGATGCGGACGCGCTCCAGCTTCTCCAACCATTCTTCGGGGTCTTCAGCGGGGGCTCCCCGGAACGATGGCGGTTCCCGGGGCTGCTGCAGGACGATTGGCGACGTTGTTTCTTGCACCATGGTGTTGGTTGGAGCGTTCTATTTTTTGGGCCGTTCTGGCATCAAACCGAACTCGGGTGGTAAATCTTGCAGGCGGAGGTTGACTCTTGTTGGACTGGCTTGGCGGCTTCCCGAGGTTGTAGTGGGCATGAAGGGTGCGTACCCAGCACCTCTACCAGATGTCACGAAGACAAGGACGATGCAGTTGTCTTGAATGAGAAACACGTTTATTGGAGCAAACTTGTGCTCCCCTAACAACTCAAAAGAATACAGAGGCGGCGAAGCAGCGGTCAAAAAAGTGACTTGCGTCGGCAAGCGTCGCGGAATCGAATGCCCCGGCGTCCGCACTGCAGGCTTTTTATCTTTCGGCGCGCGTGGTTCTCGAAACGTCGATTCGCATCGAGAACATAGTAGATCCAAGAAGATTATTCTGGGCTGTTCACGTTAGATCGGAATGCTCTCCCTATCACGACAGATAACACATGCGGCACAGAAAGAAAGATTGGAACACGGGCTTCCCTTGGCGCAGAGATAACACAGACCGGCGCAGCCGGGCGGTAAAAGCAAAACACAAATAAACAAACCCAATGTATGGCTCGCGGCATTACCCCCCTCTAAGAGTGCATCGACCCGATGCTAGCATAAGCGAAAGTCCGAAAATAAAAATAAAATTCGTTATCGACCGTAGAAAGGTTTTAAGCGAACCACGTGGACGACTTCGGGCCGCGTGCGTCGTCGTGATGTTCCGGAATCACCATCGGGGATCACCTCGTAGGTAAGTTGGCCCACACGTCGTAGAATCTGGTAGGGTTCGAAATACCGTCGCAGGAGCTTGTCACTGAGTCCGCGTCGTCGGATGGGAGTCCAAACCCACACACGATCCCCAGGTTGGTACTCGGCATCTCGGCGTCAGAGGTTGTAGTGGCCCGCATCCACCAGCTGCTGGTCCGTTATACGAACTCGAGCGAGCTGGCGGGCCTCTTCCGCACGTTGAAGATATCCATGGACGACGGCGTTGAGTTCGTCGTCTTCTACATGCGGAAGCATGGCGTCGAGCATCGTAGTCGGCTTTCTACCGTAGACAAGCTCGAACGGCGTCAGCTGCGTCGTCTCCTGGATAGCCGTGTTGTCGCAAACGTGACATACGGGAGCACTTCGTCCCAAGTCTTATGTTCAACGTCAACGTACATTGACAGCATATCTGCGATTGGCTTGTTCAGACGTTCTGTTAGTCCGTTCGTTTAAGGATGGTACGCCGTCGTTCTTCGGTGATCCGTGTTGCTGTAGCATAATACTCCTTGCATCAGCTCCGCAGTAAATGCCGTTCCGCGGTCGGTGATTAGGACTTCCGGGGCTCCATGTCGCAGCACAACTTGGCTTATAAAGAACTTTGCCACTTCTTGTGCAGTCCCCCTCGGAGGAGCGGCGGTCTCTGCGTAGCGCATCATGTAGTCTGTCGCTACGACAATCCACTTGTTGTGTGATCGTAACGTAGGGAACGGGCCTAAAAGGTCCATTCCAATCTGTTGAAATGGTCTGGAAGGGACGGCGATCGGTTGCAGAAGTCCGGCGGGTCCTGTCGGCGGCGTTTTTCGTCGCTGGCAGTCACGGCAGCTCCGGACGTAGTGGGTGACGTCAGAGGTAAGGCCGGGCCAGTAGTACCTCGCCTTGATTTTTCCAATAGTGCGGGCTGTGCCGAGATGTCCGGAAGACGGGTCGTCGTGGCACGCTTCCAAAATTTCGTCACGAAGGTCCGCGGGGATAACGAGAAGGTAATTCGCTCTTGTTCCGGGGCTGAAATTCTTCACGAGGACGGAGTTTCTGAGGCTGAATGCTGGTAAGCTGCGTCTGAAGGTCCTAGGAACGGCAACGTTGCATCCCTCGAGGTACTCGGTTATGACGCGTAAGTCGGGGTCGGCACGCTGCTGGGTGGCTAGGTCGCTCTCCGTCACGATCCCGAAGAACGCGCTGTCTTCATCAGCGTCTTGTGGTGGTGTGTCGACGGGGGCACGGGACAGGCAGTCGTCGTGGGAGTGTTTCCTGCCGGATTTTTAAACGACTGCAACGTCGAACCCCTGCAGGCGCAGGCTCCACCGCCCAAGACGGCCAGAGGGGTCCTTCAAATTGGCGAGCCAACACAGCGCATGGTGGTCTGTTACAACCTTGAATGGCCTTCCATACACGTATGGGCGAAATTTTGAAATCGCCCATTTAACAGCCAGACACTCTTTCTCAGAGGCAGAATGGTTTTTCTCCTCCTTCGACAGACCACCGCTGGCATAGGCGATTACCCTTTCGCAGCCGCTTTCTTTTGGACAAGGACGGCACCCAAGCCTATATCAGTGGCGTCCGTGTGCATTTCCGTTTCGGCATTTTCGTCGAAATGATCGAGCACGGGCGGGCTTTGCAGGCGTTTTTTCAGCTCGCCGAATGCTTTTTCTTGGTCGTTGTCCCAGATGAAAGCGGTGCTATCTTACGTCAAGCGCGTGAGCGGCTCTGCAATGTGTGCGAAGTTTGCGACGAAGCGCCGGTAGTATGCGCACAGCCCGAGAAATCTTTGCACGCCCTTCTTGTCTTTCGGCCTTGGGAAGTTCGCAATGGCTGAAGTTTTTGCCGGGTCAGGTAGGACTCCCGCGGCGTTGACGACGTGGCCGAGGAACTTGAGTTCCCCGTATGCGAAACGGCACTTTTCAGGCTTCAGCGTCAACCCCGACGTAGGAATGGCCTTGAGTACCGACTCCAACCTTTCAAGGTGTTCGTCGAAAGTCCGGGCGAATACCACTACGTCGTCGAGGTATACGAGGCAGGTGTGCCAATTAAGGCCAGCTAGCACAGTGTCCATGACGCTTTGAAACGTCGCTGGTGCTGTGCACAGCCCAAACGGCATCACCTTGAACTCGTATAGGCCGTCTGGGGTTATAAATGCAGTCTTCTCTCGGTCTCTCTCGTCCACTTCAATTTGCCAGTAGCCGGTCTTCAGGTCCATCGATGAGAAGTACTTCGCGTGGCAGAGGTGGTCGAGGGCGTCATCGATTTGGGGGAGGGGGTAAACGTCCTTTTTCGTGATTTTGTTCATTCGCCGGTAGTCAACACGAAACCTTAATGTGCCGTCTTTTAAATGCAGAGCATTTCAGTAACTCACGATGTCACCCGCGTTGGCGTCCGTAGTCCGCGTCCGCATCGCTCCCCCTACACTATATAAATACTTGCCGGCGCCAGGTTTTGCTCCTACGACTCTGCGGGCGGAACGCAATGTGCGCGGTACTCTACCAACTGAGCCACAAGGCCGACGCAGAACGGAAGGTTACGAACGTGCCTTATATCCTTGACTCATCCAACCGTCGGCCAGAGGTGCGCCCTCTCCCCCGCGTCCTCCTCGCCTTCTCTCCGCTCGCAACGCCCTCTCTCGCCGCGTTCGGTTCGGGCGCACAACAGGTGGGGACGTGCGCAACACCCTCTCTCGCCGTGTTAGGTTCGCGCGCAAGAACAGGTGGGGCGCTCGCATCGCGCTCTCTCGTTGCGGTCGGTTCGCGCTTAAACCATGTCGCTCGCGCGCGCTGCGGTCGCTAACATCTGTGGCGTGATCGTGACGTCAGCATTAAGCGTTCGCGTGGTGGCGATTTCGGCGCTATAACCTACTCTCGCGAGGGGCATTGGATTGGATTCGATTGGATTGGCTTGGATTGGCTTGGATTTGGATTGGATTGGATTAAAATGGATTGTGTTGGATTGTGTTGCGTCATAGCCGCGCCACGTTGCGTCATAGCCGCTCCACGTTGCGTCATAGCCGCGGCAGGGGGTTCACGGCACGTTTCACCATCGAATTCATCGACAATGTCTACGCGGGAAGAGAAGGCGGCGCGGCGGCGTGCTGCGGATGCTGTGCGCAAGCGCCGCAAGCGAGCCGCCGACGCCGAACTTCGCCAGCGAGAAGCCGCAGCCATTCGTGAACGCCGGTCGGCGATGCGGGAGGGAAAACAAGCACAAAAAGAACAGAACTCCTGCTGGCGCAGTTTCAGGCAGGGGGCGCGCGAGCACTGCGAAGGCGGGAAATTTGAAATGCGTCGGGTGGTAGCAGTGAGCGGATAACGGCGCTACAGCCCATTATGGCGAATCAGTGCTCTGCTTTTCCAACAGTTTTCACGTAGAGTGGAACGGCTGTAACTTTTTCTTTACGAGTACGACGGGCGCAGCCCAGGGGCTTTTTTCGATGGCTGTATAATGTCGTCGCTGAGCATGTCGTCGACTTGAGTCCGGATGGCTTCCCGTTCGTGTGAAGAGACGCGGTACGGTGACTGTCGGGTAGGTCGGGCTCCATCTTCGGTTATTATTCGGTGCTTCGCTAGAGGGGTCTGACGTAGTTTTGCGCTCGACGAAAAACATTCGCTATAGCGACGCAGCAAAGCGAATAATTTGTTCCGTTGTTCTTGCGGTAGCGCCGGATTCACGTCGAAGGGCTGCGGGAGCTTGAAGGTTTCTACGGGTGTGCGTTCAAAGTCGGCGACCGCGATCACGTCACTTGCTTCTTGCGCTTCTTCGAGGAATGCAATTGCCGCGCCCTCGTTTAAATGCTGGTACTCCTCGGTGAAATTAGTAACCAGAATGTGGGATTGGTGTTCCTTGAAGCGCGCAATGCCTCTTGCGACGGACACACCATGGTCGAGAAGCACCCTTTGATCAGTGTCTACGATAGCGTCGACGTCAGGAGCAGCATCTTCACAGTAGACTGCGACCATCAAGCTTGCGCGGGGTGGCAGGGTGACATGATCATCGGCAATCCTTACAGTCGGGGGCTTTCTCTGGTTGGACTGGCTTGGCGGCTTCGAGATGTCGTAGAGGGCATAAAGGCTTAGTACCCAGCACCTCCACCAGATGTCACGAAGACAAGGACGATGCAGTTGTCTTGAATGAGAGACACGTTTATTGGAGCGAACTTGTGCTCCCCTAACAACTCAAAATAATACAGAGGCGGCGAAGCAGCGGTCAACAAAGTGACTTGCGTCGGCGAGGGTCGCGGAATCGAATGCCCCGGCGTCCGCACTGCAGGCTTTTTATCTTTCGGCGCGCGTGGTTCTCGAAACGTCGATTCGCATCGAGAACGTAGTAGATCCAAGAATATTATTCTGGGCTGTTCATGTTAGATCGGAATGGTCTCCCTATCACGACAGATAACACATGTGGCACAGAAAGAAAGAATAGAACACGCGCTTCCTTTGGCGCAGAGATAACACAGACCGGCGCAGCCGGGCGGTAAAAGCAAAACACAAATAAACAAACCCAATGTATGGTTCGCGGCAATAGCAATGGTAGTATTCATACAGCAAACCTTGCATACTCCAACGAATAAAACAACAAATATTTCATTGGTCATGTTTGAATGCGTAAGGTTCTCAAACCGTCGGAGGCAAACTTGATGGATTGTTTGTAGGTTTTAACACGCCAACGCAACGCAGGTGATCAGGCGCGCCGTAGTCGAGGGCTCCGGATTAATTTTGACCGCCTGGGGATCTTTATCGTGCACCGAAATCTCGTATACACGGGCGTTATTGCTTTTCGCCTCCATCAGAGAAGCGGCCCGCGCCGCCGGGAATCGAACACATGACCTCGTGCTCAGCAGCGCGACGCCTTATCTACTGAGCAACCGCGGCGGGTCGGAGGCGAAGTTGCCGCTCTGCAAGTTTGTTATTTTTGTTTATTATTTTTTAATTTATTGTTTTTTTTAGTTATTGATTATTTTTATTAATTAGGTATTTAATTATTTATTTATTTATTATTAATTTATTTGATACCTGCTTCCCTTTCATGCATTACAGCAGGGAGACACATAACACTAAGCATCAAATATGAGACCAAAAAACAAAATAAGTCAACAAAGCACGGTGAAAATCGTCAGTACAAACAGTGGATACAACCATACGTAGAAGATAATTACACTCTCGCATTGATCTAAGATAAAATGAAGGGCGCAAGGCGTCACCTTTAGAGAAAAGTTAATAATTTGCTTCAAGCTAGCGCTCCCACTTTGGGATATGTAGAATGGCGCTTGGATATACTTCCCCCCTTCTATTCCAATTTTCAAATGATAGATATTACGAAAAAATTTCAACCTGAGGTTTCGTCTGAGATCTTTTCCGTCTTGCCAGTTAAGTTTCCTTTTACTTTCTCTCATGCTAAGTTGACAGTGCCAATTACCTAATACGAATCGCACTTCCCTATTCTGTATGTTTTCCAGCGTATCAACCAGATCTTTGGTGTAGGGATCCTAGAAAACACATGCGTATTCTAACATTGAGCGCACATGGATGAAATACGGTTGTTCTTTTAGTTAGATGGAGGTTCGCTGAAATTTTATCTCAGAAAGCCAAAAACACGTGCAGCCGTAACTTTTATCTTGTGAACGTGCCTATGTAACCTCTAGCACTCGTTAAATAATCTCCTAGATATTTATTCCCCGCCCGTTCTTAAAGCAGTGTAATTTACGGTATACGTATTCAAATAAAATGAAGGTTTTATTGTAAAGGTGACGTTACACAATTTTTAACATTCAATGACTTTTTTTGAATCAGCACACCGGGATGCTATTAAATTCTAATCATGCTGCAGGTATTCGAAATCACGTGCAATCGCTATAGACCTGTAATCTTTACAGTCATTCGCGAACATTTTGAACAAAATTTGAGCCCAATTGTAATACCAATCATATATAAAAGAAACAAAAGAGGGCCCGGAACTGAGTCTTGGGGAATTCCTGATGTCACGGGAGCATGTGCGGACGAACAACCATTTATAGCGGCCAACTGCTGTTTTAGAAAGAGATACTGGGCTATCCATGCAATAACCGATTCATTCAGTTTACAGTCCGCGATGCACTAACAAGAAGGTTATATAGAACACCGTCACAAGAAGGGTGGCTCAATGGCTAAAGGAGTTGCGCTGCTGAGCACGAGGACGCGGGTTGGACTCCCGGCCACGGCGGCCGCTTTTCTGATGGAGGCGACAAGCAAAAGCGCCCGTTTGTACGAGATTTCGGCACACGTAAAGATCCCCAGGCGGCCAAATTAATCCGGAGACCTCCACTACGGCCTGCGGAGCCCTCCACTACGGCCTCCTCGCCTTCGTTGCGTTGGCGCGTTAAAACTCGCAATCAATCAATGGATATAAAACACTGTCAAATGCTTTTTTCCAGTACAAGAAAATACAGTCGACTTCCTCAAGCTTATCTATTGCTACAGCCAAATCGTGCGTGAACTCAAAAAGAAACACCAGACGAAATCCGTGTTTGCTAGGAAGCTGGCGATTATGCTTAACCAAATGAGTCATATCCCATGTGTAGCTAAGATCACCTACAAACCCCGCTACTAAATTAACATCCAGGCTTCATCATTCACAAGGCTCTGTTGTTAAGACAAGTTTAAAATAACATTGTTTCTAAATAGGCAGCCATAAAATCCTAAGAAGTAACATAGTGCAGGGCACCGAAGTTGAGCCTACCACTGCCACAGCTTAGCCTTTTCTACGTTTATCACCAAAAAAATAGTGCAACATCGTTTTTCGCAGTATGAGTGTAAGAAGAACATCCGCAAATTTGCGCTCTTGCGCGCCCTTGCCTTTGTTTGGTGGGGAGTCCTTGACATGGCGCCGGTTGAGCTCCTGCGTGGTGGCCGCTTGCTCGACGCCTTTAAGGCCACTTATTTTGGTCAACCACCGCCATCTCGGGTGGGGCATTTCTGCCTGGTCGATGTCTGAATGGCCTTCATTTCTTGAGGGGGCGAATAGCCTCGAGCTGATGCGTCGGTGAAGCCGGCGGGCGAGGCGTGGTAGCGGCTATGACTGTCGAGGCTTAGCTCACCCGTTACTTTGGCACAGTCTTCTTGTAGCAATAAATGACATTCCGATGACCTAAAAGGTTCTTCACTAATGTCCAGTGAGTCCTTGTACCTTGCCCGTTCACCTAGAACACTCATTACGGTTTAACAAACGAAGTTCGTTCATTTAAAACGTAAAAACACCGAACGGTATAAAAACGCGTTTGCGTCATTCGGCTCCCTAACGGCTCTTTCTTCACCCAGGGAAAAGCCGGTCCTACACTGTCGAGTCTCCTTCCAAACACGTCTGTGCATGAATTCTCGGCGCCCAGACGCGTGCCGCTGTTCGGCTGTACGCCATTTACCGAAAA
The DNA here is from genome assembly GCA_013339765.2 of Haemaphysalis longicornis. NCBI lineage: Eukaryota > Metazoa > Arthropoda > Arachnida > Ixodida > Ixodidae > Haemaphysalis > Haemaphysalis longicornis. The sequence continues at coordinate 29,077,435 of CM023455.1, forward strand.
AATGACGTATAACCTGAGACCTTACTTAGGATGGTCTGCTCTTGAACAGCAGGTTGCCAAAAATTCTGCGGCTGTTCGCTTGCCGCAATTCGGCGGACGACCGCTAACCGAATGAAAAACGCACGTTCTAGGGTCGTACATCGGCCGTTCTCCTTTGTAACACCGGTTGCCCGAAGAAAACGAATATTCTGCCACCGGACGCACGGGTCACCGTTGAAAGAGCGAATGCCCGGCAGCAGCGCTCTGGCCGCTCTTCTTTCAAACACCAACTGCCACAAGAATACAGATATTCTGTGGTCGGTCGCTTGACGTGCTTCGGCTGAACACTGCTTCCCGAAGGAAATCACGGATGCCGTAGGGCCGCACTTCGGCCGTTCTTTTTCTCCACATCGGCAGCCAAAAGTGAACTGAATATCTGGCAGCCGGGTAGCTGCCGCTGTGCGTCTGAACACGGGCGGCCGTAGAAACACCGAAGCGGTGGTTGCGGAATGTTGGCGGTTTATAGTATGATCAGTGGCTGCTAGAAACTGGATGCTGGCCGGACATGCCAGAAAGGGCCATAGACAGGCCGATCTTGGGACACACTTTCTGTGCCGCCTGGGTCTGTCGTCTTGTCACAAAGCATGTCCCGAAATATTTCCTTAAGCGATTTGGCTTCAAATTTAACAATTTTTATAGCCGCATTTTGAAAAATCCCTGGGCATAGTAACACAAACAGTCTTGCCTCCATAAACTCAAGCTAGCTATGCTCCTCCGAAAATGTAGAATTCTTACCTATGATTACCCGACGGAACCTCCCCGTACATTAAGAAGGATATGAAGCCAATACACTGCTTTTCTCTTCAGAACACTTGGGGTTTTATAGTAGCCCCAGCGCTTCCCTGGCAGCCAACTATGCTTGTTTCACTGAGAAGTTTATTTACTACAGATAAAAATGTCTACACTAATGCTGCATGGAATTTTTTGAAACTCAAGCATCGATATATTAGAGGCAAGTACTTAAAGCGGAGAATAAGTATATTGACTTCCCGTAGTTCACAAGAAACCGGAGAACAATTAGCAGGCAATGAAAAAGGCGCTTGGTTATCGTCGGCCGTCCTAGATGGTACAGAAGAACCGTTCGGCTAGACCAGGTATTTCTAAATACTGTTTCATGGTAAACGATGACTGGCCTAGCATGTATAAAGGTGTGGATAGTGCAGCGTGTGGATCTCGCCGTTGGCTTGTTATGCCCAATGGTCCGTTCTGACCTTGGTGGCATGAATTTTCGAATAGTTCATATAAATCTTCCTGAAACACTGTTTGCTATTCGACATGCAATGTCGTTTATTGGAAGCGTTGCTAATGCGAGTTGGCTAGTGTCGCGTCGGAATCAGTGTCCACGGCAAATCATGAGACTCCCGCGCGTCAGCCTCCGACCTCCCAATAAGAGAAAAAAATATCGTGAGCGCGCGCCACATAGCGGATGAGTGCCCGAAGTGAGCGTCCGTCCCGTCCCATTGGAATGCGGAGGACGCGTTAGGCAATGTTTATACAGGCGCGTTTGCTTAGCGAACACTGCAAAGCACAAGCAATAGTTTTTCATACCCGTCGATATTTCCAGTCTCAGGCCGCAAATCACGTTAACCTATCACTCTATTGGTCTCAAAGTGATCGGCCCCACCTTCGTTTAGACCAGAAGCACACGCATACCTTATAAACGCACTATTGGGAGATAAATATTTGTCTTCAACCTTTCGACACCTTCCGATTGAACGTCCCACAATAGCCCAGAGGTATCATTTACTAAAGACACGTTGACGCCTGCTCATGAACATTACCTGCACTAATGTTTATTTATTTATTTATTTAAACATACTGCAGCCCCTTTGGGGCTATTACAGGAGTGGGGGTAGGTACAAAATATCGATTTGGGAAAACCAGGGTACAGCCATACATGAATAAAATATACAGACTATTTGCCACACTAGCAGTGCAGGATGCGGTATGAACGCGACAGTCAAGAAAACTTATAATGGGCAAGGTCACGTGAGTACATATTGATAGAGGATGCATAACATACGAAACACAAGTATACCGTGGGCTCATCAATATGCCCTACAAATAACACGTTTATACACTTATGCACTGATACACAAAGTTTGCGAAAGCAACAAAACACAAAAATTATTAACAAGGGATAGATTAGTCATTTTCAAAAGCTTCCAAAAATTTCTGTGATTGAAGAGAACGGACGCTGCCAGACAATGAATTCCATGCTTCTATGGTTCGGGGAAAGAAACTAAACTTTAACGTGTTGATGCGTGGGTGATAAGGGGAAATGTTCACGGGGTTATTGCTTCTTGTTGTCGAAGGCTTGGCCAGGGTGATATATTCGGAAGTGGATAAACGATGTGCAGAATGAACAACGCGGTGAAAAAAATTTAGTGAATCGATGTGACGGTGGGCAGACAGAGTTTTTAGGGTAAGCGATGGTAGGGCCGCAGTTGGGGAAAAGTTGCGGTCGTATCTTTTTTTCTTTTGCACTGCCTCAATGCGGTTAATGTCACACTGTTTATGTCGATTCCATACGTTAGATGCATATTCTAATACCGGACGTATTATTGTGTTATACATTAATAACTTTGTGTGTTGAGGCGCCTGAGGCAGTGTACGTTTCAGGTAGCCAAGCTTTCTTTGTGCTTTGTTAGAAATGAAATCGATATGTTTAGACCAGCGACAAATTACTGGTAAAGTATACGCCTAGATATTTGTAGTGTGGGACCTTTTCTAATTGCACACCCTTGGAAAAGTACGTGAAATCGGACGGTGTGATGCGCTATGGGTAAACGACATGACTACGGTTTTACTAAAATTGATAGTCATCTGCCATGACTCGCACCATGCACAAAATGCTGAGAATGATTCGTTAAGACGGTGGTGATCTTGTTTTGTTGTGATAGTGTCGTATAAGACGCAATCATCTGCGTAAAAGCGAATCTTCGAGTCGATATTATAAGGCAGGTCGTTTATGTAGAGTATGCATAACAATGGACGAAGTACAGAACCCTGGCAAACACCGGAAGGCACACTGGAAACTGGGGATTCGGATCCGTTATAGTCTACATATTGCGATCGGTTGCTGAGAAAATGCGAAATCCCATTGACTATCTTTGTGTTATTTAAAATGGCTTTTAATTTGCAGATGAGTTTTGTGTGAGGCACTATATCAAAAGCTTTTGAAAAATCAATGAATATAGCGTCTGTTTGCTTTCCGTTGTTGAGATTGTTAGCAATGTCGTGCGCAAATTCGGTTAGCTGGGTGATGGTACTGAAGCCTCGACGGAACCCGTGTTGAACGTTGGACAGTATGTTATTCCTTTCCAAATATTCTAATATGTGCTTGTAAATTATATGCTCGAGCAATTTGCTTGAATAACGTGAAAGGGATATCGGTCTATAATTACTTAATAGTTGCTTGTCACCGGATTTGTATAATGCCAACACTTTTGCTATTTTCCATGAACTCGGGAGTGTACTTGTTTCAAGTGATTTTTTTAAATATGACATTTAGGTAGCGGCATGTCCATAGAGCGTACCGAACAAGAAACATGTTCGGAATTCCATCTGGTCCACTGCATTTCTTTGTGTTGAGGTTCAGGATAAGATTTAGGACGCCTTCCTCGCTAACTGTGACATCATCCAAGGATGTGGAAGGGTTACGGCTCACGAACTCTGGACATTGGCCGTTGTCGCGGCTAAACACGGAATGAAAGAAAGTACTGAAGGCACTAGAGATCATAACGGGATCATTGATAATGTCGTTGTTGATTTTAAACGAGTTTGACATTGTGTTTTTAGGCAATAATGATGACCAAAATTTGCGGGGATTAGTTGTTAGCAGGCGTTGTAACTCTACTCCGAAAAAGAAATCCTTGGCGCACTTCATTTTACTTCCGAGTTCTTTCTTTGTCTTATCGAATTTGGCTATGCTCTGCGGGCTACTAGTAGATTTGGAACGCCTTAGTCGGCGAACGCGACGCGATAAATGAAGAATTTCTCGATTCATCCAGGGAACGTCAACATTTTTCTTTTTTGATTTAGTAGGAACGAAACGTTTGATGCAAGTTTTAACCAGGCTCTCGAATGGGCTGACCAACAGATCAATATTACTATTCATGCTTAGGACTGAAAAGGATTCAAAGGCTTCGGCTACCATGTCGATAATAGAGTTATCGTCGGCTTGGTTGAAATCCAAGAAGGAAGTGATAGCAAAGTGCGGTTTTTTTACTGCGCATGGTAGAGAAACAAGTACTGCCTTGTGATTGGAGATTCCATCGATAACTTCACAGTGGAAGCCTTTTTCGTTAAGATTTGAGCTTAGAAATACCAAGTCTAGTATAGCGTTTATTCGTGTGTTTCCGACCACTATCTGGGATAGCCCAAATGACAACGTTGTGTCTATCAGCGCATTGCAAATATTTGCTTCACGCCCGGAAGCGGTAAGGGAGGACCAGTTAATTCCGGGAGTGTTAAAATCTCCCATCAGGACCAGGTTTCGAAAGTCGGATACATGCTCGTTCATGAACTGATTAAGGCTATGCAACCCATCAATGGAAGATCCAGGGGGACGGTAAAAGACACCTACAGCAATAGAATTCCGATCCATATGAAGCTTGCACCATACAGACTCTACTCCAGATGGGCCCGGAATGACTGTGAATTTTATTTCGGAACGTACGAGCAGTGCGACACCTCCTCCTTTCCCTATCGAACGATCAGCGCGAATTGCGGCGTAACCGTGAGGGGTGAACTCTGCATCGTAAACACCTTCGTGTAACCACGTCTCTGTGATTCCAACTATGTGAGGCGAATACGAAGAAATAAGGGTAAGCAGATCAGGAAACTTGCTGGCTATGCTTCTGGCGTTAATATTTAGTGCGACTAAATTCGAGGTAGTAGTATTTTGCAGTCAACGGGAAGTTGCGGCAGGTGTTGCTGGAGGGGAAGCATTGGAAGATGCGGATCGTGCAGATGGCGACGAAGAATTTACGAGTGGGGAGTCCTGCGTATCTGTTATTCGTTGACCGGCAGCCACGACCAGTGCGTTAGTAGCGTCATCCCAGTTGTAGCGAACATCATCAACAAATAAGTGGTCAAAGCGCATTTTTACGGAGCAGCCGTTGCTGCGAAAATCTGCGGATGCTTCCCACAACGTCTTACGAATGGCGCGTACTTTTATCGAAAAATCCTCAATAACGCTCAAGGTGGAATCATTAAGTGTTCGCATATTTTTCAGTATGGCTATTTTATCACCAAAATTCATAAACCTAATTATCACAGGGCGGGGGCGCTCTGCGCGTAATTTACCGAGTCTGTGCAGACGTTCGACATGCGGGGATACTATGTTTAATTTTTCGGAAAAGATCTGGAAGACTTTGGCCATAAGGGTTGCATTGTTTTCATTTCTGTCTTCAGGTAATCCATATAAAATGATGTTATTGCGCCTGGAACGGTTTTCCAGGTCATCTACTTTGGAGATGAGCTTTCTTACAGTTTGATTGGCTGAAGTGTCTTGGGTACTACAGTTGTGACGCGCAGGTTCTGTTACCTTCGCAACTGACGTAGATTCGAGTACGGCTACCCTTGCCTCAAGTGCCTCAAATCGTGCATTGAATTGCGTCTTGATATCGGCTATGTCTCGAGCAATTTCTTTTTGGCTAGCAAGCAGTTGTTGAAACATCGAAGCTACAGAGGTGCTGTCAGTGCTATCTTGGCCATCTGGTTGCACGGGAGGGGCCTGCAAGTTGGTTCCTAGAATAGGCTGCCGAATCTGGATTATGTTTCCGCTCATTATTCTTGAGGTGTACGCTTTTATCTTGTGGTGTAGGACTTGTAACACCGCCACAGAAAAACCAGTCGACGGACAAGTGCAATTTTTTTTAATTGAGTTCAAGCGCACGTGTGAATCAGGCCCCATCTTGTGATACATGGCCGTAGGTCTTCGGGCCCCTGTTGCCCTCTTGGCAAATCTACATCACGCTTATCAATGGCGCATCTCGCCATTCAAATGTAGTATGTCTTGCGTAGTAATTGGCTTCCTAACTCCTGTTCACAGGCGTGCCTTTTACACTCGATTGGCTCCATAAAACCTTAGACTGAAGCAATTTCCCCAAAATGAGAATACGGTCAATTTATTAAGAAATAGTACTACGAGTTTTTTTTGCCACGATCAATTGCAGGAGAAGTAGAGATTCTATAAAGAAAGGCCACTGCGACCTTCAGTAAGAATTTTATTATTGCGTAAATCCCTTCACAACCCCATCTATTTGATGCTCTCATATTCCGAGACACCTTTTTAGCCATGTAAAAAATTGAAGGGTGCATGATTGGGTGTATTGAGTAATTGAAATCTCCGATCATTGCTTTATGTTGTTAAGATTTTGCTGAGATTACAATCCTTGGTGAACTTCAATTAGCTTGTTATGTCGGTCCCTGTATAGTAAACACAGACGCCAAGAAATCACAAATTTACAGTAGGCAATTCAGTATGGTTACTGGCAGTTACTGAGGAAAGGGACCTCCTCCAATTAAACTGGTCATTGCAGATTACCGCACAAATAATGCAAAAGGTGACCGCCGCTTTTTTCTGCTCAGATATGGTGGTTTTTGGAAGTTTTGCACCGGATCATTACGGCAGGGCAGCCGGCAATCAAGCCTCCCTTATATTTTTTAACTTTCTCCTCAAGACTAGCTTCCATTAGGTCATCAGGTGAATTCGTAACAGCGCAACGAAAGCATGATAACAAAAAAGCATTCTTTATAGGCTTTTCGTGACGGAATGAACATTGCACAAGTGGCTTAAGATATTCTTGAACGTATATCAATGTGTAAACTCTCAATTTGTCGAAATAATTTAAAATATCTTTATTATCTTTAAAAGTTAGCACAGGACTTGGATAATTGGAGAAGTATGGGAGAGGCCTTTACAGTGCAATGGGCGTGGATAGGCTGGTGGTGTTTATGAAGAGGAATATCAATAAAAATTATATTGGATATAACCGTCTTTCGGTTCATCCACAGCGAAGTGATGACAACAGTTCTTTTTTAGCTTTTTCAGTTCTCTCCTGCAGCCGTATGGTTAGACGCCCTGTCAAACAGCTAGATAATCGTCAACATTAGAAAATATAATTTAACAATATATCTGAAATTACTTTCAAAGGGCAGTCAACTTTAACAAAACAGGATATTGTTTAATACCGGGGGCTGTCACGGTTCAATAGACCTCCCCGACTGCAGCACATGCACCTTGCTCCCATGCAAATACCCACAAATTCAAGCAAGTGTACAGAGGTTCCATAAAGACCGGGATGATTGTGCCTGTTGCATTCTTGAATACCAATTCAATCTTTTGATTGAATATGGCAGTTAACGCGCAAAAGATACACCCCGCTGGGCATCTTTAAAATGCACGGAAATGTCAACCCACGGGCATTACCGCTTTTCTTCTGGATCTGAAACGGACCCAATCGCTTGCTAAATGTGATTTCGCCATTGTGTAATTTAATTGTAATCTTTAACGGCTGGCTTAAGGAAAGTGAGCATGACGAAGTTACTCAGCTAACTTTTTATCAATGCTAACTGCAGTTCTATCTGTAGGAGAATAACATGTTGAGCTAGTGCGCCATAGCAAGTGAATTGGCGACAAGAAAAGGACCCTCCACGTGTAATACAAATAAAAACTTTGGATAAAGCAGGGACACACTACAGTCCCGTGTATCGCATAGTAGCAATGACACTGCAATGAATGTCAGGTTCATTAGTGTTGTGGTTGCAGACAACATCAAGGTGAAGGTTATACCCCTTTTTGGCCGCATGTGAAACTTTACAGATTTTGCCAACAAAAGCATGCTGCCGTACTTATTTCACTTACATTGATATCCGCCTTCATTGCTTTTTGCATTCAATCTAAGACCTGAAAAAACAGCATCTGGCATAACCCCAGGAGAACCTTCCCTGCGAGAATCAAGAAATAAGCACTTGAAGATCATTGTATTCGGGGTTTTTAAATGATTAGGAGAGGGCAACACGCAACGGGTTGACCATCCGGCCACCCGACAGCACCTAAGCTATCATTACATGGGCACCTTTGAAGTTCTGGAACCCGAGCACTCACTTTTATAGACAGCGCAACCATCTGCGCGCGTTCACAAGTGGTTCGATGCAAACCTTTGGTCCTGGCTGAAGAACATTCCGCTGAACCTTCGGAACCTGAGAATCACATACAGTTAGAACATATACACGGTTGTTACGGAAGGGCCTTTTCAGCCACAATCGGGAGAGCTTTATTACGAGTGCTATGTTTCCAGTTGGGTAAGACCTGGTCGCATGTAATCTACAGGGCTTCAGTTATTTGAGTGAACATTTGAACCGAGTCTAGGCAGAAGCGGTGATGCGACCGCACTGAGTGCCCAAGCCAGACAGAGTCCAGAAACAGCCGCGGAAAAAAAAATGTTCTCATCGGCCCCTTCAAGGAGTTTACTGAACCTTTTGTATTAATCTCATAACGACAAGGCTATCCGGAACTGGAACAATGCCGACGCCATGAGTTCGCATCTCAACGGCTCGTACATGGGAAACACGAATGGCGCAAGCTGCGTCACACACTGGGGATCATGACGCGTTTCGCAAAGACATACCCAGATGTTTTCATTCCGACGGAAAAAGAAACAATTTCTTCACAAAAGGACACTGCACGCCCCGCAACGTTTTCTGCTTGCGAACATTGGAGGGTTTTCCCTAGCCATGAACAGCTTTTCTGTAAAGAACAGCTGTATTTCAATCGAAAACAGTACACTTGCGTAGTGCTGTGGCGTGTCAGATCTCAATAGGAACAGTGTCCTAATGGGTCCCCAGTAAGCCAGAATGTACTCTGCTCGGTATTAAATAAGGAATGATAAGTTATCAGTTACTAGTAATTGCTGAAGGTTGTTTTGCTAAGGGCGGCAACATTTTCTTACAGAGTATTTTTCGTTCGAACGCGTTAAATGAGGCATTGTGTCTTGAGTCCCATGCCAGCACATGTCGCCTGTGAACCTCTACTGCAAGGTTCTGCTGGTGTTTATTATATTGCATACAAGGCGAACGATAATAATTTTTTTCTTCTGGCCCTACACAAGGAAGGAAAACAACAACGAAGACTAAATAAAAAAGCCTTTAAGCTGCCTGTGCGTGCTGCACACGCGGAGAGAATACCTTTTACACGAGCGAAACAAAAACATGCAGCAAAATAATCAAAACACCATCAAAACAACCAATCTGCGGTGTTTACGTATAATGTTTACAAATGGAGTGCGAAGGAAATTAAAACCCCATAGCTGTTTCGAGTTAATTTTGAACTTGTAATGGCGTTTTGTGTCTATTGTGACCATGACTGTTTTCTCGAATTTGTTGCGCCAAATTACCTTCGATTTTTACTATAGAGTTCGGAATACCTGTCCAGCTCGCAATGTGTCGAAATGGTTTTTTGGCAGTAGTTTTTATTACCCGTAGTTCCTCCCTCCTAATACGCACGTGGCTCAAGGTGAAAGACTAAATTGGCGCATTCAATCATTTCTGCGGGTAAGTGACTGCAGAGCTAATTCACGTTTCTGTCTGGGAACATTGACCAGCTGGTTGCCAGGGCGTAAAAAATTTAAAGAGGAGTATGCAAATGCTTTCTAATGGGTATTTTGTTGACTGCCGCCCAGAGAGCACCTGTTGATGCCAGTGTGGGACCAAGTTCTGTGCCGTGGGTAGCTATATTAAAACTCCAACGGAAAGCTCGCGTACGTTAGTAAGGTTACAAACATATTCTCCTGAGTTTGAAAACGGGGCTACTTTCTTTTCTTTAAAAATGGAACGGTGTGTGTGATGCTAAATACAATCAATTGTATACCCGGGTGTATAAGGAGATCGTAAAAACAATTTGGTCAACAGTAAAGTTGATGTAAAATTATCGTTTGGGAACACATATCTCCCTCCGTGATTCGCGAATCGTTGATGTTCCACAAAAAGTTAAATAATAGGCACTTTATTTATTGTAGCCCCCGATGTAACAAGATACCACACAAGAAAGTAAAAATACAGTGTTATCAGCGTGTTAACTCCATTTTTGGTTTACTAGGTCCCCTTAAGAGAAGATATAGGTAACACAACAGTATCACAGTGATACGTCTAGGCGGAAGTGTTGATCCACGGCCGATAAAGAAACAAGGCGGTACGATGTCATGAAATTATTGCAATAAAGCGGTCAATGCATCGTTGCAACATTTTCGGATTTTGTTACTGCCAAGAATAACTCCCTGCAGTTTTCCCTTATTGTCCCATGAAGTTTGTATCAGGACCTTGCAGTGTTTTTACGAACAAACCCCGAAGTTTGTGCTGATCATGTCGTTAGGGCAACCACCAGTAAGAATTCCGCCTGAAAAGGGTGGTAGCCGAATTTTCGCTCATCTACCCTGAAACCTTTCTCTCTCTCGGGGTTATCGTTGGAAATTTGAGGTGCCCTCCGAGGTTTAAAAGCAATTAGGATAGCTCGACCATTACGGCTAGAATATTTTAGCAGTGAATAGTTTATGCACTGGCAAAACTAATACTCCCCTTTTAGACAGTATTCTGGGCAGTAAGTTTGTGTAGGTTGGTTTTTGCTGTTCCTAATCTGTTTTACCGTTTACACTTTCAGACGGATCCTGACAAAGCAGTGGGCGCCTCAACACAAAAAGTTCGTCATTCAATACATCGCCAAACGTCAAACCGGTCATCAAGATTTTTTGGTTCAATAGGAGTATTGTCTACGCCCAAGCATGGCAGCTTTGGAGGTATTGCAAATTTTCAAAACTAGACTTTTTGCCTTCGTTTTTTATTGGACACTGGTATTCATAACATGGCAAGAACCCGCCGGCTCCAGAGAACTCCCAGTCAGATTGTGCACAACGTAGAAGGTGCTCTCAAATATGTATCTACGACGCGCCTACGACACGTTCCTTTAGAAGTGAGAGCACTTTGTCTAAGCGAACCTATATCTTTAGCTCTTAAACACGTTTATCAAAACTTCACTGTAATAATGGAAGCCGGGTGTCCTAGGCCTGAAGATTTGTTAATCATTCTTTTGAACGCGCTTGTCGGTGGTTATCGTTCGTTTGTTGTGCTGTGTGAAGAACCTTTCGCCAAAACCATGGCCTTGGTATTGAATGGTCAGTTTGAGTTGGCGTCAGTGGCAACTTTTGTGGTCCTCAATACAGCGGAATTTCAAGCCGGAGTATGTACGGTCTTTAAGCCATTACGTAACTCATTTGTGAGCGTTACAAGGGATAGCTTCTTTCCGTGCTCCTACGAAGAGACCACATACTGCCCGTCTAACCAATGGTCTTGTCTGCAAGGGAAAGATATTGTTGTTGGATGTGGGTTTATTGACAGCTCTGCCTGTGACAAACCGTCTGGTAGGGCTATACTTAATGCCCTTGGCGAGATTAATGTGACTGCCACAAAAAAGCATCCGAGGGGAACTATGTCTTTAATTGAGTCAGGAATTGATGTTTCCCTTTCGTTTGGTCCCTTTCACTACTCCAGCATTTTGACTTCTGCTTTCCCAACGAGTATGCAGGTTACAGAATTGTGGTACGTCTTTGCTATGCGCCCTGATCTTGGCCCATATAATACAAATTTGAGCCCACGTAACTTGGCGTTTGGGAGCGTACTTCTGCGGTTGTGTTTCATATCCGGTGCTAGCTGGGTTGTGATTTTGTTTCTCCAACTGCTTCATGATCTTCCGAGGAAGGATGTTTCGAGGCGAACGGTATTTCGTCCAAATTTTTATACACTTGGTTACAGAAATATAACACCCTCGAATAAAGCCCACTACCACATTGTAGGATTTTCGTGGATCTCATGGGCCGTAGGCTCACTATTTTTATTGTTTTATGCGCAATGTCTCATAACGTCTACCGCTATCGTGCCATTGAAGCGCGAAGTAATATTCAAAAGACATGATATTGAAGCTTTGTTTGACAGAAACCCTGCTTGTATCTGCACGGATTTTGACACATTTCTTTACTTTAGTCACCACAATGACAAACTCACCCCCTCAATCAGATTCACTCTTCACGAAAATAGTTCCTGCCAAACACCTGATCTCCCTATATTGCCCAACTGCCTCGAAGGTGTCCGTTATGGTAGGAGCTTGGCAATTGTTTCAAAAGAGGTCAAATGTGACCTGGAGCACCGTTTTGGCATAGACGCTGCACTAAGCGACGAACCAGTAGCCACCATTTTCGAGAACACTCCTGTGCGCCGAGGGTTCCGGCATGCCAAGTCGTACGCAGCTTTAGTCAGGAGAATGTTTGAGACCGGCTGGTTCACACATGAATATTCGTTGCATAAACCTGACAGCTGCGTGCAATCGTACCACGAACGACCCTTTTACGCACTTTTAGCAGCAGCTGTTCTAGTCTCTGGCAGCATTTTAGCGGCGTGTATTTGCATCCTCGAACATATTCTGCGGAACCACACTACCTTACGGGAGGTGGCGTGAACAATAAATTAATTTTTAAATATTTCTCACAAGGTGTATTCGGTAGCAGCAATCAATTCAGTGTTGCTTTCTGAATCCTTCTCGAGGCTATGTTCACTCATTCAGGATGTCTGCGCAACATGTGCTAGTAGTGGTTTGTGGCTCATCCATAGTTTTAAAAGCATTCGCAGTGCACCCTGTATGGCTTTGTATTGCTTTGGGTTCTGCAATAAAATACCTGTATATTGACGGGGTTGTGGTGTTATAAATTCATTATTGGTATTTTACGCTGTGGCGTTTTGCTTCTGCTGGCTGCACTTCGGTATTTTTAAATTGGAAATAAAGAATTCTGTGGCATGCTCACAACCATTGTCAATGCATATTTTTAACACCTGTAAGAAGTCTTTAAGCAGCTTACGAAATCATTTTATACTGCTACAGTCACACACTTCCTAAAGGTTATGCAAAAATATGCAAAAAAGAGTACGGAATGAAACTTATTTCACCCGCTAGTGGAGAAACCTGGAACGGTTTGTCAAGCACGGACTTAATAAGTTCAAAGTATACTCAACAAAATTATAGCCAATGTGTTCATTGACGACCCTGTTCCTAATTTGCTTGAAATAGCCCGTCCGATTGGTAGGTAAGCTTTATAATACTACCCTGTCTACAGGAAGTTGGTTACAAGAAGAAATGAGGGCCCTACTACCCTTATAAATTATTTTGACAATTTGTATCTATGCGTTTAACGACATCCTTTATTAGCGGAAGGTTTTATGTGCCCTAGCAGTGAAAAACTCGTTCACACTGTTTTCTAACAATTAGGTATATATGGTTTTTAATATTTCTTTGGGTCGTACTTGGGACAACGACAAATAAATGAGTGTTTATGGTACATGCTACGTTCTTTTTTCAGAAATGTAAACTTGTCAAAATCAGGGTTTGGAAGTGAACGGAACCGAACAAAAAACCGGAACAGGGCCAATATTTTGCCCGAACTGAACCCGAACTTTAACTGCCATTCTTCTTTTAGCATGTCTGAGGCTCAACTGAAAACACCAATTACAGTTACCGGCTCAACATAAGGTGGTTCCAAATTCTGTTTTTGATATACCGTGGTCAGTGTAACTTAAGAATTTCCTTCTTGATGTGTCATCAGCTTACTGATCATCCACAGACCGCAGCGATGGCTCAGATGTAGCGCACCCGCCTTGTATGCGGAAGGTACCGGGTTTGGCAGCCGGGTTTGACACCGGGTTTGACACCGCTTGGCAGCCACCTGTTTTTTAATGAGTATTGGCGTCCCTGACCGAGGTCGGACCATTGAAAGGGTTATTCACTCCTGGAAATCTGCATTTACCTTTGCGAGGGGCCCCTGACCCTTGTCAATCTTGTGGGGCCCCGGCCATCATTCAGCGTTGCGCCATTGCCCTGGCCGAAAGGGTCTGGCGGCACGTCCTGGCATAGGCAATTGCAAGTTAAGCATCCACCATGGCTGTGGAAGGCACCATGTGCATTCGTGTGCCTTGGTGGCGCAGGGCACCTAACGCTAAAATACAGACAGTCGACTTCTCAGCCTGGCGCTCGGCCCTTGTGTGGTAATACAACGCTTGGGATGTTCACTCGGCTTGCACGGAAACGCAGAGACTTTTTTTCTTTGATAATTTACAATATCGACGCCCTCCATATTCTTGGTTGCAACTCGAGGAAACAAGTGCGCTCCAGTTTTGAAATCTGCCGTTCCTGCTGGTGGCCGTATACGAAGTATCACACCTGTGGCTGTGTGCCGACGATATAAAACATATTGCTTTTCCCAATGTGTACAGGTCTCGCTGTGACTATGCAAACACTTTACATCGTCACAAAATGGACGTAAACTAACCAAAATATATAGTTGTAATAACTACCTTGCACAATATTGTTTTTTATTTTACACAAAGGACGACAACCAAAAGTTTACATTCATTTCATTTAACCTATGAACTTTGTTGGCAGGGCAATGATACCTCGTTCATTAGCCAGCCTAATGAATGAATGAGTAAAACCCTAATTTCGTCACAAAAGGGATAGGGGACGGTGCAATATTTGTCACAGGGGGTGGCCACAAGAAACTCCCTTCCATCCAACTCCAACGATTTTGCCACAGTCTAAACGTGCATCGACGGGTCGGGGCTAAGAATTGCACCCTCCCGGTACTCTGAACTAGATACTTGCAGACTGCTAAAACGAGGGGTCTTCGGGACCGTCATACAATATATCACGTGAAATCGCTCTTCCGGCTTTAAACAAGGAGCATAACGGTCGGCAAGATCCTTGATAAATACGAGATAATATACAGGGAGTATATGTTGTTATTTGGAGCTGCCTCTAGGTGCTTGTGAGTTCGGTTGGGGGAACTATCGGGAAGAGGACATATATGTCTGTCTAGGCAGCAGTGCACAGCTATTTCAATTTCACGGTACCTTTAAAATCTCTTCTTTAGCCGATTTGAGAGAGAAAACCGTCACTGGCCAGTTGAGGGAAAATCCAGTGTAATAATAAAATGTGCAAGGCAGGCAGGTCACTACATTGCTGCACCGCGAAACTGTGGCAACCTCATAAAGTGCGTACTTGTCGCATTTTTAATTCACAAGGGTGCAACGGTGATTAATACGAATATAAAACTGCTTGTGATCATCATCATCGTCATCATCATCGTCATCATCATCATCAATATTTCTACGTGCCCACCAACAGCCAATGGCCTTAAGCGGTGTTGCACAGGATGAAACACAAAATTTGGTGCAAACACAAACAACCAAATATGTAGCCTAAAACAAGAAAAAATTTAATAGAAGGAGAAAGGAAGAAAATTACGATCAGTGCTCTTCAGTCAAAGCAAGCTTAAACAATTGTAAATTGTTTTTAAATATATCACCGTTACTTGCCTTTTCATTGTACAGTCTAAGCAATTTTTGCATAGGAGAACAAGTAGAACTGTTCGAAATAAAAGAAATTCACGGACAGACTTACAGGGAACCCTAATCTCAATTGATGACGTAAGGTCTTCACAGTCAATGATGCTGTGTAAAGACTTAAACAAAAAAAGCAAATCCGCGTCAAGCCTCTTTTTAGACAATGTAGCCAATTGCAATTTCTCCAACATGTTTTTATACTGATAGTAAACTGGGCGATCGAAATGCCTGTCGTATACAATTCTAATAAAACGTCTTTGTACATTTTCACGCTTAGCGCTACTTGTTATGCCCAATTTGTTCCAAGCAACAGATACAAAATGAATGTTTGGGATCACCATAGTTAAGAATAATCGAAAAAATCTTAAAGAATTAGAAAAAGATCTCGTAATTTGCGACACGATTCCCAAGAGTCTGTAGGCCTTATTCACAACAGAATCAACATGCGAACAAAAATGTAGTTCTGAATCTACAACAATGCCGAGATCACGACTTTCTTTAACCCGTTTGAGCACTTTTTCATTTAGTGTGTAATCATGTAGCACAGCAAGACATTTTCTAGTGAAAGCCAATACATACGTTTTGGTGACATTATACAACAGCGTATTTTTAGCACACCAATTAACTATATTTAAGATGTCAGGCTGAAGTAGGACGCAGTCATGATGCGTGATAATTTCTCGAAACAATTTGATATCATCTGCATAAAAAGGTTGCGAGAATTTTCGACATAGCATGTAATATCATTAATAAATAAATTAAACTAGAGAGGGCCCAAAATAGATCCTTGTGGAACGCCAGAAATAGAAATAAAAGGTTTGGACAGCACAACATTAACGCGCACGTAATTACATCTTCTGCACAAATATTCTATTATGAAAGTACAAAGTTGATTGCACACGCCATACGCTCCTAACTTTTGAACCAGTCTCTGGTGGTCAACTAAGTCAAACGTGATGCTCTGGGTAAAATGTCGTCCTACCAAATAATTGCTGTGCAGAGGTGGAGCCGACTGTATAGAGGCCCGTTGCATAGGAGAGCGACTGGAAAAGAGTGTTTCCGTTTTCGTAGAGAGCTCTGAGTATTTTAACACGAAAGTCTTTTATGCCGGGATCCAACAGAATCTGACTGACATTATATACATTACGGAAATGACATAACCTATAAAAGTTGCATTGACGCGGCTGCGTGATAATTCAACCCGGGTGCCCGTCGCCGCAACGGGAGTTGCCTGCTACTTTACTGACTGCGCTATGAGCTGTTTTTTTTCCTGCATTTTTCAGGTTTACGCACTGTTGTCAGTTTAAAACGTACCTGCCAGACTTTGGCTGTGGAAGACTGCTAAAATGCTAAAACTTGCAAGGTTCCGAAACAATGCAGCCACTCAGTTTCTACATATTGCATCTCGTACACTTTGCAGAGCAACTGAAAATTCTCTACAAAACACCGAGAGAGAGTATTCGAATCCACGTCGGAGTTCCTTACAGTCATTCGACCTCGCCATGTTGCGTACCGGCCTAACAGCATGGCAAGGTCACATGGTAAGCCATTTAGGGCTTCAACTGAAAGAAACCAGATACCATGCGCTGTGAAGTGAAAATTCTTCTTAAACGTCCTATGTAGGACGTACCAAAAAAAGATGGCGTCTCAAAACTCAATGTAAACGTGCTCCATTGTCACTGGTTTCTGACAGCAGTGAATTGGGTACCCACGGTGCAAACAACAGTTTTCCCTTCATCCATGTTTTTACTGGGAGGGTTTCTGTACTTAATTTAACAAAGAATATCTCCACTGAGGCCGGGACAACCATCGTCTTAACACGGCAATAAATACCCTGGCCAAGGCCCAGATTGTACATCGCCCGATACAATGATAGAGGCAAGACCATCTCTTTCAGGTGCATGGTAAAAGGTTTCCTTTCAACAGTTAGCAGATATTCAAACAAAAAGGGCGCACCCATAAATCTGCCAGGAAGAAACACTTCTTTAAGGTACCCTTTTACAACACGGCTGAGGCGTTGCGCTGCTGAGCGCGAGGTCGCGGGTTCAATTGCCGGCCGCGGCGGCCGCTTCCCTGATGGAGACGAAAAGCAAAACCGCCCGTGTGTACTAGATTTCGGCACACGATAAATATCCCCTGGTGTTCAAATTTATTTTGGAGCCCTTCACTACGGCGCGCCTCATCTCCTGCTTTGCGTCAGCGCGTTAACCCCTACAATCAATCATTCAGCGCTTTTACCAGACAACAAACACTATCACTTGACGACACAATATATTCGGGAAGCTCTTTCAGCAGTGCCACTTGTAGGAAAGTACAAAGAAATGGGTCTGTGGTGTGTCGCAAAAACCACAACCTATTCATGATTTATCCCAGAAAAATGTGCAACAAAGACCTAACCCTCCTTCCTTAACTCTACGAAACAGATAGATCCTGCTCATTCGTTCACACACAAATACAGCGCACGCGCGATCTATCTTTTGCACGTGCAATCATGAACAGTTCAGTACCTGCATCACGTACGAGAGTTTCGCGAGAAAGAACAGATGGCATAGAGTTGCTCGTGAAAAAATAGACAAACCCTGCCTCCCCAGTTTATTCGCTTTTCCAGCAATTATTTTGTTTGCTCCGGCTAGTACGCATCCGTGTCCTGATAGCAGTCCAGCGGGACACCGAGATAGCTCATTGGTGTGACCATCCACGATACGTTTTCAAATACGTCTGGCGTCGAACTCCAATAGCTGTGCCAAAAACCCATGCACTTTTCTCAGTCGACCGACCTGCCAGTGACGGAGCAGAACCCTTTTGTGATTCCTACCGCACTGCTCACACTTCTCTTGTCAATACAAAACGAAGCAATCTCCTCCGCGTAGGCAAGAAGACGCTCTTCAGTTGAGTGCAACTGTGCGCCACGATTATCGTGACTATGCAAAATCTTCAAATACATGGTTCAAGAAATATCGAAAAAAGAAGGGGCCTATTTGACAGCCCTGTCTAACCGAGGACAAAACAGCAATTCGGTGATTGACACTTATGTTAATAATTAACTGCGTAAAGCAGTCGCTATAGGCCATAGAAACTCAGTTTATCAACACATCGCTCAGGTTTACATGTTTAAGAACACCGAATAAACTTCGTGACACAGCCGGTCCCCAGTCTTCCTTCCTTCCTTGAAAGGCCTTTTCGGAGTCGACTTGCAATACTACTTTTCTGCATAACATTTTGCAACACTGTAAAACGGTCCGCGCCACGTGAGTATTAGTCACAATATTCCTCCCGCCAATAGTACGCGTCTGATGCGGCACTACTATGGTCGTGAGCACTGTTTGCAAACGTTTTGCAGGTACTTTCATTAACATTTTGTAATACACAATAGCCAGTCTTACTGGCCTCCAACCTGACACTGACTGCAGCGTTACGATGTCCTCCCATTTTCTTATTACAACGTATGTATCCTTGAAAATGACGGGGGAAGAGATTGCCTCTCATACGCCTCTTTAAATAAAGCATATAAAAGGTCAAACTTTCCCACAGTGTTTATTGTAAAATTCAGCTATTAGCCTGTCTGGCCCGGGTGTTTAGCTAATTTGTAATTGAGCTAGTGCATTCTCTATTCCGGCAAATGATACCGGCTCTTCAAAAGTGCGTAGAACTACTGAATCGAGCCGTGGAAGCAAGGGCAGAAACGTTTCCTCCAACTCATCTATTCTAGGCGAGTTCGTGCCAAACTGGGTATAATGTTCGACAAATGAATTTTGTATGCATGTTTTGTCCTCAGTCAATCGACCATTAAAGATTATGCTATGAATATCGCTCTTTGTGGCATACCGCTTTTCGTGGCAAAGCGCCCGCCTTGTTGCCTGTTCTCCGGCTAGATACCTTTCTGCGCGTGCGCGCACAATCGCCCTTTCAAACCTGATCTTGTCGATTGCTTCAAGCTTAATTTTATTAACCGCGATATTTTCCTTAAACAAACCTGGAACGTCGGATTGAAAGTTCAGCAACTGTGTCAAGTTATGGCGCAGTTTTTGCACTGTTCGTTTTTCTAACCTTTTTAGCCCGCTGGCTCTCTCTACTGCTTCTATTTTAACTTATTGCTTAAAAAGTTCCCAAGTACCCCAGTCAGTGTCGTTCTCTTCCAAATGTTTAATCAAACTACCATCCACTTTATCGTAAACGCCATGTCATGCAGTAGTCTTGCATATATTCTACGTAAACCCGAGTTACACTTGTTCACGTTCTCTTTTCGCTGCTCAATCGTGCACAAAACATGGCAATGATCACTTAAAGACACATTTTCTATTGAATTAGAGTAACATTCTTCAGTCACTTCCAACGACCCATATTCCCAATCGAGGCGCGCATGACTTGATCCCTCAAAGTGCGTGAAACGCATACAATTAGAAGGTGGTGCGAACGGAACGACGTCTATGAGCTCGTATTCCTCAATCAGCTCTACCAACACTTTTGTACTTTCAGCCATAAACGGTGCCACCAATTCTGTCTTCACTCGCACACACGCAGTTAGAATGTCCTAGTAGCAACACGTTTTTATCACAGCCCAAGTACCCTGTGATTGATAAGAAAAATTCAATTCTGCCACGTACTAGATTTGGGGCATAAACGCATTTTAAACGAAATGCTACACCTGCAAACGTAAAATCACACAAGACAAGCCTTCCTGACTCACAGAAAATCACGTTTTATACACTCAGATCCGTTGAATTTCTCAGGACAACACAACACCCCGCAGAAACCCCGGCTGCATGGCTAACGCAGATGCTGTAAATATTTCCAAATAGTTTGACACAGCTCTCAGTATGGTGCCCACTTAATATTTTCGTTTAGTGTATTCCTAGCACATCGATTTCATTTATATTTAGCAACCGTTTTAGTTCGCATTGCTTGTGTTTCTCTCCTAGACCCCTGACGCGTAGCGTGCCTGTTCGGAGTGGTTTTTTAGAGTCATTTTTCCCGAAGTTAGAACCAAACGTGGAGACCAGTACCGAAAACACATCGCTTATTTGGAAACACTCCACATTTCACTGAAGAGCTTACTAGGTCGTCTAGTGCGTGCGGGTTGGCCTGCCGTGCCCGAAACGTTCTTCGCTCAATTCATTAACACAGCGCTATCAAGATTTTGTCGACCTCGGAACACGTTCAGGCGGAGCTTTCGGCTTCGACTTGAACGCTGCCCTTCATTGGGGGGTAGCTTTGAAGGGGGGCCCCTCTAGGTTTTCACTTTGGCTGTGCGACAAACTACTGCTGCGCTTTCTGACACCGTGTTTCGAATCGGCCTGCCACCATACTTTCCCGCATCACTTCTCGGCTGTGAGGCAAATCCAGTACGTGCGCCTTCCATAACAAGACCCACCGGGTAGGTGACTCATGTTTTCATGCCGGGACAAGCCTGGGTCTCCGTTTCAAAACTTTGGCTACGGCCGGCGAGGCTCGTCCAACGCTCTTCAAGGACAAAGACGCCCCACGATCGCAGCAGAGTCCTGCTCTCTCCGCTCTCTCGGACTCAACGTGCGCTGCGGCTATCGACTGCTCACGAACTCTGGAAAGAGCATTGTGTGTCTGTGACGTTCGTGGCATGTTACCGCTTGTTGGCGTTTGACCGTTACCACGTTTGGGTATAAATAAAGCCCCGCAAGTGCTAAAACCCATTACTGTTTGCGCAGTGAAACCATGCTGTCATTCTGCTCGAGTCCTGTACTGTGACCTAGCCCGTCAGGGCATTGTTTCTTTGGCTTCGGCTCACCTCACGCTATGAAGTAAACAGTTACTTTAGCCTACGGCTTCTGGACTTCTTCACGGCAGCAACAGCGGCTGGCCGCTCGCGCTTCCCCACGCTACCACACGTATGCAAGAGGCGACAGAGCTCGGTTCGGGTCGGCCCACTCGGTGGCAACAACTGGCGTCAGCGCTGGGATGACAAGGTCGCAACAACTGGTTGGCGGTGGTCGGATGGCAACTTCGTAACACCTGGAGCCAGCGGTGCGAGATCCAACACCACGGACGTCAAGGCGGCTTCAGACATCGCAGAATTCACTGCGGTCATTGTTGAGTGCGCGACTTTTCTTCACTGAGTTTTGCCAGGCTTCTGAGGATAGCTGGTAGGGCGTGGGTTTTGTCGCGTGGGTTATTTGCGCAAAGCCTTTTTGGTGCGGTGGGAAACCAGTACTCTAGACGGGCCAAGAATTTTAAGGCGTTGAAATAAAAGACAACAGAACGTCCAGAGCGTGCGAGAGTTGTCAGATTTGCCCATGAATTCTGTCCCCAACACGCTAAGGCGGCTGGCCACACCACAAGTGCTTCCTCCTGACGGGGGTTGTCTGTGAGGCTACGTTTAACCGTGCAAGCAGGACGCCCGACTTTTCATCCCCAATTGATGTTCATTTTCCCAATTGGCAAGACGTTGCCCTCATTTGCTTAACTTGGCAATGTGCAGGAACTACTCATCCGGGCATGATTACGCCATTGTTGGCTGCACCAACATTCAGCGCTAGGGCGAAGGGCTTGTGCCACAAACGGTAGACGTGCACCACGACAAAACAAGTGTCTGCTTGCGCGTAATCTATTCGCTGCACAATTGTCCTGCGCCCCTTGAGTGCCGCCGCGAATTGGACGCCGGGCTGAATCGGAAAGACTTCAAACCGAGCAAATTTGCCGGAATACGTATGGCCGTGCGCTGCTTCTGGAAGCGCCGTTTACTCACCCTCATGTTCAATCCCTATCGCACAGTTTTGTTCTCTGGTGGTATGTTCTGTTCGTCTCATCGACGGCAAGCCAAAAAAAATCATCCGAACACCCATACTGCAGCTGGGGAATTCGAAAAAGTTGAGCCGAAAGTGAAATAACAGCGTCGCGGTGGCGTAGAAAGCCCGGTCTTGTCAGCAAATAGCTGTTCGCGGTTCCTAGCCGCCGCTGAAACGCTAAAGGTCTCCTAAACAAGCAAACGGCGGTGAAATCTTGGTGTATCAAATAGGTTGCCCCTGTTTGGCAGCAAAAAATAGTGTTATGAGGCGGCAAATATTTTACTTTTATGAGCATGTACGTCTACGACCTGCACAGTTAAAGGAGTATTTTATGGCCTTATTTAACAAGCATCTCATTATGAGGTATGGGATCACGTAATATATGTCAAAACGTTCACGCACCGACACCAGCAAGCCATACTTGGAAATTTGCACTATCGCGCGCGGGATCGGAGGCATTCACTGATTGCACCAACCCACTTACTTAGCGTATACGTAGGAGGCATATCAGCCCAATAGTTCTTTAGCTGTTTCATGGGAACGCAGGCTTGTTGACGGATGCTAAGTGCTGCAATGTGTCGAAGCAACCACGCTTTAAATATGTCGTTCCAACAAATAACGAGTACAATTATATCTATCGGGCACTCAATAAGTCTTTTTCACTTAACTGGTCATTTACCCTACACCAGCAAGACATACTTGGAAATTTGCACTATCCCGCGCGGGATCGGAGGCATTCGCTGATTGCACCAGCATGATTTCGGATGGGTGCATCCAATCCACCTTCCTTCACCGAGAGAATATTTTGATACCCTACACGCCCTATCAGCATCACATTGAATTTTACCCCAATCATTGACTAGCCATGACTATATAATTATGATAAGAACGACGATTTCTTTATTTATGCCACGCGATTTCCCTCATCGAGACCTTTACCATGATACCCAACAAGCCCTATTGGCGTAATTCTATATTTTCATTCAATCTATGACTCACCACGACTATCTCATAACTATAACCAGAAAGCAGTTTTATATTTGTCCCACGTGATTCCCCTCGACAAGGCATTGAATTTGATACCCCACACACCCTAGCAGGATCATTTGGAAATTTAATTAAATCTGAATAACCATGGCCCTCATGACTGTAAGCAGGACGCATTATTTATATGCCGCACGTGATTCCCCTAACTGAAACAATGAATTTGATACTCCATTTGCTTTAGCGTCCTCACCTTGAATTTTAACCCAATCTATGACTCACCATGAATATCTCATTATTAGAACCACGAAGCCTTTTCTTCATAATGGGAAACAGCGCAAAAACAAAACTTGGACAAGAAAGACAACGGGACGAAGCGTTATGCATAATGGGAAACAGGGAAGTGCTATGCATAATGGGAAACAGCACAAAAACAAAACTTGGACAAGAAAGACATCGGGAGGAAGCGCTATGTTTTTGCGCTGTTTCCCATTATGAACCTATACCAACAAGCCCAACTCGCAGTTCTTGTAAGCCTTTTCTTATTTGTCCCGGGTGATTACCCTCATCAAGATCGCAACTTTGGTACCCTACACGCCCGAGCGGGGCGGGTCACTTAGACTTTTAACCCAATATAACACTCGCCATCACTATTTTATGACTATAACCAGGAAGCATTTTGTATTTGTCCTTCGTGATTCCCCTCATCGAGACCGTTCATTTGATACCCAACACATCCTAGTGGCATCAATTTGAATGTGACCTTAAACAGTGACTATGGCTACCTCATGATATAGCCGTACCACATATTTGTGTCCCGTGTGATGCTCCTCACCTAAACCTTCCGTTTGATGCCCCGGACATCCTAGTGGCACTATTTTGAATTTTAACCGAATTTATGAACACATAATACTTCCCCATCATATGACTATGTCTTGTGATAATATTTAGGAAGAATTTCTGCATTTGTCCTTCGCGATTCCCCTCATCGAGACCGTTAGTTTGATACCAAACACATCCTAGAGAATGGTAACCCAAACAATGACTAACCACGACTACCTCATCATAAACCCACCCATACCGCATTTTTGTGTCCCGTGGGATTTTCCTCACCTCAACCCTCCGTTTGATGCCCCGCACACCCTAGTGGCACTATTTCGAATTTTAACCGAATTTATGAACTTACGATACTTCCCATCATATGAATGTCGTATGATAATAATCAGGAAGCATTTCTGCATTTGTTCGACGCGATTCCCCGAATGGAGACCTTTTTTTATACGCCAGACGCCCTAGCGCTATGCATTTGATATTTAACCCAATCTATGACTAGCCATGAATAGGTCGTGATGCATAACGCATTTTTGTCCCAAGTGATTCCCCTCATCTAGACCTTGAATATTATTCCCCACATGCCCTCGTGGCATCATTTTTAATTTTAACCCAATCTATGACTTATTATGATTGTCTGATGAATATAAACAGGAAGCATTTTTAATTTACGTCACGTGATTCCGTAATCGGGACCTCTACCTTAATAACTTACACTCCATAGCAAGACCTGTTTGAATTTTTACACAATCTATCTCATAATGCGGTAATTATTCTATCTAAGCAAATGTCGCCCAGCCAGTTCCGTTACAACACATTTGAAACAGCGGAGGGGACAGCCGCCGCCCTCTTCCACCCGGCGCTCACCTCTTCCTTTTTGATCCTAGCAAATGAAACCGTTAACAGAAGCAGGCGAACAACCAGCAAGAAAGCGCCCCCGCGTGCATTCCCATGACCCTCTCCCACCTTCTTAAGGATCCATCAGGAGGAAAAGTTGCGATAGCACTTTTTTATGACCTCACGAGTTGAATATTATTCACACGACCAGCCCCTAAATCAGACAACCCCCACCACGTAATGCCCCCCCGCCCCCCAAAACAACCATGCGCATCGCGAATGCTGCCGTACTCGCGGCTAACCTGAATTGCGAGCTCAAAGCGGCACATGATACGTAACTGCCAACCATACTTGCCTCCAAGGCAACTCATATGTACTCAGAACCCAGAATGGACTCAAAAGTGACGTGTACTCAGAACTCAAGTTGTACTCAAAGTGTACTCTAAAGTCAAAATGTACTCAAACTCAAAATGTATTCAGTACTCAAAATCTATCCAAACTCAAAATGTACTCAAACTCAAAATGTACTCAAAACTTAAAATGTACTCAAACTCAAAATGTACTCAGTACTCAAATTGTGCTCGAACTCAAAATGTACTGAAAACACCGAATCTACTCAATCTCAAAATTTACTCAGTACGCCAAGTGTACTAAAACTCAAAATGTACTAAAATATCAAAATGTACTATAACTAAAAATCTACTCAAAGCTCAAATTGGACTCAGAACGTAATCGGTCTCAGAACTCGGTCTCAGGACTCGTACTCAAACTCAGTTGGGCTCAAACTGACTCAAGCTCAAACTATCCATGTCACACTAGCCTCGCGCTCACTCAAACTCAAACTCACGTGTGAGTTTAAGTCCAAATGAGTCTAAGTGAACGAACTCATGAGTGAGTCCGCCTACGTCTGGTCGTCAATATACCTTTTATATTACAGTGGCTTTAAATTTTAATGTCAAGAACGTTTGATTCGCGGTGAGCCGTAAAGATATTGGCGTAGTTGGGTCCGATTCGGCTTTCTATTTAGGTTCGGCTGATTTGCAAGTAATGGACTCCGGGAAACTCAGAATTGTCAAGTTCAAGTTAAGCCAAAGGAGAGTTTGGGGAATGAAAGAATCGATAGGTTTGTCGCACGACGGCGGCTGATTTGCAAGTGACACAGCGGTGATGCCCTTTCATGGTGGGTGTTAGTGTACATTGAGGCAACATTGAGGGTTACTAGGAGGCAGCTATCAGGAATTTCAGTTTTTGAGTTGCCTGAGAGAAAATTATTGGTGTCCTTAATGAAGGAGAGAAACCTGGATGGAATGTCGGAAATGAGATTATACATGTAGCACGAGATTTTTATGGTAACAGTGCCAGTGCCAACAGCGCCCTGTGTTGTTCAACTTGTGAATCTTAGGGAGAAGGTAGAATTTAAAGGCTGCTGAGTTTAAGAGTTCAGAGAACGAGCCGTGGTTTCATTTATTGTTTTATTTTTAAGAAGCGCAGCAAGTGTACCTTTGACTGTTTGCTTATGGTCTTGTGTAAGATCATTGGGTAGGGCTTTGTAGAACATCGACACCGATAGTTGCTCATTTGCTTGGTTAACATAGTCGGTTTTTTCAAGGAATACAATGCAGCCTCCTTTATCGCCAGGTTGAATACCTATGTCGTGACAGCTTGCGAGTTCTTCTATGGCTTTCTTTGCGTTGGTAGTCATAATATGTTAGAAAGAAATTTGTGTTTGGTATGTTCATTGAAATCGCGTTTGACAGGTCAGATGTACATGTCCAGGCAGCTATCACGCTGTGTGCGAGGGTTCCAGTGCTTAGAGCTAGGTCCAGTGCTTATAGATATAACAGCGAAACCAAAAGACGTGAGTGCTCAAATAAGCCCGCCCGCGCTTTGTGCTATGCAGTACTGGTGTAGTTTATCGCATTCCGCTGGCCTGCTGTAAATGTTAAATTGGCCAGACGGGGTGATGCCTGAATGACGGACTTAGAGAGCATCGCTCAGCAGCATTCGCTCTAATGGGAGGGGGGCAGTTTTGCCGACCATCGTCACAGGTGTAGTTGCACTCCAGCATTCTAAAAAACACAGGTCTTGCACAGGTCAGGCACCAAACGCGAACGTGAAATCTACGACACAAATTTTTTTCATCAAGAAGGCGACGCGTGTGTAAGTGCCCCTTCTGTGGCATTGTCTGCTAAAGAAGTGAGGTTCCTGCAACAAAGATTAACCAACACACGTGTCCATGAATACGCATCCCTTTTCTCTCTGTCTTCGTTGTGGCGCGTGCATCGTTGACATAGTGTGTATGTGTACTTTGTAATAAATTCAGTGGATGTCTGGCGCTTGTACTGTTATTATCTTACTCTAGTGGTCGTTATACTCGCGCTAGTAAAATATACTCAGTATCATCAAACCAAGTACCGCAATTGTCCTTCCTTAATACGTGGATAGGGAGGAACGTAAACGTTCAAGTCGCAACAGCTACGTGCGCAGCGGACCGTCGGCGGATTGGAAGCAGCGTGGTTTGCTCCTCACACAATTAGTCAGAAAACGTTCCATCCAAAAATTTCTCACACAAATTGAGATTTGTCTTACATCCAGGAAAGGTAAACCTAGCGATGCAAAGTGCCACCCTTTCGCTGTCGAATAGTACTGTCTCGTGCGGCATACGAGAAAAGCATCAAATTTGTGCGCTTAGCTGGTGACGGTAGATGAGATGATCGAGCGTGGACATGTGCCGCTAAAAAAGATGAACCGAACGTATACAAAGGCATTGTTATTGTTTATATCACGGGCGCGCTATTTTTCCCACCACTAACAATTAAAAGCCTACCTAAAAAAAAGAACTCGGAGTGAAACTTGTGAAATGAGGTGTTAGTTGTTAAAAAGAACACGCTCACTCGCACAAAAGCAAACTGAAAGAAGCGGCGCAGTAAAGTGATTGAATTAGTTTATACAATCCGGGATTCCTAAAACCTAATTGAAATTTCATATACGATGTACCGGCCAGTCAGAAAAGGAAGTAGGTGTTACCGATAATCTTTAGCAATGGATGATTTTACTGCTAAAAGCCTTCTTTGCCAGTCCGTCCAATAGTGGGTGTACCTAATGGCCGGCCAGCAGCTTTATGGGGCTGCCATTTCTTAACCAACTCGCCTGTGGGGGCGAGTGGTTATTTTTAAGCGTAAAACTTATTGTGAAGTTTTAGGTCGGGCATATTTGTTGCGCTCCTGAACTAGTGTTTGTGATGGCTTGCCAAATAAAAATCTGAAATTCGTTGAGCAAGTACTGGAAGGGTGCGTATAGTGACGAATAATTGACACGGGACGAAAGCTGGCACTTTATAGCAGGTTATAGGCTTTTATGCTTGCTACACAAGATGATGGGTAAATCTATGTGGGACACCTATAATAAATTGCGTGCAGAAATGAGAAAATTGTGTTTTTCATGCGCCAGTTGTATCTTGTACATGCTATGAATTGCACCCACACGAAGCCGATTCCCGCGGATAAAAAGTCGAATCAAAGTAGGGAGCCAACAGGGACTCTTGGTAAAGATCAGTTCAATGCAGTCAGTGCCACACGGACGTCACATGCCATGCCTGTGCCTAACATTCCGCTCCGTCTCCTGCTTTCCAACTTCCGTTCCGTAGTGAACATTCTTTTTTAGTTTTTTTTTTCTCAGAACCTTTTCCGGCAGGCCGAAGACTTGCCGGAGGGTCGTCTGTTCATTCTAAAGAAACTGTCAGTCCCAATCTAACAATGTCGAATCATCGCGGAAGCATTGTATCAGTGCTGTTGCCCAGATTATAATTTATTTAGGTGAAGCTTCAGCCTCTCACTGATGATGTCCGCACGCGAAAAGCGCTGCAGGAAAGCAGCTTTCTCTGACTATGATGATTATCGTGTGTGAAGTGAAAAAAATGAAAACATTTTACAGCGTAGCTTGGCGACCGCTTCGTTCGGCCCTCTCGTCAAAAAGGTTGATGTGCGTAGAAGGAGGAGGTAGGGTAGGCGTGCGATGGCGGGACTTATGTTGGGAAAACGTCATATGCTGTAGGGAACGTCGACAGGCATTACGCACAGCACAACGTACGATGAGAAAGACGCTGCTCTGAGTGACAAGGGCGCTGGACACAGGGCGGTAAATTGAACATGGCAGTTTAAGGCTTTGGGCGTTACGCCTAAGGTCACATTTTGAGCCTTGGCACCTTCACCTGGCACCAAGTCCAAGAAGTACTAACTGTACGCCAAGCAGCAGGTAAAGATTCACGTCGTAGACCCCAAACTCAAAGGTTAGGCCT
Organism: Haemaphysalis longicornis; assembly: GCA_013339765.2. Lineage (NCBI taxonomy): Eukaryota > Metazoa > Arthropoda > Arachnida > Ixodida > Ixodidae > Haemaphysalis > Haemaphysalis longicornis. The sequence continues at coordinate 29,106,625 of CM023455.1, forward strand.
ACGCAGTTCATACAGGAGACTTGTTTCGGTTATTCTATAAAAGTGGTGCATACGTCCAGAATTCTGCCTTCTCGGCGCATTGGATTGTTTTTAAGCAAGTGATGCATCGCGTAAAAGCGGCGTGTTCAACCATCGTCCTCATTGGACGAAGGTGTCGATGATTTTCCTTTCTTCATATTGGTATATTCTACCACATGTCCAGCATGGCAGCACATGGACGCCGGCTGTTTCCTGTGAAGCCATGCCTCCGGACAGGGACATATGGCGAGTGCTGACAAGTTTCACAGTAAACGCATACAGCTGCGATCACCACTTTTCTGAAAAGTGTTCAGCGCCAAAACTGAAGACACCACAAAGGAGATGGGACATGCGCTTATGGGTTGTTGGTTTTCGATCGTTGGTTTTTGCGCTAAACATATTTAAGAATCATGAACCAACTATCCCCCAACAAGTTTACTTAAATCACCACTTTGCTATCCATTTGTTTTCTGTTAAACACAAATCGTAATGGACTTTTTCAGTAGCATTTTCTGATTTAACACGCTCTTCATCCTGCGAAGATATCCTACTTAAAATTCGAAAATACAACTTGCGTGGTGTGAGACTGGCCAGTCTGCAAAATAACGAATAGTGGAAAAACTTAGCAGCAAACATTGTTCAAATTGGAAGCTTCGATTCATTGTAACGATGCCTATTATGAAACAACAATCGAATCGCATCAGTAGTGTGCTGTGGCAGTGTGAACAGGCCTAATATAGGCTCTCTATGGCTGTAGACAATTTAGAACGCAACCCCGGAATTAGAAACCAAATGATTTATAAAGCAAACTTATATTTTTGTGTTTAAATGTTAACGCCAAGGATAAAAAAACCGAGTGATTGCGGCACTAAACACATAAATCGGTTTGTAGCATGAAGAGATGAAATAGTATACTCTATGCATTTGGACTGCAAAAAAAGTACACCATCTTTTCGTGGGGAACCCAATTGAGGATGCGAAGCATCATGGGTGTTCCGTGTGGTTCCATTGTGTGGCCGTTGAGTGATCTGGTATTTATTAGCTCCAGAGAGAATTCCGCGTCCATGTTCACACCGGTGGCAAAGGCACGCAAGTACAGTTGTGTTACGGTGAGTATGCGGTGGTTCTTGAGGCGCCGAAACTCGTCCATCATGTTCTTGTCAATGTAGTCGTCTCTGTGGTAGATTCGGTAGACTCCGTCAGCGTTGGTCAGGTTAAGGTTGTTGACGTTGGTGCACCGGCGGAGAGCAACGTACACGCCCTCCTCTTCACAACTTTGTCTTCTCCTTTTTCTTCTTCAGCAATACAGCCACCGTCGTCATTTTCCCTACGAGAAGATGACGACGGTGGTTGGACGCGAAGCTATCTCGTGATGGATTCTTTGGTTGGCCAATCCCCAGGGGCATCCTGCCACAATCATCATCAGAAGCGCTGCGGAATGGGTACGGACGCGGGACATACCCCCGAGCTTCTCCCTCTTCTTCTTCAGTGATTCCCCTAACGGGAGATGACGATGGCGGTTGAATGCAAAACTCCCACTGATTCCTCCCAACCTGCAACGTTCCACTGTCGAGCTTTGGGAGAGCGCCTTGGCGAGCACTAGCCTGGACGACCAGCTTCGGTTGGCTCAAAGGGCTGTCGATGCTGCCCGCGCTCAAGGTATCCTGGACTGAGGACGCCTCCCTCAAGCTTCAGCACAATCCCCCCTATTGATTTTAATAAACGTTTATTCTCTCTCTCTCTCTCTCTCCCGTGATGAATTCTTTCTTTGGTCAATCCCTAAGGACACCCTGCCACAATCATCATCAGAGGTGCCGCGGACGGGGGACGGGCGCGGGACATCCCCCCGAGCTTCTCCCTCTTCTTTAGCGGTTCCCCTACGAGAAGATGACGACGGTGGGTGAACTCGAAGCTATCTTTTGATGGATTCTTTGTTTGGACAGTCGCTAGGGGCATCCTGCCACAATCATCATCAGAGGCGATCGTACGGACGGGGCACGGACGCGGACATCCCCAAGCTTCTCCCTCTTCTTCTTCAGCGGTTCCCCTACGGGAAGATGACGACGGTGGTTAAACCTGAAACTATCTCGTGATGGATTCTTTGAATGGCCAATTCCTAGGGGCATCCTGATACAATCATAATCAGAGCCGCTGCGGGCAGGGAACGGACGCGGGACATCCCCGCGAGCAAAAGATGCTTCGCATCTAAATAATTTTTATGGCAATCAGGCAGATCTGAAAATGAACTTGTTGGGGAATACCACAATACTCGTGGCTAAGGGGCATCTTGCTTTTCACTGCAGGCGGTGTAGGAGCAAACCGCTGTACGACGAGTGCACGGTGATAGGCAATGTTCGTCATAAAAACACCCGCGAAATCATCAAGGCTTTCAAAATCCACCGGCTGAGCTAAAACTGTATAACACGTCTTTGACCATATCAAAATTGACCTCTCATTTCTCGCAAACCGTCCATGAGATGAAAGTACGTACTTTGAGTGAACGTGTTTTGTTTCTGATTATTTGTTTGTATTTTGTATATACGCTACTATTTCCAATAATTTCTTAAAGTTGTTAGTAAGCGCTTTGTGCGCGTCCCTCCCTCTATCTTGTTGCAATGCGCCGTGCTTCAAGGAAGTCAAAGTACCAACTAGTTTATTATTCCATACTCGCCAATTTCAAAACCAGGCCTACCTAGATGGCATTTGTCAAGTATTTTCAGATTTTTGAAGGATATATCCCCGAAAACAACGATTTTGATAGTGAGCAGGAGAGATTGACTTGCCTTGAAGACATTGTCAAGGGTGCTGGTTTAATTGCTAACACTTGTCCGCTGCTCTATACGCTGCTAACGTACACAAACTGGGGATAATAAATTGGTAAGTTATTTTCATCTTCAATTCAATTCTGACTTCTATGCAGTGCGAAGCGTGAAAACTGAAACGAGCAATATTTTTAGCAATTTGCCAGCCGCGAATTCCCTTTCAAAATGTTTGATTCAGTGTAGATTTCTTAGATTTCTAGATAGCTTGGGTACAAAATGTCCGGTTTAGATATCCTTGCGCAAAGCGTCGTACCGCACTCATTCCCTAAACAAAGTATTGCAGGTTTGCAGAACATCGCAAATGTGCGTCCAACGTCCTGGTAATGTGCAAAGAATGATCATTTTTGTTCTTTTAACGGTGGCTTTGTGGTGGTGGTGGTGCTTTAACTGGTTTATTGAGTGGAGAGGTTGGAAGCGGATCTGCTCCCGGCTACTCCATTTCACCAATAGACGGTCACAGACCCGGCTATACTACTCCACTGTGCACCACACTTTTGTAAGTACTAAAAGTTCTCTGTAAAATGTCCTCCTGTGTTGGTGGTCACTGAGTCACGACAAAAATCTGATATGTCACCTAATACTTTGTAACTATTCCTGTTGAGGTAAAAAACACATTCAGGGCACGAACAACCTTATTTTGAAGCCCCGCATCAGGCCATGGTCCTAGTAAAGATTCTAAACACACCACACGATGGTTCTCTAATGGGAGTTTGTGTAAAAGGTCACGTCTTTGCCGTGAGTATAATGGGCAGTCTAGCATCACGTGAGAAACATCTTCCTCGGGTGCTCCGCATGCGCAGGATGGTGAGGTTTCACAGTGAATTCGGTACAGAAACGGCTTTGTATAAGCCACCCCGAGTCGCAAACGGTGAAGCAGAGTTTCTACATTTCGTGAGAGCTCCACATTCACACGGAACTGTAAGGCTGGATCTACTGCGTACAGCAATGACCGCTTCGTGTCTTCATCAAACCACGCCTCTGCAGACCGTTGCTCACTTAGTATCCGTATGATGCTCCTTATATCATCAGCGAGGAGGGGAACGGTGAGCTCGTCGTCGTGCCCCTGTTTGGAAAATCTGTCGGCTGTCTCGTTGCCTTTTAGGCCACTGTGGCTGGGCACCCATTGGAAGTGTACGACATGCCCTTTATCACGGGCTGCTTGAAGATGTTCAGCAATCGTAAGGGTCATTATTCGGTACCCGTTTCTGGCCTGAACATTTCGTAGGAGCAGAAGTGCTGGCTTAGACTCTGAGCAGACAACCCACCTAGCACTTTGCTGCCTTGTGGCAATAAACTTCACAGTCACCACAATGGCACAGAGTTCAGCGGTTGTCGAGGATGTTCTGTGTGATAATCGGAACATCTGCTGCACACCTAATGCAGGCACTGCCAACGTGCAAGCGGAGGTACGTGTATTGCAAGGTCCATCCATGTACACATGTAGCTTGTCCGCGTGCGTGTTATACATATGCATCAACACTAACTGGACCAACGCCGGTAAAGGAACATTTGCCTTCTTGTCGATACCTGGTAATCTAGCAGTGATGTTAGGATGTGGAAGAAGCCAGGGAGGGCAGGTATCAGGCCACCGTGTAAATTCAGGAAGGAGTGCCTGGTAGTCTTGCAGCATGGCAGAGATCCTCGAACAAGTTCCCTTCGATATTGCATCTGTTAGTGGATGGTAAGCATGTTGCGTGAATATTCTGAACAGGTGCCGAGTTATTTCTCTTAACCGCAGGACCATAATAGGAAACTCTCGCGCTTCTGCCAGCACAAGGGGATTTGACGTGGCTTTAGGAACCCCGAAGCCCACTCGAAGGCTTCTCGCTAATAGAAGAGCGAGTTTCTTCTCTCCAGAAGGTGATAAGCCAATCAGAACTGGCAATGAATATCCGATAGGGATCTCACAAGAGCCCCGTGAAGTCTGAGTAGAACATCCGTGGAGGTTCCCCAACGGGCTCTCGGCAGGTGTCGCAGAACGCGGACGAGGTTGTTCACCTTGGTCTCCAGAACGTGAAGATGGTGTGACCAGGAAAGCATTCGATATACTATTACGCCACGGAAACGATGGTTTGTCAAAGCGCCAGGGGTATTCCCTCCAGGGATATATTAAACCCCTTCAATTGTTTCATAGTAAAAGGAAGTACTGCTGTTTTGCCGGCTGACAAAGCCATTCCTCGTTCTGTCAGAAACATTGAAACTTCATCAATTCCGCTTTTTAATTTGGTTTGAATGACTTCCAATGACGGTCCGGATGTCCAAAGACATATGTCGTCAGTGTAAATGGAATAGTGAATGCCAAGTGGCAGGCGTGTTGGTAACTGCGCCATTATTGCATTGAAAAGAGTGGGACTTTAAACGCTGCCCTGAGGAAACCCTTGGGTAACCACATGTTCTGATGTTTTAGCATTCTCCGTCGTGAAAAAAATTCGCCTGCCCTCAACAAAGTCGGATATAAAGCGGAGCGTCCTCCCACGTAGTCCTAATAGCACCAATCCTTCTAAGACGTGGACGTGGCTAGCCGTATCATAGGCACGCATTACGTCTAGGAATATCGCTACCTTAATGTTGCCTTTGGACTTTTCGTGTTCCACAAATGTCACCAAGTCTATGATGCTGTCCATGGCACATCGACCTATGCGGAAGCCTCATCTTTTTTCTGGCAGCACATGCTAACTTTCGAACCAATACATCAATCGTTCGTTGATCATTTTCTCCATGACTTTGGGTATACAATTTGTGAGGCTGACTGGTCTGAATGAGTCTAATGCCAAGGAGCCTTTCCGGGGTTTTAGTATAGCCGCCACTTTCGCAAGTTTCCATGATATTGGCACCCGTCCACTTCTCCAAATTCTGTTGTATAATTCCAACATTAGGTTCGTATTGATTGGACCAAGATTGCAAAATACGGAATACAATACTCCGTCAGGTCCTGGTGCAGTTCGGTGACGAATGCTTGTCAAAGCAGCTGACAACTTACCCAATGTGAAATCTGCATTCACCTCAGGGGTGTCTGAACTCATTGCTTATTGTATAAGGGTACATGCGGAGGCAAGCGATTCTTTGTACAGGTCCGTGCTGGTAGCTGGGCTAGCCCGTGTTATTGCTGCACAAAACTCTTCTGCAATCGATATTCCGTCACGTTACGATGTTCCGCTAAAGAGCGAAAAGGCCGCAATTGGGCAACTGGTGAAGGAAAACCGCGCACAACGTTCCAGACTTTCGACAACAAGGTGGACGGCGACAGCGACTGAAAAAATTCATTCCACCTTTTAAATGAAACCTTTTGAAGTTGCTTTTTTATCGTCGGGAAAATACGCTTGGCTTCGTTGTAATGTTCAATTATTCCAGATATACGATATTTACGTTGAGCTCGTCTCCTAATGGCACGCAGACGCTCGTATTCTCCGTCTATGCCCCTGTACCTAGGTGGAACGGGTACATGTCGAGTCGCCTGGTCCAGGTGCTGCTTTATGGTAGATGTGAACTCGTCCACATCGCAGGGCTTCCCGAGGTCTTCGGTGTTGAAATGGCTGAAGGCAGCCCAATTTACTATTCGTTCTCTGTGCCGCGGTGGCGAAGATCCGAGCTATGTGGGAGGGTACAGTGGGAATACAGAGATAATTGGGTTACTGTAGGGCGATACTTAAGGAAATAATCCAAATTTAAAACAATATGTTCAACACCTTGTTTGCTCACGATGAAGACCTTGGTGGTTATGTCGGGAGTTCATATCTAGCGGGGGTGGCTGTTTGCATGTGGACGTCTAGGAAAAATAGAAAGGGAATCAGTGGGACTTGTTGCAAATTGATTATTCAGGACACTGGTCAAGGTAATCTAATTGTTAATTATATATTTTTCTAATTTTATTGTTCGTTATTATTCAATTGTTCATTCATTCATTAGCTTATATATTGATTGATTCATTCATTCATTTATTCATTCGGCCCTTCGTTCGGTCGTTCGCTCATTCAGTAAAAATTTATACTATCACCCTAATTTTGCTTTTACAGTCATGTAAACAAAACCAACAAGAAGCAATAAATGTAACCCAGATACAAGCCTTGAGTCACCTTTCTTTAAACAATAAAATACAATGTACAGGTCAAGAAAATAAATGATCAAAGCAAAAATTAGTTATCTTATGTTCTGTTTAGATATGCTTGTGCAAGACCATGCCATTATGGAAACAATAGAGACACTTCATGTTTACCAAAATTTAACAGGTAATGCATATTTAAATTGGATTTTTTGCAAAAGGCGGCGGATTCAGTGGGGAAGGGATAGTAAAAATAGGTGTCCAACTACATCTAAGGCTAACCTCGCTGCTTTTTGAGCAATCTGCTTTAAATTGAGGAGGATATTGCCGCATGGCGATTAGCAAACCTAGATTACCGTTTGCTGCAATTTGCCAAAGTGGCTGTGTGCCAGGTGGTGTGGGCAGCCTTGCTAGCTGTAGAGGAAGAATAAGCCGCTATGGTGGACTAGCGTGGGCACGAGAAGAACAACCCAGCTGCCTGCTGAATCTGCCTTGTAAATTATATGTATATAGAGTATTCTCCGTTTCGCACCTGTAAATAGGCGTTTTCCTTGCCCCGCAAGATCTATAGAGGGTAGAAGGTAAACGTCTCTTTTTGGTATCTTGTTAAGGTGTTGGTAACCAACGCAGAACCTACGGGTGCCATCCTTCTTTACCAGAACGATGGGAGATGCCCACGGGCTGTACAAAGGCTCTATGATGTCCTTGTAGAGCATCTTCACGACTTCCTGCTGCATAACGAGCCGTTCAGCGTGCGACACACGGTACGGCCGCCTGCGGATTGTGTGTGCATCACCAGTGTTGATCCGGAGCTTGACAGCAGAATCATGGCTCAACGGGTGGTCACCCAAGTCAATTATGTCTTTGTAGGACTCCCAATGGGGGTAGAGCCCTTCAGCTCCTGCTGCACGAAATCCGGGGCAATAATGTCCACTAGCGCGTCATCCTGCCTAGATCCGCAGGGAATTCGCTGAAAGGGCTCGACTGTGCGTCCCTCGCAAGACGGGAAGCTTGATCACCGTCCAAAGGGCAAACGGTTGCAGCCGAAATGCCCTGGGGCAGCCTATGGGTTGACAGGAGAAAGTTTACAAAAGGGGGGCTGATTATATTATCAGTAAATGTCACTACGACGGCCATAACTATATAATAATGGCGGCCATAGCCATTAAGTTTTAAATCTTTAAATAACACAAACACAAATTTTATTGAGTCTTGAGAGAACAGAGTGAATAAAAAAAGAAATCTCAGTGACACGATGCTACTTCTGGTTCAGATGTGTTCATTGCATTGATAAAAACTACCAAGAAAATTGTCTTCGAGTACTCAAATAGTTGAAGAGAAAATGTTCCTTTTCTTAAAGGAAGTGCTGTTTAAAAAAATCCCACTTTAAAGTTTTTTTTTTTCAAATTGTCGAATCTTGCACAAATTCTGAGAAAAGAGAGCAATGCTACTAGAAGAGTGGACTTCAGTCTTAAAAGATTGTTTGACTATGTCGAAAAAGAAACCGATTACGTGCGCGCAAACCGTATGATAGGCGAACGACCTGATGTACAGAAACGCTTCACAATGCATGCGCAATGCTATTTTAACTGATGCCGTGCCGTTGCATACCGTGAACCACCGAAAGATTCAAGTAAGTATGCGCTACATTTGTAAGGAATTTGGAAAATAAACTTTATCACGCGTTCATACGGAAGGAAAAAGAAGCAAAAAACGTTTATTGCTCCCATTGACGGGTTGAAAGGCGCGTGGGATGGTTGTCGGTCATCCATTGTGGGTGGCGTCCCTAGTCTTGGATGCCACGGTCCGCTGCAGCTGGAATGGCCCTGGTCACGAGGCCACGATGGTTTTCCAGGACATCGCCTGTCAGCAGGAGCTCCCACTGCTCCTGTGCCGGTGCGATGACTTCGGTGTTTCGGTGACGCCTTTGCAATCTCACACCAGGTGGTACAAGGTTTTGGGCGTCCCAAAGCAGACGTTGCAGCCGTAGCTGAAGAGCCTGGGTTGTATATTAGACAGCTTTGTGGCGTGCGGAAATGCGTTTGTCTGCAGTCCCCGGAATTGTGTGGCGTCTTCTTTGGTTAGCTTTAGGTGGGCCAGCGGGTATCGTCTTCTTAATCGTCTGTAGTGCTCTAGTATCTCTCTGCTGCTCTTTGGGGGGAATGGTCGCCGTAGTGGTGAGTGCTTTTGAGGTTTGAAGGCCAGTGTGAATGGCGTCGGGCTGCGGTATGTGCCGCTTCATTACCCTTTAGGGACTCGCGATATGGTGTCCAAATTATTTAGGTGTTTAATGGTGTTTTCTGTGCTTTTGAAGCCTTATTTAGCAGAGCAAGTGCCTTCGCAGAGCTACGGCCCATTGGAAAAAAATGGCAGGCCGTTTGCGAGTTGGTGATGACGGTCAGCCGGCCGTATCTGGTACTGTGGTGGTGAAAAGCATGACAGCTGTCTCCTCCGCAGGGTCGGTTTTATCTGTATTGACCGTTCCTGAGCACAAGTCAGCTCTTGTACTGTTTTTCACTCTAACCTCGTGCGCAACTTGGTTCGCGCCGGGTACCTTTAAGCATGGACGTATCTTGCGGAGCTGCCCGTGTTGTAGGCTTTTAGCAAGGCCTTTGTACAGGACTTTTGAGCGTCCGGGGAAAAAGAATTTCTTTGGCGAAGTTTTTGATCGTCGTTTTCGAATCAGAAATTATGATTGCAGGGGTCGGCCGGTGAGCTAGTGCCAGCGCAATTGCCGCCTCTTCTGCCCTTGCCGGATTTCGGGTGCGTACAAGAAGGGAATAGATAGATGGGGTGTTGGGGTCATACAGAGCTTTCACAGCGTAAGCGCGTGATGTCTGTATTTGGCCACGTGCACGTATACCGTGCTTTGGTTTATTGGGTATTTCTTGGTTAGAGATCGGGCTCGTTGTTCTCTGCGCTTTTGATTGTTTATCGGGGGCATGTTTCGTGGGTCAGGGCGAATGAGAAGTTGTGCGGGAATTTTATGGGGGATGAGGATGCGGTATCGGCGGTTAGCGGGGCTCGCAGATTCAGTCTCTGCATGATTTGTAGGCCGATAGGGGATGCCGACAGTCGCGATAGCTGATTGAGCCTTTGGGATTCTATTAGTTCCTCGGCTGTATTGTAGACGCCCGAACTGCTCCAACCTGGCAGTGGAACTGCTGTTAACACAGAAGTGAAATCGATCTGGACTCCTGCCCATACAGGGTTGGGGGGTAACGAGGCGGTCAACCATACAGCTCGAGAGCTCACGACCCGAGCAGGGCCAAGCCTCATCCCCATACACGGAGCCCGATCAGCCCGAGACAGCTTACTAAGCTATCAAGAAATCACCGCACACTACCGCCTCTCGCGCCGAATGTATCCGCCCGCACGTCGGGATCTCACCAATGCCGAAGAATGTGTATGGCGCCTACTACAGACGAACGCGCTGCCATGTCGCTCCATACTGCACCATATTAATCCGAATGTATATCTGTCACCTAATTGCCCTGCGTGTGGTGCGAAGGACACAGTCGCCCATCTGATATGGGCATGCTTTGAAGACCACTTTTCCTTGATCTCCTCAGAAGAGCTCAAGGAGAAGGCGCAGGGCAGCTCAGACTTGCAGACCCCAGAAGAGTCTTGCGGAAAGAGCTGCCATGGTCACTGGCAGGCTGCGGCTGTCGGTCACCGAACGCACATCCCCGGCTTTTGAATAAAATGTTTTCTCTCTCTGTCTCTCTCTCGAAAGGCCTTGACACTGGCTTCCGTTCATCCCTTGTGGCAAACCGGCAGCATGTTGCGTGGGACGTTTTAAACCATGATTTATTTTCTGAAGGCATGCGGGATACGTTATTTTTGCTTTTGGGGTACCCCGCTTGGCTCGTAACTAAGGCGTTACAAGGTAGCTCGGCCGGTCGGGGTAAGCTTGAGTCGCTTCATTCGGCTAGCTTTCTGCGCCTCGTTAGGTTCTGGGCACGTGTTGTGGATTCTTAACGGAAAAGGTTTCTCTGTGGAGGTCTTGGCTGGCCCTCCCTGTGCAAATTTTTAGATTTGACGAATCAATATGTCGAGTTTCTTTATTTCAGTAATTTTGAGCTCTAAGTAAGGGGTACTGTAGGTGATTCTGCTAATTAACCGAGCCTGTAGCATTATGTTTGTGTCCTATTCTATCAAAGCGTGTTTTTTGCTTGTTACTCGCCTGAATAAATCGGTTAACGGGGTGACAGTGTTTTGTTTTTTCTGGAGGGTGGCAGCCCCTGCACTGGCGTTCTGAAAATGGGACCCAAAACTCGGAGTGTATCGACCTTTGGGATGGTAGCACCACGAAGGCGTCACTTTTGGGTCGGGGGTCATGGTGGGAGGTCTACCTCTTGTTCGCGCCTTGAGTATAAAAATTTCATTTTTCTGCTGCCACAGAGAGCCCACATCTTTTCAGATATGTTTCCGTACAGTTAACGGCTTCCGGCAGGGCATCCTGTTGTATGCCTGCTGGACCTTTCGTAGTCCAAAGGGTAACATCGTCGGCGTAAATGGCATGCCTGACACCGGGGATAGTATTCAGCTGGTCAGGTGGGTAATGGCGAGATCACCGAACCTCCGGAGTGCCTTTTGCGGTGCCGTCGAATTTTTCGCTCCGTAGTTTGCCAAGTCCCACCGTTGCCGTGTGATGCGAGAGTAGTCCCGGATGTAATTATAAGCTTTCTCTTCTCATTGGGTAGTCCTCTGGGTTTCTAGTATGCCACGTGTGACACGTTGTCAAAAGCCTCTTTGACGTCCAAGGCGAGGGTGGCGCTTGTTTGTGAGGTGCTGAGGTTGTCGATGACCTCTTTTTGATTTGTAAGAGGATGTGTTGAGTTCCACAAGTTGGGGGCGGAACCCATACATGATATCCGAGAATCCTTTTCGTTCCTATGCTGGTTCCTTCATGTGAGATGTCAGCCTGTCTAGAACAATCGTTCTATTAGTTTGCCCACCATGATGTCAGACATATAGGCCTCAGGTTGGATATGCCCAAGGGTGTGTTGGGGTTTTGAAGCATGGTGACATCTGCGTGTTTCTACATGGCCGACTAGTCTGCCGCTGCCCCAAATCAGGTCTATTTTCCCCAAGAGATCAACCTTGATCTTTTCGCTGGTGTTCCGAAGCATCTTGTTTGTTATTCTACTTTTCCCTTGGAGGTGGTCCTCGTACGTTTGGCCAGTGCAGCACCACGTTCTCCCCTCGTGAACGTCTCATCAAGTTCTTGGTTCGGGTTTCCACCGTAGTTCGGATAGGTGATGGCTGTTGATTTGGTTTCTCCACAAAATGTCTTCTTTACTGCTTCGAGGATGCCTTTCTCTGTGTCCAGAAAATTGTGACTAAGTCATTCCACGTTTTTTCTGGTCGTGGACTTTGACTCTGTATTGTGTATTGTGAGTCACCTTGGACTTTGACTCTGTATTGTGAGTCACCTTGAAATATTCTATATTCCCAAGAGTTCCCAGGGTTCCTTGTAGTGTATCACAGAGTTGATTCCATTTTTTTCAATTGATTGGAGTACCGTGGTGCTTCTTGTGTTAATAGGGCGATGCGACATTGAAATTTCTTTTATTTTTGTTTCCTTCACCTTCGGGTAAGGCTTCGTCGAGCACACCAATTATGTAAGACGTGGGGTTCCGGGTTAAGAATATCTGTCGTTGAATTTCTTTTGCGTGTTTGTTGGCATTCTCCACCAATCGTCTGGTCCATTCTTCGAGATTATATAACTAATCGCCGTCTTTTCTACCTCCTCTTTTTCTCTGAAGGCTTTCCAATTTGTGATTCGCGCCTTCCCCACTCTGGTAAGGGCTCGGGTATGGTGGTAGTCAATTGTTACTTGGATAATACAATGATCACTTCCGAGCGTTTCATCCATCCTCGTTCACCGTATGTAGAGTATTCCCCTCAAAAAACGTCAGGTCTGGAGTAGTGTCTCTAGACACACTGTTGCCGATTTTTATGGGGTACTGGACTTCATTACACAGAGTCAGGTGGTCTTGCTAGGCAAAGTTATGGGCTTGCACTGTTTTCTTTAATGCTCTACCATATCCCCACGCTAAATAATGACCGTTAAAATCGCCCTGAAGAACAATTCTATGCCTTTTGGTTACTTTGAGTACCATACGGAAGAATCTAACAATGTCTCCCAAGTTGTGGGGCGGGTGGACTGTATATGTTGAATATGAAGAGGCTCTGCACATTTTTCTTCGCTGGTATTATTTCAACGAGCGTGTGTTCGATCCTGTGTTGGATTAGATGCTGGGATGTTGCGTCGTTAGGCGCTTTGAGGTCAGGATGGCAGGGCTGGTCTTTCCTTCTGTAATGTGGGTATCGTAACCTATGAAGTTAAGTGTTTTTGTTTGGGTTTACTTAATTGGCCAGATTGTCCGATTTCTCTTTCTTGCTGTATTGCAAAACATTTTGTGTCTTCTGTGTAATGGTCCTGCAGCTCAATTGCCCAATTCCGAGACTATGCTCCTGATTCGCTTTGTTTTCTGTTTTTCTGGAGCTGTTACTCATCACTTTCGAGCATCTATTTCATCCTTGATAATCTGCTTGGGTAGTTATTAGGCTTATTGCCAACTTTGTCTCTCTCCTCGGTAGTGGTGACCTGTTTGTCTGGCTCCTATATCTTCGTCACTATTACTGCCATTGTTCCCTACATTTTCTGTTGCTTTTCGTGGTTTGCTTCAGAGAGAATTGTATGCCCTGGATCTGCGTTTGGGTATTTGGAAAGCTTCTAAGGGGTTTGTTGAAACTTTGAGAAAAATAATAATGTCAATACCCCTGTGCATCAACACGAATGTTGCAGTAACTAGGCGGGGCCAAAAGATGATTTCTGGTGGGCATCTGACAATGTCGCTTAGCGGGGACGTTCTGAAAGATTGTCACAACATATTAGCACTATAATAAGAAATACAATTCTCAGTCGAATTTACTATCCATCTCCCCTAAACAGCTACCAAAATTGGATTTGACATCGAGGTTACAAGGTGGTTAGGTAAAAAATTCTATTTAATTATCGGCCGAGGAATGACACCGAACTTGAAGAAGTCTTTGCGGGGGAGTGGAGATGGAACATGCATATGGTGACGGAGCCTTTTTGAAGCGCTCGTAATAAGTTCAAAGTAATCACCAGTGTTGTAATCTAGTTCATTGTAGCAACTTCAGAAATTTTTATCATTTGTTTTAGTTCTGAGATCACGTTGCCGAATATCATACCTGGTGAGAATTGCATGCGACAATATTAATAAAAAATAAACCCGGCAGGAAGCCTCTGTATTTCTTCATGTTTGGTGCAGCCAGTTTTCAGTGGGGATTTCGAATAATTTCGACATATTGAGAGACGATGGAAAGCGTGACCGGTTCATTCGGAAATTCGGACGAAAAACCCCATCAAGTGCTGATGATGATTATGTACAGGTGATGATGATGCCGGGGCCATGAGAGCTAGCACTGATGATAATGTATCGATTACGAGGAAATGTCCGTAACGTGTCGAAGAGCACAAAGTCGTGGTCAGGGTGTCTCACATAATTACCCCTCCGCGGCCGTAAGCGGCCACCTTGCCGCGACTTATTGTTCTGTCCTGCGGTTGAACTGCTTGAGGCGAGATACGTGCACGATTTCAGTACCATGGCGGCGCCGATCTGACGACTGTTCTACTGGCGTCACATGGTAATAACTGGCGAAGTCTGTTCTGTGATTTTGTATGGACCAAGAAAGCGATGAAGGAATTTCTCGCACAGACCAGGTACACGAACAGGGGTCCATAACAATACTTCATAACCTGGCCGAAATTGAACAGAGTGATGTGCGACGTCGTAGCGAGCTTTGCGTTCTTGTTGTTGAATTTTGGTTCGACTTCGCGCGAGTTCGCGGCATTGGGGAGCCGTGAAACGTACTGCTCCGACATGACATTTCAGAGGGGACAGGAGCATAGAAGAAAGTCGACTCGAAGGTAATAGAGGGAGAGCGGCCAAAGAATAGGAAGAATGGTGAGTATCCAGTCGTTTTTTGCGTTGCAGTATTGTACGCAAAAAGTCACAAATGGCAGGATGGTATCCCAGTTGCGATGATCAGGGCTGATGTATATTGAGAGCATGTCCGCGAGAGTTTCGATGGAATCGCTCTCTTAATCCATACGTCTGGGGATGGTAGATGGATGTTGTCTTGTGCACGGTCTTGGAGGCACGCAGAAGCTCTTGGACTACAGCGGACAGAAAGTCCTACCGCGTTCGCTGAGGAGGACGCGTGGCGCGCCATGGCGAAAAATAATGTTGTGCAGTGTAAAGTCAGCGACTTCAGTAGCCGTTCCAGAGCGAATGGCTGCTGTTTCGGTGTATCGTGTCAGATTGTCGACAGCCGTAACTATCCAACGGTATCCAAATGGCGTTGGAGGTAGTGGTCCGAACAAATCGATGCCGACGGTCCCGAAAGGCTCTGACGCACAAGGAAGAGGTTGAAGTAGTCCGGCAGGAGGAGAAGTTGAGCGCTTGCGGTGCTTGTAGGAGGCGCACGAGCGAACGTATTTGGCAACAGAAGTTGACAGGCCAGGCCAAAAGTAGAGACTACGTATTCGCTCATACGTTTTTGTAAAACCGAGGTGCCCAGCGGTAGCTGCATCGTGGTAGGCTTCGCGTATAGGGCGTCGGAGTGTACGAGGCACAACGGGAACCCATTTTCTGCCATTTGGATGGTAATTTTGCCGGTAAAGAACACCATGAAATGGTTTGAACTTACTGAGTTGGCGATGCGCACGGCTGTTTGGAGGTGTTAAACGACCATCGAGATAGTCAATGATGGGGCGCCAAAATGCGTCTGCGCGTTGCAGCGACGGCAAATCGACGCGTCCCTCAATGTTTGAGGAGATAACAGGGGCCAAACAAAGTGTGTTATCGGCGGGCTCCTGCGTATCGTAAGATTAAGAGGACAATGGGCAACGAGAGAGAGCGTCGGCAGTCCATGTGCTTCTTTCCTGACTTATAAGCCACGGAAAAATCGTACGGCTGAAGGCGGAGAACCCAGCGTTCCAAGGCGTCCAGAGAGGTTTTCATGGTGGACAACCAGCATAGCGCAATGATGGTCGGTCACCACTGTAAAATGACGGCCATGAAGGTAAGGGCGAAATTTCTGAACAGCCCAAACGATAGCAAGACACTCCTGTTCAGTTATGGTGTAATTCTTCTCTGCAGGTGTCAACGACCGGCTTGCGTAGGCGACGACCCTCTCCCGATGTTTATCATCACTTTGGAGGAGAACACCGCCAATGCCATGGCCACTAGCATCCCTGTAGAGTATAGTGGGCTTTGTTTCGTCAAAGTGCCAGAGCACCGGAACAGACGTTAGAGCGGCTTTCAGATCGCCAAAAGCACCATGACAGTTATCGAACCAAACGTACTCGGCGCCAGACTTAGGAGATGGTTCACTGGGGACGCAATGGTGGCAAAAGTCCGGACAAAGCGGCGGAAATACGACGCCAACCCGAGAAAACTACAGAGGTCTTTTTGTTGGCGGGGACGAGGAAAGCTGACAACGGCAGTGATTTTCTCAGGCTCGGGTCTGATGCCATTTTTCCTAATGACATGGCCAAGCAGCTTGATGGTTTTGGTAGCAAAGCGGCATTTTTTTAGTTGAGTTGAAGTCCGGCGTTAGAAATGCGTGTGAGCTACCTCGTCCATACGCTTAAGATGTTCTGGAAACGTCCACGAGAAGACAACGACGTCGTCCAGGTAGCAGAAACAGGTCTTCCATTTCAGTCCTCTGAGCACCGGAATCCATCATGCGTTCAAATATCGCCGGAGCGTTGCACAACCCGAATGGCATGACATTAAATTTGTATAGGCCATCGGGAGTTGCAAACGCGGGTCGTTTCTTTGTCGGACTCATGCATCAGGATCTGTCAATAGCCAGAAGGCAAGTAAACGCTCGAAAAGTATTCGGCTCCTTGAAGGCAGTCCAGGGCGTCGTCTATGGGTGGCATGGGATATACATCCTTTCTGGTAATCTTGTTGAGTGCACGATAATCAACGCAAAGCGTACGGTGCCATCTTTCTTCTCGACCAGCACGACCGGGGACGACCAAGGACTACATGAAGGTCGAATAACATTGCGTTTCAGCATGCCAGCCACATTTTCCTCGATGATTTGCCTTTCTGATGAGGAAACGCGATACGGGCGACGGCGAACAATAGACGACCCTTCAGTTTCCATGCGATGCGTGGCTGTGGTTGTGTGGGGAAGAACGGTTGAGTAGGAGTCGAACGATACACAGTGCTTATTAAAAGCTCCAGGACTGATAATATCTGTGACTCTGTCAGGTCCGGGCTTACGGTGACTGCAAGAGAAGGCTCGAGGACGTAGTCGCTGAATCCAGGCATGTAAGGAGACGGGAACGCGAAGGCAGAGTGGTCACCTCGACATCGGAGACAGATGTAATTGTGGAACCTTGCGGAAGCAGAACATCTTCTGCAGTGGTGTTTTGCACAGGTATAAGAGCTTGCCCTTCGGTAAAACGAACGAGACACGCGGCAACAGCAAGTCCACGGGAAATCAGGCGGCCTGCACGGAACGACGAGGACATCACCGTCAAGTATAGTGCTAGCAGAAACTGAAAGGATGTGCTCACAACGGGAGGGTACGACGTTATCGGTCGTCAGCACCAAAGAAATTGGCTCTGTCGGATGAACAGTTGAATGATTAGTATCTGTGATGCTAATAGCAGGCATTCGACAACAAATAACAGCGGACGTCGATGAAAGAAAGTCCCAGCCAAGGAATTAGGTCGTATGGACACGTGGAGAGTACGGCACACTGGATATGATGACAAATTCCTTCAACGGAGACACGCACTGTACAATATGCAGAATGATCGGTGCGTCCCCATTTGCACCATGTGATGAGGGACCTCTAAACGGTGTTCTCACCTTGCGTAACCTTTTGCACAGATCAGCATGAATAATTGAGACGCTTGCACCAGTGTCCACCAACGCTTCCATGGGGATGCCTTCGATGAATACACTCAAAATGTTCGAGGGATGCTCTGGGGGATTTTTTATCTTTTCCCTGTGACTTAGTTTTCCGAGAGACCAGCGCTGTCGTGCACGACGGGGCGAAGCGGCGATAACCGATCGGCAGAAAGGCGAGGAGAGCGGCGTCGCTGATCACGTGAATTGCGCTGTATCCCAGGGGAATCGGGTGGGGCAGGAGTCTGGCGGGTCGGAGATTAGGTAACCCCGCTGGCGGTATTCATAACGAGGGCTCGTACGTCGCACTCGTAGGTGCCGTAGCCACGCCGTTCATCCTGTGCACGCCTGCGACAAAACCGAGCAATGTGGTCGTGAATTACGCAGTAGAAACACACTGGCCGGTTAGGTGGGCGCTCGGGGCTCGGCGGTCCCCACGTGCGATAGTAAGGCTGCGGCCCGAATGGCATGGTTGATCGTTGCCACATATGCGGGCAGAGGCTGCGAGGTAACCGGGGCCATTGGGAGAAGCGGCCTTCCAGCGACTTCCGAATAGGACGGTACGGCATAAGGGGTGGCAAGATCAGGCACTGACCGACCAGGCACACAGGCAAGCTCCTCCTTGATTATCTGTCGAAGATGGTGCTTGCTGAGTGGTGAGCAGGAGCAGAAGTACGAACGGAGGCCCGGCCGTCAAGCTCCTCCCGAAAAAGCTGCCTTATAAGCACGCGAAGGTCTTTGTCGCCTAAGCGCGTGGCCGATGTATCCTGCTGAATGCGGATCGACTGCAGATCGTCAAGGCGTTAGCAAGTAGTTGTGGACATCCGAGACGGTTCTTGGGTTCTCAAGGGCGAGCGCAGTGAAAGCGAACTGGCTAATACCTTTATGTATCTGGCGTACGCGGTCCGACTCTGACATATCCTTATTGACCTTCCTGCACGGTATGAGAACATCTTCGATATAAGAGGTGTAGCTTTCGAACGGGTGTTGCACGCGCGCTTCCAGTTCCTTTTTCGCGTCCTGAAGCGAGCTGCGGATGTCCCGAAAAATCTTGCGGAAGCTCGGTTGTAAAGGTCGTCCAATCGGGTAGGCGTCCCGCGTTATTGAGGTACCACGTCTTCGCGATCTCGGTGAGGGAAAAGCCGAAAGTCAGCCGTTTTAGCTTGTCGCCCCAACCGTTATATGCGCTGACTCTCTCGAAGTTCTCCAACCACTCCTACATCATCCCCACGAAGGCCAGCGAACTCGGGCGGATCTCGCTGGCGGCTGATAAAACATTGCGGGGGAGGCGTAGCCGTGGCGCTGGCTGGATCGAGCGTCATGGGCATGGTCTCCTGAGGCAGACGGCGGCCCGAACGGAGCTCCAGGAGTGGCGCTGCAGAGGTAGACTGTGAGATCGAAAGGCACCCTCCACAACTTGAGAGACGATGAAAAGCGTGATCGGTTTATTCGGACACTCGGACGAAAACCCATCAAGTGCTGATGAGAATTATGTACAGGTGATGATGATGTCGGGGGCCATGAGAGCTAGCACTGATGATAATGTACCGATTACGAGGAAATGTCCGTAACGTGTTGAAGTGCACAGAGTCGTGGGCAGGGTGTGTCTCACAATATCTAATAATTTGTATAAGAAGGTTTCCTAGAAGAGGCTTTTTATTTTCTAAACTCGACAGGTTTAGACTCCGGGTACTGGGTTTAGGCTCCGGGAAATTTCTTAAGCTTAGTAGTATATGACCAGCCCTTGAACCTCCTAACCAGTTTTATTATTTGTTTAGATGGGTGTTTAAATACATTCCTTAAGTGGCGAGTTACGGTTTGAAGAAACATTTTCTTGCGTCTTCAGTTTTCGTTTATAAGGTATAATTTCCCTCATACTACAAGGAGTTTTTTCTGCTGATAATTTTTCCGGCATTTCGGATAAAAAGTTGATGCATTGCTAAACAATGTCAGAAAAGTGCTCTGCAATGAATGTTCACCGGATTAAAATTGCTTAAGGTATAAATATTGTGTAGGGACTTTGAAAACAAGGCCCATGCACTGATGTCACCAGCCGCCTAAAAAATATGGAATGAGCATTTGTGAAATACTACACGTCAGACCCCATATGTATGTTGGGCAGGCCTTCCGCAACATCGCAGCAGAAAAGACAGTAGTGAGACATGGCCATACAAAAGCCTAATCGAGAGTTGAAGTCGTTTGCCCACATACTCTAGATAATTCCTTGCATTCTAGGAATTGGGTCATAACAAAAAGCAAGCCTTAGTAGCTGTCGACAAGCGGCGATTTCTGGCAGCAAAAAGAATGAGACAACGATCGTTAACCGCCAAATTAAAGACCCTTAGGACGGGAAATGTATCACAATTGTTTGATGCCAGCAGACGAAATTGCTAACTTCCAACAATGCGTCAGTGCTGCCACCGCCAAGGGGACAAAACACCGCCTGTATACTTTAAGACTTTTTAATTTAGTTTGAATCGGCACTGCTTCAACATTAGAGGCACGACACTGCTATGAACGTAGTCACTCACCTAACGTTCCAACTGCAGATCCTTCAGCTATGAGCAGCAACCATGCACTTGCCCTTCAGCCACAATTGCCTATGCTGGTGGCCTCATTCTCCCTTGCCCATCTACAACGAAGGTAACAGTTATTCGTCAGTTTTGGCTCAGACGCACAACGGTATCTACCAACGATGAATCACTCTCTCCACCAGGGCTCCGCATCGACTACCTAAAGCACCGGCAAATGGGTGCCTGACAGTAGGGGAACGACACGGCTATGAACGTGGTCACTCACCTTCCATTTACACTGCAGTTCCTCCTGCAATGCACGGCAACAGTGTCCTTGCCGATAAGCCACAACTGCCCTTTTCTGGTGCCCGGTTGCAGCTCATTCAAGCCCGCCTGCTATTCTCCCTCGCTCATCGACAACGATGGCAATTGTTATCCGGCAGTTTTGGCTCAGACGCTCCACGCTATTTACCAACGATGAGCCACTATCTCCACCAGGGATCCACATGGACTACTTAAAACACTGGCAATCGAGTGCCCGCAAGTTGGGGAACGACGCCGCTATGAACGTGGGCACTCACCTTCTATTCTCCCTGAAGGTTAGTTACCAACAGGTATGAAAGTGTTTCCTTTCAAGTGGCCTGTTTGTGGTAGCATTGTCGTGCCCCCCTGACATGTTTGATAGATGGCGTAGGTCACTGTAGCAATCACTGCTGTGTTCTTACGCCAATGCTCTGGTCCCCTGTCTTCTGCTTCGCCTTTCAGGAGATATTCAACTAAACCTCGGCCAAACCACCACCCCTAATTTCCTTAAGGCACACATTTCCCGCTTAGAAGAAAACCATAAATCTATTCAACAAATACTCACTGTTTAATCTGATCTACACGAAAGAGTCACCCACCTATCATCTCGAATTGATTCGCTCGAAAAGCCTAACGACTCCAGATATCCCCCTGAGGCGAAATGCTGTCCTCTAGTTCTATTGCAGTTGTTTCCGAACCGTCATGCTAACTCACTTTGCTCAGTGACAAATCCTATGATTCAGAGAACCGCTTGCTGCGCCCGAGTTGAACTCTGCTTAAGCAAACTTGTCATCGCCATAAACAGCTATAACATCGAGCGTGCGCATAGGTTGGGCTGCAATAAAGAAAATAAGAACCGGCCTATATTCGTAAAACTTGTCCGGTTGAAATATAAACAAAAAAAGTTTGCCTACAACGCCCAAGTTCAAAGAAACCGAGTGCGCAGTACATGAATCGTTGTTTCTTTGTCGTTTCTTTGATAACACATTCCTCCCAAGCTGCAGCAATTGTTCAGTCTATGGCCACCTGGAGAAATACTGCAGTTCATCACACTCAAAGTGCTCCAGGTGCGACGACGACCACCACTACGAAGGCTGCACAAGGCCTCCCTCCTGCTGTGTGTGCAAGAAGCACAACTTCGACAGCGGCGCGGACATTGACACGCGGCATGCATTCTCCTCCCGTGACTGCCCCACTTACCTCCGGCGCGTCGAGGAGGAGCCTCAACGCATCTTCTTGTCAATGTGTCAGTAGGCTCACAGTAGGGAGTTTCAAACTGCCATAGAAGAGCTTCCAGCTTTGCATGTATGTACGTGATACTGCTTTAGTGACTATAGCTTCGAACTTTGAACGATGAAAAAGGACAGCGCGAAGAAGCACAAAACGCGATATATGTCGGGAAAGTGGCATTGGGGTTCTGTTTGGGAAAGTACTGACTGCAGTATTTGAGTAAACTTGACAAATTCTCTCTCTATATGGCACTATGGAAAGCTGCAAATCTTATTAGGACATTGACAGTTTTTCCAAATCGTTTACCGGTTGGCGTAAACAAGCGTTGATGCATATAATGCCAGGGAGCATGATAAACAAGCTAGATGACATCATAATCTTCTTTGAAACAAGTAAACTTGAACTTGATCTGGGGTGCTTTTCGGAAACTTGGTGTACTAAAAATGATGTGATTCCATTCATTAATGGATACCGATGTAAACACTTTTCCAGACAGACCAGGAGGGGCGGTGGAGTGTCTATTTACCTTAAAGAATCCATACCGTATACGGTCATTGACGAGTTTTCTAGGAGTAATATGATCTTGAGTACTTAACAATTTGTTTGGGAAAGACCACAATGCCTGTGGTCTATAGACCACCAAATGGTGACATGCAAAGCTTTAGCATTTTTCTTGAACGACTCCTTCAGTTTGGTAGCAGTAATAACAACTCTTGTATTATTATGGGGGATATCAATATAGACATCAGTTCAGCGGATAAGTGGTCTCTGGAAATAAAAAAAAACATACTGGCATGCCATGCATACACAAATCTCGTAGAACTACCGACTAGGGTATCTTCTAGTAGTGCTTCCCTGCTGGATATCTGTCTTTCTAATATCAACATCGATGAGATTCAGGCTGGCGTGCTTTCCGCTGATCTTAGTGATCATTTCCCAGTGTTTTGTTTTGCCAACACGAAGTTACTGTAAGCGGCAATACTTGTGGCAGAAATGTTCGGCGTAGAATAACTAGTTCGGGGCTGAAGCAGTTTAGAGACCTTGTCAGAGTTTTCGACTGGAAGGAAGTTTTCGCTCAAAACGACTCAAACAAAGCGTATGGCCTATTTTTGAGGTGCATACTGGCGTGCTACGACTTAGCGTTTCAACCTAGTGGCACAACGAAAAAATTCTCGAAAGGTGCGAAAGCCCTGGATAGATCAACAACTTCTTAAACGAATTAAAAAGAAAAACTCAATGTATTACTCTCTTGTGCAAACCCGTGACCCTAACCTCTTTCTAGAATTAAAAAAATATAGAAACAAACTGCAGAGCGACCTGAAAAGTGCCAAGCTCAGATACTATGAACGCCTCTTTGAGGATATACGGAACGATTCAAAAAAGGTATGGGAAACACTGAATGTGATAACAGGCCGCAAGAAGAGCACACAGTCCCATGTTGCTCGCTTGAATGGTAGACGGGTAGAATCAAGCGAAATGGCAATCGCAATAAATAGGCATTTCATCAAATTAGGGGCTTACATTTCGGAGGTCGTTGAAGATAAAAGTAGCGCTATACTGGAACAGTCAGAAATTTCAAACTCTATCTTTTTAGGTCCGACACACGCGAGTGAGTTGCAAACTTTTATTCTTAAACTTCAAAACAGCGTAGCATCTGGCATCGATGGTATTGCATCACTTCCTGTTAAACACATCGCTTCTGAAATTAGTAACGTTTTAGCTTGTATTACTATATTGACATTATCTATTGGAGTTTTCCCTCAAAAATTGTAAGTAGCACGAGTTAGGCCAATTCACAAAGGTGGTGGCGATGACCAGTTGTCCAATTAAATGCCGATCTCTGTGTTCACTGTCCTTTCAAAAATATTCGAAGCCGTAATAATTACTAGCCTAACAAGCCCTTTCAACACACACAAGGTCATTTCATCGTATCAGTACGACGTTCAAAAAAACAAGTCAACGCAGGAAGCTCTGCCTAATACTAAGGACAGTATAATAGAAAATATCGAGGGAAAGAAATTTACATTTGGCTTATTCTTGAACCTACAAAAAGCATTTGACTCTATGAATCATGAAATATTGCCAAGAAAACTAAAAAAAATATAAATACGGGGAATAGCGGCTGACCTATTAAGGAGCTATTTAAGTAATAGGGAGCAATTTGTTGAATTTAACGGTATTTCTTCGGAGTCATTGGCAATAGAACAGTGTGTCCCGCTAGGGTGAAAGCTGGGACCAATGTTTTTCTTAATATATGTGAATGATATTCCAAACATACCTTCTACACCCAAGATAGCCATGAATGCAGAAGACGCGAACATATTTGACTCTGGCAGCAGTATAAGAGAACTCCAGTATAAAGTAAATAGACATTTAGAAATGTTGTCAAAATGGTTGCACAAAAATAACTTGGAGCTTAACGCATCGAAGACTACCTATATCATTTTTAGACCAATTATTACGAAGATAGATCAAGGCATTCATATTGAATATCGGGGCAATATGATCAACCAAGTCAAAGAACAGAAGTTCTTAGGAGTATGGTTTCATGAAGAATTATCTTGGCATCCTCATATAGAACACTTAGGCAATGAAATTTCAAAAAATATTGGCGTTCTCTAAATATTGAGAGGCTTAATACTGCTTTGGTTGAAAACATCAGCTTTATAACACCCTTGTCATTTCTAGGCTTTGCTACGGGACTATTAACGTGGGGAACAACAAAAAAAAAAATGATAAACGGCTGATTGTCTTACAGAAAAGAGTTCTTTGTCTATTTGCCATTTTCACGGGAACTATGCCGACTTGAGAACGGGTCCACTATTTGTTCAGTATAGTATGCTTAAGGCTGACCAAATTTGTTTCATGAAGCTTTTACAAGCTATACACAAAAAATTCTCCATGGCAAACATAACAACAATAGCAGTATATACCCTCCTAGGTGTTTCAAAATACATACACCAAAATTGCGAACAAACTAC
This sequence comes from Haemaphysalis longicornis, assembly GCA_013339765.2. Taxonomy (NCBI): domain Eukaryota; kingdom Metazoa; phylum Arthropoda; class Arachnida; order Ixodida; family Ixodidae; genus Haemaphysalis; species Haemaphysalis longicornis. The sequence continues at coordinate 29,131,501 of CM023455.1, forward strand.
GGCAGCCAGTCTTCTCTGTTTCAACGCAGCGACATACTCAACAAAGTTGGAGACCACATTGATTTCAAATGCAGTAGACACATATTTAAAACACAGGCGAAAGAATAGCTCTTAAATCAGAATATCTCCTTCAATGGCTAGAACTGTGGATGTCGTCTAGACCTGTTAAATTCGCAGGTTTTGTAATTGCGTCTATCTTTAAAACTCAATCACAGTTGTACTCTGATTGTCCACTTGTATTTTGTTTTACCTTACTCTTTTTTACTCTAATGTACGTTACTGTACCTTTCTCATATTGTTCTGTAGTGTCTGGTGCTCTACATGTTGCTTGTATTTTTGTAACTCCCATTAGGTTTTCTAGCTTGTTTGATTTTGCCTCCTCATTGTACTGTACCAAAGGGGGCTTGGGCCTCTGTAAGGCTTTGTAGCCTTTAGTCCCAGCCTGCCTCCTCGTACTCCTGAGGAAATAAAATCTTAGAATCTTGAATCTTTGAATCTTTCTCAGCATAAGTGAAAATTGCTGAAAGAAGCTTCATCTCTTTGCCGAGCCCACAAAAAACAAATAAAATTCTCTTTGACAGGGTATACATGAGCAATAAACAGTTTGTTTACAACGCCGAAAGTGATACAGCAATCGAGATAAAGGCATAGTGGTTATCGAGTTCCTTCGTGTTGGGCTTCTCATACTCTCCCGTCAATGCTAAATCCTCGTACATCTCCGTCTTTTTACACCCTGAACGTCAGACTAGCCAACGTCAGAAACTATCTTTCCTTAAAATAAATCTTGGATGCCTTTATTGGCGATAACCACACCGACTTCAGTGCACTAACCGAGTCTTGGATCAGCAGCGACATCGCTAATCATGAAATGCTTCACAGTCAATCTGATTTCACCATCTACCGGGCTAACATGATTGGATGGAGGGAAGGCGTCGTCTTAGTACTTATAACATCTTGCGAAAACTTCGTTTCCCGTTCCCAATAACACCTGTCACGAAGTTCTATGCGTGAACATTACCCTTCCTACATAAATCAACATTCTAGATGCTTGCTACCATGCACCTGACTGCGAAATTTCCTTCATGAGCGACTTTTACTCCGTCGTTCTAGAACTTCAGATTCGTTTTCCACATGCTAACTATATCATATGCTGGCGACTTCAACTTCCTTAATATAGACTGTAATGTTCTAACAGCGACCACAAGGCAGGCGAAGGAATTCCTTAATATCACCCTTAACCTAAACCTTATGCAATCAGTTTCCACTTCGACTCGAGGCGCCAACATTGTTGAGTTAGATCTTGCTTCAAAGCCTGTACTTGCCCAATCCCTGTCGTGAAATGGGGGAGTTAATGACCACTGAATTATCTTATTTACTCTGTCCACCCCCGTTCCAATCCGGCAGCCATCCAGGATACTCATCTGTGATTACAACAAAGGAAACTTTAACGCCAATATTACTTGCAGTAGAGGCTAGATACTACATTTATTAATTTATTTTATTTTCCACAAGGGTCCCTGGAAGGAACATTACATAAGGGGTGGAGATACAAACGTTCGAATATAACTAAGGGTGATGTGCAAACCACAGTGAAAACAGCAAAAAAAGTGTCTGCGTAAACGAAAACACAAAAATTTTGGAATACATTCGGAATGCTATGCAACACAGGCAGAATTTTTGTATGGCTGGGGGATATACAATAGCAGATGAAGAAATCATAAGCGACTACAAGGAAACAGCCGATACAAAAGGCGAAGCGCAGAAATCAGTACTGCAGTTGGACGTACAACGTTTATTACCATTTGAAGAAAAAAATGCGAAGAGAGAGAGAGGCAGAGCATAAAAAAAACAAACACAAACAGTAACTCGGTCTCGGAAAGGGTGATTAGTAATTTCTTGAATGTTTCCGTGTCTTCAGTATAACGATGTTATCCGGCAGGAGAATCGAGTCTTTAGCAGTGCGAATAAAGAATAACTTTGCAAACGTGTTGGTTTTAGGGCGAGGGTATAAAACTTGCTTCCAGTTGCTACTACAATCAGAAGAATGGGTGCGTTGTGTCATGTAGATGCTAGGCGGAATATGCGTAGAAGAATTGTGGAACACAGCAAGTTGGCAATAGGAAGCAGCATAAAAAGGTACCTTTAACCCACATTGATGTACTTTGTAAAAATTTCTCACCCGAATGTAAAGGCTTGCGAAAAGGAGGTGGCTATGTTAGGCCAACGACAGAAAATACCCGCTGTTGTCGTGGTGTCCTTCGGGCCCAATTTCAAGTAGATCACGTAATAGATATCCATTGTTACTCTTAAAAATGTAAAAAATTCAAAAGTGTAAATACTACAAACAGATATTTACCTGGATTTGCCTATTCTTACACTAAATTTGTGGGCTCAAAGGCAAGGTACGGTGGAGCTTCTACAAAAAAATAACAAGAATACACCACAGACAGCGCGCAACGGAACTTTCGACCGCAAGGCAAGGCTGGACGTACACAAAAAACGTTTTTAGCATTTTTTCAGCACTGTTTGATACCAGCAAGCCCACACACGTGCCGATACGAGTGTTCAAGTGTAAAGCGGCTTAAAGACCAACTGAGTGTCCAGACAACACAAATGCAGAAAGATATGCAACTATTCATTGCGTGACGATTTTTAAGAAATCATGTAGAGCAATAGAAATTCAGAACACCAGTATTGTACCGCGCATGTAAAACAAACAACACAGAGCAAACCATCAGTGTTTAGCAACACAGGTAATTTATGTTTGTGATGAAAATCCTTGTCTCGCTTTTCGCCTCGCATGACGACACATTTTTTAAAAATTTAGCACATGCATAAAGTTGTATGTGCGCTGCGGGCGATCAGTTCATTTAGCGGGTGTTGCGGTGGAGCAATTGTCGCTAATTTTTAGGTATTCCATTTTTATGGGAAGTACATTGAAATGTGTTTTCAAAAAAAAGTGGAAACAAATAAAAAATTGTTAGTTTCTTTGTGGCACTGATTTGTGGCACTGACGCCTTTCGTTCCCGCGTCACTTTGTCTAGGCTATTGCTATAGTCCCTATAACTGTGGTCAGTCTGGCGTCCGAGCCCTCCACCAGGTCCCTCCATCCAGCGGGCAGACATCATACCTGTCCAGTGCAGCGTCCTTTCAATGTATGCTGGCCCAGTTTGCCAACTGAAGCATTTTTCTGACGACAAAATTGTTGCGAAGGAAAGATTGATATCCACCGGAATTCAGGCATACGGCTACAAAAGAAAGCTATACAGCTTCCTCACATATACCGCTTCCTAAATTACACCACCTTCGGAATTGCCCATAAATCTGGTCGATTAACAAAATTGTTGTTTATTATAAAGCTTTTGCGTGTGATATTTGTTTTCTTACCTACGTTTGCGTGGGTAAAAACATTTATTTTTTGAAACTGTAAATAGCATTGTGCACGGTTTTGTTTGTCTACTACCAGCAGAGTGCAGACGACCTCAGATGAGAATGGTGTATAACCTGAAAACGCTTATATATTCCTTTGAATTTTTAAAAATTTTATTCAGACAAGTAAATACAAGTGTATAAATAACTTCACAACGAAAAGGGATTAAAATACCATTTGAGTTCTAAAAGTGCCTAAAAGCCAAACGCTGTGGGGCGCTGAGGGGGCGCTGCGGTTGACGGGTGTGCTGTTTTCGCACGTTTTTTATTGAGATAGCATGCCTTGTAGCACAACGTCACATTAAAGGTGCAAGTAAACTCCCGTTTCGCGGAGAAACGCAACGAAGGGTGGTAGTAAAGCATTCATATCCACTGATGGAGGTTAAGTGGTCTACCACCCAGGGTAGAGTCCTGTGCCCCGAAAGTGTGGCGTTGTGGCCCCTTCCAATGCAGGTGACATCCACCGCAGGTGTTCTGTATCAGCGTCTTTTGCTGGAGCCGTGCATAACAGGCAGTTCTGTATGAATGGCGCATGGTAGCGTGGCGACCATGCTGGGGTCAGAGCGGGAAAGAGGGCTGCCCCAACAAAAAATCTTCGCCGCCAGACCACCTCCAAGTGAGCGACTGTACTGGTGAGGTCCTGTTCACACGGTGAGGTTAGAGCGCTTGTGCCATGGCGGAGACCAGCCTTCGTTCGGAGAAATGGCTCTGGTGCATCTATTGTCCGCGGTTTAATCGCTGTGACAATGTACCATTTTGGAGTAAAACCTGTCAAGACGCCTGACTAGCAAAATTTGTATGAGCTACACTTTTGCTGTAACAAGCAACCTAGGAGTACTTTGAAGTAATAGATAATAGAAGGGCTTCGTTATGTTATTCTATTTTCCCTGAGATGTGGTAAAAGCCAGTGTGCTAAGCAGAATATTTTGCTGATGTATTGTCTTCAGGCTTCCTACTACAGAAGGCACATAGATCACGCTTGTCGTTGCACGCAGCTAAGAGCATTCTGCACCAAATTCGGTGCCCAATTGTTCGAAACCCTGTGTTACTAGCCACTGGGTGGTTTATATTTGAAAATAACCACGGACGAGCAGAGCCCTCTTGCTGCAGGGAGGAACGGTGAGTTTATGTTTTTCACAAGTTGGCATAGTCCGTATGATACTCCGCCCATTTCATTTTGTTTTTCTTATTTACCGCAGCTTATGCTCAAGTAGTTATTAGCCAGAAAGGGAGCCTGAAGTTTGGTGGAATGGTCGTACTTGGTAAGAACAAATTTCGCAATGAGTGATGAATGACCAAATAGTCCCGGCGTCTGGTACTATATTTAAACATTTTTCCAGTTTATGCTATATGGAGTTCATGCAAGGGGGGTAATAGAGATTATGTTAGAAATGTAAATGCGTACATTACAATGTATACTATGCAATCTCCTACTTGGCGACACATTGTCAAAATTGAAAAAACCTGTAAACATGGGCTTTACTCTTTCCGCTGATGGCGCCAAACCCAGTGCATCAGAAGTGGTCGGGCAGCAGCGTCGAGCACAAAACAATGGGAAGAACCCGATGGGTTTTCGTTGACACCGTAACTTCTAGGATTTCGCCTCGAGGCGAGTTTGCGCAACAGTTTCAGGGTTAAACCTAGAATGTGTGGCTTGCCCAAGCAACGCCAGCGCAGCAGAGGCCACGCAAAGCAAAGAGAACGTAGCCCCATGGAAACTTTTGTCCGGCCTTTCTAAAGTCAGTGCGGGCATAGAAGAGGTATGCTCCCCGGGATTGCTTTCTTAAGAAAATCAGAAATTGTTGCCTTGTGGTAAGTGCTACCCGATATAAAGGGTTTGCTTACAACTCAGCAAGGTGGATCGAAATGAGGAATAATTTCACTGTTCATCTGAGGGCTCCGCTCCGACGGCGAGTGGAGGTGCAGGTGTTCTCTGCTGATGAGAACGAGCAGTGCAGCCCGAATAGTTTGATTTTGAACACACCATAGCAGTAAAGCTTCTCTCTTACTTGAAGCTTAAGGTGGAATGCTGAATAATGTGCGCCATGAACAGGAGCTCTAGAAGTGTTCCTTAGCTTTCTTAAAGACGTCAGAGTTTACACAACTGACCCCAGCAGTGAAAAATAGCAGTGAGGCTGAATGTCTTGAAGCTATCGATACAGAGACAGACCTAGTGCATTGAATGATTTCGAGTGGATGACATGCATCTCACTTATAAATTATGTACCGATACAACTTATTAACTTGCCGACTGATGGTACCGAGTAAACATATCCGGAACTTCTTAGTGGCGCAGACTTCATTACGCCGAATGAGAGTCGCAGTGAAGAGGTACATTATAAATGATTGCACTGAGTCATTGGAGATTTAGAGTCTCGAAAAATACGGACGTTTTTTAGCTAATGAGAATGCTTGCTCTTCTCGCACTTTGAAGAATAAAAAGAGATGGGGTAGTAAGACCTGGGCATAACACATTAGGCCTACTTGGCATACTCGAGCATAAAGCGTTATAAATGACCCGCGTGTTTTGACCCCTGAAGCTGCCGTAATGTAATTAAGACCTGACATCACTCTCTCTCTCGTATCACTTGAGGTCGTGAACTCCACGTCCATGGATAGGGGTATAGATGAACTCTAGCCTTTTCCGAAGATTTCCAACTCGGTATATATTGCGTACGTTGGGTCCACTCTTCACCCTTGAAGTTCAGTAGCTCATCGGGCTATTAGGTCATAGGCCTCCGTTTATTTTTTTGCCGTCCCTTGCATACCATCTGTTAAATTATTCAATGCTGCTCATTTTGCCTCTCATGCGAATGACTTTTTATCTCCATGCCTACTTTTTACACTATATTTGAATTAGAATGTATCGCACACGAATCTCTTCCCTAATGCACGCTGCTGTTTTTTATCTAAATATTGCTACGCTTCGTGCATAGCCTATGTAATACATAGGAACATGTGCCAGGTACTAGCCCAAAGAAGATGACGGTAGCACACGGAGACTCGAAAAACGACCTAGAAGTAGAAATAGAAGAGGAACTTGCACGTCGCCTGCGTGGTGCTCTCGGGATTGTAAATACACTGCACGGGATTCCTCTTGTAGCGCTTGGCTAAACATCTTTCACGTCACCGTAACATCTTGGTGAAGGTTACCGGACATCCCCTTCTCTCGTCTCAGCTGTCCGATCCTAAAGGCGCCGTGATCCTTCATTACGCATCTCCAAAGCGGGCGTCATATTCCTCCTGCAAGCATGGCTCAGCCGAGCGAGTCGTCGCCTCCATTTGTCGTCGTTTCGCAGCCCGAGAGCCCTGTTTCTTCACTTGCGCTGACGACGTTGACGTCGCTGATTGAATAAAGCGCTAAGAGCGGGAAAGCGCCCACAACCGTTGGGACCCTACGTTCATGCTTGCCAAACTTCTTTTCTGCTTGAGAGGTGCGGCACTCACGTGGTATGAAAGCAATGAAGCCAGGTTAACCAGTTGGGAATTCTGTACAGCGGAACTTTTGAGAATATTCGGCAATCCCATCCAACATTAGCTAAGCGCAAAAAGGGAACTTGCATCCGTGCCCAGACATCGACTGAACCGCGTGTTTCTTACATCCACGACGTCCTGGCTCTCCGCCTTAAAGTGGACGAGAACGTGACTGAGCAGGACAAGGTTTTAGCAGGACAAGCAGGACAAGGGATAGCTGACGACGCTTTTCACTTGCTCATGTGTAAGGGCTGCACAACAGTCGATGCTTGCCTAAACGAATGCCGACTGTTCGAGCAAGCGAAGAGCCGCCGCATCACGCAGCAGTTTCAACGTTGCACAACACCGCTGCGACTTCTTCCTGCGAGAGGCCACCCCCGGCCATTTTCGTCCGCGGCTGCTAGTCCCGACTCACTCGCGCACACCGTCCAAAGGATAGTGCGCCGCGAACTGGAAGCCACTGTTCCTGCTGTTACTCTGCTGTCGACAGCCCTGTTCCAGCCATTTCGCTGATTCAAGCTGTCGTTTGATACAAAATTAGCAACATGGGTCTCCAGCAGGTATTCTCACTGAGTCCTCATTCCGCCCGCCCCAGTTATGCTCCACCTGGACCTCGCTATGTGTCCGGCCCTCCACGCTATTGAAATCCCGCTTACTGGAGAACCACCGACGATAAGCCCATCTGTTTCACCTGTCACCATGTTGGCCATGTTGCTCGGTACTGTCAGAACCATTGGCTTTCAGTATCTAGGAACAATTTCTCGGCAGACCGTTACTCGACTGACGTGCCCCTCCGTTTTCCATCTTGCACGTCGCCACAATTCGTCGCTAATGCCGCTAGCTCTGCCTCCCGTTTTGAACGCTCGCCATCGCCGCCACCCCATTAGTCAGGTTCGCCGAAGCGCCGATACCTTTCACCGTCGGCGTTCTTTCGACGCTTCTCACAGGAAAACTCATGAATGCAGTGCCCAGAGATGACACTGCATTCTGACCTAAGCACAAACATTCTCCTTTGACGTTGCCCACTTGAGAAAATTTATCGCCTAAGGTAGACGGCGTTCCGATTACCGCTCTTATAGACACTGGCGCACATATCTAGATAATGAGTGCTCCCCTTCTTCGACAGCTCTGTAAAGTTTTGACGCCAACCATGTCGCATGTTCGTGTCACTGATGGAGTGACACCTCCCGTAACCGGAATGTGCACGGCCCGTGTACCCATTGTGGCCCACACAACGATAGTCTTGTTCTCTGTTTTAGAAACGTGCGTGCATGATTTGATTCGGGGCCTTGACGTTTTGTCGGAACATTCTGCACTAATAGATTGCGCGACGGGTTTACTACGCCTCGAGGTACCGGTTTCGCCCGATGCTCCAGACGCCTCAGTTTCCCCGTGGTTATGTTCCGCTGAGTTCATCCGTCTGCGCTTTGAACGCGTCACCGATGTTCTGTTCTCCTTACGCCACCCTTTCCCTGACGGTGCGTACCGCGTGTCCCCTGCCACCAACGTTCTCCTATCGAGCAATGTGATCTTGCCTAACTCGGTTGTAACCATCAAAAACATCCTGACCATCCTTCCAATTCTGGATTTTGGATTGCATTTCCAAGTACTTCCCCAAGGAATATCACTCGCCTCAGTTTTTTCGCAGCATGACATTGAAATTTCTGCGCTACCCGTCGACACTTCTCTACCGGCTTTCTCTCGTGACCTCCTATCTACCCCAAACTTAGCTCAGAAATTTGGCACAATTATCAGCTCCCAACTTTCAGGGCGACAAGCCCAACAACTACGCCATCTTTGTCTATCGTATTGTGACATTTTTGACTTCTAGAACCGCCCTTCGATGAAACACATGACGTAAAGCACCGGATTGACACAGGCGATGTCAGGCCAATTTACAGGTTACCTTATCGAGTGTCCCATGTGGAACGTGATATAATTCAAAAAGAAGTATAAAAAGGCTCGATAAATCATTCCAGCCTTCCTGTGTCCCGTGGGCGTCCCCAGTGGTTCTGGTAAAAAAGAAAGACGGCACCTGGCGCTTCTGTGTCGATTACCGCCACCTCACTAAAATATCCAAGAAGGACGTGCACCCACTGCTAAGAATTGACTGCGCCCTCGATTGCCTTCATGGCGCTAAGTGGTTTTCCTCAACTGAACGCCGCTCGGGGAATTGGCAGATCTCTGTCGACGTGATGGGCAGAGAAAAGACCGCCTTTGTCGCACCCGATGGTCTTCATAAATTCAAGTCACGCCGTTTGGATTGTGATATGCGCCAGAGACATTCCAAAGAATGATGGATTCTACTTCGCGGATTCAATTGGTCGATGTGCTTGTGTTACTAAGATGACGTGATGGTGTTTCCAGCACCATTCAAAACTCACCTATCTAACCTTTCGGACATCCTTTCCCTTACGATCCTCCGCCATCTTACGATCCCAGGCTTCATTACGATCCTCGGCCATCTTGTCGGCGCTGAGGGAGTTCAGCGTGACCCAGACAAAGTAAACGCCTTGAAGAACATCCCGGTTCCGTGTTCTACAGATAGAGTGCGTATCTTTGTCGGATTCTGTTCTTATATTCAACGTTTTATAAAAAGCTACGCTGATATCGCCCATCCTCTCACTGAAGATGTCAAGAAAGACGTTAAGGTCTTTTGTGGCATGGACCAAGATAAGGCTTTTCACACCCTAATATCCCTCCTTACGACCTCCCGAATTTTAGCCTGCTTCAACGTGGCCGCTCCTACCCAAGTGCAAACCGATGCCAGCGGTCACGGGATCGGCGCTGTACTGGCTCAACGCCAGGATGGTCTCGACCCCGTAATCGCGTACGCCAGTCGCCTCCTCTCGCCGGCCGAACGCAACTGTTCTATCACCGAGCGGTAATGCCTTGCGCTTGTGTGGGCCGTTGGAAAGTTTGCCCCTACCTGTACGGATGGCCCTTCACTGTTGTCACAGATAATCATGCGTTAAGATGGCTCTCTTCATTGAAGGATCCCACCGGACGCTTGGGTCGCGGGGTGCTACGCCTTCAAGACAATTCTTTCTCTGTGGTCTACAAGTCTGGTCGTCTTCATTATGACGCTCACTGTCTATCTCATTATCCAGTTTACCCTCCCGAGCCTCTGGCTCAATCGTGCTTGTTGTTCATTCGGGATTACTCCAGATAGGTGATGAGCAGCGTCGCGATCCCTCTTTGAAATCCATCATCGACAGTCTCACCATCTGCTCCCCTGCACCTACCACTCATCTGTTTCGTCTCCAGGATGACATCGTTTACCCCCAGAATCTCCGTCCAGATGGCCTTGCGCTCTTGCTTGTTGTCCATAACCACCTTCGTTTGGATATCCCCAAACAATTTCAGAGACCTACGCACGGCCTGTAACCTGGGTATTTCCCGCACGTACGACCATGTGCGTCGTCGATTTTTTTTGCCCGGCCTTTACCGTTCTATCCAACGTTGTGTGGCCACGTGTGACCTATGCCAACGCCGCCAGAAACCCACCGCGTCACCACCCGCTCTCCTAAAACCGTTAAGCATCCCCACTGAGCCATTGTATCGTGTTATTGTCAATCTTCCTTGTTGGAAATCGTAGAGGAAGATGTGTCTCCTGGCTCGAGGGCACTACTATCATTATCATTGTACTTAACTAAGTCATCGCCATTAAAAGGGTCGTTCGATCAGGGGTCCCACGGCTTCGTTTCCTGGCGGCGCACCCGCAACGAGGTGTCCGATCCGCAACATTTGGTGCCGAAACCCGGGAAAACGAGCGGCTGCCACCGACGTGGGCAACGAGCGACGGCGACGACGAGTTTCTTCTAGAAACGGTCGCCCAAGCAAGCTTCGTCCTTCTCGGAACCGCACCCAGGGAGACAACGCGCGGACCGGGCTACCTACCAAGCGAGTAAGCCGGACTTTTTCGCTGAACGATTGACCGCCTGAAGGCGAAACGCGCTGCAAGGCGAGCCCAAGCGACAAAATTTCGACCGAGGTGACAGCGCTCATCGAGAGCGGCTGCTCAGACCGGCTCGCGCTCCTGAAAGGTGCTGGACAAGCTCATGGCTAGCCGCGAGGAGCTTAGCAAGATCGACGCCCAGGTCGAGGACGCGGTTCCTGTCGTGGAGCTGGGAAAGGGAGTACGAGTCGGCGGCCCATTACAACGACAAGACGCTCGAGGCTCTGACTCGGCTTACGTACCGGCTCGAGGAGCTCGGCGTCAGCGACACGGCGCAACCTGCCCCCTCGGCTGCGATTAACACGCCCCATGCCCCAACGACGGTTCCATCCCAGATCACTGGACCTCGTCTCCCAACGCTTACCATCAAGCCTTTTTATGGGGACGTGTGTCAGTGGACGTCGTTTTGGGAGCAATTCAACGGCGCAGTCCACACCAACCAGGCATTAACCACCACCGAGAAGTTCACTACCTCCGAAACTACCTGGAAGGTGACGCAGCAGCTGCCATCGCTGGACTGCCAACACGGAGGCGTGCTATGAGAGTGCCATCCTCAGCCTCCAGGACAGGTTCGGGGACAAGCGCCGGATCGTACAGCGGCATTTGAGAATGCTCCGCGGGCTTCAGCACGTGCCATCTGCACCTGATAGGAGAGAGCTGCGCAGTCTATATGACTCCGTTCTGCTGAACATCCGCTGCCTGAACGTGTTGGACGTCCCAACGAGCAGCTTCTCGGCGATGCTATACGACATCCTGCTCGAAGTTTGCCAGAAGAGATCGTCGTAGCGTTTCACCGACACATCCGCCTCCAGGAGAAATCAACGGCCACGGCATCGCCTTCTGGTGATGCAAACGTGACGACGTGCCACCAACTGGAGCAACTTCTGTGGTACTTGCAAATTGAGCTCGAGGCAAGAGAGCAATGTGCTCCAGTGGCGACTCCTACCGAATCGAGTGACCCCTTCCAACGTAACGGGCAATCAACGTCAACGTCCGTTCTACACGCCTACCACGATGTGATGCTCAAACGAAACGTGTGGCTTTTTTTGCAGATCGCCAAAGCACGTGACCGAGGCATGCCATGCTTCTATGAGCATTCCTGAAAAGAAGCGGCGGCTAGCGAAAGCTATGCGATGCTATAGGTGCACGATGATGGGCCATCGATCGAAGGAGTGCCGGCGAAAAATATGGTGCAGGATGTGCAAGGGTAGACATGCGACTGCCATGTGCGACCCGCACTATGCATGCAAAGTGAAGAAAGACCAGAAACACACTGGCCCCAACTTCAATTTCCCGGAGCAGACGCAGGCCACAAAGTCGATATCTAGCCGCCATCAATTAATGGTTGGTATCCTTCAGACGAAGGGGCTTCGAAAAGCGGACACTAACGCGGATATCCACAACGCCTGCATCACGAAGACCATGAACACGACCCATAGCGAAACCCCGGGTGGACTTCTGGAACAGAATTCTCCGGCTCACGATCGCGGAAAAGACACTGAAGGGCATTTTGGAGTGCGAACGATTATCAAAGATCCAGAAAAAAGTACTCTTGAAGATAAACATCTCCGTGAGGTCATCTCTTCTCGTTGCCTTCGGCAGATATCAGACGGCAGAGCATCGCTCGAGCGGGGCAACCGTACAAGTCGACGGTTCTGCTCAAGGAAACCACCAGTCAAGCTGAAAGACTCATTGCAAGATGAAGCTCGAGGTTCCACGACCGAGAAACGGAAGCAATCAGCAAAAGGGCCGAAAAGACAATCCAGTCTGAACTGCCCTGTATGTCGTGTTTTTGCGTAGAACTGTGGTGCTATGTTTTCGCCAGGAGACATTTGTCAGAACTTAATGTTTTTTTCAACATCTGTTTTGTGGCCGGGAGTATGTTGGAAATCGCAGAGGAAGATGTGTCTCCTGGTTCGAGGGCACTACTATCATTATCATTGTACTTAACTAAGTCATCGCCATTAAAAGGGTCGTTCGATCAGGGGTCCCACGGCTTCGTTTCCTGGCGGCGCACCCGCAACGAGGTGTCCGATCCGCAACACTCCTGTCCCTTCTCGGTGTCTACCCCGGGCCACATGTGGATAGCAGCCGCCACCGCTTACGCGGCGCGGTATGCCATTAACCATGCTCTTCCTACCAGGTGGGCATCCGACGTTGCCGACACCCTTCTCCGCGACGTAATTCTTCGTCATGGAGCACGTCGTCAGCTTCTCACTGATCAAGGCCGCTATTTCTTGTCCCGAGTGTTTGAGAACCTTTGCTCGTGCGCAACACAACGCAAGGTCACAACTGCTTACCATCCGCAGACCCACGGCCTCACGGAGAGGCTCAGCGGCACGCTTAAAGACATGCTGTCTATGTACGTCTCCAACCACCATTGCGGACTGAGACATGGCGTTGCCTTACTTCACGTTCGCTTAGAATTCGTCACGTCACAACACCGCAGGCTCGTTCCCAGTCTACTTGCTCTACGGCCACGAGCCATCTTTGACGCTTGACACCCTTTTACCACCATCTCAGCCCACGACTGTGTATGCCGAAGCCGCCATCGCTCGTTCCGACCACGCTCGCCAAGTTGCCCGCTCTAAGCTCCTCTCATCACAAGTTTCCCAAAAGGCACGGTACGACCCCCCACACCGAAACCTTTACTTTTTGCGGGGATCAGTTGTGCTGGTGTGGTCCCCATCGCGCGGCGTTGGACTTTGTGGGAAACTCCTCTTTCGCTATTCTGGTCCTTACCGTGTCATCCGCCAAGTCACCGATGTCACGTGCGAAATAACACCGGCCATGAAATCGCCAACTTCCCACCCTTAAACAACGGACGTTGTTCACGTAGCCCGAATGCCACCATACCACGGTCCGCGACCCGCGTCGCTATAATTAGCACCTAGACGGCGCTTTCCACCGCGGGGGTTATGCTATGGTTTGGGCATGGCCGATATACAACATAGGAACAAGTGCCAGGCACTAGCCGAAAGAAGATGAGGGTAGGGCACGCGGAGTCGAAAAACAAGCTAGACGTAGAAGTAGAAGAGAATCTTGCACCTTGCTTGAGGGGTGCTCTCGGGATTGTAGGCACACTGCCCGGATACCTCTTGTACCGCTTGGCTACATGTCTTCCTTCACGTCACCGTAACAATATGCAACCCTTACTATTTTTATCATTGTTTGTTGTTCCAATCAGAGCTTCTAATTAAGGCGCCTGGTGATACCCAAAATGTCTGCACTGTTGGTCATTACCTGAACAACGAATCAGTTGTCAGTTGTAAGGAGAAGCTCAGGATAAAAAAAATTACCCGAATTCTTACCAAAAAATAAATTTTGGAGTTTAATTTGGTTTTCATGGTTGGGATTACAAGTATAGCAGCCCATGATAGCTGTCCTCATACCTTCATCAAATATGTTGCTACTTACCTTGAAGACACGTTGCGTTAGGCATTATAAACCTAACCATTTTTATGCTTATTTCTAACCCTGGAACAAACTTTCTCAGCTATTCCGGTCTGGTTTGACTGAATATCATCCGCAAACCGTGGGCGCCTCAGGTATTTTAAATTTCATCGTACCCCCTTTTTCCCTTAAATCATTGAACACACTTTGAGACATATTCATAGCCTTGTTTGCTGCCCTTCATTTGGTGAGTATGGTTAAGGGGATTAAAGAAGGGGCAAAAAGACAGAGAAGTCGAAACGCGCGCCTTTCTGCCCCTGCCTCTCTTTCTCTTCCACACTCAGGCTGTAAATGTGCAGTGTATAGCTCGTGGCAAATGGGAACTTTCTACCGAACAATATTGCAGATATCGTGCCAGTGCGCCTACAGCAAACAACAGGTATTTCGTTAAGGCTTCAATGTGACACGCCCACAATAAATCACAGAAAAATGTTAAAAATAGATGCCTATTTTAAAAGATTCAGGGAACCTAATTTCCGTAGCGATTCGTAAACTTCCCCACTATGTTCATGCATCAGACTTCGCAGAGGACTCGGTTTGAATCATACGTAGGCTTGCGTTGTAATTCCATAATTGTTTCTTTTGTCTTTTTTGTGCTTCTATAGTATCCCAATGTTGTTATATGCTAGAAAACAGAGCCAATCATTGCCACATTTTATTCAATTTTTTTATATGCGCTGTCGCGTTTTGGAGCTATTACTTCATCATGCCTTCTTTGTGTACAAGCTACTGCGTCATTTCTTCTTTCAGAAAATATTTTAGATACGTTTGTTACTCCTATGTTACACTCATTTTCTGTGTGCCTTTCTGTTACCGTTATTCCTTCCTCCCTTCTGCGTGTGTGTCAACGCTAGCTTCAGTCAATGCCGAAGAATCACGAGCTGTGTAAAAGAAAAACCAACACAAGCATCAGAAAATGTATGTGCATTGAGGTGTTACTGAGGAAACGTCACATAATAAAGTAAAACTGCTAAAATCGGGGAAACATTCATCTTCTTGCACACAACCAAGCCACGTCCAAGGGTATGGTTAGACGAGAACAACACAAACCAATACCATATTCCACTTTGAGACATGGAAGGCACCTTAGACCAGGGCTCTTCGATGTAGGAGTTGCTAAACCTCCCATAGGCCCCATGCATCAAAAAGTGGCCCTAGATTCGGTCCATCGTTTTGATTTTCATACCGTGGCGCCTCTGGTGGTGCTACAAAGAACTACACAAAGTGCTTCGCCGTTGCACCGCTTTGCGGTGCGGCCCGACTTGCCACCATGCGGTGGTCTCGGGAACTATCTGCTGTTATGGTGGCTTGGCGCTGTTGATAGCGCTGTTCGAAGCTCGAGTCACAGAGTTTCATACAATAACATGAAACTCTATGGTTTCAGCTGGCATAAACTAGTTCGACAACTTGGCAAAAAATGGGATTTGGATCCTTACGTAAATTTTGTGTGCCGTAGGAGCCCAATGTGTTCAAACATGCATGTGTTGTACGCATTTGAAGGAAGAGTAGGCAAAAAAAATATCGTGCGGTCAGCGAGATGCTTCGGCGTTTGCATCGAGCTACAGGCGGTAGGCACGCGGTAAGTAAAATACTGTCGTCTTTAGCCGTAACAGTTAGTAGCTGCAGCAATAACTGTCGGTTTCAGGCAGGGCGAAAATGAGAAATGCCTGTGCAGGGGCACACGGAAAAAAATACTGGTTGGGCTTTATTTGTCACGTTCTCTTGCTTGCGCTAATAGGAAAAACGTTTATTTGTACCCGTCAATCATAGCTTCTAAAAGGTGTGAATTCGTGTGTTCGCGAAAGCGTCCAAGTGCTTTTCTAAGTAGCGTGCCGCGTTGGTTTGTCTTTCGAGTTTTGTGCGGCCACATTTCACTGAATGCTGTCAAAAATGAGCTTGTGTCGGATGCACTGACTGGTTGCTTAACGATCAAACCGTGTGAGCTGATTTTTTTCAAGTCGGTGTAGTTGAAATAATTTTGGCTGCGTTGCAAGGAGCGAAGATCATTGCAAGGTCGATACCTCAGAAGTTACTCTCGCATAACACCACGCATAGAGCCTGATCCTGCTGACTGCACCCAGTGTGGACTGAGGGTAATATGACGAACGAAATCTTTTCAGAAAAGCAAACTTGTATGTTGTCTTCATGGCTCGTTTAGAAATGTATGGGCTTACTTGATAGTGTAAAGTGCTGGGGATTGGTAGCTGCAGACTTGTACATTTCAAGATGGAGTAAGGTTTTCTTTCAGTACATGCATTTCTATCTGCATATACGGATCGTACACCAGGGAAACATTAGGTAAACAGAGTAGCAAGTGAGCACAAACCTTCGTTTGGGCTTGTGCAACAGGTTCAGTGAGAGTAGCTTCATGTAAAAAAGGTTGCATAATACTAATGGAAGCTACGCATGTAGTAAAAGCAGGTTTGTGTACACTGCTTTTTTGTGTGAATTTCAGTGGTGTACCACTACAGTAAAAAAACAATAGCTGCACCAGGAGCGATGTACCAGTGGTGAAATTGCAACAAGCCCATTCAGTGACAACCAACTGGGCGTTCGCTGCCTCTGCCTTTGAAAGAAACCAAGCAAAGTGAGTGCTTTGATGCATGTGGAAGTATAGAAAAAAGCATGTTGGGAAATATTGAAGGGCTGGGTGCAAGAGTTTAAATACGTGAGTGTAAAGAACGTGTGCTGTCGAAACTAATTTGCCTGTGACATACTGTCAAACATTTTACTCACATCATCATGTTCAGTGGAATGCTGCCATAAAGGAATAACGGAACAAGTCGTTTTTGAATAAAAAACATTGGTTTGGAATGCTGTAGGACAACCAACAGTTCTGCCAAGCACCAGTAGTACAAATACATGTTTGAGGGGGCAGGGCACGAGGCAGGGCTACATATCACAAAACTTCGGAACAGGAGGCCCCCACTTTTCTGCAACGGTGGTACTACTTGTCCCATACTGTTGTCAAAGTGAAAAGTAAGGTCAGGATTTTCGTCTCGAATACAAATTGGGCCTAGTCAGAAGTGACATCGTGTAGGATAAGGCTTTTCCACATAAGCCTTGCCATTTTCCGAGCACTCGCCGTTTCCTCTGATTTCCCTCGTTTCCGTGACATTTGTTTGAAAAGAAATGGATCCTTAGGACAACATAAGACTTGAGCAACTTTGCTGTGAAGGCATCTTGGTGTTCGAGGCAACCAAGCTTTGGAAAATGCGCTTCTTCTAAGGAGTCAAGAACGGCCCAGAAAATGTCGCTGCAAAGTTTGAACTCCTGAAGCTCATCAGCAACTGTGCTTTCAACACTTCTCAGGAAAGAGAACATCTTTCCACTAGGGCGCTTCTGACTCAGTTCCGTGAATGACCTAGAGAATGTGATACAAGCTTCAGGAACACAAGGCATGCCCACCTCAACATCGCCTAAGCACTGCGCCCACTGTTTGTCCTTTGACAATTTGTGGACGATGTATCCAGCAGGTAGTAGAGGATGCTGTCATCCACATTTGGGTGGTAGTAACAGTGCTCTTGTCTTGTGCTTGGCGTGTTGACATTAGAATCCGCCTGCTATTTTAGCTGGAGCAGAGCTCTTGTAGCTTGTATTTCAGCCGGCATGCAGTTCATCTTGGGAGGTTCTTTCATGTTGGGCTGCGCCCTCTAGGCCAGCAGAAAGGACAGAGGGGGTGCCGCAGTCGCCCTCAACATTTCCTTTCACGGCCAGCCGTATCGGTGTGCATAAAGTCAAAAGGCGGAAAATGTAGGCAAAGTTGACAATTGTGGGGTGTTCTTCGTAACCTCCAAATGAGCGCACGTTCCCGAAGAATCTCTGAAACACGGAAAAAAATGCTCAAAATCGGTCACTTTTATCTTTATAATGAATCTGCAGTCAGTGTTTTTATGTTGAAAAAAGATTTCAAAAATCTCTAAAATATTTTAAAGCCTGCTGCATTCAGTAAAGTGCGAAATGTTGAGCTTGTTGGTGTGTAACATAAAAAAACCACCAGTGCCAGAAATCCACCACACCAGAAAGAAATAGAACACACATACAATATCTCGCCCTTTCCTTCTGTGTATGTCTTTGCCTTTGTGGTTTCGATAAAATTGTGCTGATGTGTGCATTTATTGATTGCATTTTCTTCTTACCCACATCCTGATGCAGAGTGCGAAAACTTGTACATGCAGAGTTGCAGACTGGAAAACTTGTACAGCAGCTCCTTTGGAACTAGTGCAAAACTTAAGGGGGACGAAAAAACCTAGGGTAAGTAGTATTTATTGTTTTGTATGATTTCTTTGAAGTGTACAGAAAGTGTTCGATGCAATGCTATCTTACAGTTCTTTCATGTTCATTCATCCAGTACCCGCACATCTTTCGTGACTTCAGGACAAGTCATGTCTTAGTGGTTGTGAAGACGTACTTTACATTGGAATAAAAAATAGAAATTGGCGGATCTGACAAAAGCATGTTCATTCAAACAGGTGTGTACCTATGAAAAAGGAGCGCAAGTTCATTGGTGTTTTAGAGGTAGCCTTGTCATCATGATCAGCTAGACCCACTGTTTACAAACATGAGGAGGGCAATGATAAGTGGCATCACAATTTCACTTCTCAAAGAAGGGTGTGGAAAGCCATCCAACATAGTCAACCATTAAGGAGCGAAACAAGGAACTGGCGTATGGTCTCCACCAATAGACAAAGGCAAGTCATTTAGGCAGAATGGCATTTGTGTGTTATTGTTCTTGTCGGCATGAAAGAGAGAGAGAGAGAGAGAGTAAATGTTTATTGGAAAGGAGAAGAGG
Source organism: Haemaphysalis longicornis (assembly GCA_013339765.2). NCBI lineage: Eukaryota > Metazoa > Arthropoda > Arachnida > Ixodida > Ixodidae > Haemaphysalis > Haemaphysalis longicornis. The sequence goes on from CM023455.1 coordinate 29,150,607, forward strand.
TCGGCCTGGGAAATTGATCTTGGGCCTGCTACTTCCCTCTGCGGGAGGGTACTGAGGACAGAAAGAGAAAGGAATGAATATGGAAGGTATGGGAAATGACACTGACAGCAACAAATGAACTATGTACAAGCAGTAAAACCAATAAAGGTCTCACGTACAGCGGGGCACCAAGTTCCGGCCCACAGAAGCAATGAATATGTTGCTGTCACGGTGCAGTGTAAGACCAACACATTTTCAGTGATAGCGGGATATGTGTCACCCCGTGCACGATTCGATGATAACCACTTGGACACGATTATTGACGGCTGCCCTGCACCTCACATCATCGTAGGTGACTTCAATGCGCACCATGAGATCTGGGGAAGTATGAATTACATTGATTTGGTACCCAAATAATACGAGCGGCTCTGTTTTGCACAGACTCCAACATCGTGGTTAGGTAGTTCTGAAACGTGGACCTTATTGGGGAAGCAAACTCAAGCTGTGGGCACACAAAAGTCAAATAGAATAACTTGCGAACGTCAGAGGGAGCTTTTCACAAATTTCTCCGCAGATAAGCTAAAGTTTGAGATGCTTTTGCCCTGAGGGCAGTGATATAGAACGACCAGGGTGGATTGGGTGATAGGTGTACGCCAAGGTATTTGTACGATGACGGTCGCAAAATATGTTCATTGTTTTCTAATTAGGAAAAGTTAGTATTTGTTTTTTAGTTTGCACTTAGATATATCAAGGGTCATTTGCCACTTCTTACACCAACTGTAAATAAGGTTAAGATCATTTTGTAACAAGAGGTGATCATCAGCGCTGTTAATGGTGCGATAAAGGATGCAGTCATCGGAAAATAGACGGATGGAAGATAGTATGCTAGTTGGCAAGTCCTTAATGTCAAGAAGAAACAATACTAGGTGCTCGCCGATATTCTGGAAAAAACGATGACGTCACAGAGTTAGATGAGGTACGTGTGACATTTTATGCAGGCTAGCACAGTGTCAGTGAGTCCTCGCAAGGTTGCTTGTGCCGTCCAGAACACTCGCGGAATCCTATTGAACTCATACCGACCGTCCGCTGTAATAAACGCTGAGTTCTTATAGCCCCCGTCGTCCACTTTTATTTGGCAATACTCGGTTTTGAGGTCCACCAAAGAAAAGAATGTCGCAAAGCAATCGTCGATGACCAACGCAAAACATCAGAATTCCTTCTTGCTTTTTCATAAGCACAGGATGCCACCCAGGAACCTTTTGACGGTTGTACGAAGCCACCTCTAGGGATGTCTTGAAATTGTGGCGTGATCGCTTCACGCTCGGGGGCTGACGAGAGGTAAAATCACTTTAGAATTGATTCGGCAACATCTTTGGTGAATATTCGGTGCTTCGCAAGAAGCGTCTGACGTCGCTTTGAAGTCCACGAAATACAGTAGCCCTAACCTTTTCTGCCTTTATCGCGGAATTGCCGCCTTTACGCTAATGAACTGGGCAGATTTCAAGCGTCGTCCGATTTGCGCGGTACTTCTGTGGCGGCGATCACGTCACTTTTACAGGGCAACTTTGTATGCCTCACTCATGGCGGCGACGTCCGGGTAACACAATGCTTAAAAAAAACTTGTAACACTTTGAAGAAAAGCCACCTTTACACAATGACTTTCATATATACACCACATAACACAGCTATGGGATGACTTTGCACAACTAATGAAACTCTTGTGATAAGCAAATTATAGTTCGGCAGCACGTAGTTAGCTATGAACCTGCAAAGAAGGCCAGCAAACAAGGTTGAAATTTGTCTTCGCACTTCGGGGGTGTGGGGTTAACTCGTGCCTGCGGACTTCGCCGAGTTTATGTGGGCTTTGGCTTCGGACTTTGGCAGTTTGTATTTTGGAGTCTGCACAATTCTAAATTGCTACAAGTTCTTCGAAGCAAACTCTCAGAGAGCTTTTGTAAACAAGCTATATTCAATCAGTCAATAGCGCAACATAATTAACACTCTGAACGAGTTCCTACCTGGTCGCTTTCGAAAGGCTCTGGTAATTACTATGGTGATGAATCAATTATCAACATGGGTTTACATGGTCTGCTTAGTACTATCGGAGTCTGCATAGAGAGACGCTCTTTATTAGAAAACAGTGTTGAGCTGGCGTACAAAATCACCTTCATGCTATTCTGTTAGGAGAGGGGTAAAAGAAATATAGGCTTGAGAGACAGGATGGCAGAAGAGAGATACAAGCTGCGAGAGGGACCAAAAAACGTAGGTCAGAAAATGCAAGTGCAAAAGTCTCAGATGAGAAGATCCAAAGTTTTTGAATTAGGCCAGTGTCGCTGAGGTACGAAGACCAATTTTACGGCTAGGAGCTGGCTGCTGAGAACATGAAGGGCACGGCCGTAAAATGGTTTTTAAAGACACTTGCTCTTGCGTATAACCTATATGTGCAACCTTGTGAAGCAATATTGATGTAGAGTTCTTGTAGGCAGGACTGTGGAGTAAAAGATGCTCATTTGTGTTTCCCGATGCACAGTTGTTGCACCGCGAATCGGAGAGAGTCTAATGCGGAAACGGTAGCTGCCTGTGTATGCTGCATTACGTCGGGCTCGATTAAATATTATTTATAGATGGCAGGGGAGCTGGTGAGGACGTCTTGATCACAGCTGAGTGCCAAGGGAGTAGAAACACTTGTGTGAACAGGATGTGACCAGATTCTGCTTATGTCTCAAAGGGTGTAGCGAGTGGCCGAGCTGGATGCATCTTGTTTGGTAAAAAAATAGTTTTCGTATATTTCGGCAGGTTTGGCCTGCAGAGGCAGCGTCCTCAGCTGTTTGGTTTCCTGCTTACCGACAGCAACCAGGTACCCACTGAAACACAATATTATGCCCAGCGTGAAATTCAAGGTGGTGCAGATAGACAATATTGTTACACCAATATTACACGCCAGATGTTACAACCATGTCTGCATTAGCACCGGAGTTAGAGAAAGAAGAGAACGAGATTGAGCCCGGGCTGGACATTGATCTTCTTGGAACCACTTCAACATTTCTACGTCGCTGGCCAAATACCCAGTGGCCCTAGCAAATAAATCCGTCTCATAACATTGTGTAAAGGTGCTGGGTACCCCACGACTGACCTCCAGAAGTTTCGTCGTAGCCGACGTGTCGCGCATCTGCCGTCTCTTCCTCTTAGTATCCCTAAGACTGGTACTACCGTGCAAACGTCCATGGTCGGCTGGCGTTCCAAACGACAGCCTCGTACATTCACTGGCAACGCGGATGAGGACGTCGACGAGTGGTTAACCAATTACAAAAGGGCAAGCTGGTACAATCACTGGAAAGCTGCTGCTCAAATTGGGAGCGTCGTGTTCTCCTTAGATAAGACTGAACTAACTCGGTATGAGAATAACGAAGATACCCTCACAACGTGGGATCGTTTTGTAGAAGACATCTCGCACTGCTTTGGGAACTCCATCGCAAAGAATAAGGCGTGCAGTACAGACGCTCCTGAAGCGCGCGCAAATCCTGGAGAAACGTGAAGAACCTATATAGAAGAGGTGCTAAAGCTTTGTAAACTTGTCGACCTGCGAATTTCAGGGGAAGATAAGGTTGTACATCTGTTAAAAGGCATCGCCAAGGATATCTACAACTTTGTGATAGGCGCATGAAAAGATGGACTCGGCATCAGACGTAGCCCGACATTGCTGCATCTTGGAAGATGCGCCGCATTCAAGCTAAGTTCGGTGGTTTGGGTAATGTTGCTACTGTGGCAAATGTTCACCTGCAACCGCCTGCAGACTTTGCTGAAACAAAACGACGCATCGTCCGCTGGGAACTGCTAGAACAATAAGAGCCCCGGCACTATACCGACAGCGTACGCATCCGGCACAGCTACGTGCTGCAGGACGTCGAGTCCAACATACTTCCTCTGTCGTGTGGTGCATTCCACGATGCGAGCTTTATGACAAGAAATAACCGTCCGAAGCAGCCTGATGTCCACGCGTCTGGACGCACCAGTCGCGACGTTGAATGTTTGTTTCATCATACCAACGTACAACGTATGACCAGCATCCTCAGCGTCCAACGTTTGAACCCAGTTCTGATGAGGTGCATAGGGAATACGCCCCTGACCATTGTGAGCGTGACGTCCCTGCTACAACTGTGGTAGGGAGGGACACATTTCCCGCTTCCGCCAGCGTCACCATCGCGCACCACAGTACGAGCAACCGCCGATGTGGAACCACCCCCACACTCGGAATGACTGCTACGACACTCCCAGCCACAGGATCTGTGCCCCATTGCGCAGCCAGCGCCTCGCCGTGATTCGCCTGTGTCTGACTGGCGTCTAACACTTCCCAGCACACGACAGCGGCGTTCACTCTTCCGTTTCCGCCGTCGGTGGTCGCCGCCTTAAAACTACTGGCGCAGGCAACGGAGGTAAGGCCGCAGCAGAATCATGGCGTAGTATGCTCTTACCGGACAATCTCACTTGAAACTTCCGTCTTATGTATATAAGCTAAAAAACAAAGTTGAAGTGTTCGTAGATGACACAAGAACAATGGCTTTGATTGATACCGCAGCAACATGTGTCTGTCATGAGTTTAGCTTTCAAAGCCCCCCTTGGGACCGAAAGCTTTAACTGGACCGAAAGGTGACTTTTCGGGGTGTTGGTGTGAGTACCTGTGCCTTCTTGGGATTTGCTCAGTGAAGGTTTCGTTTGGCGGCCACTAGTTGAGAGCGAAATTTTCAGTTCTTTTGCGATCTACGCACGATGTCATTTTGGGTCTGCATTTTTTGAAGCAGGGCGGGGCCACCATTGATTGTCGCAACAAAGAAATTAAACATGGATGGGACCCTGGTACATGCCGTTGTGGAATACTCTTCTTTTGCTAACTCTGCTTTCTGCATACTGGGCTACACGAATCATACCAGCGAGGATCAGCCGCAGTTGTTTCGGTCCTTTGCATCGGAGTTGACGTAGGTGGCCTTGAAGCATTGGTGAACCAGTTCCTCCGAATTGTGCCAAAAATAAGTCATTCTTGTAGCACGTTTAGTTCTTTCGGTTATCCAAGAACACACCGTATTGTGGACAGTTAACTACCCTGCTTAGCCCGCCGTGCTTCCCCGTGACCTGACGCTTGCCGAATTCTTGGAATACGCGTCTTATTTAGCGGCAGTTTTGAGAGAAACTTTACATTCTTCTAATAATTTCTCGGTGGACACTGCCATTTTGGAGAGTGTGGTAAATGAATTCCTCGGCTCAGAAAAATGTCGCGCATTAGGACAAGTGTTTACGCGGTTCTCAAGTGTGTTCAATTTAACTCACCACTATCAATGGTCATCTGTACCGAACAGACAAACCCACCATTTATTTAACACTGGAACAGCATGGCCAAGGAGGCAAAAAAATCGCGTCTCTCCTTTTAAGAGAGGAGTCATTAACAATCAAGTCCACGAGATGTTGCAGAAGGGCGTGATGAAGATATCCTCAAATACTTGGGCGACGCCGGAGATTTTCGTCAAAACGTAAGATGGTAATGGCGCTTATGCATCGACTACCGGCGCCTGAACAAAAGTACCAAGAAGAACTTATATCCACTGCCCTAGACAGACGATGAGACCGACTGTCTTCATTCGGCTTCATACTTTTCTTAAGTTGACTTCCGATAAGCTACTGGCAAATTTCAGTGCACCCCGACGATGAAGAAAGGCCGCCTTTGTCACGCCAGAAGAACTTGTCGAATTTAATGTAATGCTTTATGACACTGTAACGCCGCTGCCACGTTTGAGCGCTTTATGGACACTTCATCGTGGACTTGAATGGGAAGTGTGCGTATGCTACCTTGATATCGTGATTTTCGGTCGTACTTTTCAAGAGCACAATGCTCACTTGGCCACTGTTTGGGACGGTTTCGACAAGCTGGTCTCATGGTAAACTCGAAGAACGGCCGATGTAGCCAAAGGCGAACACTTGCACTCGGGCTTGTTGTCGCTAAAGAGGGCGTCTGACAGATCCACCAACCATTCTAGCCGTGAGCCGCTTCAAAGAACCGTGGTCTGTCAAGGAACTCCGCATCGTTTTTAAGAGTATTCTCTTACTTTTCCCATTTTTATTCCCGGATTTTCCGACATAGCCTACCCTGTCACATGCCTTTCTCTAGAAGAACGTCCCATTCAAACGGAGCTGCCACTGTAACATAGTTTTTCGCCACCTGACACATCTCTTGAATTCGGAGCCGGTACTTCGTCACTTTGATCCCGCGGCCCCAACGGAAGTGCACACCAGTGCCAGTGGTGTTGTACTGCGAGCAGTCCTTGTTCAACGTCACAGTGACGGGAGCATGTTATTGCTTATGCGGGCCACACTTTTAGTAAGCCAGACCGGAACTACAAAGTAACAAAAAAAGAGTGCCTCGCGGTCGTTTTCGCCACACCACGATTTCGCTCTTACCTTTATGGGCATACCTTCACAATCATCACAGAGCACCATTCTCTCTGATGGCTCATCATTCTTCGAGTTCCGTGTTGGTAACTGACGTGCCGGCCTCTGCGACTACAGGAATATGACTTAACGGTGTCGTACAAGAGTGGCCGCAAGCATGCCGATGACGAGTGCCTTTTTCGGTTTTAATTAAAATCAACGAACTCAGCTACGGATACCTTTGATAAGCACCTTGGCCCGGAATCGACGCTGTTCTCCGATATAGCTGTGCTCAAACGAGAACCACGGAAGGATAAGTGTGTGGTCCCTTTCTTCGCCCCAGCCTAGTGAAGCCCTACTAGCCATTTGTGCCTCCACAATCACTTGCTGTTCAAGAACTATTCCGCCGTTGTTCCCGAATTCTTCTTGTGGTACCAGAAAGCCTTCGCCTAGTTGTTTCGAACACTATGCACGCTGAAGTAATTTCCGGCCACATGGGGCTCACACGCACTGTTCACCAGATCCAACAACGCTTTTGCTGGCCAAACATGCGCAAATATATTGAGCGCTATGTGGCTTCTTGCACCCAATGTCAAAGCTACAAACATCCCACCACTGTCCGGGCAGGCCGACTTCAGCAAGTGGACCCAGCATATCGTCCTTTTAAAGCAGTTAAAATAGACTTCCTGGGACCCTTCCCGCGGTTGCCACAAGAAACCGCTGGAATATTCTATTCGTGGATTACATATCGCGCTACGGTGAGACGGCCTCTCTACTCTTGGCAACTGCGACAGAAATCTTGCTCTTCTTGCTCCGGCACATATTGCTACGCCATCGACCACCTAAAGTTCTAATCAGTGACCATGGGCGCCTATTCACTGCGACGGTGGTTTAAGAGCTTCTTCTCCTTTGTGCTTTTCAGTTTTCACTCTTCGCCATACCACCCTTAGACCAGCTGTCTGACGGAATGAACCAACCATACACTGACGACCATGCTATCGATGTCCGTCGCTTCGGACGACAGAACCTGGACCAGCTCTTGCCGTTCATAACATACGCGTATCACACGGTGAAGCATAAAACCACCGGTTACAGCCCATTTCTCAACCTTTACGCCCGTCAACCTAGTATCGGCCTGGACACCATGCTTCCTTTCTCTCTGCATGACGAACGGTCACTGCCGAGGATGCTCTGCCTATCTGAAAATTCCCGTCGAGCTGCTCGCCTACGAACTTTCGCATCCCTAGAGCGCTCCAAGAAGCGATTTGACAGTCACCGACGTGATTTTGCGTACGCGCCGGGTGACTTCGTGTGCCTATGGACGCTTTTGCGAAAGCTCCGGCTATCCGAGAAGCTTATGTCCCATTACGTCTATGTTACGTATGTTATTTCACGCGTAAATTCAAGTGGCCGACAATCCACAGACACAAGTGGTGCATGTTGCCCGCTTAAAACGTTGCCAAGGATGCAGTGTAAGTTAACTTGCACAGAGGGCTTCGTCTGGGACTGGGGAAATGTTACGCCAAATATTACACGCCTGGAGTTACAACAAGGCCTGCATAAGTACGGGAGTTGGAAGAAGAAGAGAACGAGGCTGACATCGATCCTCTTGGTACCACTTCAACATTTCTTGGTCGCTGGCCAAATACCCTGTGGCAATAATAAATAAATCCAGCTCGTAACATCGTCCGCGGCACGCTCGTATGTAATGTTCTTGGCGCTGTTAAGCAGGCACTGAAGGGCAGGTTCAGAGTCGGTGAATATGGTCCATTCATTGGCCTCCTGACGGAAGATGTAGCGAATTGCCGCATTGAGGGAATGTAGTTTAGCTGATGTCGAGGACGTTGGTCTTTCTAAACGGTAGGAGAAGAGTTTACCGGTCGACCGGACTTATACTCCGGAGGAGGAACTTTGAGGCAACGCAGACCCACCAGGAAAAATATCAGCCCTGGTGAAATGCAACCTGCGCATTTAGTCAAACGCCACTTGGAGCAGTTCAGCCTGGGGCGCGATCTTTTTATTTGTCATGCCTGGGATGCGTAAACCTATACGAGTAAAACTAATGTCCTGGGCGGAAACTGAAATGGCATTGCTCACGGCGGTTGCGTTATTTTGGGAAGGTGGAAAGCGCTAATAGCATCTCCAAACCAAGACCTCTGGGCCGCAGTAATCCTGCACGGAGAGTGGGGTGTAGGTTGAAGTAGATGCGGGTAATGAACACGGAGCGACTCCTGTAACATGAGTGCATCCAGAGGCAGGGAACCAGCTTCACCGATGGTCCCGGCACCGGAGGAACATCTGGGTAGACTACGACGATTGCGCAGGTTGTTCCGTGCGCCACTGCTAGCTTCATTTTGTTAGTAGATGCTGCATAGTGTAGTAAGGTAAGGCTATAACGTATGGCGCCATCGACGTAAGCTTTGTGCTGCTGTCGCATCGAGCGTAATTGCTGCTTCATATTGAACCGGTGAAGTATCTCAGAACCTGAGACGTCGCAGAGATGTGGGCACACAGTCAATTTATCTCAGGCGACCAGGAGAGATTTCGGTCAATGATTACGCCAAGATTCCTGTGGGTCTGGGTGTATGGGAGGGCGAGCACAGCAGACTTAGGCACCGGTCCATGCGACTAATTTGCACGCCATTGCTACGCTTTTCTCGCGCGATAGGTGAAGTCCACGACCAGCAAGTTCGGTTGAAAGGGAAAAGAGGGCCTTCTTGGGACGTTGCTAAGTGGTGTGTTGGGAGCGTGATGCGTACCAGATACAAATGCCGTCTGCCCCGCGATAACACTGTTTCAGTTCTATGAGAGTCAAATTAAAGCAGTGGACTTCAAACAGCTCCTTGTGTCACGCCTTTTTCTATGGGAAAACGTGATGTGTCACTGTCCGAAGCGCCCATGAAAAGCTCACATCCAGCAAGGTAATCGTCGATCCATGCATAGATCTTCCTCCAAAGCCATGAACAGCAAGAGGAGTAAGAATGGCTGTACGTGTAAGAGACTCGTAGGTAGCTTTTATGTCCCAGAAAATTGCGATTGGTATGTGGCTAGAATCCAAGTGCTCCACAACTGAAGAGATAAAGTTAATTATATTGTCAGTGGACAAACTCTGCTTACGGAATTCATTCATCACTTTCAGGTAGAGGCGTCTGCTTTTGAGAAACCAGGACAAGCTTTTTTGCCCATATTCTCCATCAGTTTTCGAATGTAGTTCGACAGAGCTGTAGGCGGAAAGGAGAAATATCATGTGGGCGGCCGGCTAGGCTTTAGAATAAGGTTAATTTCCGCGAGCTTCCAATCAGTGCGTGGCTTACTGCTCACCACAGAAAGATTGTAGAATTCTAGGTGAGAAAACAGGGCATTGTGAGGTAAGTGCATAAAACGTGCGCATGTACCTAACGCCATCCGGACGTAGACACGACTTGGGGTTTACATCGGAGATTGCTGCATTCACTTCTTGTAATTTAGAAGGCAGGTCAAGTGCTGTAACAGATGATTCGGGAGGCTTAAGACGTGTAAGAGTAATTGGCATTGATGAGGCGACGATCTTGCAGTACTCTTATGCGAAGACTTTTAAAGGGGAAACCTCGTGCAGTGAGAGGGCGATGAAAGGGCTCAGCTGCTTCGGCTTTGTGCGTAAACATTTTACAACACGCCAGATACGTGTCAATGGTGTGTGAAAGGTTAGCGTTGCAGAAAAAGTTTTCGACTGTTTTCGCTGAAGCTTGTATATTTGACGAATTACGAGACCCTGAGCGCTTCGATAAGCTCCAAAGTCTTTTACAGATTTCGTACGAAGGGCTTTTCCCTTCGCAGGGTTACGACTAGCTCACAATCTTTGGTACTCGGCGTCATTATTGTGCTTCCCTACTAAAACGTTCCATATATATGCAATTATGGGAATACGGAGTTCATACGGATTATGCCGCCCCAAAGCACACTCAAAGTAGATGTTACGATAAAAAACTAGGGAATCACATTAGTTCACCCAATAAAACATTTGGCACAGGTTTCATGTTTTTATCTTCAATATTAAGCAAAATGACGCTCCGTATGTTTTCCGTATGCTCCGTATATACGGAATTCATACGGACAATAATTTGGCGGTTCTAGTAAACTTACAGACATCTAAACCGGTGTGAAATTTTTGGATGAGTATGCACTATTTTGTTCACGTGTGTTTCTCTAAAATATTCCTTTTTTGGCCGCTTTGTGTCATTCTAGGAAAGTACTCCGTATTCCCATATTTCCGTACATATGGAACCTTTCAAGAGGGTTATTCCAGCGTTTTGTCTTGAAGCATGTGGATTTCCGAAAAGACTGAAGTATCGTTGGGATAATTTTGCCATCTAGAGTGGCAGCCGCAATACACGTGCGTATAGCTTCCACGAAGGCTCTCCAGTGTGTGCACGCGCCCTGTTCTTTGTATGTGAGGGCGAGTTTATATCAAAATTGGGTAGTGGCCACTTCCTGCGGTCTCTAAGTTTGTGCACCACGTAAATTTTGCCGAACAACCAGCAGTGACGACTGATAGATCAATACAGCTGGTTTTGTTGAGAAATTTTAGGAAGTAATGGGGCCATGATTTAGGGGATCAATGCCATGTCTAATTAGGGGGTCTGCGAGTTTTGCACCACGTAGGCTTGCTTGGGAACTGCCCTAAAGTAATTATGAACATTAAATTCCCCACAGATAATCTGGGGCTTGGCAGTCGACGTGATGATGTCGTGCAGCCTGGTGCCATCAAACTTGGAGTTGCGCTGTAAGTAACCTCTGTTGAATGTAAAAGTCTGCGAACCAATAATTGTACTAGCCCAAACGTACTCATTTGTTTTGTGGTGGGCAGATACTGGAATTTTCATTGCCGAAGATCAGTACACACCCCGATAAGGAGCGGGCTTGTACCGTTTACTCTTTGTGAGGGGAGGAATTTGTAACCACTCGGGCGAAAAATTCTGATCTACTCGTTACTCTAAAACGACAATGATTGGGAATAGGTGAGTCTGTAGAAGCTTAGGTGGATCACCGAGCTTAGATTCGCAGAGAACGAGCGTTCCAATGGAGAATGGTGCATAGTTTTAGGTGACTGTTCACGGACACTGTTGGCGATGGTGATGCCATCACTGTCTGCCGATCATGAGTGGCACTCCAGGTTGGGAGCAAGATGCCGTAAACAGAGGTTCCAGACCCATGATAGCAGCGACTTCAGACAAGCTGTTTGAGGATGGTATGGCGGATATAAGGGCTTTGAGTGCCGCAAATACCTGGGTAATTATCACTTTATTGAAGTCGACTTGCGTGGTAGGAGCGTTGATCTCCACAGGCGGTTCGGTTGCACGCTGTTATTGTTGATAATCTTTATTGTCACACACACAAAAAACAGACCCCCAGGGTCGGGGTTCTGAAAAGAAAAAAATATACAGACGGGGGGACCTGACGAACATGAGCCAGCAGCACTCGCCACCAGGCCGCTCGGTACGGCCCCTCCGGTGGCACGAGCCAGTCTTGGAGAGAAGTTGGAAGAGGTGTCAGGAAGTTAAGATGAGTTGATAGTGATTGTTGCGAAGCAGAACACTCCTAAAGAACATGCGGCGTATTGGGAAAGCCAGAATACTTAACTCCGTGCAGGGCTGCGATGGCCTTCTATTCGATGTAGAATATGTGGGGTTGTAAGGCTGTTCATTTGCTCTTGCCGGATAAGACAAGCATCTGCCCGGGGTAACAGGTGAGGCAGGTGGTGCACAGTCTGACATCGATGTAGACGGGCGTGTCCCGCCTGCTTGGTTGTGTGGAAATGGGTTGGCCAGGGCGTCTCCGAGTATCCGAGTTTGGATGGAGCACGGGAGAGCTGAGCGCCAGCTCGTTGCCCGGGACGCCTGCGTGACCAGGAACCCAGTCCAGCACGTACCTAGTACCAGTGTGTCTGGCCAGATGAGTGTGGAGTGTACGCATCATATTGATGGGCAGCAACTGCTCCTGGAACAAGCGGAGAGCATCCTGACTGTCGCTCAGAATCATGTGGTTACCGAGAGTGTCTAAGGATAAGAAGGCGTCAGCGATTGCTTGACCCTCGACCGACAGGGCGGAAGGAACGCCCAAGTATCTTTTCGGCAAGGGTTGGTGGGAAGGAATAACTACTACTGTGACCCCGCGTGCGTCTTTGGTGGAGAAGGAGGCATCTCTCTACGTAACTATTGCTAGATCACCGTAGCGGTAGCGAAGAGTGCATACTCGCGCTCGATGACGTCCTGGATGTGAGGTTGCGGTTACGTTGAATGGAATGGTAGGAACTGTTACGTGAGGGAGAGGATACCAAGGGGTGAATGTCGGCGTAATGTCGGGTAAGGCGGACACCTCGTAATGAAGTGAGGATAGAAGAAGACGGCCAGGCGATGTAAGCTGAGGACGAGTGTGTTGGGCCGCCAAATGGAGATAAACCTGATCTGACAGTGACGCGAACGGATGAGCAGCCTCCAATTTAGCGAGGGGGGCGATTCTAGGTACCCCTAGAGCCAGGGGGTGCAGGCCTGAGGAGCCCCTCAAGCTGGGATCGCTGCGATGACGTTAATTTTACGTATGGCAGGGTGCAAAATGCAAATATTTTTGGGGAGTTCGCAACTGGCATACCATCGTGTTCTCGTAGTCCTTGCCGACGTCGGGTCAGCCAGCCGATTGTATGGGTGAGTTGGGTAACTTTAAACTTACCTCGAATGAGCTACTGTGAGGCCTTGCCATCATCCTGCAGGTCAAAGCCGAAGACGCGCAGCCAGGCCTCACGTGGAAGAAAGGGTGGCGTCAATCGTAAGTTCTTGAGAATGTTGGTCGCTAGCTTTAGCCAGAAAACGCTCGTCAGGGACGACGAGGTACACAGATTTCTGCGGAGATAGTGTAAGACCGAGGCTTGACCCGAATGACTAAACAGCATCAATGCCAACGTGAAGTGTGTTGGACAGTTTAGCTAGGCTGCCGGTAGAACACCACAGGGTTACATCGTCAGCGTACTGTCCAAAGGAGAGATTAGGAATAAAATGAAGCAGACCAGGCAGAGGGCGAAGCGCTAAATTGAAAAGAGTAGGAGAAACGACATATCCCTGAGGAACGCCCCTGCTAGGAGTCCAGGGGGTTTGGCGGAAGGACTCTAATACTAGATAGTGAAGTCGTGGGGTCAGAAAATTGTGAATGTAGTACAGTCTGGAGCTAGGGGTAGGTATCCGCATTTGCTCAAGAATGGCAGAGTGAGAAACTCCATCCAACGCCAAACTCACGATTTCTCTAAGTTGGGCTGCAGTCGGATATGTGTACCCCTCTTGTTGGATTCGCAGCATTGTATCTTGTGTTGACATGTGAGCGGGGAACCCAGTCATAGTCCAGTCAAAGAATTTGTTCTTTCAAGAAGCCAAGTGAGACGATGCAGGACCATACGTTCCATCAGTTGTCAAACACAGGACGTAAGTAAAAATGGGCGTAGACTGTTCAAAGCAAGTGATTTTCCCGGTTTGGAGATGGGGCGAATGTTAGCAGTTTTCCACTCACGGGGTGATGGAGCCTCTTCACCATTCTTCATTGAGGAAATTTCTAAAGTATTTCTAGAGCAGAGTTAGGAAGGTTCCTTAAGTGGGAGTATGTACCCATGTCCGCTCCTGGAGTTGCATGTCGTTTTCAATCCGTCAGGGTTGCGCGCAGTTCAGCAAACTTCAACGACCCAGGATAAATGTTTATGAAATATGACTCCTAGTGTTTTTACTGAACGGTAATATTGTAACGGCGTAATTTGGTCCAACACCTGCCCCTACGGTAACATGCAATTCGGAGGGAAACAGTCGTGCGTTGACGAAGTTTTAAAGTAACTGGTTTTTTTACGGGTAACATTGATGTCATTTAGCACGTAATATTCCGAACGAATACACTGGTTACAAAAAATGAGAAAGACAGTCGATAATTAAGAGTACTTAGCCGGCATAGCTGACTGGATCTCGGTCTCCCGGCGGGAGGGCACGACGACGGGCGGCAGAGTTTCTGAAGTGAGTCCTGGTGCAGGTCGCCTTCAACCGCCAGAGGTGCCGCGTTATATCCGCTTAAGCGGTCTGTTGGGGATGACGTATTGGGGGAAAAAGTGCATCCTGGAGAGTTCGGACGCTAGGGAACAAGGCTTTCTGCAGCCAATAGGGAAAACGCTTCTTAGCTCCAATCAGACGTGTTCCCGCCAAAGTGAAAAGGAAAAAATCAAACACTGGAGACACCAAGCCGAACCCGAAAACGCGCGCTTGGAGAAATATGGGTGTAAAGAAAGTAGTTCAGAAAAAAACACACTAAGTAAAGAGTGGAAATGACAGAAAGGTCGTCTGAAGGACCCGTAGCCCGAAGGCGAGCAGCGCACACGCCACAGGGGGAATGGAACGCCGCGGCTGTGGTAACACATGCCGAGGCGATGCCTCGCCCCCTCAATGGCCGGCGTCTCCTGGTCGGCCGAGGGGCACACACACGCGTCGGAGCCGTTTCTCAGAAAAAAGGGCTAGGGCCCAGCCGCGTCCGAAGCGCTTTCACCCAAAACACTTGGTAGGAAGAGCACCGGAGTCGGGAAGAGAACTCAAAACAGACAACATCAACAAACCTCCGCTTCGCGACACCTTCCCCGACGGAAAAAAGAGTGTCCTCATCTCGCACAAAGTTTAAAATCATACGACAAAAAATGGCATAAACAGACAGGGATAACGAAATAACATGGCGTGCGGACTCGAGAAAACAAACACAAACACACAGTGGTAGACAAAGTATCTCTGCTGAATCAGTCACAACATACGCGTGCACCTAATGGAGTTCCGTGGCACTTCACGTAAGCATAGTCTGTTGTCCAGCACAGGCGAAAACATTTCACTTGCGTACAACAGTAAGAAACTAAAAACACATCCACCGTGAATAACATAGATATAGCATACACACTGTAAAATTTACATCTTAAAGAAATCGACATCGAAAAGCAGTTCCGCTAGCCAGGCCATGTACTGTGTTCTGGGGCGCCTGACGCGAAACAAATCTGTCCTTAGACAACAGGTCGCATATACCGTAACACAAAAAAAATCAAACCGCTAGCCAAAGAAAATTAGTCATCAAGTAAAACCCAGAAAAACTGTTACGACAATCGCCACTCCAGTAAATGCCTTACAGAAACGATTATAAAAATTTCAGAAGAAGGCACTACAAGACAGAAATAAAATTATATACAGGAGCTCATTCTATTGGAGTTATCTCTCACGAACAAGTGGAAGCCTAGGGGCACTTGCAACCGTTGGGCACTTAACCCGGCACATTTTTATACTCAGCCCTACTTGTTCTAAAGCCATCCCTCGCGTCTATTATGACAAGAATACCCAAAGTAGACCGCAATGCTTCTTGAAACATCGGCAAACAACTCAAAGTAACAGCTAAGAAAATGAGTTATTTGAAAAACTGCAAAAGATCGAAACATAAAAGCTATAAAGTTCACAACTTGGCGGTCCCGCACTTCATACAAGGTTGGTCTCTAGCAAAGCCTCTAAGCACAGTTTAGACACTCCTGCCCGGTCAAAACTCAGAAATTAACAATAAAACCAAGCAAACATTTACACATATGTTTTATGAACACGAACGGTAGAAAATAAAAATGGTTACACATAATCCCATAGCAACAAAGAAGGCTGTGAGGCTACATACACGTTACTGTTCATGCTTACAACTTATGAAAAGTTTATGTGCAAAAATCTCACCAGCGGTGAAAAAATGTCGCCAACCCGACGCATTCGCAGAACTGCACGCCCGCGAGCTCTCCCTTCTGCGGCATCCCGGGCACCCCCGCTGGTGTCTTTACTTGTACTTCGAGTAGCGTCGTGAAGCATAAACATCTCTCAACTCCTCCTTTCCCTCAGACCCCCGACCCCGAAGTGGCTGCCGTATTTTATTCAAGACAAAACCTGACTTCGGTGGAAAGGAGCCGAGGAGACGGATATCAGCAATCTCTAATATAGGGAGATTTGCGCAAAACTCAGCCTTTTCACAGGCGCGTGGGGGTGTTCCTCTTCTTCGGGGCACTTTCGCTAGGACAGCCGAACGCTTGTGCCGTTAAGATCCTGACTACAAAGTCGTCCAACTCCCGCGCGAAGAGCCCACGTACCCCACGGCTGCACGATCATAATTGTTGCTTCATCATCAACAGCGGCTGGTTACAATATGCAGGCTGGTGCTGATAAAGCAAACACACCAAAGACAACAAGTGGGCGCCCCGGATACGCGGAGAAAACGCCTACAGGCCTACAGTTATGCGGGGCGCCGAGAGGCAAAATTCTCTCACCTTACTACGTGCGCGGGAAGCTCGCCGCCGCGATGGAGAGTGGCCGGCGCGGCGACGTTCGGTCCGCGTCGCGGCCGGGGGCTCTTCCACGCAGGAGCCGGTGGCGAGCATGACGGGCCCGGCTTGTCTCGGGCTGGTAGCGCGGTGACGGCCGTGGAGTAGGAGAGTCTTCTCCGCTGTCGCACATGACTTTGCTTGTTTTTGCCGCCCACGGAGTGCGGAAGGATGACGTGAAATCAGGAGCTTGCTCGGCACGCTGGATGAAGAACTCGATGATGAAAACCAGGAAGATGATCGATGAGTGGGGGGAGCCCATGATGGTAGAGGGGGTCTTCGTTACCGCGCACCTTCCACCACATTTGTAACGGCATAAGTTGGTCCAACACTTGCCGCTACGGTAGCATGCCGTTCGGAGGGAAAAAGTCGACGCGTTGACGAAGTTTTAAAGTTAACTGGTTTAATTTACGGGTAACATTGATGAAATTTAGCACATAATAATCCGAACGAATACGCTCGTTACATAAATGAGAAAGACAGTCGATAGTTAAGAGTGCTTAGCGAGACATGGCTGACTGGATCTCGGTCTCCCGGCGGGAGGGCACGACGACGGTCGGCAGAGTTTCTGAGTGAGTCCTTGGTGCAAGGTCGCCCTCTCCGCCCTCAATCGCCAGAGGGCCGCGTTATATTCGCTTAAGTCGGTCTGGAGGGGGGGCGTATTTGGGGAAAAAGTGCATCCTGGAGAGTTCGGACGCTAGGGAACAAGGCTTTCTGCAGCCAATAGGGAAGAACGCTTCTTAGCTGCCAATCAGACGTGTTCCCGCCAAAGTGAAAAGGAAAAAATCAACACAGGAGACACCAAGCCGAACCCGAAAACGCGCGCTTGGAGAAATATGGGTGTAAAGAAAGTAGTTCAGAAAAAAACACACTAAGTAAAGAGTGAAATGACAGAAAGGTCGTCTGAAGGACCCGGAGCCCGAAGGCGAGCAGCGCACACGGCACAGAGGGAATGGAACGCCGCGGGCCGCGGTGATGGCTCGCCCGAGGCGATGGCTCGCCCCAAAGCGATGGTCACCCCTCAATGGCCGGCGTCTCCTGGTCTGCCGACGGGCACGCACACGCGTCGGAGCCGTTTCCTCAGAAAAAACGGCCAGGACCCAGCCGCGTCCCGAAGCGCTTTCACCCAAACAAACACTTCGGAGGAAGAGCCCCGGTGGCGGGAACAGAACTCAAAACAAACAGAAAACATCAACAACTTCCGCTTCGCGACACTATCTTTAGGATTTAATGAACGAGGAGATAAGATTTAATGAAGGAGGCTGCCACACCACGTATACCGTAGCGCTCTAGCTTCCGTACTAGCAAAATTGTGGTTGATGTGCTCGAATGCTTTTGTTAAATCAATAAGCAAACCGAGTACCATGTTTCCTCGGTCTAATTAAGACAAGATATATTCTTTTTGATCAATAAGCGCAAGCTCGGTTCCAAGGCCCTGACGAAAGCCATATTGACAATCGACTATTACGGTATGTTTTGGTCGAATCTAGTCAAGCGTTTTAGAAAAAGCTTTTCAAGTGATTTTGAGAGTACTGGAAGTATAGAAACTGTCGGTTATTTCTCATATCATTTTTGTCCCCTTTTTTGATGAAGCACTGTCACCCGAGTGGTCTGTATTTTTGAAGGAAGAACTGTTTGGCCAAAAGACAAATTAAATATGTGCCCAATGTATGGTGTCAAAAAAGACATAACGTATCTTAAGGGTTTTACTTGCATGTCAGCGATATCAAGCGCGCTGCTATTGTTGAGCCCTAACACTGCGTCATTTACTTCACGGTAGCTTACAGGATGAAGAAATATGAAGTTGTCTACGTACCGAAAGTTTTCAAGGTCGTTTTGTACATTCCCACTTTGTACAACGTCAAAAAAACAACAGTTGAAGGCATCGGCAAGCGGCTTTTCTGAAAGTTCGATGCCGTTTTGCTTATTGGTGTGCGTAGTGTCTTGGGGAATATTCCGTTTTTATAGAGATTTTATTTTTTTCTACATTGTTGCCGTATTTCCCAGCGCTGGTGTGAACATGTTACTCTAATATTCACGTCGAGCTTTTTTTAAGTTCTTATTTAAATGGTTCCAGAAAACTTTGAATTGCTTTAACAAAACTGGATTTCTTGTTCTAATAAATTCGTTGTACAAGACATTTTTTTTCGTATTCTCACACCAAGCTCAGAATTAATCCAGGGCTTTCGAATCTTTCGTTCCTGTTTCGGGAGAACAAAAGGAAAACATGCGGAGTAGATAGGCTTGAGGAGTTTCATGAATTCATCGTACGCTCTGTTTGCTTCACTTTTTCTAATTACACTCTTTCACACTGCACTCCAAATTTTTTCGCTTAGTAGAGAAGGATGTTTTTCATTTATGCCTTTAAATGGGTGTGTTCGTTGATATTTTTTGAGTGAGATATTTTTTAACGAGCATACGAATATCGGAAACTGATCACTTGTTTCCGCTGCAATTACCCCACTTCTTAATTTGTCCGAACGTATGTTCGTTATGATAAGATCTATCAGTGACGATGAAGTTGGCGTTATTATAGCAGGAAGGTTGATCACATTTCAAAGACCACTATAGGTTAACAGCACATCTAGTTTTGTTTGTATGGAACTGTGCCGGATCATAATTTTATTCAAGTCGCCACCTAAGATGACGTCAAACCAATTTGTACGTACAAAATCCAGGAATAACTCAAGAAAATTAAAGGAAAAGGTGGTATCACCCGCTGATTGTCGATAGCAGACAGCAAGTATTATACCATCTACTTTAATACAGAGGAATTCACAGTCGTTTTTGACTACACAAAATTCTTCTATCAATTCGCAATTGAAACCTTGTTTTACTAACATACAAACACCGCCACTATGACGACTGCATGTGCGATTCATATAGAATGTCTTGTAACACGGAAGACGGAAAACATTTGATTCATCGGTAGACCACGTTTCGCTTAACATTATGACATCAAAATCATGCCCTACTTACTGGAACAAAGAAGTTAGGTTAGACTCCTTACTTGTAATTGATTGCACATTCAAATAAAAACTTTTGAAGGATTTCAAATATGTCCCCCCTAAAGCAGTTTCAAAGCCATGGGGCAAAATATACGATTCAAAGGTTTATTTGTCATGTTCATTCATTTTGCTTAGCTAAGTTAAGACACCAGCTTGCTTAAGTTACCAACACACGTGACAACTGCCACTTTGTCTCGGTCAGCCTTCTGTACAAGCACTCGTAAGTTGCTGTGACACTTATACCTAAAATGTACCTCTTTCGCTCAGTTTTTGGCATCGAAAAGCAGAGCACGGGTTCTTCGTGTCAAGTGTTCTAGTATAAATGGGCTGTCATCGGAGCGTACGAGCTTCTTTCGGTTTTGCCACCAGTTCTCTCGATTTGCAGGCTTGGCAAAGCAGCAGATTATGCCCGGTATGTTATCTCGCCTCGCAGGTAGGCGGTGAATTGTGACTACATCATCCTTCGGAAGGGGTGGAACCTCGATTTTCTCCGATAGCGTAAATATTTTATCCAGCAAGTCTTCATTTTTTGTCACTTCAAATCCATAAAATTCTAGGTTCGGTTGTGGGCTCCTTCACTCTAGATTGTCAACTACAGATTCAAGTTTAGCGATTTCTTTATCTCGAGTTTCAAGTTTGTTTAGCCTGCGATGCATGTCTTTGACGGCTCGTCTATTTTCCTCTGTACGGGCCAGGAGCTCGTCATACTGCTCACCCGTGAACTGCAGCGCATCCTAAATGTTTTCGACCGTTGCTTTTACTTCCAGTACCTGATCTAGTTTTTGATAATTGGTTTTGAGCCATATTCTTACACCTTGCATGTCAGAATCGCTGCTCAACTGTTAAACTGGTTGTGAGCGCATTTTTGCACCTCTGCACGTCGCACAGCGCCAAACTTTGCAGTAGTATCCGGCCTTTGCTTTGACAGTCTTTTCTGAAATACCAGCCCACTTGCCAATGTGGTATCTGCTGTCGCATTCACTACATGCAATAGACACATCAGATTCAGTGAATGCTTCTTGGCGTTTCTGACACACCGCGTTAGAAGACATAGTCACACTTTGGTAGCAATAGCAGCAGTGAAACAAATTTGAATGCAGTTGTAAGGTCAGGATAAACACCAACCTGCGAAGATTACGCAGCGAGGCTCAGAAACATTGTCGCTGCTCCTGCTGCCGCTGCTGCCAATGTGCCGGCCGGAGTACGCAGCTTGCTTCTCATAGCCCGCAGGCTCGACAACAGCGCCCGCTGATGTAGCGGAGATGTCCCGGTCCAGATTAGGCCCGCTCATATGGATTCTGATGACCGGCGATACCCTGGCCGTCGTGGTTTCCGGCTGCGACGGCATGTCAAGGCACAGTGGCGTTTCTTTTCTCTGCAAAGATTACGCAGCGAGGCTGAGTAACATTGTCGGTGCTCCTGCTGCCGCTGCTGCCAATGTGACGGCCGGAGTACGCAGCTTGCTTCCTATAGCCCGCAGACTCGACACCAGCGCCCACTGATGTAGCGGCGATGTCCCGGTCCATACTACCCTGGCCGGCGTGGTTTGCTGCTGCGACGGCGCGTCACGGCACAGTGGCGTTTCTTTAATCTGCAAAGATTACGCAACGAGGCTCAGGAATCTTTGTCGGTGCTCCTGCTGCCGCTGCTGCCAATGTCCCCAGCATTACCTGTACCCAGCAATACGTTAATCAAAATAGGGAAAGTTGTATTTATAAATTTAAAGCATATTAGTGTCTTTCGCAAACACTTTCACCCGAGTACAGCACCAAGGAAATTGAGCGCCATTATTTCAGATAATTTACATTTTTTGTTAATACAATACTGAAGGCCAGAATTAGGCTCATGCAGGAGTCGAATATATATATATATATATATATATATATATATATGAGGCAAATGTAAATCAAAATCTCTTAGAAACACCAACAAAAGAATGACAAATGACACAAAATTTCTAATTGTGAAAAAGCCGGTTAGGCTGAAAAAGCTGATTACACTTTTTTTCAGGTGAAAAAGCTGCAAAAAAGATTAGGCGAAGTGAAAACACCCGCAGGACGACTGTTCCAATTTGATATTCTTCCAGGTAAAAATGAATATTAATGTGTGTTTGTGTGGGTGAACAATAGGGTAAATTTAAAGTAATGGTATTCCCTGTTGGGCTGAGAGAAAGACAGGACAGGTATATTGATCAGTCAATGTGAAGTTTGCGGTTCCAATGATCGGCAAAAAATTTTAATCGGTTGGTTATTCTTCGGGATTTCAGCGTTGGAATTTTGTTTTTCTGCATTAGAGTGATAGGGGAATCGCGTCTTTGATAACGGTTATAAATAAACCCAACAACTTGCTGTGGAAGTTGTTCGAGCTTGCCAATATCTATCTTATGCGGGTCCCAGACCACTGAAGGGGAGTCTTTAGGTTTATGTTTTAAGCTTCCCAGTTTTGCTATAGCCGAAGCGCAAATGTTGTCAGTATGAGCCCACCAGGACAGGTTTCCTGTAATCTTTGCACCAAGGTATTTAAAGCTAGTGGCTAAACTCACAGGGATGTTGTAATTGTGTTGTGGCATTCAATGAGGGTTCTTTTTGCTGGTTATACGCATGAACACTGTTTATCGGGGTTTAGTTTCATGCCCCACAGGTTGCACCATGTGAGCACGCCATCGAGACTTTCGTTTAGAGCCCTGTTCGTTAACATTATTAATATTTTTGAAAAGCAAGCAGTCATCTACAAATAAATGAATATTTATGTCCTGCCTGGTTTATACAAGTTCTTATATCGTTAATATAAACTAGAAAAAGCAGCGGCCCGAGCGCGCTTCTTTGCGCGACGCCCGAAATAATGGGGAGTGTATCGGAGTAAATGCCATTTAAATCGACAAATTGTTCGCGGAGTTCAAGGAATGATATGATCCTTTTCATAAGCGAGCAAGCAAAACCTAGTTTGTTTGTTTTAAACATTAGTCCACAGTGAAAGACCTTATCAAAAGCTTTACTTAAGTCAGGGAACATTAAGTCAATTTGGCCCGATGCATCAGTCAGGGAAGAGAAGGAATGCATAGTGGAAATTTAGTGGTGCAGGACAAGCCCCTGCCGACCCCGTGCTGGAAGAGGGAAAGAATGTTGCCCTTATCTAGGAAATCAACTATGTAGTTACCAATTACGTGCTCCATGAGCTTACAAGCAGAGCTCATCAGGGAAATGTGCCGGTAATTTGGAACCAATGCGTTATCCCCTTTTTTAAACACCGGTAAAACATGAGCGGCTCACCAGTCTCGAGTTTAAAATACCAGTCGAAAAAGGTAAACGAAAAATAGCAACCAGCGGCGCAGAAAAGCATTGGGCATGTTATCTACCCCGCACGAACATTTCGAATCAAAGTTGAGGGGCATCAAAAATACGCCTTCAAATTTTATAAATTTTGCGCTCATATCTGCCATGTTAAAACTAGATATGTAGTAAGGAGGGTACCTTGAATAAACAAAACTGAAGTATACATTGAATTCATTTGCCATGTCCAGCTTTTAATGCAGTCAATTGTTTTTTTTAGAGCCGAGGTGGTACCAGAATTTTGATGGATTTCTTTAAAAAAAAACTGGGAAAACGTATCAGCGAAGTAAATTTTTTTGCTTGCGCGTAGTTTCTGAGATAGGAAGAGCTTTATGATATGAAGGTTTTCATTAGTTCACCAATTTTTCGTTTATTTCCGGCTCCCGAAGACTATATCACGATCATTCCAATGATTACCCATCTGAAAGTTTTCCTTTTGTTTAGAACAAACCTCTCAAGGCAGAAATGGAAAACGAACTTAAAATTCTTTTATATATAATTTACGTCATTTCCACAAAAACATTCAAAACCACATCAATGTCCGCGAAAAATCTTTGACAAATTTTTCGTTTTCTTTATTCGTTGAGCACTGGTGGTTTGGACGACACCTAAAAAGCACAAGTTTGTGATCTGATAAACCGTCCTGGACCGTAGCGCATTCATCGTTAAGGGATGTGGAATGAAGAACTAGATCTAAGATGGAGGATGATCTTCGAATTTCACGGTTAGAGGTATGCTAGAATGTAATCTCGCTTGGGCGAGATTACAGGCTAAGATCATTTCAAAGACAGTATGATAGTACGACAGGGGGATGGTAATTTTGACAATATTGCTAAACAATCAAATCACCGGCAATTAACAAGCGATTTTTAAAGAACGTAATAGAATTATTATAAAGTTTAGGCAAGAAATTTATTTTAAGAGGAGCTCGATACCCAGCGAAAATAATTAGCTTACTACCAAAACAATCTATCTGGAAAACCGAGCTTTCGTGATCTTCAATTCGGGTCAGGTACTACAACCAGTATATTCCTTCTTTAAAACAATGGCGACGACCCCGTCATGCGACGGTCGGTCTCTCCAATACACCTTGTAGGATCTCGGCACTATATGTTGTCGGAAATATCACTGTGAAGCCAAATTATCTGTTACAAAAGTTACATGGGGGTCGTGGGTTAGTAAAATATTCTCGAACTTGGAGGTTTTGTAATGATGGTTGTTGCATTTATATTGAGGAGTCGCAAACAGTGTTGTGAGGGGAGAGGGCATGGTCATAAATGCAGCGGAGTTGTGCTCACGGACGGAATCTGTACTCGTGAGTTTGTACTAAAATCTTATACAAAAGTGTAGTTGTCGATGCGCAGCTTTTCGTTAACGAGATAGAGCTTTTTTCAACTGTCTTTATCTGCCTTCGCACTCTCCCACAAGGATTTGCGCTTTTGAAGTGTAGCTCTAGATTAACTCTAGAGTAATCATTTGGGATAAATATGTTGCTGTCTTTAGGATTTTTTTGCATTTTCCAAAATGGCATGTCTTTCGTTAAACTCCGGCACGAACAGGATGACTGGAAAGTTTCCTAACCGTTTCCCAAGTCTGTTAATTCTACCAATCGAGTGGCACTCTACATTAGCTGTTTTTTGAACACAACATCCATTACCTTGTTTAATTAGCTCTTCCGTGTCTCCTTTTGCTTCAGACAGATTATACACAACTACGTTTGACTGGCGGCTTGGGTATTCGATGTCAACTAGTTTTCACTCTCAACGTTGATTCTCAGGCATTATTTTCTTCGACACCTTTTTAACTATACTGCTACAGACCGACATGTTGTCTGCCTCCCCACATACGTGTCACTATCTTGCCATAAAACGTCGAGGATAGAGAAATGTCAACGCATGCAACCAGGTACAAAAATTGTAGTCCTTAAAAATTCTAAGAAATAAAATATTACCCATGCAATATTTCTGAAGCCCCCTCTGGCATTCACCTAAGTAGCTTCTGTAACATATCTGCGCAGCTCAAAATGTATGTTACTCAACAACCATACTTAGCAGAGAACTGCCCACAGTTTTATTTTTGTAAGAATTTCCAAGTTGTATATATTTCTGCATAGATTGCGCATTTTTACTCTCTTGCTTAAGGTTTCCTACGTGGGCACCATAGTGCAAGTTTTTCCCTAATATCATTAAAGAAATGAGTTTCGTGTTTACCACCTCCCCTACAGAAATCCCAGCTCGGGGCAAGAGAGATGCCAATAGGAATACGCTTAGGATTTTACCAATGATTTTGGCAATGTCTTTTTACGCCTGGTGAAACATGTGCACCAACTAGTTAGAATTGTCGTTTCAATAAAGCTGAAATTCCGCCACAAAAGGACTTTCCTGTATCGTACTGCCACTTTCGCGTTCAATGATGGCAGAGTGAAGTGCGGAGAATTGTAGAATAAATCGTGTCTTTGACTGCAATCTACAATTCACCTTCATACAAATCAGGCACGCGTCCCCTTTGTCAGCGCACTAGTCCTTTACTTTCTCACTACTTTGGGGATGGCTTCCCTGCAATATCGTGAAAAAGAGATGTGTAGGAGCATATTTTTGAGCTTTAAAAACAGGCAGACGTAGCCATTGACTTTATTGTAGCATAAAATAAAGTAGGGGCGAAGAAGGGTGGGAGCCTTGGGCATCCTCCATCCATAAATCAGTCAAAAGACAGTGAGCCCTGGCGACGTCTTCTAACATTAGTACTGTGTTCGGCTCAGTCTCCAGGGCGGAGATTAGCAATCTCAAGTCCCACAAACAGTTCATGGCGGGATGTTTATTTTTAGGCCACGCTGATAGAATATGTGGGAGGCTAGCACTTGAGGAGCAAAATTTTCACTTGTCTTATAGCTCAGTGTGCTAGCGACGATATACCATGGGGTTCGATAGGGTGTTACACAACGGATCGCCACTCATCTAATTTACCATGTGCGGCCGGGTATTTTGAGAGGAGCAGTCGCTGGTGGGCAGAATAGGTCTCCAAATAGGTCTGTCTGCCTCTCTGTCTGCGTACGTGTTTTGTGCGTGCGTGCGTGTGAGCGTGTGTAGAAGTAGTTATATCACATCTCCTTACTAGAGACGCTCAAGGGGAATTTCCTGTGAGTATATTAGGGCATGCGTGTGTGAGATAAAACTTGGCACCAATCATCACACTACACGCTCTTGCCGATGTCTTCATATTATATTAACCCTGAGTGTTTGCAGTGTCTGTGTCTCTCATTGTTGCGACTGCTCAACAACCGCTATATTTAAGGGGCACTGACACAAAAATCTTGCATCTTGGTTTTTTGGTTGCAGTAAATAGCTAATAGCCTACTTATCACATGTGAAACCTAATTTCCTTCAGTGTGGGACGGTCATGAAATTAAAGACGTTTTCAATGCGGCAACTCGCAGTTTAGGCTTCAGCGGGTGCCGCGAAACGTGATTTTTGCATACACAAAGCAGCCTACGTGACCGTAGTATGGTGCCACGCTGCGCCACCAGGCCCAGCGGGCGCGAGCCTACTGCCTCCGAGAATGGAAGTCTCCGTCGAGGGATCAGCAATAGACCCCGCGGAGCTGCTGAAGCCCGAATGGCAGCAGATCCGCCACAATATCAAGAACCTCTCCCGACAACCGGAGACGCGTAATGAGCCACGGCACTCAAAGAACGACGACCCCCTCAACAGCGGAGAAGACCAAGACCCCCGCCTCCAGAGAGTCCACTGCCTGACAACGATGTAAAGATAATCCTCCGCCCTCAAGGTGGACTGGCCCTCCACATGATCCCGGCCGCCACGCTAGCGGACTACGTTTTGAAGCAGGCCGGCGGACCACTACCCAACGAGGACCAAGTCAGAATCCATCACAAAGCCAACTTCATAATTGTCAAGCACTCCATTTGAGGAGAATGAGACAGCGCACAATATCCCTCGGCATGACCCAGTTTCAACTGCCCAACGGACAGTAACACCATGTTGCAACCCACATTTCCCCCCCCCGCCATCCCGATACCGCGGTTGGAGAATATTCACCGTGCCAGAAAACGACACTCAGGAAGAAATTATGGCACAGCCTCGTATCCTACAAACCACGACCTCCCACATACTAGACGCCAAGCGGCTGAGGAACTCCACCCTGGTCCAAGTGCTGTTCCAGGGACCTCACGTGCCATTCTGGGTCCGCTACAGGGCGGTCACCCTCCGCTGCCAACCCGTTTAAGCGAGAAATCAGAGGCCCTGCTTCAACTGTTGGCAGCCGGGCCATCGAAAAGACGTCCTGCCCCAACCAACCACCAACCCAAAGATGCCCCGCGTGCGGCCCTAGCCCAAGCCCCGGAAACAGCACCCGTGCCAAACCGAACTGTATCCTGTGCGGAGAGGCGCACCCAACGGGAGCCGTGGGTTGCCCCCGCCGCTTCCAACCAAGGCGTTAGACCACCACACATCAAGAACGAGACGCCGAAGGTATTAACCAACAATCAACATAGCAGCACCAACCAAGGCAAACCACTCCAGACAGAGGGGACCGCAACCCACAAGACTACCAAACCCCCCGAGAAGACGACGCAGCCACCACTGGGGGCAAAAGCGGAGTTACATCCAAGTTCTCAAAGGAGGCGACCATGCACCGCAACAATGGTTACACCAGCACAGACGAGTACCCATGGCCTTTTCGATCCCAACTTCACCCCTCCTCCCCTACATACTATACCCCCCACAGCTCAGGATAGCAAACTTGATCTTATTCTAAAAGAGATGCAAAATATGCGAGCCGACATAGCCCTACTTAGAAGCGAGAACGCCCAACTGAGGGGCAGAGAAACAGAACCTCTAAAGCGCAGATAGCGAAGCTGACAACCAGCAACGCCCGCGGAGACAGAACCCACCCCGCCCACCCCTTAAGCGCAAAAACATGAGAAAGCCGGCGACTACCCCGAAATCCGACGACAACAAGGTCAGAGTAGACATGAAGAACTCAAACAAGAAATGCTTCGATCACTTAACGCCACTCTAAAAGTATCCATAACGGCCCTGCGCGCGGAACTACTTGGTCTGGCGAGCGCGGAGGCACCGGCAAGCAACCCAACCGACCCAGGCAAGCATGACCCCTCTACCAATAGATATCGAGCAAGATGCCGACTTCTAGACAAATCACCATATGGCAGTGGAACTGCAGGGGCTACAGAGCTAAGAGAAGCCAGCTGCAAGCCCACTTGTCCACGCTAAATGAACAACCCGACGTCATAGCATTACAGGAGACAGGACCCCCAACACCAAACTTCTCAACTACACAGCACACACACACCCCGATCACCCGCAACTAGCTTACACTCGTAAACAGAAACATATGCACGTCCACTAGCGAAATCACCAACACAAATATACCGCACATATTCACCACTCTATTGCCAGTCAAGAAAGGACAACAGCCGCTCCACGTGCTCAACGTTTACAGCCCTCCAAAACAGACGACCCACAACTTCAAGCCCCTCCTGCTCGAAGCCCTGAGAATAGCCGGACAGCAACCCCCTGATAATAGTAGGAGACTTTAATGCTCCACACGAGGCATGGGGATACCATACGACAACAAGCAAGGGCAGGAAACTAGAGGAATTAATGCTGACTTTGGGCCTCACTATACACAATACGCCAGGAACCCCAACCCGCATCGGCAACAGCGTACAAAGGGACACAACACCGGACCTAACCCTAACGCACAAAATAGTAGCGGGAAAATGGAGGGTCACCTCTCAAAACTTTGGGAGCGACCACCACATAATAGAATTAAAAGTCAACTACACGACGCGGCTGGCACATGAGCCACCAAGGAAACCCCTCACCAACTGGGATCTATTCAGACAGAAATGTGCGCAAGTGGAACCACCCAAATAACTTACAGAAAGCAACATCAGAGAATGGACGCAGAACATTCTAAAATGCAAAGAAGGCAGCGACGCACCAATAGACCCCATGATCCCGGCCCCGTACGTCGATTCTAAGCTACAGCACATGTGGGACGCGTATCGCAGCATCGAAGCGAGATGGAAAAAACACCGGCACAGGAAAGCACTGAGAAGAAAGCTACAGAACCTTAAGATAGCAATAGCCAAACACGCAGACTACCTGACGCGATTACAGTGGCTCCAAGTGTGTGACGAAATGCGCTGCACACTATCGATGAAGCGCACGTGGGCGATCCTACGGAAACTAATCGACCCCAGTAACAACAAGACAGAATCGGCCAAGAAGATCACGAAACTTATACAAGATTACCAGGGCTCGGAATTACAAATGCATGGGGAGCTTATTAAACTATACGCAACGCAAAATGATAGTGCGCGCTCTCCCCCTCCGCATTATATGGCGCGAGCAACGAAATGCTAGACGCCGAATTCACATTCGAAGAGGTGCACGCCGCCATTAGAGAACTCAGAAGAGCGACCTCACCTGGAGAAGACAAGATATCCAACAAGATAATACGACATCTAGAGGAGACGGCGATTCAGACTCTAACAGACTACTTTAACAAGGTGTGGCGGGAGGGGGAAGTGCCCCCTGACTGGAAGCACGCTAACATAACACTCATTCCAAAGCCAAGCAAGCAAATAAAAATAGAAAATCTCAGACCAATATCGCTTACGTCGTGCGTGGGGAAAACTCATGGAACAGGTCGTGAACTCCCGCATAGTAGATTACCTCGAGACGAACGACATGCTACCACACAACCAACTCGGTTTCAGACCAAGGCTCTCCACTCAGGACGCACTTCTACAGATTTAACATGACTTATTGGACCACCCACCGAAAAAAGACAACGCGGCCATTTCAGCCATTGACCTCCACAAAGCCTTTGATAACGTCTCGCACAAGGCAATACTCACAGAAATCTCCACGCTCGGGCTAGGAGAAAGAACATTCGCTTATGTCAAATCTTTCCTCACAGGCCGGACGGCCAGGATGAAGCTAGGAAACGTCCCAAACACAGATCTTCAAGATGCCAGACAAGGGAACCCCCCAGGGAGCCGTAATTTCGCCTTTGCTCTTCAACCTCGCAATCCGACCGATGGCCAAAGCATTATACAGCATCCCAGGACTAAGATCTACTATATACGCAGATGATATCACCCTTTGGGTTAACCGGGGCAGCGACGCCGGCATCGAACAGACACTAAGGACAGGCGCCGAAATAATCGCGGAACTCGCAACCAAGGCGGGACTCACTTTCTCAACGAAAAAATCCGAACTGATGATCCTTCATCCCCCCAGGACGAAACCGGCCACCCAACCGCCCATCAAAGTCGACATCGGAGGACAAAACATACCCACGGTCTCAAGCATAAAAATACTAGGACTACGGATACAGGCCACACGGGGGACAACCGAGACAGTACGCGTCGTACGATCACACACGATACAAACAATTTCCATGCTAAGAAGAATAACCTCAAGGCAACGTGGCCTCACAGAGGAAGAGAGACTAAGGATCGTACAAGGCTTCGTAGTCAGCAGATTCAGTTATCACCTGCCTTATGTGAACTTAACCCAATCGAACAAAGATTCGCTCGATGCTCTACTTCGGAGAGCCTACCGCACGGCCCTGCACATTCCCCACTCTGCTTCAACAACCAGACTTGCGAACCTGGGCATTCACAATACCGTAGGAGAGATAATCGATGCCCATCGGACAGCACAGATACACAGGCTGGCGCAGACCACGACGGGCAGGTCCATACTGCAGCGGATCCAAATTCAACCGCCCAACACCGACTCCACTCCGGCCAGGATACCAAGAAACATCCGAGCCCTAATCAAAGTCAAAGCTATCCCCAGAAACATGCACCCGACCTTCCATGCGGGAACAAGAGAGGCACGCGCGCAGTACCATTCGCAGCACTACCCACCAGACAAACACACCGTGTATGTGGATGCGGCACGGTACCCCGCCAGAGCAGCCTTCGCAATCGCAGGCATCGCCTCCGCCACAGAAACGCAACCAACAATCAAAGCCTCCATCTGTACGGCAAACCCCACCACTGCAGAAGAAACGGCCCTGGCTCTCGCCATAACCAAGACGCCAACACCGACCGCCGTCCTGTCAGACTCATAAAAGGCACTACGCAATTATGAGGAGGGCAACATCTCAGCCTCAGCCCTAAAAATTCTCGTGAAAAGACCTCCCGACCAGCCCGTGATACTGCTGTGGACCCCGGCTCACACTGGCGTGGAAACCAACAAGGTAGCTAACGAACAGGCCCGAGCATTTATACCCCGGGCGAGCACTTCTCTTGGTTCTACGCATGGATCCGCACTCGAGTTCACTGGGTACGCCCTCACCACATACCGATACATCACACAGCACTACCGCCTCAGCCGCAGAACACTACCCCCGCCCAACGCCAAACTTACGATAGAGGAAGCACAGATGTGGCGCACTCTACAAACCCATTCCTTCCCACATCGCACGCAGTTACAGCACTCCCACCCACACCTCTTCCTCTCCGCAGAGTGTCCGAGATGCCGCAGCCTCGACACGCTATACCCCTCTTTGTGCGAGTGCCCCGCGAACCCTTACCCCCCTTCCCCACCCCCACCCACTGGGAGCAGGCCTTGGGTAGCTCTTGCCTCGTGGATCAACGGACCCTGATGCAACGGGCGCTGCAGGTCGCTTCGGTTATCTGGGCTGAGGCCACCGCCCCAACCTGAACCCGGTGTCTCACCAATAAAGTGTTTTTCTCTCTCTCTCTCCCCATCCTCGACGTATGTATGTAGCCACCTCTAGTTTAGTTCTTCGGTTGTTTACTAGATGGCGTGGCTACCTCTAGTTTAGTTCTTGGATTGTTTACTAGATGGCGGTACTTGTATACGATGAAAAGATGCGCTTGGATTGTTTACTAGATGGCGTGGCTACCTCTAGTTTAGTTCTTGGATTGTTTACTAGATAGCGGGGAGCGTTGTAATAAAATTCGTTCGCTGTTGGCGCGCGCTCGAAGTCGCCCGATGGATAAGGCTGCAGATGTGCGAGCCCGCGAGGCAGAAGCGCTCCGTGAAGCTGCGCGACGCCGCCGCCAAGATCCTGCCGTACGAGAGCGGGAGGCCGAAGCGTGTC
Organism: Haemaphysalis longicornis; assembly: GCA_013339765.2. Lineage (NCBI taxonomy): Eukaryota > Metazoa > Arthropoda > Arachnida > Ixodida > Ixodidae > Haemaphysalis > Haemaphysalis longicornis. The sequence goes on from CM023455.1 coordinate 29,182,844, forward strand.
GTCTGGCTGCGCGACGACGCCGCCAAGATCCCAGCGTTCGAGAACGAGAGGCCCAAGCGTCACGGCAACGGCGTGAGGACCCTGCCGTACGCGAAGCGGCACGGCTGCGGCGCGAAGAGGATCTCCAAAACGTCAGAGAACGGGAACCGGCGAGAAAGCGCGCGTATCAGCAGGCAGACCCCGATGCAGTGAGAGCTCGTGAGGCGTCTGCAAAACGCATCAGGCGAGCTCAGCCCCAAGGTACCGACGCACGGTTTAAGCGAGACTTTCTAGACGTTACGTTCGGACACAGATGTAGTGGGCGAACTTTCACTGAAGAGTCACGGTTTTACCGATGATTTCCCCCTCAGGAGCTTCGCCCACTCATCATCATTCACCCCGTGGATATGCTGTGAATTTTTTTAATACAATCTGGCATGTTATCATTACTCCTTTCTCATATGTGCTGCCGCGATTTGGCATTGGGTCCCAATTCGTGCTAAGGCAAAAAGCTATCATTCGAGCTGCCTGCGCCATCTGCGCTACGCCACTTCGCGGCGTGCCCGCGGCCTGCACAGTAACCGTGCGGCTCGCTCAGTGCGCTTTTCGTGTCCCCGGCGAGCTTTCACGTCGTGTAACAAGAAGTAACAAAGATAGCCTGCCTGTGATCGTTGTAGAACTTAGGTCGCGGCCAGTTAGCCGATGAGCCAATGAAATCGCGGTGCGTCCGCCACCTCCGCCGCCAACGATCGGATCGTTCGTTGCCTGAGAGCACAAGCTCATACCTCCAGTTGAAGTGGCGAGCCCACTAAAAACGCCTGATGTGCTAAAGCGGCAAACTGCAACTCGGGACGCGTTTGGATGTTGTTTATTCACAAAATATCCAGGGAATGTCGTTTCTGTGAGGTCGTCCGCCGGCTGCTCCTTCGTGTTTCGAACATGTTCTAGGATGTATTTGCCTCTAATATTTCGCAGGTGATATGTGTTCACACCAATCTATCTGCGAAGTTATCTCGCCTTCAAAATTTTGTGACAGTAGCCTTTTAAAAAGAGCCATGAAGACAAAATACATGTTTGGTTTATTGAAAAATTGTCTCGTTGGAATCATACTCATACCACTATTAACACACCCTTCGCTCAAATAAGCTATATCATTAGGAAAAAAGGGAATGGGTTGCGACCCACTAGCTCAGTTCCCGCAACGGAACCTATGATGTTATACCATCCATGTTTGCGATTTGCGGATGCCGTCGAAAGCAACCGCAAATTAGGCAGAGCTTATAAACTTCTATAACGAACTTCTTGTGCTTATATATAGGGCAGGTTCGTTTTACAGCAGTAAGAAAGGTGGGACAAACAGTGAAAGTTGCGAAAGCACATAAAAGCATAGAAGTACCGATGCCTTCTGTTGGTACTGCTCGCACTATGCTTGTTTTAGCTTTCAGAAGTCCGCCGCCTTCAAATTTTATTACACGCACTGGCTGATTGACGTAAGGAAACGATTACTTTCTGCTGTAACAAAAACAATCCAGGTGCAAGTACGATCAAAAAAAATTCCCCGCATTTCCTCGAGGGGAAGAATGTGAAAGTGCGAATGCACGAGTTGAATTTGCGCGGTTCGGTAATGTTCGCGAAAGAGAGATCACACACAGACATACAACTACAAAGAAAGAAAGATGCATTTATTCACAGACACCTATTTGTGTTGTCGTTGTACTTGATTGCTAGAGCGGATCTCAGCTTTGAAATTTCGTGTCAGTACTCCTTTAAGCGGGTGCATTAGCCCTTCTCACGCTCGATTCCTGGCCAATCACCCACGTGGGTATGTGCCATGTCAGCGGCCAGGCAGCGCGCGCCCATCTCCCCCCGTTGCTAGGGAAGACGAGGAGCGCGCGCACCCGCAGCTGTTGCTATGCGGACTACGGCGGCGGACGATTCAGGCTCGCTTAAGAAGTGCATTCGCACTTAAAAGCAAAGCAACGGCAGATATTGGTTTATGCATTAACATGGTAACGCTATCTGGGAAGACGGACGGCAAGAAACGCTGCAGCCGAATCACGCAGTGGATGTTCCTTTGTATAGTCCTCGAGCTTCGCATTTGCCGCGCCAGCTGCCGGCGCATCTCGTCGGCGTTTAAGGGATTTAGCTGCGTGGTTAATAGGATCTGGTCGAGTGTTTCGGTTGTTTCGCTTCTTTTGCATTTCCGCGCATTATAAAACTGGTCATTGTAACGTCTATGAGCAAAAGTACGTTTACGTCACTAAAACTGTCGCGTAGTTTAGACCTGATACTGGCACAGTGAGAGGTTGGTTTCGTTTTGCAGCGCGGAAAAGGAATGCGGCTTTACTTTCGAACATTTACGTCGCATAAAATAATTTTTCAGGAATGTGATTACCCAATCTCGGACAACAACTTATGCCTTTTATAAGAATATAAGCTTGAGAAAATGTTAAATATATTTCAAGGCTGTGCTGCCTTAAAGATGTGCTCACTCACGCCTTATAGCAAGAACAAAGGAAACGTAATAAACCACGGAAAAATAAATGCCAGGCAAGTCCGGAAATAGCAGAATATTTTTATTAGAAATGAAAAAAACGCAGTGCAGCTTGTGATATGCTAACGACATTTGTCGAAACTAAGGCCAGGTAGGACTCACCAGGCCAACTAGGCGGGAAAGGCACTGCAATTTCCCGAGACATGGATGGGCGGAGGTGATGGGAACGCTGTACGCGTACAAATGCACAGCGAAATAAAGCAATGCAAGTTGTAGTATTCACACATAGAAATCTCGCGTTTACTTCCTTTTGATTTTCGATTGAACGAACATCTGATTGGTCAGTAGAAGGATTTTTGGAAGTATACAGAATAGACAGCTCAGAAGCGATGAAAAGTGTCGTTAGAAGAGTTTGGTATCTGATACAACCCGCTGATTTCAGTTTTCTGTTTATCTTGCAGGCTCCCTCTGCCATATGACCACGTTTCAAAGAAGCATTTAGTCGCGGACGCGGATATATACTAAGCTTGTGTCCGCGCTGCTCGCGTAGTATATATGTAGCACATGAATGTTTACTGGAGCTCACCACATGACAAGACGACCCTTTGTAGTGTGCTGATCCCCGAGTACAATTCTGCATTATACTTTAAAAGTATGCATTAGAGGTATGAGTTCTACGCTAGGTAATGTAAGCAGACAACACTTATTTACATCGTAGTGTATAGCTGTAGCATGAAATTTTGAGGAAATGCTGGTTACGGAGACACTATTAGTAAATTTTAGGGCAGTGTATAACTACAATCCGCTTCATGCATACGCCGGTTAAGTGACGGTAGCTTATTACTGCCACATGACGCTAGCTTACCGTGACGTGACGGTAGCTTACATGACAATAGCTTATAACGGTAGCTTACATTATTTTTCGTTGGTTCTTCTATCCGTTATCGGTTATTTCACCATTATTTGTTCGAGATACAGGATTAAACGGCGCGTCAGCTCGAGGTCTTCCTCAGAGTCTCCTGAGACACCTCTATGCGCATCTACCAGCATATTGCTATAGCCGCCACCACCTATGCACACTACCTGAACATGGCGCCTGCTTACACCGCCCCATAGTACAAGTTTTCTCGACACGAGCTAATGGCTCAGTTCTGGCTCAGTCAGTGCCAACACAGCTTAAGTTTCAGCCGTCCAGTGATTCAGAAAGCTTTCAAAATATGCAGGGCGAATGCACCACACTAAGATCGCGTCAAAAATACGTACTCTCGTAAAAATGTCCCATTTGCGATTAGAGTGATGCTCCACATACGCATGGACTTTCAACGCCCACAAACCGTATATCTAAGTCGCGAACATGCGCTAATTCAGCGGCGACAATTCGCAGCGGGATGGAGACTCCCACGGCTGCGTCGGAAACGGCTGCTAGGACGGTTTCAGTGCTCCCCTACAGACAGCACTTGAGGCCTATACGCGCCCTTAAATAGTCCTTGTTGACGTCCCAAAAATGCTAAATAAGGCTGGAGAATCAAAATAAAAATTTTAACCTAAATTGATTAATTTCTCAGCGAGTACGGCCATCTTAGCTGCCGGACACACGCTAGGAGCACTATGAAACACAAAATCTTTCAAATAAAACAAACGTGTATTTTTTCCTCACGGCCCTTAAAAGCCGTGAGTCTGCTACAAACAAGCGGGCCCACTATTTGTCAGTGGCGCTTGCTTAAAATAAACGCCGGAATATCCGACTGCTGTCAGACAGTGTAGCAAATAACAACAAATAAAGACTTGTTTGTACGGATGTCTTCCGAGGTACGAACTCCGGCATATATTTGTCGGTCTGCGTATGCATGAAGCGGATTGTAGTTATACACTGCCCTAAAATTTACTAATAGTGTCTCCGTAACCAGCATTTCCTCAAAAATTCATGCTACGGCTATACACTGCGATGTAAATAGGTGTTGTCTGCTTACATTACCTAGAGGAGAACTCATACCTTTAATGCATACTTTTAAAGTATAATGCAGAATGGTACTCGGGGATCAGCACACTAAAAAGGGTCGTCTTGTCAGGTGGTGAGCTCCAGTAAACATTCATGTGCTACATATATACTACGCGAGCAGCACGGACACAAGCTTAGTATATATCCGCGTCCGCGACTAAACGCTTCTTTGAAACGTCGTCATATGGCACAGGGAGCCTGCAAAATAAAGGGAAAACTGAAATCACAGGGTTGTATCAGATACCAAACTCTTCTAACAACACTTTTCATCGCGTCTGAGCTGTCTATTCTGTATACTTCCAAAAATCCGTCTACTGACCGATCAGCTGTTCGTTCAACTCGAAAATCAAAAGGAAGTAAAGGCGAGATTTCTATGTGTGAATACTAAAACTTACATTGCTTTACATTTTTCTACGTTGATGTCTCAGAGATCCCGACGTTCCAAAACACACTTTTATTCGCGCTCTGCCTTGTAACCCCACCATTTAAATAAAAGAGTAGTATATTACCCATCACCTTAATACAAAATGAAGGACGTTTTTTTAAAAAAAGCTCTAAATAATCAATCTTCAAAATTTTTCCTACCATTTTCACTTGTGCAGCCAACGTCGACTCACTGTAAGTACGCTTGAACATTATTAACCCACAAATTGAAAACAGAACTTACGCGCCCAAGCTAATACCAGCTATACAACTTTCGCATCCCTTTGCACCTAAACACAGCAACTGAGCTGTCAAAAACAAGTGCTTCTGGCTTTAAAATGGGCACAAAACGTGCACCAAAAACACGCACACCGTGCCGAACTATTTCTGCATCCTGAACAACTAATTGATTGTGGGAGTGCAGGGCTCCTTATTAAATTTGCCCACCTGTGGGTGCTTAACGTGCGCCGAAGCTAAACAACTGCTTCAACACTCGTGCCTCTGGGCCATTCATCACAGAAGGTGCCCGTTGGAAGATGATGAGACAAAAAAGGGGAGAAGAGACGAAATCCCTTTGGAGAGGCTGCTGAAGTTCCGTTTACCCTTACAGGGAAAAAGCAGGCGTCTTGCCCACGGGATTGATTTAGGTTGAGCTCAGGCTTCTGCAGCCGTTGTTAGCTTGCGCCTGCGTACCGCTGGTGGGTGCAATGCCAAGAATGTTTTTCTTGTTTTTTGCTGTGGGCATCCTAATCAAGGTGTTTCACTGGGTGCTAAGATGAATGTGAGTTTTTAATCGGGCCGCAGTGTGATGTTTTGCGGGGCAGTACTGTTGTGGATTTAACGTTTATCTCTGGTGTGTAGTGAGAGAATGTTTGAGAAGCACGCTTATACATACAAGGAATTAACTTAAAATTTGAATGCATTTTTAAGTTACCCCTCGCTGCTTTAGCGTGAAGTTTATTTGATACGAAGTGTGCGAGAAGGAGACGAAGACAGCAGCAGGGCTGGTTGTTGGATAAAACAAACAAAGGTGAAATTTTAATAGGGCGCTGCAAAAAGACCATTCATCCTTCAAAATCATGGCCTGTGTTTTGATAAGGAGCGCAGGAATGTGCTAACGGTACGCAAGCCCGGGAAGTTTGTGGGGTATTTGCACTTGTTTGTGTAGTCATCGAAGTCCACGTCGTACACTGCCCAGGCCAGTTTTGCAGGAACGGGAGGCACGAGATGGAAGAATTTTTTCATCTGGGAAGGGATGGAAAAATAAAAACAGTACTTTTAATTGTTTTGCCATCGATTGCGATCGTCAAGAAGCCAATTTATTTTGTGGGCAGTTTTGAAAATAATCAGCACTGCATTGAAACCAAGAATAAAACCATACATTTTTCTGGCCAATTACAAGTGTGTTTTAGATATAAAAATCCAAATAGCTACAAACACCTCTTTTTGCCAAGAAAAAGAAATAATCAGTGCCCCGCAGTTTTTTATGTGCACATTGAAAAGCAGAATTAAGATATATTTGCTCAGTGGCACGAAACTCAATTTTAGTACCATTCACTTTTGCCAAAAACGTTATTTTCTCATGAGTAGTTAGGTTTCCTGTAATTCATGAAGCAAAAAAAAAATAAAATAGTGTCACCACAAAATTAGACATTCTATTACGTCAGCATAACCCCATTTTTAAGGGCAACTTTCTTTTCTATGTAGGGGTACTTGGATCTGGCGAACAAATAAAATTTATCGGTGGCTTTCAGTCTATTACGCTACATAGCTACTTCTGATAGATACACTTATCCCGGGATTGATACGCGGTAAACTTGTTCACCAAAAGTGAAGTTTTTGTTATATTGCGCCCTTGATATACAAAAATATTGGGAGCTATCGTGAGGAATTCGATTTACATCTTCTGTCTTTAATTCGTTCGGGTAATAAATAATAATAATAATAATACTTTTATTACTCGGAACAGGAAAACTGTACAAAGGCACAGGCCTGCCAAAGCCACAGTAGGCTTGAAGGGCAGCGCCTGGCAGGCAGCGGAAATCCGTGCACATAGGCGAACATAAAAGTAACAGAATCAACTATTCAAGATAAAACAATAAAAACCTTAGTTCGAATACAAAGCATTGCGAACTGTAAAACCATTACAGGCTACACTCTTCCACAGAGTGACGGGAAAACAAGCCAACAGAAGTGGGCATCAGCAGGAGGCAGAGTTAGGCAACTTCGCAGCAAAATGAACAACGGCGATTTTTCAGGTTACAACGACTGCTCACTTCAAAAACACTGGGTGGCAATTTTTTGAAGGACGTCGGAACATAGTAGCGCCGCATTCTTTTACCATACCTTGTAAGACATCGTGGTACCCGATACAGGTCTCTTGGTCAGATACAAGTGATACGAACACTACACTACTAGCTGCGGCATTCGGCGCTCGGGAAATGCGGTAAAGGTTTTGACATATATTATTGCGTCTTCTGCTGTAGCAGAATTTCAGAGTCCTATTTTGCAGCGTGGCGGTAGGTCTTCCTGGTGCGAAATCAATACCTTTGATTGCAGCGTTGTTGCGTTGTCACAGGCCAGAAGAAAAAAGGTTTCATTTGAACCAGTGTAGATAAAATATCCTGTATTATCAATCCGCACAGGCTCAGTGTGGTTCTCCACACATATCTGTAGGATAGACGGAGGTCGTGAAAATATAAGTGCGCACAAATATAAAACAGCCACAACGGCTTAAAAGAGCACTCCCATTGCAAAGTTTTTCCTCGGAACCCTGCTGTAAAGAACAACGTTTGAAATATAATTTACAGGGAGCAATTTCAAGTACACGATCCGCAGGTTTTTAACGGAAAGCGTGCGATGACCATTAGTGAATAAGAAATTGGAGAAACTGCTCCTGTTCGAGCAAAAGTGTTATATTTCGTTATTACTAGCCATTATTTTTACTACAGACGGTTTTCTCATCCTTCCCTAAGATGTTAGAGCAGTGGAAAACTGGCTGTAAATTGCCGATGCACTTCTAGTGGACATTTTGGATGTCCGATTACAACAACGAGTTAGGATTGTCTCGGTGACTAAGAGAATGACCTTTAATATTATTGATGAGCTTTGCCTGCAAACGTTGTGCGACGCAATATGGATTTTGCCAGCGCATCCATCGAGGCCCTAACTTGTCAGTTCCAAAGGCAATCTTTACATTGAAGCTTCGTCTTTCTCCGTGATCTGTTTGACCTTCCTTCACTGCGTAGGTGATAGCCTGTGGTCAGTGAGCAGTTGTCATATAGTCCATGTCTTCGGAAAATAAATGCTTTGGGAGATCTAAGCATAAACTCCATACATTTACAGAGCGGCATCGCGACAAAATACAAGTGTATTTGTTTTGAAAACTAGCTCCTTAGCGACACACTCAGCTTCGTTCCGGTCATGAACGACGTTTTTTCAAGCCAAAAGACGCAAGAAATATTGAAAATTTGAATTTTGTCATGAAATCAGGTAATACGGAAACGAAAGACGTGCTGTGGGGCTCCTCTAAAGGTGTAGTTATCCGTGTGTTAGCTCCACGTGACCATCTAAATGACACCATCAAACAAACCTTGGGCTCTACTGGAATGTCCCTGTGATTATTCTTGGCGGTGGCTCATTCGCGCCGCTGCCAGTCGCACAATGATTCTGTGACGAAATAAAAAAGTGGCGGGGCGGTACTCACTGCTCCACATGTTTTCTTTATTATCTTTATTATTTATATGAAGTTTTCAATCAAATTGATATCATACTTCCCGCACAACGCTGTCTTTTTTACCAACCAAAATTGTGCTTTCCCTTCATCGCGCTCCCTAATTCATCACGAATGTAACATACTGTTGAAAATTTTCTTCAGTGAAGAACAAGCCTTTTACAAGCATTGAAGACCCCTTAATAATAACGCAGCGTTTCCAGCGGTCCAAAACCGATTCAAAACAGCTGGAAATGACTGAATGGCTGATTTTTAGTATAGTTTACCGCTCCGCAAACGGCCCGAGCAGCGCCAGCGTACTGATAATCTTTCGAAGCACGTAACACAATCTGCGCTTACATTTCCCGGTAAACATGACCATGGCTTACAATAGAGAAACAGAGACCACCACACTATCGTATGTAGAAAAACATTCACAATCCATTCGTGAAGAAAGGTCACGGAAGCTCGAAAGCGAAACGTGCCTGCCACCTTTCATGTAGGTCCGTCCAGTCGATAGTCAAACCATTATACAACCAAATCGCAAACGAACAAAGAAATCATGCTACAATTTTTCTCGCACTGAACGAATGCATCTACACAAACTCTACATGTAGACAGATAAGTGGCTTATGAGATAAATGTATACTATTGAACTCCTTCTGAATTATCAATGCGTCTTTTGTCTTTTGTGGAAACCATTGGTTTCTTTGCGATTTTCCAGAAACCGTTTGCGCACAATGGAAGCAAGTTTTCTGCACGCGCATCGCGTCCAAGAAAGTTTTAAGAGCTTGAAGAATTGCTTTAGTTTTTTTTGCTAGAACGCCATCAGTTGAAGTTAGAAAGCTTTCGCATAAAAAGAATCCCTCCTGAGAGTAGATATCATGAATATATATTAATAAGGGCCCCAGTGGGGAGCTACAAAAATGTGGTAAACTAAAGTCGGTGTATAAATATTGGCCCAAAATAAAGGCACTTAAATGCATTAACTATTCATCAGAACAGTTATACAAAGCAAAATAACGAGAAGACAGAAAAGGAAGCAGGTGGAAAGTCATGCAGACAATTAGAGATTATTGGCTGAGGAGAGATAACAATAATTTTCTAGATTTATCAGGATTGCTTTCTTGAACAACAGAATTTGGCAGCTTGTGCTATTCTACCTGTTTTATGAACCGAATGGCGTCATTGTACGTAACGTTTTGCCAGGATACAATGCACATTCCGAACGTTAAAAACGATAGTTCGAACAAACCTTTCAAGTTCAATTCCTACAAATGCACACTCTCTTCTTTGAACTCCAGAAACTACTGTCAGCTTTCGTCAACTGTGAGAAAGCATACTTGCCTGAGCGTGCTCTACTGGCGTGAAATCACTTGACTCCCAAAACCCGTCCTCGTTAAACTTGACGCCATCATTGTTTTTGTCGCTGTAGATACCTTTGGGTTTGTTAAGTCTCCAATAGATGCAGGACATGGTAAATGAGACAATCACAGTGGAGTTATTTCGAAATTGGGCACTCGCTATCTCTTCGGCAATGACTTTCTGAAAAAGAAAACATCAGAACAGTTTTCCTGAATATTTTCCGATCTGACTTAAAATGCGATAACACTGAAACTATATATATTTCTTTATTGTTTTAAGATAGCTTCAGTTTTGTCTACAAAAAGTACATATCATTTGTAACATAAAAGACGTTCAAATTGGCCTTGTTAAAAATGAAGCTTGCAATAGGACTTTTTACAGAAATTAGACTAGAATAAACTTGTGCAAAGAAGACAAAAAATAGAAATTTCCACCAAGCACCCTGGAGGGAATAACAACACTTTTGTTAATGGCTATTTGTTGGCATGTGCTCCGTCGCCTGCTATAGGTATTGAGGGTGATACTGCATAAAAAAAGAAGGGATGAAGAGATGAAGCACGGTCGCTCGATGGAAACAAGGTCGGGTCTGCCGAAACAAGCCTCGGCAATGGGCGAGCGCGTGACCACGAAGTTTCAAGTTGCGGGCGCTACTTTCTGTGTGGGCGCCCCACATCGGTGACTGCTCACCGGGTCCCGTTTCAGAGCGCCTTCGGAGTGGCCGGCTCATGCCGCATGAAAGCAGCTTCAACGAACGCGCTTTGGCGGGTATGTAAAAACTAATGCTATTACCAGTGCCCGAAATGGTGACTCTGCAATCTTTAAAAAAGAGGTCTTGTGGAATGCCCTCTGCAAATGGTAATCGTGGTTTACGACGGCTGCGACGGTGACGCCACCTCAGCAGCCGTTCAACGGCCAGGCAGTGCTTGGGAAAACGCTTGTGCCGCCTCGTGCAATGCCAATTTTGTTTAAAAATTTGTTTAGGTGTATGCTGTGACACGGCTGCTTGATGTCCATCGAGCGGCCGTGATGCTGAAATGAAACCATGACTGCTGGCATTTATTACGCTAAATATTTTGAAGCTCACACGCGTAGTTTCAGTTGTCTAGAGGCTAAAGCTGTCTCGCCGTTCAAGTTAATATGGCTCATAGATCCAAATATTATGTATTTGGATAATATTTGGATATTATAATAATTATTATAATATTTGGATTTGGATAATAACACACTGTCTTGCAACACGACCTTTTCGACGCTCGTGGAAAACCATAGCGAGTGGAAAACAAGGCACTGTGTTACGTTTAAAGTGACGACGAGAGGCTTTTTTTGCTTGGTTTTACGTTGAAATTGAATATATGAACCTCAAATACCAGGGCTCGAGCGCAGTGTCCCACCAAAAAGACCCACGTCATCGTCCTGACAATAAAAAGTGTGGTCAGTAGAGTGCATACATTTTCGGTAAAGTGAATCAAGTCTAAAATTTCCAATAGGTTTTTATTTGCTCACATATACAGTTACACCCCTCCTCCACCTTCTCCCACACACACACACACAGTCAAATGAAATACCGAAGTTACAGAAAACGTTATTCCGCCGCGGTGGACCAAAGAACGTGGGTTCGAATACAGGCCGCAACGGCTGCTTTTCTGAAGGCGGTGGAAAACGGAAACTCGTGTTCGAGATTTCGGCGCACGTTAATGATCCCCAGCTGGTCGAAATTAAACAGGAGCCTTCCAATACTGCGCGCCTCATCGTCTGTGTAGCTTCGACGCGTTAAACGTCACAATCAGTAGAAATACAGTAGTTGTCATTCCGCATAGAGATTTATTTATAAATTTTAAAATAATGAGACTTCTCAGCCATCAGCGGCTTTTGGTATTTAATGGCTGAAACAAACATGTTGATCACCGAGCAGCAGTATTCAAAGGCGCCAAATCGTTCCGTGTTTGTACAAACACTCATTTGAAAGATAAGCGTAAAGTGCCTTCTTAAAACCTGGTGGTGTGATTGACCGTGTTCTCCAGGGGTATTGAGCTGTCACTGAACGTCTCTAAATACGTATCATTTGTCGACGCACTCGTGACTGCTTCGCTTCTCGTCGACCCCGATTGGCCAGTTTAAGATTTCAACCAATTACTGTGACAGGTGATGATGACTAGCAGCCTGAATATTTGGTTTGGAAGAGCACTTTTCTATCAAAAGCTGGCGGTGATGCGCACTGAATTCCTTGAAACTGTTGGAAGCATATTTCATGATCATCATCATAATCATCATATTCAGCAGACTATCTACTCCCACTCCAGTGCCGGCCTCTTCCGTTATTCTCCAATTACCCCGGTCCTCTGCCAACTGTGACCAATTTATCACTGCAATCTATCACTGCAATTTATCACTGCAATCTGATCTGCCCATCTGACGTTCTGCCGCCCCCTGCAACGCTTGCCTTCCTCTAGGGATCGACTCTGTTACCCTTAATGACCAATGGTTATCTTACCTCCGCATTATATGCCCTGCCCACGTCCATTTCTTCCTCTTAATTTCTGCTAGCATGTCCTTAATACCTTTCTCCTAGCAAGTCCTTATTTCTGACATAAAAAAATTCTTCATCTTTTTCTATGACCAACCAACTCCTCCCCTTTGCTTTCCGACGTTTTCTTGACTGCCAACCCTTATTTTCTTCTTATTTCACACAGCCCCTCATTTCCCATTTTCTGATTCGCCGCATGCTTAGCGAGGCCCTGTGTTCTGGCAGTCTTGGTTGCAAAGAGGGCTCAACGCTGGTCGACCACTCTCGAAATGTCGTAAACGCCCGAGTCACGGCCCTGGGTTTGAAAAGAAGATCCCCCTCACCCCGTGCTGTACGAGTGGAGCTGGCTACCACCCCGAAGTGCAGGAAACAAAAATACCTTAACATAAATACCCGACAAAGTGGTGGGGACACAGCCCCGCCAGTAGCGTAGTGGTTATCGCACATGACCGGTGTTCTGGAGGTCGGCTCGGATCCCAACCGGCGGGAATTTTTTCACCACTCTGTCTTACTGAAAAAATTCTTCATCTCTTTCAATGACCCACCACCACCTCCCGTTTGCTTGCCGAGGTTTTCTTGGCTGCCAACCAATATTTTCTTCTTATATATATATATATATATATATATATATATATATATATATATATATATATCTATATATATATAGTAAAAAATGGGTATATACCTAAAAAAATTCCCCGCATTTCCCCGAGGGGAAGAATGTGAAAGTGCAAATGCACGAGTTGAATTTGCGCGGTTCGGTAATGTTCGCGAAAGAGAGATCACACACACACACAACTACAAAGAAAGAAAGACGCATTTATTCACAGACACCTATTTGTGTTGTCGTTGTACTTGATTGCTAGAGCGGATCTCAGCTTTGAAATTTCGTGTCAGTACTCCTTTAAGCAGGTGCATTAGCCCTTCTCACTCCCGAGTCTTGGCCAATACCCCACGTGGGTATGTGCCATGTCAGCGGCCAGGCAGCGCGCGCCCATCTCCCCACGTTGCCAAGGAAGACGAGGAGATTCCTGGCCAATCCCCCACGTGGGTATGTGCTATGTCAGCGGCCAGGCTGCGAGCGCCCATCTCCACGTGCGCGCACATCGCCGGTGGACGCAGGTTCAGGGTCGCTTAAGAAGTGCATTGCACTTAAAACTATTTATTGGTAGACGTCTCGATCGGATGCCGATCTTTCTCAAGACTTGAGAAAGATCGGCATCCGATCGAAACGTCGACCAATAAACAGTTTTGTTAGAAGCTATACCCATGTTTAGCTGTTTGCTACGGCAACCAAAGACAGCCCTTCTCATAAATATATATATATATATATATATATATATATATATATATATATATATATATATATATATATATATATATATATATATATATATAGAAATAAGGGTTGGCAGTCGAGAAAACCTCGGAAAGCAAAGGGGAGGATGTGGTAGATCATTGAAACAGATTAAGAATTTGGAAAGAAAGAAAGAAAGTGAAGAAAAAATGCCCGCCAGGTGGGATCCGAACCCACGACCTCCAGAATACCGGTCTGGTGCGATATCCACTACACTACCGGCGGGGCGATTTTCCCATTCACTTTCTGGGGTATTTATGTTAGGTATGTTTGTTTCCTGTGCTTGGGGTGGTAGCCAGCTATATATATATTATATATATAGCTGGACATGGAGTGTAAGTTTCTGTGTCTTTCCCAAAGGCTGGCAATGCTAGCCACATGGGCTATCTGTCGGGCTTTGCAAACTAGTACGCACATCTGTGGAGAAATCCCTAGGATGCAGCATAACCTTTGTAGGCTTTTTTGTGACGCCATGTTTTTTACGTATTCGAGACGGCCAGCTCAAATAGTGTGCAGAAGCAGGACCGCAGAAAACCCAGTCTTAAAATGTCACCGCGAACCATGCATCGGTTTTGTTTATTTGTGTTTTGCTTTTGCCGCCCGGCGGTGTCTGTCTGTGTTATACGTGTCGTCTGTGTGCCAAGAGAGGCCGTTCTTTCTGTGCCGCACGTGTTACCTCTTCAGATAGGGAGAGCGTTCCGAACGAATCTGAACAGCCCAGAATAATCTTCGTTGATCTACAGTGTTCTGGTTACAATTCGACTATTCAAGAAACCCTGTCTCTGAGTGACAAATTCCCACTGCGCAGATGCCGCGGCATTCAAATCGTCGACCATCGCCTTGCCACGTCAGTTTGTTGATTGCTGCTTCCCCGCTTGAGTTTTTAGGGGAGCACACAAGTTCGCTCCAATAAACTTGTTTTCCTTGAAGACAACCGTGTCTTCTCTGGCTTTGTGACATCAGGTAGAGGTGCGTGGTACATGCACCATAAGCCCTCGTCAATCCCACAAGCTAGTCCAACTATTGTCAGCCGGCGACCGCAAGGTCTTCAGCCAAAGTTTGGACTGGTTCCGGATAAAGTCAAGAAAAAAGATGCGGTGGAAACCATTATGATCAACGCAGGCAGCATCACCAGCGCTACTAATCCTGCCCTCGTCCTTCAGCTACCCAGGGAGCACAGATCATGCCATGGGTCACCTTCTGGGGATCCCGAAGACAGCTTGGAGCAAGTCGAACGGGTCAGGCTCTTTAACTGGTTGGACGAAGCGGAGACACTGAGGCAAGTGTTCGTTTACCTTGAAGACTCGGCACGGATCTGGTTTGAAAACCACGAAAGCTTCCTGTACTCTTGGAACGATTTCAAAACGCAAATTTAACGACCTTCATCACGGTTTTGCGATAAGAGCCGGTTGAGGTGTTGCTGCAAACGCGGACACAACACTCAAACGGAAGCGTTGTTGTGTTTGCCGAAGAGATGAAGAGGCTTTTCAAACGTTCTGAGCCGTGAAGGGCGGAAGAAAAGAAGTTACGCTTCTTGATGCTCGGTGCGAAGGAGGAACAGTTTGCTGGACTTGTCCGCGTCCCTCCAAAAACCTGTCGCCGAATTTGTGACCGAAGATAGCACAATTGAGAAGGCCCTCGAAATGCGTACTAAGCACTATGACCGCAACTTTGTTGGCGCGGCCAATACGAACTGCGTCGACAGCAAGCAGATTTCGGCAGACAGCCTAGGCGAGACTATCCGCGCAGTAGTGAGGGAGGAGCTACGGAAACTTGTCGCAACGTCGCCGCAACCCCAAGTCACTTCCCTTAAGCCTGGTTTCTTTTCAGTCCGACAGAGCCCGACACCGCCCGACTGGGCCTGTCGTGCTCTGTCGGGGAGGCCCTGTCGGGCCAAGTTGGACGCCGAGGCCGAATTCGCTCGGCGAGCGAATTCATCCGGCTGAGCCGTCCGGCTGGGCCAGCCGACTCGAGTAGGCTCCGCCCATCGGCCTTCGGCAACATGGCGGCGGCGAGGTGCGGGGACGGTGTACGTCGCACAACTTGATTGTGATATCAAAAACGACAACGACTTGCAGAAGTTACGACAGACCACCCCGGTCCTGAGTCGGTACTGCGATACGCGTTTATCGTTGGTCTATTTCAAATGTTCGCGCTTTGTGTGGAGCCGAGGCAGAAAAGGCACCAGTACCAGCGTCTGCAGAGTGGTGCGCCGTGTTTTCGTTCTCTATCAAGTGTGTAGAGATACGCTCGTCACGCTCATCGCTAGCGCGAGACGACCGATAAGTCCAAATTCATCGTGGCCCCGCTCTCGCGCGCTCCGAGCTGTAAAGGTCTGTCTCCGCGCTTGGATCATCGATAACGTTCAAAATATGGTCACTGTGAGTGAAAGCAACGCGAAGTGGCGGTCAGCGCTTGTGTCGAGTGCAAGTTTTTCATATCAAGTGTGTACGCCGTGCTGTTATCGGTTTGATGTGTCGAAGTTCGGCTCTCGCGATCAGCCGTGTGTGGTACGTCGCAGTTCTCCCGGAGTTGAATGTGTGTCTGTGAAGCTGCGGCGCCGCTAGCTCCGATACTGCAAGGAACACATCGCACCCGAGGGGTGTACCTTTCACATAACTTTCCCGTTGTATATCTGCACAGTTGGTAGCGATGTGTGGCGGTGTTTGTGCGTTTTGAAATGTGAGGGTGTTCCCAGTGCTTTAGTGCTGCTGGTGGACTGCAGCGTTCCCAAATCAGCGTTGTGAGTGCTCCGCTAGTTCGCCTATTCTAGTGGCCACGTGATGTGGTGGCAAGTGTGCTTTGTGCAGCAACTGCAATGTGTGTCCAGGCTGTGCTTTTTTTTTCGCGTTCAGCACTGCCTGGTTACGTGATGTGTGCTTCATGCAAGAAGCTTTTTCCGTTTGGGACTAGTTTTCGTGGTCATTTCACTTGCAGCTGTTGCTTGTTTACGTATGCCGCATATATGCACTCGGTAAAGCTTCTATGCACCACTATCCGAAAAAGTACCTTTACTAATGAAGCACAGGTTATTGTAATGTAATCATGCAGTCATGACATATTCCTGTGAGTAGTGTGTACACACCGGGTTCACAAAATGGTTTCTATCATAAACCTTTTCAAATGCCCATTTACGCTTTTGTTATAGTTGTTTGCTTTAAGCCACACCAAAGTTGGCTATGTTGTGGTCTTCCCTGAACTCTTAAGATACCAGCACTGTCAATCATCAGTGAACATTCCTAAAGCGGAGTTGGGGGTAATTCGTGTTCCATGGGCGGCACACGTGACTTCTTTTGAGAATCCCTTTTTGCTCCCAACATATCCAGTATCGTTTAGCTTGATTAAGCTCGTCGGATATGAGGAGGTCCCAATTTGCGGCTTTGTTGTTTGGTTCTAGCGATGAACTGAAAAACGCGAGCTGTGACTCTGATTAGCTTTAAGATTTTGCCGTAGTGTTCCAGATCGATCACGCCCGACTCAGTAGGTGGCGATGTTGCCGCTGGCAATGATCCTTGTTTTCTTCCTTTGCCCTAGTTCGATTTCATCGTATATCGCTTTCGGAACCACTCATTCTCAATATGCATGCGGGAAAAATCCACAGTGCTTTGCTCCGCTACAGTGCGTTTTTGGCCAGCGGCATGGCTGGGATGTCGCGAGCTAGATTTTCTCTTCCCGGATAATGTCTACATACGCACTTGTTCGCGAGTCGTTGAATTTTAGTGACTCAGTTTCGTGCGAACTGCTTCCAGCGGCCAACATCTTTATGAATTCAATAGAGTGCCGTTGTTGAACCTGTCCGTAGGTAGATGTTTGATGGCTGTTGCTTGAGGGCTTCCAAAATATAGCCACACAATCGACCAGCGAGCAGGCATGTCACCAGTTCCAGTCTCGCCAGTGTAATTTCCTTGCCTGGTGCAACCCTTTGTTTGCCCACCAGAGTTGTCGATCTTGTACCGTTTTCACCCTCCAGGGTGAGGAAGGGCACCTGCCTCATATGGCATTCGACGGGTATCAGCAGAAATGTGAAAGCAGTCCGTCCTCCCGCCATTTGTTTGCGACCTGTAGTACCGGGGTACTTGAACCTCAGGGAGATAGGGAGTCCATCTAGCTACCTGCCAAGCCGCCGTGCTGTTGGTAGGTAGCGTGTTGAAGTCGATGTTTTTACGCCACACTTCGTGAAACAGGACCTTGGCATCGACAATGAAAAAAGAAAGCCCCCCTCCACCCTCCCTTCCCAGTGGTTCATGTTGAACCTCAGCGCAAATGACAAGACGCAGTACGATAGCAACAGGACACAAGAAGCGCTGCTTTGTCCTGTCGTTTACGCTAGGGTTCAACATGCTTACCAACAATTCCAAGTTTTCACGTTGCGCCCTAGTGGGTCACATATCCAAGCCGTTGTTTGTAGCCTGGGCCAATTTGTAAATGGTTCTACGCCATGAATACAATCCATACATGGAGGGAATGTTGAGTGGTCGGCACACGGGTCCCACGTACGTCGCAAAACCTCCAGCACACCCGACAAATAACCGAGATGCATGGCAGCCCGGGGAGTCAGGTTGAAATCACTGGAATAGCATTTTACTGTATCAAACATTTCAGTTGCATTTTTGTACAGCTTCACGGCACCTTTCTCGCTTCCAGCTCCTATGAGCACGTCATCCGTGTATGTCTCACAGTTTGAGGGTACTGCTCTTTGTTTAAGTGGTGTTGAAGCATTTCGGGAAGTAGAAATGGGTTAGCCATCACTCTGAAAGAGATACGGGTCATACAGCAAGTCAAAACTGGTCAAAGTGGTACACCCGGTTTTGGTATTGCTTGAAACCACAGGAAACGCAATGCATCTTTGTCCACCGGTTTTATGCCAACCTTTAAAAATGTTTGTTTGATATCCGACCCTTGCGCCACTTGGTGTCTTCGGGAGTTCAGCAAGAGGGTGTATGCATTGGGCTTTTGGCCGTGCAGCAATGCTACCTACAGGACGGCCCCGACACCATATCCACAGTTGCATTCTGCCATGCAGGCAGCATGTTTCCCGATGCAAAACGTGGTTGGCGGCGTGGTGTTGGTAAGAACGTTCGCGTGGGCAGTGTTTTTTTCTGCGTGATTCGTGGGTTTGCGAATGCCTTGTCACAAGGAGAAGTCAGCATCGTTTTTGTTTCGAAATTTCGGACTGTGCTGTTCACACTTCCGCAACCGCAGATCCGAAAGCAGGCCGCACAACAAAAGCAAGCGTTTCGCTTTTTTTTTTCTGTTTTGAAGCGGTAGCTAGAGCAGTGCTTGAAGACGATCTGACTTCAGGCAATGAATTCGCAAAGAAGCTATCGATGATGGGTTTAATCAGTACCGAATCAGGCGTGCCTATTTTATTTCAGGTGGAGACGACGGCCATCAAAGCTTTAACCTCATACCTTGCACATGCTTGTAACACGATGTGTTAAGGTAGCCGGCATACATTATCAATGAGGCTAACCCGACTGTGCATCCAGCCGCAGCCTTGTCTACTTCCAGTGTTTTTAGGTGAATACGTGTACATGAAATGCAACCTTTTTTCAGGTAATTGTGGGTATCCAACTCTTTTGTCATCTTCGAGTGCTCTTTAATGCCCAAGCGCGTTCTGTGCATATGCCCTAAAGCCTGACGTTGGCTATACAATTTGACTACTTCAAGAACAGCGCCGAGATGAAGACTTATGGATTGGCAAACTAGAGCAATATGGTTTATCGCTTGTCTCTGCGCTGTTTGCAGTATTCAAAGCGTGTTCTATAATCTTGTTTTGCTGATAATTTCCACCTCGTCTACATAAAAAAAAGCACTTGAAAACTATCGGTGGAATCTTTGTCGACGTGGCTGCACCTAATTTTATATACATATGTCGCGATTGCTTCCCCCCAGAACCTCTGCGTAATTGCTCACCATCATTGGGAGCTTAGGTAGACGTCAGTCATACGTTCAACAGACCAGAACACTGTTGCCAGAGCACGTCACCGTCTCTCGCACTCCCCAAGAAGCGCGCAGCATGCCTGGGTGGCTCGGTAAAGCCAGTGCCTCGTCCCGCACGCTGCCACCATATCAAATATTGTTGCAGCTTTGGGTGGAAAAATTTTCCTAACTCGAGACGCGGTCCTTTGAAGCAACCCAAAAATAAGAAAATCAATGCATGGGGTTCACACGGAGATAGTGCAAAGCGGACTACGTTATCAGCGCCTGTCCAACGGTTAGACAGGTGCGGACAGCAGTGCAGAGAGCACTGTGCCATGTTTCAAGCATGCGACAAAGTGTGAGGTGAAAGCTTCAAGGCCCGTCGTTTCCACTTGGAACAAAACGGGTGCGACAGATTCAGTACTGATTAGTCCCATTATTGATAACTTCATTGTAAATTCGTCGCATGAAGGCGGACTCTCGTCAAGCGTTGCTCTATCCTTGGCTTCGAAGCAGCAAAAAAAAAAGAGCGACACGCTTGCTTTTGCCATGCGGCCTGCTTCGGATCTTTGGTTGTAGCAAGCGTGCACAGCACAGTCTGGAATTTCGACGCAAAAACAATGCTGACTACTACTTGTAACAAGGCATTCGGAAATCCACAAATCGCTCGAAAAAAAAAACGCTGTCCACATGAACCTTCTTCCCAACACCACACTGCGAACCAAATTTCACATCAGGAACGCCACGGCCCATGCGGCAAAATGCAACCGTGCAGATAGCATCGGTGCAGCTGAGCAAATAGCACCACCACGCATTCGAAAGCCCATTGCATACACCGATAGACTGACTAAATCGGAGGTCAGGTTCAGTCCACTTTCAAAGTTGCTGAAATATTTCGGTGAGTTACTGTGCGATGAAACGTCAAAAACCACCTGAAGCTTGGGAGAGTAACGTGCAACAGCCTAGTGCAGCATATCGTAAACGGCATCAGCTTCACTCGTACTGTCCGTAAGTTTTGCTATCCCTAGCTGGTCGTAGTTTCTGATCACAGCATCGGTAGTCCTGACACAATTCTGAGGAGTTTAGAAAGTGCCTTATCAAGTGGTATAGTGACATTGGCTTCCAAGGAAGCGCCTTCTTTTAATGTGCATCCATTTATTTGATGGTCCCGCCAAACACAGAAAAATACAATAGAAGCGTGGAAATTTCTGAAATTTCAAACACTTTGCAAATACTGTTTGCTATTCGATTTGCAGTGCACTTTTATCATTCAAAGTGCTGAATGTTGTCGAGTATTGAAAATTTGGGAATAATTGAGCAGTAAAAGTTGGCTTTGCCGCAACACATTCAAATTTTCTAGCTTCACTGCATGGCATGCCCTCTTTCGTTGACTTTTTGCATCACGCTGAAGTTGTGCAAAAAGCTTAGCACGCGGTCATACTATCACACTTAAAAATAAATGAAGAACTGTACACCAACTGGTAGAGGTTTCAGAAGTGTCAAAGGCGGTGGCGGTCAACACCATTGCTAATGACATCGAGGTTTTCCTGGCTTTAACACACCATTTGCTCACTTCTCATTTTTCTTCCACTCAGTTTTTATGTGTACCAACCTTCAGCCTTTTGTCCACCTGCTTGAGGGTCTAGCTTCATTCAAAAGCAGAAGATCAAAAAATAAACTAAAAAAATCACTTCACCAAGTGAACACCCTCTTCCAAAACGCTTATGCAGAGGCTGGAGCGGCTGCAGAATGCAGAACGCCCTTACTCTATGAAAGAGAACATGTGTCATTTCTTGTGCTACTGCACGCAGCATGGAACCCAACACGAAACAGCGAAAAGTACTCTTGTGCGACTGCTACGAAAACACTTTTCAGAACTGAATCACTTTTGTGAACTGTAGCAGTCATGCTGACACTGCGCTACGGACAAAGGCTCTAGATTGGTCGACGTTCTATAACTTTGAGATCCTGAGATCTGTTATCCTACTACTGCCATTTTTTTCAAATGTTCCTGATTTAATTCATTCTCCCTCTTATTCATTGTTTCTACGTACTCTTTCCACATTTTTTTTTAATTTACTGTGTTCACCCTATCTGACGCAGCAAGCAACGCCATTTGTGGAGCTAATGTCTTCAGTATTCATTTTCCAAATCATTTATCTAACATCCCTATCATCGTCTGGAAGACTCCCGCGCAATTACAGCTTTCAGCCCCATTTCATGCAATAATGGCCTCGGTCTGCCTTGCGTGGTTCTTCCACTACACCATCCCTGTTGCACTAAGCTCATGTGCTTGCGCTTTGTGCATAAAGTAACCGACAGGAGTCCTGAGCTCGAGAATGCCTAGATTGGGCTGTGTGTCGACCTGCCATTCCAGGTGCAGAGGCACAAATGAACGGGTGTAGCACTTTTGTCTTCTGTCTGGCGCCAAGCGTAGGGACAAGTGGAAAAAGGCACTACAACGGTCGGAAGCTGACTGTTTTAGATGTGATTGCAAGAGCGTTTGATTTTATGAGGAGCACTTTGATGGTATTGGCATTATAGTAACTTGCAGTTTTATTGGCAGCGGGCGTGTGTTTTTGCAAAAAGATAAAGCAAGGCGCTGCAAATGAACTGTGTTTTCTACCTCTCAACTGGTTTCATTGATTTGATTGGTTATGGGGTTTAATGCACCAAAGCTAGACTTGGACTATGAGGCGCGCCTTATTAAAGTACTCTGAATTTATTTTGACCTCCTAAATATCTTTAAAATATGCCAAAATCTCTACATGAGCATTTTTGCTTTTTGCCTTTATGGTCGAGTCCCAGTCAGGCTGCACGTGCAATCAAAGCTCCTTTGGAGTTTCTTCGGAGCACAGAACTGGACAAAGTTTTGTCATTGAAAATTTTTGCCGCATCAAAAGACATCTTTTCGTCATCAAGTTTAATTTTGTTTGTTTGCTTGTTTTTCTTCTCTCATTTAGCGTAGCAAGCCAGCCCGACGGCTCGGCTAATATCGCTGGTCTCCATTAAAGTTATTATCTCTCTCTCTCTCTCTCTCTAAGCCATTGTATTGGTGTTGAGTGCATAGAATTACCCGCCGCGGTGGCTCAGTGGCTAAGGCGTTGCGCTGCTGAGCACGAGGTCGCGGGTTCGATTCCCGGCCGCGGCGGCCGCTTTTCTGATGGAGGCGAAAAGCAAAAACGCCCGTGTGTACGAGATTTCGGCGCACGATAAAGATCCCCAGGTGGTCAAAATTAATCCGGAGCCCTCCACTACGGCGCGCCTCATCGCCTGCGTTGCGTCGGCGCGTTAAACCCTACAATCAATCAATCAGTGCATAGAATTTTTACTGATTGCAAGAACATAGTGTATGTGATGATGCTCAAGTATCAATTTATATTTAAGGAACCCAGGAGAAGAAAAATATGAATGGTGCAAAATGAAAGGGTTCAACATGCATGGGACTACTTGATCATTATGAGTTGTGTGCCTATCGATGAAATGTCAATAAACCGTGCTGCAGTTTAGCGTCATCTAGTGCGGATTTTTTTTTCAAGTCTGCATAAACTTAACTTATTGTTGTATGTAATGTTGTTCACTTAAGCTTGTGTGTTTAAAATTCTGTAATACTTAGTACATTTGGTAGCATTAAACAAAGGAACTCATTTTGTTGTCCCTTTACTTGCGTAACTTTGGCCGAAAGAGGCTTCATTTCAAAACAGAAGACCGCGTTATCAGTGGAAATTACGGAAATGAACTAGATCTTGGTAACTCATTGAGGCATCACGGCTCTTAACAAAACGTAGCCAGTTTTGTTTATAACTAAGGCTTATTAATTCATGTATCTATAAATCTCTGGGCATATCTGTTTTTGTACATAGCGGTCTTGTTTTGAAATAAAATTGTATCGGTGAGTTTTATTTTGTGTGGGGTATACACGTCGTGTTCTGCCGTGAGTCTTCTGCAATTAGTGTGAGGCCAATTTTTCTTCAGCACCTCCAGCTACCCTTGTCACTAATTTTTTAAATTTTTATTGAAGTGCGTACCGCGAACCAGAGGCCCAAGAAGGAAGGGCATAATGGTGTGAACAAGATCATAGATGCCAGCATTTCAGGATACATGTGGCAGCAATGAGAAAGAACAAAAGGTTAAAATAAACTAAACATTTGCTGTTATGTATTTAAATTAATTAAGACATGTTCAGGCGTATTTTTCCAGTCGATAATGTTGGGTTTGGAAATGACGGGAGCACGACGACACGGCAGCAGTGGCTTACTGCTTTGTTCGACGCATGGACTGGCGTCAGCACGAAGTACAATTCAAGAAGAAGCTCACACAGAGAGGCTGCCGGCTTATGAAGCCGGCGCACACTACGTCACCGTCGCGTAGACAGTAGCTCAGATCTTATCAAGAGATAGCACCGGGCGCGCGCTACGCTGAACACTGCAAGATTCCGAGCTGCCGGACGTAACATCCCTCCCCTCTTAAGCCAAAAGTTCACATCAACTGTTTTTAAGTGCGAATGCACTTTATAAGCGACCCCAAACCTTCCACCGGCGGCGGCGGCGGCGGCGGCGGCGTCCGCAGTCCTCCTCTCTATATAAAAAAAACAGCATCCGGCGCCAGGTTTCAATCCGAGGACTTTGCGGCCGCAGCGCGACGCTCTACCGACTAAGCCACGGACGCGACGCTGATATCAGTGTTAGTAACGCGCCTTATATCTTAACGCATTCAAACTACGTCGTCAGCGGCGTGCGTTGGCGACTCAGCGGCGTTATAGCGGCTTGATAACTGCGTGGTGTACACGTGATACTACAAACCCGATGGAAGAGATGGAAGAGAAGGCGGCGAGGCGGTGGGCTGCGGGGGCCGAGCGCAAGCGCCGCAAGCGGGCCGACAACCGTGCATTCGCACTTTCACATTCTCCCCCTCGGGGAAATGCGGGGGAATTTTTATTTTCAGCACATGTACAGCATACGCAGAACAACAAAATATGCAATCACTCATTGCAACAAAATCACTCGTACATCAGCCGGTCAGACGGCCGTCGACTCCGGGTACTGCGCCGAAGTGGGGTTGGCGAGGCAGCACGGCTGCGGACAGTTTCTGCACACGAGTCACTTCTGTGATTGTTCTCAGGGAAAGCTACCCAATCAGGTTGCACATCTTGTTCGCTGGTACATTGAGGCACAAAGGTTGCTGCCCTCAAATGATCTGCATGCACAAACCTTATGCGCTGTTGGACACGAACCAGAAATGTGACATCAGACACAACCTTGATCACTTTGCCCCGAAACCACTTGATATTTTCCCCCTCTGACCGATTTCACCATGACCGCATCCCCCACAGAAAAAGCTCTAGCAGCACCGCGACGTTTGCTTGCGGTACTCTCAATCCTTTTCATTTTATCTTTAATTGCTTGAGTCATGTCTGGTTTCAACAGGGAGAGGCCCGTTCGCAATTTCCTACTAAGAAACAGTTCACTTGGTGTCTTTCCAGTGAAAGAGTGGGGAGTCATTCGGTACGAAAAAAGAAAGTTGTCTACCTTGTGCTGCATGCTTCTGCCGCACTCGGTCTTTTGATCAACAAGTAGTTATTTCAACAGAGCCTTTTTTACGGTTTGAACTGCACGTTCCGCGGCACCGTTTGACTGTGGATGGCAAGGCGGTGTCAGAGTGTGCTTTACACCTATTTGCGAAGGAATTCTTGGAATTCCGAGCTAGTAAACTGGGGCCCATTGTCCGTCACCACTTCAACCGGCAAGCCATAGGACGCGAACACAAAGCGGACAACTTCAACTGTTTTCTGCGCAGTTGTGCTGGTCATCAGTTTAACTTCCAGCCACTTTGAGTGCGAGTCAACCATGACCAAGAAGGATTTGCCCTCTTTTTCCGCGAAGTCCATGTGCACGCGCTCCCAGTTGTTCGAACACCACATTCATTGCTGCAATGGAGCGGCCGGGATCGAAGCTCGAACGCTGTCACAAATTTCGCATTTCTTGACACACTCCTCAAGATCCTTGTCGATGTTAGGCCACCACACTATTCCTCGAGCCAACATCTTCATTTTGTTAATCCCAGGGTGCTCTTCGTGCAGAAGGTCTAAGACGTGTTTCCTCAACGAACTGGGAATGACTACGCGGTTGTTCCAAAGAAGACAGTTCATTTCTAAGGAAAGCTCATACCTTCTGATAAAATATGGCTCTAGCGCTTTGTCGACTGCTTTAGGCCAACCGTGCCACGTCATTTCGCGAATCATTCTGAGTTCGTCGTCTTTGTCAGTTTCTTTGGCTACTTCTTTAGCCGTGAGTGGCACGTCTGGGATGGGTGAAAAGTAGTTCACCGTTTAGTCAGTAGACCTCAGAGGCAATGGTAACCGTGACAACCCATCTGCATTGCCAATCGAGCCTCCCTTTCGGTACTCAATAGTATACTGATAACTAGCCAGCAAATTCGACCAACGGTGCAGTCTTGCTGCTGCAACGAAATTTGCGTGTTTCTTTGGGTCGAAAATGTAGGTCAGCTGCTGATGGTCCGTCAAGATAGTGAACATTCGCCCATACAGATATTTATGAAATTTCTGTATGCCGAACACGATTGCAAGTGCTTCTCTTTCAATGTGCGCATAGTTTCTTTCCGCTTGAGTCAATGTTCGAGAAGCGTATGCCACCGGCCTATCTTCCCCGTTTACAACATGAGAGATAACGGCAGCCACGCCATGCGCAGAATGCGTCACAAGTTAGCCTCAGTGGCTTTGCTGCGTCGTACAGCTCAAGCACTGCATCGCTACAGAGAAGCTCTTTGCAACACTCGAAACTTTCTCTGCATTCTTGTGCCAAGTTTCATTCATTTTCTTTCCTTAGCAATTTATGCAAGGGTTCGAGCATTTCGGCCAGAGCTGGCAGAACTTCGCGTAAAAGTTCAAAGACCCAAGAAAGCTCGCAGCTCTTTTTAGTTTTGTGGCTGTGGTGCATTCCGTACAGCTCAGCCTTTTCTTTTGTCGGCCTCAGCCCTTTTGCCGCTTATCTCGTGCCCGAGATACCGAACGCTGCTTTAAAAAATTTGCCATTTTGCGGCATTTGCGCGAATGCCGTGCTTCTGAAGCTGCTTTAGAACGCGTTCAGTGTTTTCTGCGCATTCCTTTCGAGTTTTACCCGAAATCAGTACGTCGTCTAGGTGGCAAACAGTTCCCGGAATTCCTTTTAGGATTTCGTCCATAACTGACTGGAACAACGCGGGTGCGCTTGCCACGCCGTAGGGAAGACGTCTGAACCGAAACAACCCAAGGTGTGTGTTCACCGTGAGGATTTCCTGGGAGTGCTCGTCAAGCTCCAGTTGCAGATATGCTTTTGACAAGTCTAAAACAGTGAAAACTGTACCCCCTGCTATAGTTGCAAAAATATCTTCGGGCAGTGGAAGCGGATAATGATCTATCTTCAAATGCGGATTTACCGTCACACGATAGTCTCCGCAAAGCCTCGCACTTTTGTCGTCTTTCAAAACTGTGACTAGGGGCGTTGCCCAGTCACTGTGTGGGACTCTGTAGATAACTTGGGCTTTTTCCAAGCTTTTCAGTTCAGTTTCTACGCTACCATGAAGTGCGTAAGGCACTGGCCTCGCTTTGCAAAAAAATGGCTGGGCAGTTTCCTTCAACACCAAGCTTCCTTTGAAACCTTTGATGATGCCAAACCCTTTCTCAAACACGCCACCGTACTTCTGTTTCAACGACAACTCCGTTGTGACCGTGTTTACGGACGTCACTTGTTTCCAGTTTAAGCGCACTTGCGACAACCAATCCCGGCCCAGCAAATTCGGCATAACAAGACCCTTGACGTCTCGCGCAATGATCAACGGCAAAGTGTGGTCCTTCCCTTCATAGGTTACACTAACCTGAACTCGTCGTATTACTGGTATCGAGCTTCCGTTGTAGGCTGTTAGGCTTACGTTTGTCTTGACACTGCTTGTGCGGAAACATTTTCGGAAACTCGCTTTCGCTAATTATTGAGACTGCCGCACCTGTGTCAACTTGCATATCGACCTGTTTGCCATCAATCACTACGCTTACAAAATACGCCCCCAGGCTAGGCGTTGTTTCCACTTTGAACAGCACAGTCTCATCAGTGGCAGCATCTACGCTCGTTACAGACCTAATGTTAGTTCTGCACATTTTAGCGAAGTGTCCCGTTTTCGAGCATTTATAGCACTTGCTAGCTAAATGCGGACACTTCTTTCCGCCATGTGCACTACCGCACCTAGTACACGCAACAGGAGTCCTTGGTGGCGGAAAGTTCTTTACCTGATGCTGCAGACTTTCGTTGCCAGCAGACGTGTTCCACGGCACTGGCTCTGCCTTCTGTGTCGTTGCAGCGCACTTCCTTGCTCTGTGCTTGCGCTGCTTCCATCCCGAACGCGGAGCTGTAGGTCTTTTCGAAGGTGAGGTCGTGGTCTTCCGTCGCGAGAAGCTTGCAGCGGATGGCGTCGTTGTGAAGTCCAACGATGAAGCGGTCTCGAATCGCCTCTTCCAGAAACGTGCCGCAGTTGCACGTGGCTGCCATCTTCTTGAGCTCCATGACAAAGTCACTGATGCCTTCACCTGGGCGTTGGTCTCGCCGATAGAACTTGTACCTTTCCGCTACCACGGAGCGCTTCGGTGTGTAGTGCTTTCGCAGGGTCTTCACAACATCTTCGAAGCTGGCTTCTGCAGGAGTCTTCGGAAACAACAGGTTTTGAAGCGTTATAAACGCGGCCTCCCCAATGAGCGCCAAGAACGCCTGCTGCTTCGTTGCCTTCTCTAGTTTGTTAGCAGTTGCGAATGCTTCGAAGCGTTGAACGTAAACGTCGAAGTCACCTTTTTCCGGCGAAAATTCCGGAAGGTGGACGAAAACCCCGCTGCTACTCGCCATAGTAGTTGGTTGTTCCGTTGTCATCGCTCGCTGCGTTGAATCCATCCCATCCTCGTCGCCACCGTTGGGTTTGGAAATGACGGGAGCACGACGACACGGCAGCAGTGGCTTAGTGCTTTATTCTACGCATGGACTGGCGTCAGCACAAAGTACAAGTCAAGAAGAAGCTCACACAGATAGGGCTGCCGGCTTATGAAGCCGGCGCACACTACGTCACCGTCGCGTAGGCAGTCGCTTAGATCTTATCAAGAGATAGCACCGGGCGCGCGCTACGCTGAACACTGCAAGATGCCGAGCTGCCGGACGTAACAGATAATACATGTGGGAAAAAAGAATGAAAATGGTAATGATGAATATTATTTTGAAGTTTGTCGTGGTCTTGTATCTAGGCCACGTTTGTAGCATAACAACAGCAAAAAATTTAAGGCATTAGGATTTCTTTTTTCCCTAGTGTTTCAATCGCACCAGTTTGCATGAGCTTATTAACAGAATCCGTGTGACCATAGTTAGAATTCTGAACAGTGAACAAATGTAAGATGCAAAAACTTTCTCCTTGACTAATATTCGAATCCCATAAGCTTATATGACCTCACAAAGAAAATCTGTGCAAGTATATTTAGTATAAATAAAGTCAACAGCCTTTCTTAGAGCCTTTTCAACCAATTCGATATTATTTCCTCTATAGGGGTCGGAGACGGTGCAGGACATACTGAAGTTTCTATCAAAAAAATTAGGGTACAAAAGTAATCTAACTTTTGCTGGAGTATCGGTGAGTTTATGCTTTATAAAACCGACTTCATGACAAGATGAGGAAACATTTGTTTTTATATGTGACTTCAGCTCAAGTTGCTAGTTTATACAATAGCTAGACGAGTACATTTCTGAGCTTCGGGCAAGTGTTCCTGAAAAAGGGTAAAAAAGTGTGAGTGGACTCTTTTTGTCGATGCATATGAAGGGAGACTGCCGTCATCCTGTTTTAACCCCGTAGCCCACACATGACTCCAGGAGGGGATATTCTAAGAAATAGTGAAATTGCCAGCATATAGCGAAATCTGTCTAGACTGATTTACAATGGAAATAATTCATTACAGAAAATATAAAGGAAAGACCAAGGGCACTACTATGGGGACCATTAGAAGTAGGAGGAGAGTGTCAGCTATTCACTCCAATCCGATGAACAAGCAGTAACCCAGGCTGCAAGAAAGGAGCGGGGAGGGTGGTAGGCAGTATGTGAATTGATTTTTTGAAATTAATTTCGCCAGACGGCTGGTACCCCCAGTAAGTGCAGGTGGTGGGACTGGCCTGTTCCTGTGAGGGATAAAAAAAAACTTGCATTCTGCTGTATGAATCGCTCATGCGTTCTGGTATATGGCCACCATATGCAGACGTGTACGGACGCCTGCTTTTACAAACCCCGGACCAGGTTATAAGCCTGTGCTAATTTGCAAACAAAATTTGTTGTGTCGGAATCAGCATAATTAACTGTAAACAAATGTACTTGAAACATGCAGGAAAGCGTTAAATGTGCCTAAGGTGTGTTTTCTGTGGAAGTTATTAGTAAAACTGTTGACCTGGATGGGAGCCTTCGTACAGTTCGTCCAGAAAAGGTAATCTCGTTGTAGAACACAAAGGTGAAAGCCCGCATCGCCATTAAAAAAAAGAAAACACTGCGGCACCGGTCGGTGGAACTATTCCGGTTTTTGCCAGTTCCTAAATACGATCGCTGACTGTCGTAGTTCCACAGGCGCGTAATCGCAAAATGAGTACGTAAATATGTGTTTAAGAGATGCGGACATGATGTTAAGGTAACAACTAGCCGTCGATATTCCCATAACCAAAATTTTGTACCCTGCGTCGCAGAATTTAAAATACCAGTGCTCATTGCAATTGACAAAAGAAGCGCTAACATTTGCCGCAATGACGTAAATAGACAGCCCGTGTGCACCGTATCAGAATGCGATACGCTGAACGGTCGAGAGCTTGTTCCTGCCTAATCATAGAGCACTGCTACGTACGTGGACGCATGTTACATCGCTGGGAGAGCGATGATGCTTCAAAAAACAGTCTTGCCGCATGAGATTCGGAAAAACGGGAAGATTTTGCGCCGTCGCCGCCTTATAATCCAAGCCAGAGTGACCCTGCCCGAGCCAAGCTGCAGCATCGCCGTTACGGCTGCAGGCTGATTAAGTCTAGTGAGATCAACATTCGCGCCATGCTGATGGAAATAAACTCAAATTTTCTCAAATGATCACAACAGCTGTTTGAGCGTAAACAAATAGTACTATAAGGTCGGACGAACCAATCACAATATTCGATTCAAGTGACGTGTTTGGCCGACACTGCTGTCGGGGTTCTGCTCCCGAACGCAAAAGAAAACGGCCGCCCGACACAAACTCGCGTGTCGGACCGACAAGTCGGATCCAACATGTCGGGTCCGACTTGTCGGACTGAAAGAAACCACCCTTTACCGACATCATTATGGAAGAAGTGCAGAATCCCTGGAAACATCAACAACGCCAGAAGCACGCCGCGATCCTCAAGCCGTGACCTACGCGGCTGCTGCTCGTCGACTTCTCCCAACTGCACACTATCGTCACGGGACACCATACCGTAGTCCCGTCTCGCCGGCCCGACAAGTTGTGGTGCAACCCCCCGCTCGAGGAATACCGACGTGTGGCGAACGCCAGATAATCGTCCGCTGTGTTACCGCTGCGGAGAAGCCGACCACATCTACAGTCGGTGCCCCTAGAAGAGGCTCGGATTGCGACGGTTCTCCGTCGATGCTCCACGGCCCCAACCCGAGCAGCGCCCTACTGAAATCGCAGATTACGGGTCCAACACAAACCGAGGTCCAGCGTGCTTCAACCGTTTGCCGTCACCCTACCCATACCGATCCCCAAGCCGTCGAAGCTAAGCAGACTTCACGCGGGTGAGTTCCCCAGGCCCACGTAGGGGAAAATAAAAGCAACTACTTCTGGAGGTAAATTTCAATGACGGCGAAAAAATTAAAACCCTCCAACGACTCTACGACTCGCCGAAGACCATCATTCACGACATGCCATTAGCCCGACGACCCGATCCAACCTGGACGTGACTCACGAACACGACGACGACACGAACCGACGCATAACTGAAATGACAGATCTTGCCGCTGAGAAGACGGCGACAATGACGACGCATACTGCCCGACCGTCAACACAACAAGCCGAGATACGACGCCCCGACGCACCCGAAACTTGAGAAAAACGGTGTCCGACGTCCAGTTGTTCATCTGCGGCCTTCACGTAGTCGCCCTCATCGACACCGGAACCGACTCCTCATTAGGGAGCGGGTCATTCGCGTCCAAGTTGAATGAGGGTACAACAAGATGGGATGGTCCGCACATACGCACAGCAGGAGGTCATCTCGTCCCGCCAAGTGAAACGTCCACATCGCGCGTCACAATAGACGGCTCAACATACCCTGCGGCGTTCGTAATATTGCGTAACTGCTCCCGCGACGTAATCCTTGGAATGGACTTATTGATGGAAAACGGCGCAATAATTGATCTGCAATCAAGGTCGATAGCCTTGCCTCCGATCACTTCACGACGCCGGTACCGAACTCTGAACACCGTGTTGCTGTAAGGATCGCCGACGATCACGTCTCCCTGGCACCCCACGCAAGCTTGATGATCACCGTCTACTCTGAGGATGCTGCTCCTGAAATGGGCGCTATCGCAGAGAGTGACCAAAGTTTGTTTCTCGACCGCGGTG
This sequence comes from Haemaphysalis longicornis, assembly GCA_013339765.2. Classification (NCBI taxonomy): domain Eukaryota; kingdom Metazoa; phylum Arthropoda; class Arachnida; order Ixodida; family Ixodidae; genus Haemaphysalis; species Haemaphysalis longicornis. Next base: position 29,215,259 of record CM023455.1, read on the forward strand.
TCTCCGTCGCAAAAGGGATTGGGGTCTTAAGCATTACAAATTCCACGATTTGGTCGCTAATTTTATGGAGGAGTACCAGCATTTAAACAAGCGCACCGCAATTGCTTTGCGCGAAGAAACGCAAAAAACACGTGAAGTGATCGCGGTCGCCGACTTTAAACGCACACTTGCAGACACTTTCAAGCTGCCGCATCCTCTCGACGTGAACCCAGCGCTGCCGCAAGAAAACGGGGGCAACTAATTCGATTTGCTGCGTCGCTACAGCAAGTGTTTTTCGTCAAACTTAAAATTACGTCAGACACCCCTAGCGCAGCACCGAATTATAACCCAAGATGGAGCACGACCTACCCGGCAGTCACCGTACCTCGCGTCTGCACACGAGCGGGAAGCCATCCTGACACAAGTCGAAGTCATCCTCAGCGAAAACATTATACAGCCACTGAAAAGCCCTTGGGATGCTCCGGTCGTACTCGTGAAGAAAAGGACGGCCCATTGAGGTTCTGCTTTGACTGCCGGGCTTTGAACGAAATCACAAAAAAGACGTGTACCCCCCGCCACGAATCGATGACGCCCTCAAACACCTCTGCCACGCGAAGTACTTCTCATCCATGTTTCTCAAGACAGGCTACTCGAAAATTGAAGTGAACGAAAGAGATCGAGAGAAGATTGCATTCATAACCCCGGACGGCTATAGGAGTTCAAGGTGATGCCGTTTGGGCTAAGCACGGCGCCCGCAACGTTTCCGAGAGTCATGGACACTGTGCTAGCTGGCCTGGAGTGGCACACCTGCCTCGTATACCTCGACAACGTTGTGTTTTTTCCCGAACGTTCGACGAACACCTTGCAAGGTTGTTGTATGTACTCAAGGCCATCCATATGTCGGGGTTGACGCTGGAGCCTGAAAAGTGCCGCTTCGCGTACGATGAACTCAAGTTTTTGGACCACATCGTCAACGCCGCGCGAGTCCTGCCTGACCCGGCGGAAACTTCAGCCATAACAATATTCCCAAGACCGAAAGACAAGAAAGGCTTGCGAAGAATTCTGGCACAGTGCGCATACTACCGGCGCTTCGTCGCAAACTTCGGACGCATTGCAGAGGCACTCACGCGCTTGACGAAAGATAGCACCCTTTGCACAGGGAAAACGCTAAAAAAAGCATTCTGCGACTTACAACAATGCCTGCAAAGCCCGTCCATGCTCGCGCATTTCGACAAAAACGCAGACACAGAAATGCACCCGGACCCCAGTTATATAGGCTTGGGTGCCGTCCTCTTTCAAAAGCAAAATGGAAGGGGGGCGAAAACGTAATCGCCTATGCCAGCCCTTGTTTTCCCAAGGGAAAAAAAACTTCTCAGCCTCTGAGAGAGTGCCTCGCGATTCTAATAAAAACTTCAGTTGTTAGTAAGCGCTCGTGTTGTGTCCCAGCCTTTGTCCTGTCAAGTTTGCGCTGCCCCGTCAGAATGAATGTATACCAACTGGCCCAGTCCTCGACCTTGTTGCACTTTATTACTTGTTCATCGGGCTCTTTCTTCTGTTCTAATTTTGACTTGACCAACCCTGCGTTCCTGACGTCCCTCATCGCTGAGTGCATCTGCCGTGCACGGTCGGCGTCGTGGCATGCCAGGTGTGCCCCAAGGAACTTCAGCTGCTGTGTGGATGGCTACAACCGTCGGCAGGCCACTCGCGAAGGTTCTGTCGCCTTGTTCGTTCCGAGTGGTATCACCAGGCAAGCGTGTTCAGATTCTACCTCAAGGTACAATGTGGGTTGAGGGGCGACTGTGGTGCGAACTTCATGTTCTGGAGCAGAACTGTGGACACGACAACCGGGTGGCTGTGGAACTCTTTGAGACCAACTTTGCCTACAAGAAAGAAGCGCAGCTACCATGACCGTGAAGTGTTGGTTCTTGGCGACTGTGAGGTTCGGGAGTCCAGTCTACGTCTTCTACGCTTGGGACCAAAGTACTGCTTGGATCCTGGCCTAAAGCCTGTTGAGAAGCTCGTCATGTCACGGTCTGTAGCACACAGGGTTTCGTAGGAGGAGAGTACAGTGTGTTTGAAGGAGTGTGTGGCGGCGTTGTCTAGACAATATGCAAAACCTGAAAAAGGGGGTTTTACTAGCTCGCTGGTTAACAACTTTGTGGCAAATGACCTTAGGTTGTTAACAGCAGATAAAGAAGGGTTTTTTGTTGTCCTTCCCGGAGACCAGTTTCGTGATAAGGCCCTTGCTGCTGTTAATAAAAACTTCAGAGAAACCCTGTTAAAACCACGCGAGGTAAAGGAGCAAGCCGTAGCGCTGTTTAATGATATGAAGTTGGACCGGCTAGCCACTCTTGTCAGTAATTCGAAAAAGGACACGTTGGAGCCTTTCTTCTCTGCGAAGACTCATAAAACGAGCTATCCGTTTCGGGTTATCATCACAGAAAGGGAGTCATGGCAGGGAAGGGTTTCTACGTACCTCCAGAACCAGTTGTGCACGCTAATATGTGTAGACCCGTTTCTTGTCTCTGGCTCTGACGAGGTGGTGGAATATTTGTCTACAGAGAAACCTACCCATTGCTTAGCGTTTAGTATCGATGTTACTGATTTGTTCTACTCTATTCCCCATGAAAAACTTATGTCCTGTGTCAATAATTGCATTACAGAACGAAACGACGAGTTGCAGTTTGTTAACAGGTGTGGCATTCCCCTCTCAAGTTTCCTGGAGCTTTTGAGCTTTTACTTGAAGTCTACCCTCGTCGTCTGGGGCAATAGTGTTGTTATTCAGAAATCGGGGGTGTGCATTGGTTCTCGCGTGGCTCCTGTGTTGAGTAACATTTTTATAAGTGCCATGAATGTCGTTCTTGAGAAAGAATTGGAGACCTTGATTGTGAAGGCCTTTAGGTATGTCGATGACTACCTTTTGGTTGTCCGGGACAGTAACTTTAAGCAAAAAATGTCTCGTATCATGTGTGCGGTAGAGGATAACGGTCATGGGTTGGCCTTCACCACCGAGTGTTCCAAAGAAGGCTTTATGCAGTTTTAAGACTTGTCACTCTTGTTCCAGAATAAGCACGTGTGTTGGTCTTACCTGCCTAGGTCAAAAAAACCTCTATTATGTTTTTCTTCTTGCCACTCCAAGGTGGTAAAATTGGGAATAGCTGTAAACAGCTTGAACTCGTCCATAACAAAGTCATGTGTGCACAGTATGGGTGCCAGTTTTGCGTCCCAGGTTAATAAACTAAGGCTGGCTGGTTTCCCAGATCATTTTATTGATTGTGCTGCTAGGAAGGTGCTTTCAAAACTGAAAAATTCTGGAAGGTGCGCTCAGGCAAAGGAGAAGCCCAATCGGTTTGCGGTTATTCCGTACATTCACCCTCTTCCGCACAGGGTTAAAAAGATAGCCGGGAGATTTATTGTTGCCGTTGTTTTCTCCGCCAAAAATAAGCTAGAAAATCTTTGTCCCGCAATTGACAAGAAGGCGGAAAGAAAAAGTAAGGCAGTGCAAAAGGGGTGTGGCGTAAATCACCGATCACAGTTTGTTGAGTGCAAAAGTAACGTCGTGTACTGCATTCCCTTGTCGTGCGATAAGATATACATTGGACAGACGGGGAGATGCATAAATGAACGTCTGCGGGAACATCGCAACGCTGTAAAGGGCAAGCCTTCCGATGTAAAGGGCAAGCCTTCGTCCCATTTCTCGTCACATTGTTCTAAGCATGGATGTTATCCGAAACTTAACTGGACAAGTATTTTGTTTTCACACAAAAACGCGCGCAGATGGGAGATATCCGAAGCCTTCTTTATCAAAAAGAATGGTGATGACTGCATTAGTTCCCCCTCGGTGTGCTTGCTGGATTGTGAAGTTGATTACCTTGACCGCGCATGAGCTACAACTTTCAGTGTGAGCAAGAGGTGTTGTGCGCATGGCCTATGTCACGGTGTGTTAGTACGCAGGCTCTTTATATGCTCTTTCCATTTTCTAATAAAAACTTCAGTTGTTAGTAAGCACTCGTGTTGTGTCCTACCCTTTGCCCTGTCTAGTTTGCGCTGCCCCCTCAGAATGAATGTATATGGACTATTTCGAAATTTTGCTCTTAGGTGTATGGAAGAGCGTGTAATGTTGTGACAAACCACTAGGCGCTGTGTTGGCTCGCCAATTTGAAGGACTCATGTGGCCGTCTTGGTAGGTGGAGCTTGCACCTGCAAAAATTCGACGTTACAGTAGTATATAAATCCGGGAGGAAACACTCCGACGCCGACTGCCGGTCTCAAGTCCCCATTGACCCACCACAGCAAGACTCTGATGATGACAGTGCAATCTTCGGAGTCGTGATGGAGAGCAACCTAGCCGCCCAGCAGCGTGCCTAACCCGAGTCACGCGTAATAATCCGCTACCTCGAAGGACAAAACGTCGCCAAGCCTAGGGCCTTCGAACAGAACTTACCAGCATTCAGCCTGAAAACCTCTTCCTCGTGAACAATTTCACTTCAGTAAAGCTTCGCTCTCGGGCTAATTAGTGTAACATGCTTTTGAAGGAAGTTGCGCTTGTTCTGAAACTGAGACCGACACGGGAGAAAAACGCAGAATTTCCCGAGAAGACAAGAAGTTCTAACAGGGAACAAGAACAAATTATCTTCTTGTCTCCCTACAGACCTTCGTGACGAAATTTTGAAAGCATGCCACGACAACCCGTCTTCGGACAATGTCGACGGAGCTTGTACTATTTAAAAAATAAAGACGAATTTACTACAGGCCCCGCCTTGCATCCGACATCACCCACTACGTCCGGAGCTGCCGTGACTGCCAGAGACAAAAACGCCACCTTCGAGACCCGCCAGACTTCTGCAGCCGATCGGCGTTCCATTGAGGACCTTCCAACAGATAGGAATACAGCTTTTGGTCCCGTTCCCTACGTCGCGATCCGAGAACAAGTGGCAACAGACTACATTTAGCGCTACGCAGAGACCGCCGGTCTTCCGAGGGGGACTGCACAAGAAGTAGCCAAGTTCTTCACAAACCAAGTTGTGCCGCGACATGAAGCCCCTGAAGTCCTAAGCACGGACCGCGGAACGGCCTTCACTACGGCGCTCATGCAAGGAATCCTACGCTATACCAACATGGATCACCGAAGAACGACGGCATACAACCCCCAAACGAACAATCGTGGATATGCTGTCTATGTACGTCGACGTTGAACATAAGATTGGAACGAAGTCCTACCGCATGCCACGTTTGCATACAACACGGCCATCGAGTAAACTACACAGAAGACACAGTTTTAGCTTGTCTATGAAGACGGCCGACTACTATGCTTGACGCCTTGCTTCCACACGTGAAAGGCGCCGACCTCAATAACGACGTCCAAGGATACCTTCAGCGTGCGGAAGAGGCCCGCCGGCTCGCTCGAGTTCGCATAACGGACCAGCATCTGGTGGATTCGAGATGTTACAACGTCCTACGCCGAGACGCCGAGTACCGCCCAGGGCATCGTGTGTGGGTTTGGACTCCCATCCGACGACGTGGACTCAGTGAGAAGCTTCTACGACGGTATTTTGGACACTACCGGATTCTACAACGTGTTGGCCACCTTACGTACGAGGTTATACCCGAAGATGATTCCGCAACATCACGACGACGCACGCGGCACGACGTCGTACACGTGGTTCGCTTAAAACCTTTCTACGAACGATGACCGACTTTATTATTTGTTTGGCGTGTCCCTTATCTTAGCATCAGGTCAATGCACTCTTAGTGGGCGGGGGTAATGCCGGGAACCATGCATCGTTTTTCTTTATTTGGGTTTTACTTTTGCCGTCTGACTGCTCGGGTTTGTATTATCGTGGTTCTCTGTGTGCCAAGGAGGCCGTTCTTTCTTTTTGTGCCGCATGTGATCTCTTCTGATAGGGAGAGCGTACCTAACTAACGCGAACAGCCTAGAATAATCTTCGTTAATCTACAGTGTTCTGGATACAATTCGACTATTCGAGAAACCCTCGCGCCGAGTGATAAATTCCCGCAGAGCAGATGCAAGCAATTCGAATCGCTGACGCTCGCCTTGCCAAGTAGTTTTGTTGATTGCTGCTTCGCCGCCTGTGTATTTTTTGAGTTGTTAGTGGTGCACAAGTTCGCTCCAATAAACTTGTTTTATTTGAAGACAACTGCGTCGTCTCGGTCTTCGTGACTATATATAAAGTGTTGCTAATGAAACTACCGGGGTCACGGCTTGAAACTGGACTGGTGATCTCTTCATAACACGGTTTCCGGCCAGATCCCCTGTTAGGCGAAGTTTTTTCTCCTTTTCTTCCTCCTAGCCTACCTCCCCCTGTGCTACCCCACAAAGTTCTAATGCTTGTAAGATCCACTCATTAATTCTCTGGCAAAGGGTTCATAACCGTGCTACACGGAAACTTTGATTTGGCCATTGACTACTCTTTTACAAGTGCACTCAGTATAAAGACAATGCGCTACACGACAAACAACCCGTCCGAAGTCCTCCGCAAGTGACCTAAAGAGGTATTACACTATTGAAAAATATAGCAAGAATGGAGGTCCATTTAAAAGTTTCCTAATTTTTACCCATTAAAATTTCAGCAGTTCAGCATTAATAAAATATATTTACCCTTATTTCTCGGTAATCAACCGACAAATTACAGAAAATATCTCAGAAGCTATTAGGAAAATTAAAAAAAACGCGAATAAAAGGAAAGGACAGATAGTCAATTGTAAAAAAAGCTGTAAAAACCTGGCTCACGTCACAAAATCCAACATTTTTCCGTTTTACAACGCAAGCAACAAAGAGGCTACGGTATTCCCTGTTCGGTTTCTGATGAGAACGCATCATGTTGAATGTTTTAACCCAGTTCTAATCAAAGCAAAACCACGACGCGCCAAACATCATATCCAGAATCCTTGAAAAACGCCGATTAAATGAGCCGCCTCGAACGGGAGATTTATATTACATCGCATGCCAATAAGTCGCGCTGCGCGAAAACAAAACGAAGTGCTCTGACAGAGAGCACTTAAAAACTGACTCTCTGACTATTTTGCAATTGTGGATCACTTTGCAACGCTCACGAGTCACCGCATAATTTTAAAAAGTTCGATGTAATCCATTACGGCCCTTGGTCTACGCGGGAAGCATCGCTTCGAAGCAGCTTCGAAGCACTACCGCGGCGGCGGCCGTCCGCGGTTCTTTCCCCGATGACCGGCACCAAGACCGACGCTAGGTAACGCTTCAATAGGTATTCGTAACGATGAGGCAAACCAGCAGTGTTTATTGAAGACGAACGCAAGAGTGCTCAGGTGGGCAAAAGCACGGCTCACTAGAGCGGAAGAGCCTGCGGCCCGAGAGACCCGCTTGCTTTTACGCGCGATCATCGCCGATTGCATTACTGTCCTTCTTTGATGGGCTGTTGGTGAAAAGTCCTTGTCACTAATTGTATTTCTATAAAGAAGAAGCTTTCACTTGAAATTTTATTTCATACGACCATCCATCGCGGAATCTAGAGTGGCGGATCGCCGTCGCCGTTGCAGCACTTTTCTCGACGCTGTACACGTACTTAGCGCTGCAGAGCTTGTTTCCCTAATGTCAAGCGGGTCTCCGGATGACATAGGATGCGCCGGGGATGGGCTGGAGACCATTAAGAAAAACAATGGGGAGTGTAAAGCTCATTTTGCTTCGGTCAACAGCGGATCATATGGGACACCCGCATGCTTCGTGCTACCCCGAAGTACTGCCCCAAACAGCACACGATTGAACAAATTCTGTGCCATTGTGACCGCTTCATAACGCCGAGGCAACAGCTCTCCACCACACTGCGCCGACTCGACGACCTCCCCTTTACAGCGCAGACAATTTTGTGCCATAGGCGTTGTCCGACACAGGCCGAAAAGGCTATAAAAGCCCTACTGCTCTTTTTGAAGGACACAGGCGTGTCTCAAGGATTGTAAGGACATTACTACAGTGCAGGGCCCTTAGTTCGCCCATTTTATCAGTGGACCGTATTAGTTTTGTGCATTTTCTGGTTGTGTGAGTTGTTTGTACCGCCTTTATAGTTGCCTGGTCACGCCTTGTGTTTTTCTACTTTTCTTTCTCTCATTTTCTTCTTTAATATGTACCGCTGTCCTTTCTTTCCCTTTCATTTCCCATAACCCCTCCCCCCTGAGTAGGTAGCCAACCGGACAGTATTCTGGTTAACCTCCCTGCGTTTCCTATACTATTCCTTCCTTCCTTCCTTTCGCTGCGCACCCTGGCCAGCGCAGGGGCCTATTGCTGAGGCCGCAAAAGAAAATGCGAGTTATGCTGGCCTTATTATCTTCCTACACAAGGTATTTTCGCTAAATGTGATGCATATATTTTTTGATAGAAGTGAGAATAGTTCGGTAAGCATTGATGCTACGAACGTACACGTAACCATTGAAGTATCAGAGCGTGCTGTTGTTGGTACTGTGTACACTTGGTTTGTCATAGCTTTACAGCAGAATTTCTCTTTCGATTGATCTGCCACAACGCAAGCGGACATTGTCTTACGTTACCATGCTTGTGGGGTATAGCCCATGTTTTACAACACGAGTACTTTCTATCATAATAAAAACAAGCCAGGCGCAGATACGATTAAAAACAAAGCACAGGCGGGCAAATGACAGCCATGGTATCGTAGCGCCATCTGGAACGACTGACCATGAATAAGGCTCGAGAGTTCGCTGGATGCCTTATACCGCGTTCGCGTTCACTTCAAGGCCTGTTTTTGTGATGTAATCGCAGGCGGCCTCACGAAACACAGGCATTGGCCGGAAAATAAACATTTTAACATAAAATGTATAATTTATTAGCAAATAAAGCATCTGTTAGTGCCGGGCATGCAGTGGGGCTATGCAAAACACCCAACCGTTCCAATAAAACTTATACTTTGTCTTCCTGCCCCTTAAGCACTATGCCATGTGGGTCAGCTGCGCAGCTACTGTGTCCTTCACTGAGCGCCGGTTTCTCCTGCAGTGCGGTTCTGATAGTGCCAATCGTGTCCTTGACCGCTTCCACATAATTGACATTGAGTTCACTTCATACCACATTCTCATCAAGCGGACGAGAGTTTGCTCTTCGGATAATTGTTCGCTTATTGTTGGCACTGAAATTATGCGGGTAGCCCGCTCGCGGAGCTCAACAACAAAGCTCATGAAGGCGCCCTCAGTAAAACGTGGCTGCTTCGTTGACTTTTACTGCAGTGTGCCAAGAAGGATTTTACATGTAGCATGAGGTGATAGAACTTGCGAATGCGAAACAAGTCAATTTTAAGGGCAGTTTATCAGAGGCAAAGACAGGACTCGCCCAGTGCGGTGCGGGAGCCTTTGGAGGTGGGTGGGAAAGATCCTCGCCTTGGGGTGAACGTACTGGGCTGTTGATGATGACGATGATGACGAGGTTCTCTGTTTATATCCCACATTTTCTTACGGAGCAGAAGTTGCACGCAATTGTCAGGACCTTAAGCAGTACCACTAAGAATTGAACACGTTGCGCAACCTGCCAGCAGCCACTTAGATACCTGCACTTCATAGAAATAAACTGGGCAACATTGTTTATAAAAAGGCTTTATTGCGAAGGCATCAAAATTCGGTCGAAAAAAGACGTCTGTTTTATTGTGTTCGTAGAGCTTCTATACCAGTCGAAAGTATCGGTTTAATGTGGTCTGCCACCATTTATGTCAGTATGCTTCTGAATATATTCATTCTTCTAATAAACAGTGAAGACACTCCACGCACTAGCTTCTTATGACGACGACGCGTACAGAACAGCCAGTTCTTCGAAAAAATAACCACAAGAGGTTGATATAGAAGGCTTGAGGCAATGAGCGACGGTCAAAAAATTTTGCCTGAAAACCGCTCCCAATTTGGTAAAGTTTAGAGGCAGGTCGCACGTCGTGGTCCATTTTATTAAACACCACGAACGGTGACGACACCTCCCACGCCTTTTATGAAATAGATGAAAGCAATTTTCTCCTATTGAGAGCCAGCGGCAACTTTTGGACCCAGTGGCAACGTTGGGAGTGGTGGCGCCATCTGAAGTATCCAGACCATAACACGCGTAATAAAATCCCGCGTGTTTTGTTCTCGGTTCTCAGTCGTCCTACTTAGCTCTCCTCTTTCTTTAACACGGTGTTGTGAAATTGTTCAATGTCCAGTTTAATTTTTATTTGCGGCTTACCGTTACCCGCCTCGTTAGTATTTTGTTGCAGCGCGTCATTACAGAAGCCTCCCACTGATCTGCGCTAGTATTATGGTCAGGCGTTCTCCTGTCGCGACCATGGCGCTGAAGAAAGATTATATCTAAGTCCCATTGGCATGTTTGGAATAATGGGTTCCAAACAATCACTTGAGATTTTTTGGTGCTGGAAGTGGATTGGCCGGAAAAATCCCCGGCATGAATAAGAACCGTCAATCTTCTTGTGATACTTAAGTGTTGCGTGAAGTTTCGTCACCTATTGCTAGAGGCGGAACATGGGCGTGGTGAATGAGAATTTTTGGTATCCGCCAGAATTACGCAATCAATGAAATTAAAGGAAATGAAATCGTTTCCCGGAAGCAGTTGCAATATAATATATGAAGCGATGCAGTGACAGAGCCAAAAATACACGGGCCGTGTAAAGTCATCTTTTCACAACGCTAGTCCTCACCGAGTATTTCGGCAAGATGATTCCGCATGTACAGTAATAGCTGCCTTGTCTGAGGAAAGGAATAGAGTTCTTAAAGCAAACGTTTTCTGGACCGATGAATGACGTGTAGAATAGCCATTACTCCATCTAATTACAATTTTAACCCCCCTCTTTCTGTAGCTCCGCGTTAGAAAAACCTAGATTGATCAAACAGAAAACTTTTGCCGTGAAGCTGCGCACCGCGAGAGCCCTCAACGTTCTCTGGAATAAGTCGGTAAACGAAGACGAAAAGTGCCAGGAGGAGTTTACTGAAGTTATTTGGCCACGAACGATCTATCCACACTCATGTTCGATCCAGCTTTGCTCGAAATTCCCTGGTAGAAGCAACTCTTACCATCTTGAGTGGGCATGGTCTGCTTCTGTGGACATCCCAAATAGATGGGCCATGGGAATAGGCGTAACCGTCCCGTTTTCGCTTGAACAGGTGAGTAACAGCAACCAATACTGTTATCGGGTAAGCGCTGTAATAAATGCAAAGGGCAATATAAAAACCTGTCAATCAGAAGAACGCTGCTGTGGAGTAGGACTGGAAGCGTTCCGCAGATTCAAGCGATGGCTTCGATTCGATTTCTGATTGCTGCCAGCACATTATTGCAAGCTTCATCTTGTAAGTTTAAGGTTACACTTCCACAGAATAGGTCGTGTTGCCGATTCATTACGCTCATGAAGTGCACAAAATAACCTGCGATGATGCTTTCTGATTTCAGATACCTTCAGATGATACTTTCAGAGCCTATTCTTTCTTCTTTACTAGATGACGTTATTTACAAGGCTTCCCAAACGCGATAATATATTTTGCAATATATATTTTCAAAGTTACCATTTTTCACAACCGTACGCGAAATTTGCGAAAAGCTACACGAAAAGCAACGCACTTACCAAGAGCATGACCAGTCAGCGGCCACCCAAACCATAACAAAATGATGGGCCGAATCTTGATTATTTTTTTGAAATTCGATCGGAGAAAGCTATAAAGACAAACCTCCAGGGCTCAAAAAAAGAAGGAGGTTGTTGCAATTGATAATAAAATCCAATTTGACCTCTTTTTTACGCAGCTCCTACAAAGATGGTCGCGTTTGATCTAGAGGCAGTAAGTACTCTCTAGCCCTCCCAGCCTGTACGAATGGTGTTGCAATAGGTCCAGTAAAGGTGTTCTCATCATCCATTCGTCTTGAGCTGTCCGAAAGGCTGGTGCTTAGTGACGGATGACATGGCCCCAAAATGAAGTGGTGTGTTGTTCCAATCTTTTGTAGTGAAAATTCTATCAGGCTTTATTTTTCTATCTCCTGAAATATCTATTTTTCGTGTTGTTAGCCTGGCTATGGTTGGGAGAAAACACGCAGAAGAAGGCCCCCCCAGAGTAGAATCAAACGTACGACCTTCAAAGAACCGGTGTGGTGCGTTATAATTTTGTATATCCAGCGACCGAGATTCCCGCAGGTTTGTGTTAGTGAATCTTACTGAGAGAGTAGTAGTGTTAATCGATATACTTTGTGCGGCTCTTTCATTGGTGTTTGCGACTTCAGGCTTACCTTTTATTTTCTAATGAAGGCGCGCCCTTTTTATTCATAAAATTTTATTGGGTCCATAAATCTGTTTATGCTTTTTCTAAGCGATATGCTGGTGATTATCCAAGTCTTCATCTGACTACGTTTTGTTTACGTCTTTCCTTCTTAGTGTTTGCACACACCCAAATTAGCCCCACAGCAAGACCAGCCGCCTTTGCAGCGGCAGCTTCCACAGTGTCCGAGTTCTCCTCGGCGCCCAATTGTTCCAAGCCCGTGGCACCACTTGCGCCTGCCAATAGGCACTCATCACGCGAGTCTTTGTTTCTGTTCTAACGACCCAGTTAAAACCGATAAAACCACACAAAGCCAATTTTCTTTTTACAGCCACAGCCATTTCGTGAAATTTGCGATGTCGCCGACGCGATGAGGAATACGTCATTTTTAATCAGTGATTAGAGAGCTAACGCTTTCCCTTTAGGAAGATTTTTTGCTTTACAAAGGTTTCAAAGGATAGTGACGGCCTCGGTAGTGACAGCGTTTGTGTTGAGGACTGCACAAAAAGATGAGCAAATCAGTCAATTGTACTTGGTTGGCTACAGGAGCTCGAGCCAGCACCCGGAAGTAAACAGAAGATCCTCTCCACCAAGAGCCGCCTGAGCGACGCTGGCTGCAACCCAGAAGCCGTAATATTGCAGTAATCAGAGAAGAAAAAGAAAGAAAGTGTAATTTCGGTCCAAAAAATGAAATATTTAAGGCCCTCTACATGTTATCCGAATGTCGTGGGTTCGGGCCCATCTGTTCCTGATGAATCTTCTGAGTATAATTATAAAGCACATCCCTAAAACATGATACTCCTTTTTTCCGCTCTGTTTGTGGCACCTACGTTTTTGTTTATTCTTTCAAGGAACCCCTCATAAGTACAGTTGAAGAAATATCAGTACATAACATGCATGCAATTTGACATGCGTAAAGTTTAATAGTGGTTAAATAGCACGAGCACTGCTCTCACGTAAGGCCTTGACTCACGAATACCCGTTCAACACAGCAGCCACGTTTAAAATTCATTTTGTGCAACAAAGCAGCCAAAACATTGGAAATTGCGACCGATCATCGAACATCTGCGCCTTCTACATTATGTGCCTGGAGGCCTGCAGAAACCTCTTTCAAAGCTTTAAGAGAGGTGAAAGAGACATGAAAAGAAATGCGCGCTCTTTTGAGACGCGTTTACTCTCTGAAATGTAAGCTGTTCAAAAAATATTACAATATTCCAATTATTGTGTAGCACGTTGTGTACGACGGTGTTGTGTAGGACGTCCGGTGTTCTTTAAAACCAGAAGAGGACCCTTCAGGGACCCCTTGAATACGAGAATGTAGAGACGTGCTCTCTAAACGAGGTTTCGTTGCCATGAACATGATGCTTCGTCTGGGCCATTAGTCTTTAAATGCCCATAGGGTTTTTTTTGAAGTACAGACGAGTGAATTCTTCTGAAAAGCTATTTATGCGGCCATTTTATATTTTGCATTTATTGCATCGAAGGCGTGAGGCCATAGCATAGGGGGAAACAACAAATACTGTGTGAGGCTGTACAATTCAATGTGAACCAATTGCTATAAATATTACTGTTCTAAATAGGCATATGGTAGTTTGGTGGAGAATGAAGGCAAAAATGAATCAAACAATACAAACAAAAAAACGCTTCGACTGGGGATTAGAGTTCGAAATAGGACAAGCAACTTGGCAAACAAGGTTACACACACAGTACGCTGGTAGCATATATCTACAGCCCGGGTTATTGGGTAGAATCAAAGTGGGATCCCAACTTTGTACGGAATGATGTTTGGTCAGGTGTTTCAACCATGGTGTCGGGGAGGTGATTTCATAGTGTAATTGCACGGCGGAAAAAGGAGTCGTTCTTCGCGGATGTACGGCCGTTCATTCGCGCAGTGGGTTATATGGTCAAAGCGCGAAGAAGTTCTGTTAGGGGCTTTAAAAGATTGTGTCTTGTATGCGGGCGCAAAAAAAAACTATGCAGGAGGCATAGGCGTGAGGTGAGGTTGCGAGCCGCGAGGGATGCCAGTTTGATTGATTGTTTTAGGGTGGTGACGTTGATTTCTCTGGAGACCTGTGAGGTTTTAAAGCAAGCTGCGCGTTTTTGGACTGATTTTATTTCGTTAGCGAGATATGCCTGTGATGGATTACAAATGGACGTTGCGTATTGGAGATTTAGGCGTACGTATGTTAAGCATGGAAGTTGTTTAACGCCAGGCGAAGTATATTTTAGATTACGGCGCTGGAAACCAAGCGTGCGCAGAGCATCTGAGAAGATGGAGTGCACGTGCGGCGCAAATGAGAGAGATGGGAGTAAATGTGCACTCCGAGATACGTGTGTGACGAAGCAGAATAGAGGAAGCGAATCGATAAAGTAGGTACGACGGACAGTGGCACGCTCAGGGGAAATGACATCGATTTGCACTTGGTTAAGTTTAACGGCATCGATCAGTCGTGGCACCACAGTGCGACTCTGTTGAGGTCTTGCGGCAGTTTAGTACTGTTTTCATTGTTTTGAATTGGGGAGTATATGACACAGTCGTCGGCAAATAGTCGAAGTTTTGTTTGTCTGTTTGTTGGCAGTTCGTTTCTGAATATTGAAAATAGAAGATCTGATAAACCCGCGCTCTGAGGGACGCCTGATGATACGTTAGTTAAAAAGGAGTTATGTATATTAGCAGATGTGAATTGCTTACGGTTAGAGAGAAATTGTTGAACCCAGGAGGCAATATTCGTTGCAATGCCAAGTGAACAAATTTTGATAAGTAATAGATTATATGGTACGTGATCAAAATATTTGAAAAAATCTAGGAATATGGCATCAATCTGAAGGTTATCATCCATGCATTGTGGTAGCTCTTTGGTAAAGCCGGCTAATTGGGTCCCGCATGTGAAGAGCTTTGGAAACTGTGCCGGTGATTACAGAAGAAATTCGCTGATTGAAGTTCAGTCGCGATGTTAGAAGATATTGCCGCAAGCTAGCCAATCGCCTCAGAGCTCTGCTCGTCCCCCAGGCGCACGCCGGTGTTGCCACGACGCGCGAACCATCGGTTATACACCCGGCCACCCCCCGCATGATCGCCAAGTAGACTGGACCACCACGTGCGGGACGGAGGTTGACGAAGAAGCTGGGCACATGTGGGGTGTATGAGACGCCGAGCAGCGAGCAAGGTCATCATTTGTTCTCTTGTCTGCGGGCCCAAGTGCCCCAAACAAATCAGTTTAATTAGGCCTATTCGTGTTTGTCTACGTGACAAACTGGTTAAGGTGCGGGGTAATCCTATCCCATGCTTCAATTGCCATCGAAGAGCCGCAAAGCGAGCCCTTCGAAGCCTCCTCTTGTGGAAACTCCCATTCACCGGGCGAGCCGGCGGCTTCAAGGAGCGTCGCCAGAGTTAGGACTTCTCCACGAAACCAGAGCCATGACCGGTTCCCCGCAAATCCAGCAGCAAGGTATGGCCACCCCCACCATCAGTTTCCAGAACCCTCGGAACCCGAAATCGTTCCATGGCGAACTGTTCGAAGACGCGGAAAACTGGCTAGACCAGTTTGAACGAGTAGCTGCCTTTAATCAGTAAGACGATGCGGCGAAGTCGAGACACGTGTACTTCAGCCTAGAAAATGGCGCGCGCACGTGGTTTAAGAACAATGAATGGAGGTTAAAAACGTGGACGGAATTTCGAAGCGAGTTTCTGCAAGCACATGTAAATAGCGACCACCAGGAGAAGGCCAAGCGCGAGCTGCAAACGCAGGTTCAGCTCCCTAATGAAAGCGTGACCATGTACGCTGAAGACATGGAACGCCTCTTTAGAAGAGCTGATCCCGCCATGGCCGAAGAAAAAAAGGTACGACACCTCATGCGCGGGGTAAAGGAACAGCTGTTCGGAAACGTCGTTCCAAGCCCACCAAAGACTGTTGCGCGAATTTATTACTGAAGCTACTATGATACAAAGAACGGTACGGCAGCGTGCAAGCGTGTATGAGCGCCAAGCTAATTTCGTGTCGCACTCCGGTGGCTTTGGCAGCTCGCTCGAGACCCCCGATGCACTTAGCTGATTCGCTCAATAGTCAGCGGGGAACTACAAAAACTTCGCGACATCCGCCCACCCTCGATTGGTTCTTATGCTAACGCCGTTCGTGACGAGGTGCAACACGCCCCGCGAGTGCCTCCTATCCACGCTGATCCGCCAGTGATGGTTCCCAACCCTCTGCATATGAGCTATGCAGACGCCCCCCGGCGTCCTGTTACCACAGCAGCTCCTCTTGTGTACCCCAGACCCATCATCCCCGTGCAGTCGGCGCACTCCGCAGCAGCTTCTTCTGTGTACTCTGGACCCGGACCCCGCATGCCTTTGCAGTCGGCGCAGTCGGCTGCGTACGTTGGAGACCGACGAAGGAAGACGGATGTGTGGCGCACTCCGGATTTGCAGCCTCTCTGCTACCATTGTGGCGAAGCCGGACACTTGTACAGGGAGTGTCGTTACCGACGACTCGGACTGCAAGGCTTTGCCATCGACTCTCCTTGTCCGCGTCCCGGCCAAAGGCCCCACGTCATTGCAGAGTACATTGCACAACAGCGCCCTGTGCACTCACAACAGCGCCATCAATCAAGGTCGCCGTCTCCACCCCGGGTCCCTCCTAGGCGTTCAAGTTATACAAGTGCCCCAAGGGGACGGTCCCAAGCCCTCCTCAGGAAAACTAAAGGCAGCGGCCTTTGGAGGTGAGGTTGCTGAAGGACGAGTTGCTGAATAGCTTCCACCGATGGCTCCAATACAGCACGCAGTAACGGCGACAACGAAACCTGATGATAGTGGTCGGGTGTCTTTAGATATACCAGTGTTAATCGACGGTCATATAGTCAGTGCGTTGGTGGATACCGGAGCGAACTATTACGTCATGAGCGGCAGGCTTACTAGAGGACTGAAAAAAGTTACGACGCCATGGTGGGGACCGCAAACTCGAACCGCTGGAGGGCACATAGTCTCCCCACTCGGCGTGTGCACTGCCCGCGTGAGTATTCGTGAATCAACGTTCGTCGCCAACTTCCTCATAATGCCCGAATGCTATCGCGACCTGATACTCGGCATGAACTTTCTCCGCGAACACGCTTAGGTGATAAACCTTCGGGAACGCCGAATCGCCTTTGCTATTGAGCAAACAGCTGAGAAAAGTGACAAAAATGGTTGCAGACGGAAACTTCGCGTCATCGAAGAAGGGGTAAACGTGCCACCACGAACGAGCGTGCTTGTTCAGGTTGAGTGCGCTGAAATGAAAAACGGTGAAGTCATTGCGGAAGGCAACCATTCGCTTTTGCTCACAGCACACATCTGTGTGGTAAGGGGCATTTTGCAGCTTCTTGATGGTCGGGCAGAATTATTCACCACCAATTTCGGCTACGAAAACAGACGCCTCTTTCGCGGAACCACTGTTGCTTATGTCGACGAAATTACTGAGGTTGTGGAATACTTCGCATTCGAAGAAGATCGCGGCGATTGCAATACAAAGCCCACGCTCGAAAACATCGATATCAATCCAGAGCTTTCTGACGAACAAAAAACAAGACTCGGCGAACTGTTATCCAAGTTTCAGGATTGCTTTGCCTCATCCACCAAACTACGTCGAACACCTATTACGAAACATCGCATCATAACAGAATATGCGAGTCCTATA
Source organism: Haemaphysalis longicornis (assembly GCA_013339765.2). Taxonomy (NCBI): domain Eukaryota; kingdom Metazoa; phylum Arthropoda; class Arachnida; order Ixodida; family Ixodidae; genus Haemaphysalis; species Haemaphysalis longicornis. The sequence continues at coordinate 29,233,171 of CM023455.1, forward strand.
CGACAACAGCCTGACCGTGTGTCCTCAAAAGAGCGAGAGGCAATCGAAACACAGGTAAAAGTAATGCTTGAAGATGACATCATCCAGCCGTCAAGCAGCCCATAGTAGTCCCCAGTGGTTCTCGTTAGAAAGAAGGACGGAACGCTACGCTTCTGCGTCGATTATAGAAAACTGAACAGCGTGACGAAAAAGGACACGTATCCACTGCCCCGCATAGACGACTTGTAGGACAGACTTCGGCGAGCCAAGTATTTCTCTTCTATCAACCTCAGGAGTGGCTACAGGCAGATCGAAGTAGATGAAAGGGATCGGGAGAACACAGACTTTGTCACCCCCGACGTAATGTATGAATTCAAAGTACTTCCCTTTCGGTCTAGGCTCGGCTCCAGCCACTTTTCATAGGATGATGGATACCGCCCTCACCGCTCTGAAATGGCAGACGTGTCTCGTCTACTTTGACGATGAAGTCGTTTTTCCGAAACTTTTGAACAACACCTACAGTGATTGAAAAAGGTATTGGAAGCGGTTCAGTCGGCTAGCCTCTCATTGAAGCCTAAAAAATGCCACTTCGGGTTCACCAAATTGAAGTTCCTAGGGCATGTGGTGAATGCAGACGGAGTGCGACCGGACCCAGAAAAAACAGCTGCCATGACATCTTATCCAGCCCCACGACATACGAAAGGCGTGCGACGCTTTCTGGGTCTTTGCGCCTATTACCGCCGCTTCATCAGCAACTTTTCATGGATCGCTGAACCCCTCACGCGCCTAACCAGGGAGAACGTTCCATTTTTCTGGACCGAGGAACAAGAGGAAGCCTTCAGAGAACTGCGTCATCGCCTACAGTCGCCTCGCGTGCTCGCTCATTTCAACGCACGTTGTAGCTTGCGACTGCACGAGCTCAATGTTAGCATAGCTTATAAATCAGGCCGCAAGCACAATGACACCAACAGTCTATCTCGCGCTCCAGTCGAATCGTCATGCGAAAACGCCGACGATGAAACAACTTCTCTGTGTGCAATAACCGCGTCCCAACTTTCGGAAAAACAACGTGCTCACTCGGATCTTCTACCACTCATCGACCACCTTGAGGGTAGAAGCGCTACCATACCACGGTACCTCTCTTGAGCACTGTCTTCTTTTGTTTTACAAAACGGATTCCTATACAAGAAAAAAGGCAACTCCAGCGACAGGGCATATCTTCTTGTCATACCACAAGACCTCCGCGACGACATCCTCTTCGCGTGTCACGACGAGCCGACAGCGGGACACCTGGGATTCACGCGGACTTTGGCCACAGTGCGTCAGAAATGCCACTGGCCAAGGCTCACCACAAGCGTCAAACGCTACGTCCAAACGTGTCGTCAATGTCAGCGCCGGAAAACGCCGCCATTGAGGCCAGCGGGCTTACTTCAGCCTGCAGAACCGCCCGCCAAGCCTTTCGAGCAGATAGGCATGGACCTGCTAGGACGCTTCCCATTATCGGCTTCTGGAAACCAATGGATGGTATTCGCAACGGACTACTTGACTCGTTACGCCGAGACAGAACCTCTATCGCGAGGAACAGCAGCTGAAGCGGCCACATTCTTGAGCGAAAACATCGTCTTACGACACGGAGCTCTGTCGCGCATCGTCACAGACAGGGACCGCCATTCACTGCCCACCTGATGCAAGAAACGCTAGAACTCAGCCGTAGCACGCCCAGGAAAACGACAGCCTACCATCCGCAAACCAATGGCTTGACGAAAAGACTCAACAAAACATTGACCGACATTTTGTCGATGGATGTACGTAGATGTACAACAAAAAAGGTAGGACGAAATACTGCCGTACGTGACCTTTGCCTATAACACGGCGACGCAGAAAACAACACGCTTCACACCATTTCTTTTGGTGTATGAACGGGAACCGCAGACTATGCTTGATGCAATCCTACCTTTCGAAGAACAGCACCTGGCAACGCCAGACGCGGAGCAGTTCGCCGAGCGCCCCGAAGAAACCCGCCAACTAGCCCGGCTTCACATTCAACGACAACAGCTATCGGAAACCGCGCGCTACAAAATTCGTCATAGAGAAGTGTAGTACCGCCCAGGATGACAGAGTGTGGTGTGGACACCTATCCGCCGGCCGGGATTGTCACAAAAGCTATTGTACAGGTACTTTGCACCTTACAAGATAGTGCAACGCCTCTCCGATGTCACCTACGAAGTTCTCCCGGATGGAACAGTGGGACAACGCCGTCAACCGCGTACAGAAACAGTGCACGTAGTCCGCCTAAAGCCGTACTTTCGCCGGTAGCAACGTTACAACCTGCGGTGTGATGTGCTCGTGCGCGTGTGCGTGGGGTGTATCGTACCTTGCAATTTACACAGTAGTGCCAACTAGCATCGTGCGCGCCTGAAACTGTAGTTTGTGCCGTGTAAGAACCACCTATCGAACTCAAAAAACTGCCGGGACATTTTTTCTTCTTCTTCACTTTCCAGTTATTAGGTGCCTATTAGTTGAGCATCGGGCCGATGCTTTCCTTAGGAGGGGAATAATGCCGCATACTTGCCAATCGTCTCAGAGCTAAGCTCGTCCCCCAGGCGCACGCCGGTGTTGCCGCGACGCACGAACCATCAGTTATACAGCCGGCCACCCCTCTCATGATCGCCAAGTGGACTGGACCGCCACGTGCGGGACGGTGGTTGACGAAGACGCTGGGCGCGTATGGGGTGTGTGAGACGCCGAGCAGCGATCAAGGTCACGTTTAGTTCTCTTGTCTGCAGGCCCAAGTGCGCCGCAAATAAATCAGTTTGATTAGTCCTATTCGTGCTTGCCTACGTCACAATATAATGTGTTGCAATCATTTAGAGGGAATACTAGTCAGGAAAACTGGACCCTAGTTTGCTGGATTGGTTTTTTCTCGTGTTTTGAAGATCGCTACTATTCGCTCGATCTTGCAATCGTCTGGAATTTCATCTGTTTCAATGGAATGCATGAAGATGAGGAAAAGGATCTGACTAGCCACTGTGACGGTGTTTACTAAAAGTTTAGGGGGTTATTTTTATTTATTTTATTATTTTTTTATTTATTTATTTTTATTATTTATATATTTACTATTTATTTATTTATTTATTTATTTATTTATTTATTTATTTTTATTTTACCCTAAGCGGAAAAGACATTGCAGAGGGGAGTGCTACTTGAAAGACAAAAAATGAGGTGGCTGGGTTACAAAAACATGGTGTCCATAAGAAGGAAAAGGAAAGACAAAACATATTAGTATTATCGTAAAAATGTGGTCACATAAACAGAGATTAAACATCAGATATTTCCTGCATACACAATATAGGGCAGCTCGGAACAATTGTTTATCAGTGATACTTGGAATTTCGGCTGGGAGGTGGTTCCATTCGCGGGATGAACGTGGCCAGAATGACTGAGTGGCATTTTTGGTGATATCCTAGCCTGAATATATTTTAAGACCATTGATTATTTACCGATTCTTTCAGGGTGAAGTGCTATTTCGGGAGGCACAGCGCTGGGGGAAGGGGTAGGTAGTTGTGTTGACTGGGTAATGTTATGGGTAGAGATTACAGATTAAAAGTAGTCATTTAGAGCGCTTGCAACGTGTTTTGTGTCAGTTTTACATTGGTACTTTGACTTTTGTAAGACAGCATGCGCCAGAATTTAGTCGGATTTCAGCAGAGGATCGATAGTAGGCCACATTAAAATATTTATCTTTAGGTTTTTGTAATTCATTGTAAAGGCGTTTGCTTCGATTTAAAAGACTTTTGAATTGTTTTCGAAATCAATAAATGTTGCAATCCGATTTTATGCGAAATCTTATAGGACTTTTCTTCTGGGTTCAGTGTTGTGTTTTTGAATATCTGAGGGTTGTTTTTTACTAAACGGGTTTGATATTACCCGCGAAAGCTGTAAAAAAGAACCAAGTTTGGCGTTGATAGCTTCAAAATTTACTCGTTTGTAATTCGTTATGAATTTTTCAGTTGGCGACCCTGCAATAAGAGGTAGAGGTGTGCAGTTGTGGACAAAATTATGCTCGATGTATATGGGGGGTACTGTTCTGCATTTTATGTCATCGGGGCTTGATGTTGGAAGAAGATTTATGTGTTTCGCCTTTTGTGGGGACGCTATAGCGTGGTGTAGGTTAAAATCTAGCGTCAGATCGAGGAATTGGCTGGATTCGTTGGACGGGGATGACTAGCGGTTGACAGTAAAGGCCAGTTTATTTTTGGGAAATTAAAGTCACCGAAAAATAATATGGGCTTCCGGGAACTTCTCTTTAATATAAGGGGGCGAATTTGAAGGAGGATGGAACAGCCATGGCCAGAGTCAGCTGTCCGGTAACAGATGTCAAACATCACCTTTAGGGCAATGTTTGAGACTTGCACCCAGGTTAGTTCTAATATGTCGTCATGAGTGATAAGCGGAGATGATAGAGTGTTTAATAGCCATTAGTTGCTACATGACTCCAAGATACAAAACATTTGCAGTTGGCAGGAACAAAAACAAGAGCGATGGGGATGGTATACCTGTGGGCGCGTCCTATTTCTGAGGAAAACTTCGCGGAACAGGAAACTGTGCAGACGTGAATCTTGCATGTTGTGCAAGTTACAATGACAGCTTTTCGTTTTCGACGTAGGACAACATCTGCCGCGCGGTCCTGTTACCAAAACTGGCATGCATCTCTTAATCTGCTGTATCCAGCCACCTTTCTGTGCTTCGCAAAGAAATTTGCTTGCAGAACTGAAATTTTCTCATCACCAGCAAACAGTGCGTCACTGCGTGAAAAATGACGCCGTACACTTCGCCATAATCTTTGCTGGAACTGTGTGCAGAAATAAAACTTCGAGGTGCCTTTTAAGTGCAATGCACTTCTTAAGCGACCCTGAACCTGCATCCACCGGCGATGTCCGCGCACGTGGAGATGGGCGCGCGCAGCCTGGCCGCTGACATAGCACATACCCACGTGGGGGATTGGCCAGGAATCTCCTCGTCTTCCTTGGCAACGGGGGGAGATGGGCGCGCGCTGCCTGGCCGCTGACATGGCACATACCCACGTGGGGGATTGGCCAAGAATCGGGCGTGAGAAGGGCTAATGCACCTCCTTAAAGGAGTACTGACACGAAATTTCAAAGCTGAGATCCGCTCTAGCAATCAAGTACAACGACAACACAAATAGGTGTCTGTGAATAAATGCATCTTTCTTTCTTTGTAGTTGTGTGTGTGTGTGTGATCTCTCTTTCGCGAACATTACCGAACCGCGCAAATTCAACTCGTGCATTCGCACTTTCACATTCTTCCCCTCGGAGAAATGCGGGGAATTTTTTTGTGTAGAAAAGACAATAAGCCCAAGTTGTCATCGTTACTTTCATGCTCTTCAACAGTGGCGCTGCTGGAATCGGCGTCTGTCGGGCTGATGGTAGCTGCGACGGTAGCCGAAGGCGTAGCCATCACGCTACATACGATAGGTGAACATTGGTTTTCCTCAGGCGGAACAGCAGTTCGCGTACTGCAGGCTATGCGGCCGGTAAACGATACGGCACACGACTCAAACTGGTGCGTGCCAGCCACAGAGCAACTTCTTTACTGAGAAGCTGTGGCGTCAAGTGTGAAGTAAAGTGTTTCTTGCCCAAAATACGAAGAATCTAGATTGTAGAAAGACGGATACAATATGTGGCCCTTCAGCAGTGTTGCAAGTGGACGGCGTAGTGTATTCACCTTCCAAGAACGTTAAAAGGAAGGAGGGTTGTTTTCCCAACTTTGGTTAACTATTCCCAACCGGTTGAACTGGGTCGTAATTCTCTCATACCAATTGTGACTGAAGAAAAGCTGATTGACGATCTCGTGTTTCTGCTTAACCTCTTATGTCTTTTAATATAAACTGGTACAATATTGTACGAGCGAAAAACTTCAACGTTAACCAAAAACCGGGGGATATATGTAATAATAAAACTGCGGAAAAAAAGTGTTACATAAACAGTTCGTACTGGCTACACATTAAGATAATGCTCATTAATATTCACTCCCTGTACGTTTCGTGAAGTCCTGGACAGCAACGTTCCCAACAATGGCGCTTAAGTCCTGAGTACAGAATCAAGATTGACTACTGGTATCATGCAAAATTGTCATTGCACTTTTTTCTAGCCCATTTTGCGCACAGAAACCATGGCGCCTTGAAATGGGAATGCATTGGGGAATAATTAGTATAAGCTCGCTTTTGTTCAGCTCTCAGAATAGTGTTCTGGAGAAACAAGCGACAATAGAATTAAATATTGCTAAACCAGGAAGCGAAGCTTGTCGCTGCACGGTTCGTCGTCATTCTGAATAGCACTTGCAAAACATGCATATATAAGAAAAACAAATTGCTCACGTTAAGAGGTGCTTGGCCACACGCTTAAAGTTGCCTAGATGAATTCCATACTGAAATTGAAATCCCAGGACGAGTTCCACTGCGACGACTTTCTTTATTTGGTCCGTTTCTGCTTTAAGTACCTGCCGTGAAGATCAGTGCCAATACGAATTGAAAGATTAGGTCAGCATCACTAAATATGTGACAAATGTACGCATATAACTAAAATAATGAACATACAAATACCACATTCCCTTTTCCTCAACCAAGAATCGTAAACCACATGGCATAGACTCTGCTGCGGGCAGTTAAAACGTTTAATTCGGCCGTAGAAGGCAGAAAAACGCTATGAATAACGCGTACAGGCAAAAATCGAGCGTTTTAATTGTGGAATGGAGAGCAAGTAAAAGGTATTTTATCTCATTTGAATAAGCTAAAAGGGATCTTTGAGTGAGTCGCTAAACCATCCAAGACACAAAAGCGTCAAGCAATGGTTCATGACCAAAATAATACAAGCTGTCTGGGTTCATGGCATCTCGTCTTCAGATTGTGTTGTTTTTCACTTTTATAGATTTTAAATTAGGAGAAAAAACAACGTTTCGTGAAGAAGGAACGCAGAATGCTGAAATTCTGTGCACTATAAAATAATTGAACAGCTGTCGACAGAGAGGACAAGGGAGTAAAGATGTCGTTTGTTTGCCCGAAGTCCGGTGTCGATCAGGAACCCAATCGCCCGAGCTCCGGTTGATTTGTCAGGAGGCTGGCAGGGCGATCCTGTTGAAGTTCTTGGAGACGGTGGTCGAATTGGCGAAGTCGAGGCATCGGGGTTGAATAAATGAAACGAAGAGTCTATATACAGCTATTTACAGTAGAAAAACTGGGTACATGAGTAATAAAGAGCAAAACTTCAAACTGCAGTTACACGCTAGCTCTAAGTGCGTACAAATCACTGGAGCTTCTCAAATTTCGTTTAACTCTCCTAAACTAGGTGCGTACACAAAGCGCTCGAGAAACGACGGCCGAGAACCTGTCTCGCCGCAGAATCTGTCTAGTTGCCCAGTACGGCGCTGTACCGTAAACTTCCAACGCGATCCTACCCTCTACCCTAGGGGGCTTACAAATCTCAACCTAGCTTTAACGGTCGAGACTCCTTGTTTCGCCTGGAACTGCCCAGCTCAGCGCTCAGACAAGAACGATTTCTAACGGCCCAGTTCGGCCTTTTAATACCTCGACATCACACTCTTTCGGAAACGCCCCTGTAGCGTTCGTACACGCGTAAGGGAGTGCGCAAATTCACGTAGACAGCTGTCACTCAGCGCGCTACAGAATATTCAATGAGGCGCCACCATCTTTGGGTCAACGACCCGCTCGCGGACGAGCAAGCAAGCGCGACCCCGCGGTTTGAGGGCGAAAGGTGGCGACAGTGCACTATGCCGACCGGAGCGCGTTAACAATGGTGGCTCGCGCAGCGCGCGCTCCGACTTCAGCAATTACACCTCCCCGGCGCGCCACTCCGACGATTCTCGCAACCCGGCGGCGCCGTCTGCGCTTTCAATGGGGGATTATCCCCGCGGTATTCGGTCGGCCACACAATCCGTCTCCCGTGCATGCCGTGACAAATTGGCTTTCACTGCTATGCAGTTTTGGCAGTGCTACGTCGCCAGAGAGAGTGGCTTGTTCTCACGTGCAGCCCGGGCAACTGGCCACCGACCTCATAGGTGGACCTTACACACGGAAAACAAAAGGCCGAGAACTAATTCAACGCTTGTGTTAAGAAAGCTCCGAGGTAGAGAATAGATTCAATTGGCGCAGGATTGCAGGTTTCCTGATGTCGATGGTAGACGCCTTCATTGTGCAGGCGATATAAAGTTGGCCGATGCTAATAATGGTGAAAATATAACATTTTCCAGCATACCTCAAGAGACTTGCTGTGACGGCCTTCTGCTTGCGAAATTGGCATGTAGTTTTAGAATATACTCCTGCGGCAAACTGTCGGTTAGAATGTTCAGGTACCACTCACATTCTATTGTTTGCTTCTCATAAAGACCACTGAGATTGCATCAATGTCGAAAAAAAAGGGTCATAGTTTTATTCAAGATGAGGCTGCTCATCCTAGTGAGCAGTTGCATATCCCGGGATCAGTGAAGCGTCGTTGGTGATGCGTACATCTCCCGTTAACAATATTTTATGGTTGGAGAAAGTCATTTTGGAATACTGAAAAGCAATGAGGAATAAATCACGAAATTGTTTTACTACTATATTACAGATGCAGGTTGCGGGTCCTGCAAAGCCATCTTTACCTGATATAATATTACCTCATTCTTTGCTGCATGGGCACGCGTGAGTTCATGACGAACAAACAAATATTCAGCACGCTAAGCTTTTAACTGTAGGACAATTGTTTCAGAGCTTTTAAGCCAAATCGGGATGACTGGCTGACATGCTGGCGGTTTCCAAAATAGCAGCTGCTTGCCTATTTTAGCAGCCATTTTGCGAAACCTGCACACCTATACATTTGCGCTTAAGTGCTTTTTGTAAAAGCTCAATATTTTTTAATGGCAAGTAATTGCGTTGGTGCTAACGTGTGCACTCTTAGTTTCTAAAACAAACAAAATGACACGTATAGCTCTAACGGAAAACCGTTTCGCAGGCTCACGTGCGTATGCATTGTTCTAGGCAGTACGAAAGAAAATTCGAACGCGCATGTTAACTCTCTCGGAACAAGCACCTTCTATTAGCGAAGCGGCCAGGCGCTCCATTGCTTTTTAAGTTTCGCGGAGACGATAGAGCGCTGTGCTCTTTCATGTTGCCGTCACATGACATGTACGTTTGACTAGACGTGTCACCTGGCCACAGCTCCCCCTCATAAGTCAACCGAGAACTTCCGAGTACTATCATGTCTCCAAAGCAAATTATTGCATATGGAAATGTCAAAGTCACAGCTTCTTTGGGTTTTCCTGGCTATTACAGTTATCGCTGTTCTGACCACTTCTAAGTTCACTGTTGGTGTCTTCGCACCAGTTGTTAAGGGAACTTCGCTTTTACCTTTAATTCATTGCGAAGAACGAGAAGTTATGTAATCAAGCACATAGATAATTGGGATACACGAATAAAGAAATATTAAAAATGGACAGGCTATGTGACGGACTGTATGTGACAAAAAACTCGTAATTGTCAGAGTACACATTATTGGTTGAATATCGTTGAGTAGTGTGAATGGAGAGATATTTGAGCGAAGAGAATGTCTAAAAGCGAGAAAATTTAGAAAAACTTCCATAAGTACGAAAAGGCTCTATCAATGAAAGAAAATACGTTTTGTTCAAAGCTCGCCGAAATAAAGACAAAACAAATATGTCGAAACAACGTCCTACACAACAGAAAAAAATTATGAAATCGGAAGAACCTTGTAACGATCAGCTTGTACCAAACTATGTAAATCTCCAAGTGGACACGGTCAATTGTTACAGAAATGTGACAGGAAATAGTGGGACGAAAGGAATTCTCAGTAACCTTGCATCTCCACATAAATGCATGTACGTGAAGGTATGTATTTAACCAGTTTAGTAGTATAAGTGTGCATCACTGGTGAAAAGAAAGAAGAGAGAAGATTAATCCGAACAAATCACCTCGTGTATAACCCAAAGCAATTACCACATCAGATAACGAGGTACCGGAGAGGAGTGTTTAAAGGTCAATAAAAGGGGCCTTCGCCCGGCAGTGGAAGTAAGGAAGCTCATAATAATTTTATAAGCTGCGAATAGCCAAAGCTGCGTACAAACAAATCACAAAAAATGAGAAGTAGCGCAACCCAGTACCAGCACACTTTATAATTTCTCCTAATTTTTCTACACCTCACGCACATTTAGTAGTTTCAATGTTTCTACTGCAGATCTGCCATGATTCATTGATTGATTGATTGATTGAGGGGTTTAACGTGCCGACGCAACGCAGGCGATGAGGCGCGCCGTAGTGGAGGGCTCCGGATTAATTTTGACCACCTGGGGATCTTTATCGTGCGCCGAAATCTCGTACACACGGGCGTTTTTGCTTTTCGCCTCCATCAGAAAAGCGGCCGCCGCGGCCGGGAATCGAACCCGCGACCTCGTGCTCAGCAGCGCAACGCCTTAGCCACTGAGCCACCGCGGCGGGTCTCTGCCATGATTCAGCACAGGATGTTTGCATAGAAGCTTGCCCGCTTGTTGTTAGGCGCTTAATAAATTTCTTTACGTCCGATTACTGAAGAAGAAGCAGCGGGAAGCGACAGGAACTATACGTGATTATATTGAAAAGAAAGTGTATAGAAAATTGTCCTATATTGTTGAAATAGTCGTTATGTATAATTGAACAACATATTGCGTCACCAGAGTAAAGTTTCCTTTGCTAAAATTGCGGCATTGATGCCTCCACTGGTATAAATTGCTGCTTTAGCTCTAGCAGGTACATTTCTGATTGACACTGCAAAGTCGTCCTTATTTTAGACGTATTAAGCAATTCAATAAGCTTACAGCAGGCACTTCAGTATTGAATCCCTATTAGGAAAGCTTTATTACAGCTGTATTTAAACCGTTCTAATTCAACTTCATCTTCCACTTCATCGACTTCGACAATATTCGACTTCATCTTCTTTAAATAGGAGACTCACGTACTTCTCAGAGTACAATGGTCTTCTTGAGAGCTGCCAGGCTGGCATCAGGGCGGGAAGATCCTCCGACGACCAACTTGTTGCGTTGTAATCGTATGTAAAAATGCCTTCATCTATGTTTAATTTTGCATAACTGTCTTATTCGATATGGGAAAGGCCTATCAAATGGTCTGGCGGTGCGGCATCTTGAGTGACCAAGTCATTTGGCTTTTCCTGCAACATGCTGAACACCCTCGCTAGCTACATGTCGGAAAGAACCCTTCGAGTGATGGTTGTCAGTGACCTGTTCAATGCATATGTGCAGGAAAATAAAGTCATTCAATTTAGTACGTTGAGCTGGGAATATTTTTTGTTAAGATGAACTCACTCCGGGGGGCATTGCCACCCACACTTTTCTGTTTTATATACGTAGATGATGTTAAAATATCATTAATTACTGTAACTTCCCCATTTGTGGAGGCCAAGTCTATCTTGGGGTGAACGAACTTGCTGGCTGGTGGACACAAACGGTTTTAAACAGAACCCAAGAAAAAGTATTTGTGTTGTGTTCTCTGTGAACGGCGGATTTCACGCTGACCCTGATATCTGTAATAATGGGGTAGATATTTCTGTTAGAGGGGAACATGACATTTTAGGCCTACTATCATAAGTAAACGCACATTTGTCTCTCACTTAAAAAACACACAAATGCCTAAAAACAATCAACATTCTTAAAGTACTCCAACACCAATCCTACGGTGCTATTAGGAAGTCCTTCAACGTCTCTATAATGCTCTGAGAGGACACCGGCTGGACTATGGCAGTGTTGCTCATAGGTCAGCGACTAAAACATCCCTGAAAATGCTCGACTCAGTGCTGCAGCTCAGGCACAGGCTTCCATGTTGGGCTTTCCGTACTAGCCCAGGTAAAAGCCACTATGTAGAACGTAACAAGTCGAGCCTAGAACATCAGCGAATCTACATAGACCTTCTTTATGCTTTTAAAATCTAATCAAAGAGTAACCAACCCCTTAAATCAGTCTTTTATGATACATCCTTATCCCAGCGTCTTTTAAACCGCCCATCTATTTTTTATCCGTTCTAATACAAAGCTAGACTGGAAGCATCAGAACTCTGTCTCCTTTTTAGATACCATGAAAACCACTGTTACTAATTCTATATCTCTATACCATCTTAATCCTATACCAAGGGACATCTTTTATACACATAGACAAAAACTGAGTGCCAAGAAGTGCGATCTTGCAAAGCTTCTTGTCTCCAACAAAATACAAGTGTGAAGAATTCAAAAGCTGCCACCACTGTTTCCTCCGCTGCACACGAATACAGCTTCAATACTAGTAAATATTTCGGTAACATTTTAAACACCTTTGTTAGTTACTTCGCAGAGAGAACCTTTAAAATGAGTTCGTTGTGCCGTGTCTACCGTTCAGATACAGAAAAAACTGCGTACCGCAAGGTGGAGCGTTAAGCTGCACTATATTCATACTTAAGATACACTCTCTTGAAAAGTCATTGTCACCTCCAATTTCTTATTCAGTGCATTTATACGACGTCCAGATTGCTTTAAATTATGTAATACGTCAATGAGTGAACGTCAAGTCCAGCTGGGCGTCAAGAAGCTTGCCGGCTGGTAGACAAAATGTTTTTAAACTTAACCCTGGAAAAACTGTTGCGTCGCCTTCTCCAGTAAGCGTGACGTCCATCCGGACCGAGAGATTACTCTTAAAGCCATGTCCACTCCTGTGAACAAGTAGCATATGTTTGACCACAAACTCACATTCATCCCCCTCATCAAAGAACTTAAGCATAAATGCCGGAAAAGAATGAATATCCTTAACTTTCTCTACCACCAATCCTATTTGGCCGACAAAAAACTCCTGCTACGCTTGTATACTGCTTTGGTTGGGTCTAGTTTGACGATGGCAGTGTAGTGTATGGGTCGGCGACTAAAACAGCATTTCGGATGCTTGACCAAGGGCTAGCTTTGCGCACTAGCCCGGTCCGAAAGTCAGTATGTGAAGTGTAACAAGTGGTGCCTTGAGAACGAACGGACGTGCATGAACTTGCTTTATGCTTTTAAAATGTCATTTCTGAATAACCATCCTTTTGATCTTGCCTTTATTAATACATTCATTCATCTTCTGTTTGCAAATTGGTCATCCGTTTCACAGCCTCTAGACTGAGAGAGGGAGCCTCGGAGCTCATAGTTTCGTTTTAGATGTGTAATAATAATCTTTTTCAGATATTTTACCACCTTGGCAAGTTCACTCTGTGTCTTGTGACTTTTGTTTTATAAAACTAAAAAAGAAATTGGGTACGGTGTGCTGAAATACGGCAGTATTTCCTATCACTGCAGTGTAAATACCCATGGGCAGAATTTTACAATGATGCATCTAGACCCTCTACTGTGGTGTCTTGTGCTGCTCACGGTCGGAAGTTTCATGCCGCCAGAACCATGAGAGTATACACAATCAATTTTGTAGCAGCAGCATATAAAAGTTTGCTAATTGTACAACAAATCTTTGAAAATCGTATTCCCAATTCCAGTATCTGTAAAGATTCCTCGAGCGTTGTTCGAACATTCTCATCCAACCCACCCGCGAAAAACGACTTAGTTAATGTTGTTTTGAACACCTATGTGTCTGTCTATGCACAAAAGCTTGAACTGGTCCTGTTCTGAATCCCAGGACACGCTGTGATCACTGGCAACGAGTTTGTAGACGACAGGGCCGCTGAAGCTGCACTCAGCAACACTGTACACATTACCAGCGGTACCCTATACAGACCTCAAGCAACACAAAAGACAACACTTGCGTAGAACATGGCCAACACACTGGAGTGAAGAGACAACAAAATTTAGGTAATAAGACCACACTTCGAAAGGTACACAACTAGGTCACACAACTGACACACGAAAGTCACCTTGGCTAGCATACGGATAGGGCACACGCATGCAACGCACTCGTATCTGCTCACGCAATCAGCAAGACCCCAGTGCAGCAGGTGTGGAGAGGCCCTCTACAAAGTTCACGTACTCATTCAATGCAAGGAACTCGACAGCACACAACGCAAACATTTTCCTGCACTGTGCTGACAACAGATCCCGCTACACCATTCACATTTCTTGGCCGATAACCTAATGTTTTCTAACAAACGTGTTTTTCAGTTTTTATCAGACGCCAAGTTTTTACACCTCCTTTATTATCATGCATAACCATCCTGGCACTATACACTAACCATCGTCTTTAATTCGCTACTTTTTTGTTTTTATGAGATAATTTAGTATTTACATGCACAACTGCCTTCATCAACTTACTCTGTGTTAGGCGCTATTTGCAATTGTTGACCTTGCGCCATTAAACTCAAACCACCATCATCATGCATATTAGTAAAACGATGAATGTATCTTCACAGCCGAGGCTCAAGGTATACCTCTGGTAATGAACCATATCCTTCTAACTAAAATTCTACAGTCCGCGATATGTACTGATTCCTTAAGTGTTCTGCGGACATTGTAGGCACAAAAACTTCTAAAAACCATGTAGTAAATCATCGGATTAGCAGTATTATGTCATCATATGCGTTAAACCTCAAAGTGAGCGAGTTCTTGGTGTCACGCCACTCTGGAATCGCAAGGAACGAGACCGCAGATGAAATGACCGCTGCTGCTGCACTTAAGGCAACAGTTGACATAACAGAACCATACACCGCCATGAACCCGAACATAAGAAAACCACTTCGAAAAACCTGGCAAAACACTGGCGTGAACGGAAAGACAACAAACATGTATTAAAACCGCACTTGAGACCATGCACCGCTGACACACACAACAGAAACGCAGAAGTTGCCTTTGCTAGGCTACGGATAGGGCACACACATAGACTACACTCGTGTCTGCTCACGGGGACTTCCAGACCTCCGTTTAGCAGGTACGCACAGGCCGTATACGTAGTTCACATACTCATTCAGTGCAAAGCACTTCACACAACACGACGGAAACGCTTCTCACAACGGTACACACCACACATCCCATTACACCCAGCTGTTTTCCTCTCTGGCTATCCCATGTTTTCTGTCCATGTGCGCTTTTAATTATTTAGAAAAAGCAAAATTTTCAAACCTACATTTATGACATGCATAATCACAACCTGGCCTTCTAAACCAGTTATCATCACTGTCTTCTACTGATTCTACTTTTTTCCTGTTGAGTGATTTTAGTGTTTAGATCTCAATCCCTCATTATAACCACTGTTCTGGCACTCTTTGCCCCCGTTGCCCTTGCGCCATAAACATACAACCATCATCATCAGAAAGTAAGTACAAAACTGAAAGAGCAAGGGGAGTGACCGTAAACCTGGTCGATGATAGAATTATAGTGGTAAAAGACGTTCTTGTTTGGGACGATGTAACGAATTGCGGAGTTAAAACAGGCTAGAAAAGACCCGAGGAAAGCGATTTCGCTTGACGATGTGACAACAATGCGGGAGAGTTAACCTTGTTCAACATAAATGCGTGTAGCCTAGCAAAAAAAAACGTTTGAGCTCGAACACCTTATTTTGGAATGTAACCCATTTGTAGTTTTTCCTGTAAACCTGGCTGTGACCACAACATAAGGACTAAGAAATAACCCGTCCGGCTTATTGTATAATCCGAAAAGACGCGATGAAAAAATAAAGCTTATGCTCATACATTATAGACCCCGTAATGAGAGTATGTGCTGTTCAACAGTACTGTGTGGAGTACCCTGTGTCATGGGGGCTGCTTACATGCAACCAAATTCTCCAGTGTCGTTCTTGATGTCAATACAAACTTTGATGGGTACTAGTATCCCAGGCGGCACATAAAGTGTGTCCCAAGACCGGCCCGTCTATGGCCGCTTTCTGGCATGTCCTGCCAGCATCCAGATTCTGGCAGCCACTCATCATATCATGAACGGCCAACATTCGGCAACCAGCGCTTCGGTATGGCTCCGGCGCCCATGTTCACACGCACAATGGCAGCTTCCCGGCTGCAGATATTCAGTTGAATTTCGGCTGCCGATGTGAGAAAGAAATCGGCCCGAGTACGGCTTTCGGGCATACGTTTTCTCCTTCGGGAAGCGGTGTTCAGCAGAAGCTCGGCAAGCGAGCGGCCACAGGATATTCGTATTCTTGTGGCAGTTAGTGTTCGAAAGGAGGCCAGCCGTAACACGGCTGCCACGCATCCGCTCTTTCAACAGTGAACCGCGCATCCGGCAGCAGACTATTCGTTTTCTTCGGGCAGCCTGTGTTATACAGGAGACCGACCGACTTACGGCCTCAGAATGTACGTTTTTCATTTGGTTAGCGGTCCTCTGCCGAAGTACGGCAAAGTGAATGGCCGCAAATTTCGGCAACCGGTGTTCAAGACGAGACCGGCCTCTGGTATCAGGTGTCATTATGCGAGCACGGCGCGCGTCCTATGAACAGACGTGCCTGGACCCGCCGATTTGGGACCGGTTTTTTCTTGGGTGAGGTGAGGTTCGGGACACGTTTTTTATCCGCTCGTGTTTCTGTGTTTTAAATGAACGAACTACGTTTCTCAAACAGTAATGAGTGTTCTAGGTGAATGGGCAAGGTGCAAGGACTCACTGGATATTAATAGGAAAATGTTTAGTCATCAAATGCCAATTGCCACAAGAAGACTGTACCACACCGACGGGTGAGGTAAGCTGTGCCAGTCATAGCCGCTACAACGCCTCGCCCGTCGGCTACGTCGACTCATCAGCTCGAGGCTATTCGCCCCTCAAGAAATGGAGACCATTGGAGACATCGACCCGGCAGTGATGTCCGACCCGAAATGGTGGTGGTTCACCGAAATAAGTGACCTTACAGGGTGTTGACCAAGCGGCCACCACGCAGGAGCTCAACCGGCGCCATGTCAACGAGTCCCCACCAACCAAAGGCAAGGGCGCGCAAAAGCACAAGTTTCCGGCTATTTTTCTCACAATAATACTGCGAAAAACAATGTGCACTATATTGTTTGTGATAAACGTAGAAGAGGCTAAGCTCGTGCATTAGTAGGCTCAACTTCGTGCCCTGCACTATGTTACCTCATGGGAGTTTATGTCTGCCTATTTAAAAACAAGTGTTATTTTGAATTTGCCATAACAACAGAGCCTTGTGAATGACCAAGCCTAGATGTTAATTTAGTTGCGGTGTTTGAAATTGAGATTAGCTACACTTGGGATATGACTCATTCGGTTAAACATAATCGCCAGCATCCCAGCAAACGGATTTCGCTTTTTTTGCTCAACGCAGCGTGTTGAGTTCACGCACGATTTGGCTTAGCAATAGATAAGCTTAAAGTAGCTGACTATTTTTTTCTGCGGCAAAAAAGTTTGACGGTGTTTCATATCACATTCTTGTTATTACATTGGGCAATAAACCGAATGAGTCGGTTATTCAATGGATAGCAGAGGATATCTCTCTAAGACAGCAGTTCGTCGCTCTCAATGGTTGTTCTCTCATGAAACATTCTTCGTTATGTGGTGTTGATAACATCAAGTCAGTTGTTGGCTAAGGCTAAAGTGTACGGTTCACGAAAATTCCTGGCCAAAATGTTTGCGGAGTGAATTGAAACGTCCTGTATACCCGATTAATCAAAGATAGGAATTGTCCTATTACACAGGTTTCGGGACACCTTTCTTTGATCACTTATTGGCCGTATCACTACAATCTGCTGTACAGAACCTCGATTTTACCATTTTTTCATGGTTGCAGTGTTTTTTGACTAGCAATTGTCTATTGGCAAACTGTTGGGAGCTGTAACTCAATTCTTTCTCCAGTTGTTTCAAACCTTCCATAAGGTTCCGTATTGGTCCGTTTCTACTTTTAATGTGTAAATAAATGATATACTGACTATACTTTCTTTATATAGCAGCCTTTTTGCAGACGATGTTGTAATGCAAAGGGAATGCACAAGTGATTCTGATGTTTTCTCCACTTTCAGACTAGGGTTAACCGTGTCTTTCAGCGCTGTGACCTCTAGAAAATACAACATAATTTTAATACATGTAAAAGCAAGGTCACAAAGTCCCAACCGTGCTTTTAGTGTATGAACAATTTTATCTCTGGAGATGTCTCGTCCTAAGAATACCTAGCCATGCACATATTCCCACTGTCCTGAAACTCTCACTAATTATAATAAAGTAAATCGCACTTTGGTATCTCTGGCGAAACTCTATTCAGGCTAATACTTCCTTATGGATTGTAAATTATAAGACACTATTTTCTACAACATGGGAGTGTCCTGCCCTCCGTTTAGGATCCGAATATGGCGTCACCCTGCGCAGAGTTGAAAGCGTCAGGAATGGAGTTTTTTTTTTCAATTATTTTTTTGCACCTATAATCTCTGCCTGTCCTCGAGCATCGCAGAAAGGTTCTGTTGGAACTTTTTTCACAAGATCTGTCCGTATCGTCTCAGTTTTAGAAAGAAGCTTCTGTCCTGGCAGTTTACATGTCGCCCCTATCGACCATCAGCACAAAGTTCAGGTTTTGTTGTGTTGCGCACAACTGCTTATCAATTTGTGTCCCCAGCACTTGGTTAAAAACGAATCCTCATTTCGTAATATCCATTTATTAATAAATATAACATGATTCATGATACAAAAGTAATTATTAAAAATTTAACTAAACAGACAAACAACTACATATTTAACACATTGTCAAAATTATTCTATAAGCTCATTAATTTATTTATGACTACTAGGTAATTTTTCATCAAGAAAGTATTAATAAATAATTGAAATGCAGAATGATTAGTTGAGCATTATTAACTAATATTTATTTGTCAGAGCCTGGCACTACTTATTCTATTATGCTGTAAAAAGAAATTGTTCATTTAACTTTTAGAGCTGCAAATATCTTTCGCTATTTTTGTAGAAGTATGTGAACTGAGCTGAGGTCAACCAATTTGTCCAATTGCCCTCACAGCTCTTCATTTTCAGAAGGTCTATTCTTTGACACAACAAGTGGCTCGAAAAGATAATTGCAGAACCAATCCATTTGTGGCAATACCGAGGAACGCACAACCAGAAGGGTAAAGAGGATAGTGCTACCCGCCGTGCCTGGAACAGAACCCTTTTTCGCGCGGCCAGAACAATGACAACAGCAAGAGCTCTGAGTTTGTCGAATACCGACTCAAAATATTTCTTCTGTCATTTTAGGTTGACCCAGAGTCACACTGCACAAGACAAAATGTCCTTACTGGGTTACCTCAAACAATTACGAAATCGGATCAAGCATGCGTAGATAATGTGGTTCACGCAGAATAACCTCTATCTTTCTGGTGTTATAGAAAACCTTTACAGGTATAGCTTTTTCTACTCATTTAGCAATTGCAAGTGTCTTCACGTTTAGTGGCGTAACGCCATGACGAATTTACCTTCTGCAAACGCCACTAGGTTCCCGACAATAAGAGTGAGACGCGAAAAACCCACATTACCCCTTACCTTCGATCAAGTCAAGTTTGTCGTTGTACCCAAAAAGAGTACCGGCCCATCCAGGCGTTCAAGATGCCATAATGGTATATTTTGTCCTTCCACAATTTATTTACCTTGAAACCCGAGCATCTTTTATAGCTCCTAGGTGACTAAGCGTACCTGCGGAAATAGAGGTGGGCGATTAATGTTCAAGAATGTCTTAGAGGTATTGTGCGGTCGGCCACAATAAACTAGATAATATAAATACGGTAAGGGCCGACAGGAACAGAACTAAGACACCATACAGCGCAGCAAGGACAGCGCAATTTTGGAGTCTTCCTTGCGCATTTTAACCTACATGTCATAGAATCAACAGTCCTTAGACTGCCTAAATAAATCGAGCATAAATGAATTCCAAATCTCTACAGCCTGTCTGCACATCAATATGCTTGGACTACAGCGGCCGCCTATCGGTTTTCAGACTGATTCCGACACGTGGATACCATGAAACTGTATCCATTAATAAAAACCGTAAGAACGCTTTACATTTTTATTGCGACTGTTTATTTCGTGCATACGCACAACACAGTCACACACATGCACACGCACACATATCCACACACACACGCATGTGCATACCCGCATAGATGAACACTACACACCAGCTCCAGCAGTTGCGGTCTCTACTCTGAGTGTGCGTGAATTCTACAATGAAGCGGCTTATTATATAATCGCGTAGAAACTGATGAGTATAATGGCAATGTACAAGGAGGACAGTGCCTACCCTGGTGAATTGACGCAGTCTATGACATATGACACGTCGACAATGCTGAAACAGTCCGGCAGCTTGCGAGCAAGTCCTGACGAATGTATGTATATTATATATATATATATTATCATATATATTAGATATCTACTATATATATATATAGTATATAGTAATAATAGTAAGGAAATCAGGGGCTCGTTGAGGAAATACAGAAAGATAGTTCAGCAGTCTACAACACCAAAGGAGGCATAGGGGGTCGTGGTTAGGCAGTAAGAGCCTAACCGCACTCCTATGCCTGCGTTGGCGTTATAAACTGCCGACCTATCTTTTTATATATATTTATATATTTATATGTATATAAATGTGACTTTTGCAACAGGCCACAAGAAACGGTCAGGTAAAATATGAGAACAACTTTGCGGTAAACTTGTTTATTATAAATTAGTCCGACAGTTTGGGAAGTGGAACTTCCTTCCTCAGGGACAATCCCACAATAAACACCGAATCCTTATGCACACTGCATGCGAGGGAGTCTCTCTTCCTCTCCCTCATCAAGGAGGAAATACGCCAGAGAACGTAAAAAAAATCCGGTAACAACACGGCACTTGCTGAGTGGAGGAGATTAAAAAACAAAAAGGGATGTCTGGACTGGTAATCCCCCCTGGCAGCTTCCTGGTTACAATGGATGTCTCATCGCTTTACACCAATATCCCCCATTCAGACGGCATCAGGTATACCGTGGAGGCATGTCAAAACGCTGATATGGCACTAGAGATTAATGAGCAGCGCCCTTACTACCCTACTTGACCTGGTGCTTCGTTACAATTATTTCCAATTCGAAAACAAACATTACCTTCAAATTAGCGGCACAGCTATGGGCACAAAAATGGCACCAAATTACGCGAACTTGTTCATGGCGGCATTCGAGGGACCCTTCTTAGAAGCTCATCCTGTTCGCCCGCTGATATACAAGCGATTCCTGGATGAAATCTTTTTTGTCTGGCCGCATGACGAGGCAAGCTTGCATAAGTTCATTTCGGATTTCAACGCGGTCCACCCTTTTATATCTTTTACGCATAATATCTCAAGGACATCGGTAAACTTTCTCGACGTCACCATTCAGGTAGAGGGCACGACCACGATCACAGCCCTATATAGAAAACCCACAGATCGCCAGCAGTATCTGCACTTTGAAAGTGACCATCCACGGCATTACAAGATGAGCATTCCCTATTCCCAGGCCCACAGATACCGCAAAATTTGCTCTTACAATGCCGATTTTGACCACAATTCCCAACAACTAAAAAATGCCCTCATTTGTCAAAAGTACCCAGCAGCAGTGGTCGATGACTCCATCAACAGAGCTCGTAACCTAAACCGCGAGGAAATTCTACATGGAGGGAACCCAGGAATGAAGGAAGCCAGACAAATCTTGTCCTCACCCACTCATCTGCGTTGTGTAAACTTAACATTCTTTCGAGACATTTTAATATACTGCAACACAGTAGGCGGCAATCTTCAATTTTCCAAAAGCCCACCGAGTTGTTTATCGCCGCGGAAAATACCTGAAAGATATGTTAGAGCCAAGACGACTACAATTGAGGGCACTCAACGGGGATGCCAGCCATGCAAGAACACACGTTGTAAGGTCTCTTCACACATGACAACCACCACTACTGCTAAAGCCAGCTCCTCAGATTACGTATTCAAAATAAATGCGCCTCTACACTGTGACCGCCAAAATGTCAGTCTACATGCTTCCCTGTGACATCTGTGGCATGCAGTACATCGGACAAACAGAAACCGCCTTCCGTAAGCACTTTAACAACCACCGTTCTCACGCTAAAACACAACCGAACTTGCCCATTTCAAGACATGTCGGCCTCCCAGGACATTCATTCGACCAAATTAAAGTCACTCTGCTAGAGACCGGTTTTCACACTAAACGGGAGCGCGAACAGAAGGAATCGTACCTTATTTATAAGTTCAAAACATTGACTCATGGTATCAACGAGAGCGCTGGCAGCATGTCGTGCCTCCGGAGGATCACGGACGTTGATTGACAACAGGACGTGGATGCACATTGTTCCACCCCCTTTCCCCTAACATAATTTTTTTAGCTCATTTAGGACCACCCACCATTATCTCAGACAACGGGCGCATACCGAGAGGGAGCGCCGCCCAAAAAAGCCGCCTAAGCCCCGCACTGAACGTGCTGCGTGATAAATGCTGTCCACGTTGGGAAAACTAAGAAGTGTAGAAGAGAGAGGGAGGTGACGTTGAACGGCAGTGCCAGTCTGGCCGTACCTTGAAATTGTCGTGTTCTGTTGAGACATAGCGGTGGCGTAGTTCGGTGGTTTTCTGTGTCGGCCCTCCGTTGAACTTCACGCTTGTCGCGTCGTATGTGTGCCTTTACATTACTCTACGCTGAGGCCAAGGACAGACGGGGCAATCGTCCTCTCCGAACTCAGCCGCGCCCCTGTGTAACTTGATCCCTGTCTTCCGCGCGATGCGACCGCTGTGCGGCTCGCCGCTGGCCGCCGCTAGTGCCTTTCTCTGTCGCCATGTCCCGGCCCTTCAAAGGGCAAACAAAGTAGACTTATCACCGGTTTCTTGGTAAAAGCAATGCCTCTCCGTTTAACGGTCTGTTCTGGGTGAACCCACGAAATAAATGCTGGGCCAAGACCGCGTCCTTAGTTACTACACCACCGCCCCGCTCTTCCCATCTGTGCTCATGCGTTGTCTGTATTTTGTTTGTCAGTTCACTTTCAACCCAGCCGCAGCGGGCCGATAGAAAACGTTGGTCCCGCTCCCTTCCCCCACCCGTGCCGTTTTCTCACTAAAACCACCGCCTTTCCCCCTCCTTTTTTTATCTCCTCCACTCAGCAAGTTCCATGTTGTCACCGGATTTTTTTTACGTTCTTTGGCCTAGTTCCCTCCTTGATGAGGGAGAGGAAGAGAGACACCCTCGCATGCAGTGTGCATAAGGATTCGGTGTTCATTGTGGGATTGTCCCTGAGGAAGTAAGTTCCACTTCCGAAACTGTCGGACTAATTAATAATAAACAAGTTAACCTCAAAGTTTTTCTGATATTTTACCTGACCTCTATATATATATATATATATATATATATATATATATATATATATATATATATATATATATATATAGACAGGAAATAATAGTTGGCAGTCAAGAAGCCATCCATCGGAAAGGTGGGGATGTGGTAGTTCAATGAACTACCACATCCTCCCTTTTGCTTTCCGAGGGCTTCCGAGGGCGTGGGTTCGGTCCCCACTCTGGGCGCGTGTTTTTTTTCTTTCTTTCTCACGTATTAATAAAAAAGTAATGTAACGTCACTAACGGTGAAAAATTGTCTAAGCATTCCCCTATGCTTTCTTTGGCCTTGTAGACTGCCGGTATTTCTTTCTGTATTTCTTAACGAGCCCCTCATTTCCAAACCTTATTATCGTGCGAAAGCTTAGCGAGGGCCTCCTTCTGGCAGCCTTGATGCCAAGGTAGCATAAGAGGGTTCCCCGCCAGTTGACCCGCTCATGACAGGCTGTAGACGTTCGAGTCGCGCCCCGGGGGTTGAAAAGAAGGTCCCCTTCTCCCCGTGTAGTCTGAGTGGCGCTGGCTACCGCCCTCGAGCGTCAGATACGGTTGTGGTAAATATAAATACCCCAGAAAGTGAAGGAGAACACAGTCGCCTAGATAGCCGAATTGGTAAGGCATTCGAGATCTAATCGAAAGGCGTGGGCTCGGTCTCCACTCTGGGCGCGGGTTTTTCTTTCTTTCTTTCTCACGTATAATTAAAAAAAAATAATGTAACGTCACTAACGGTAAAAAATTGTCTAACCATTCCTCCATGCCTTCTTTGGCCTTGTAGACTGCCGGCATTTCTTTCTGTATGTATGTATGTTTATATATATCTATATATGTATGTATATATGTGTCTATGTGTATATAGCAAAAAAATAAGGGATTGGCAGTCAAGACAACTTTGGAATGCAAAGGGGAGGTTAAAATAGATGATTTTTTTTAGTCAGAAAGAAAGTGGTTAAAAAATGCCCGCCGAGTGGCATCCGAACTCACGATCTCCGCAATACCGGCTGGTGCGATGGCTCCGTACCGGCATTCATAACCGGTATTCATCACCGAACATCACCAAGACACTACCAAGATCACTAAATTATCCTTAAAAATAATTCTAACTCCCAAATATTGCGAGTTTGACTCATATTACTACTTGCGTCATGTTTAAAACTAGCAATTGGCAGCTCAATTCACAGCCCAGGTACGCCAATATTACGGGACAACTTGAAGCTACCCCTCTTAAACTCTTCCCCCACAAGCACCCAAGGTTTACCTTAGATAATAGATGACATTCTTCTATTTTGGAAGCACGAGCGTAGAGTCCCAGAAAGTTTCATTTCGCATCGTAATTTTTCTCACCGACCATAAAGTTCTGATGCCAGTTCTCGGATGAACAAGTAAACTACCAAGACACTATTGTCGTAAAAGACAATAGTAAGCTGAAATCCAGGCTCTATAAGAAAGCGACATACAAGAACCAGTATCAACGGAGGAGGACGATGATCCGCTCCCACCAAGCGTGAGGGACGCGGTCACCAGCGTCAACTACGAACTCCAAAAGATGGCTGCCGAGCTCGTGCTCGTGGCCATCGAACGCCAGCGGCCGAAAGTGCAACTTTCCACCACCCCTTGCACGGGGTCCGGCGAGTAGCGCCAGTAGGTAACCCACCGGGTTTACGCAGGCCTGAATAAATGTTTCTCTCTCTCTCTCTCTAGACTACACCAGCCAACACCTACGACATTGCAAACAAGGTATCTTCGAAGGACCTGCTACCAGACTAAGAGGAATATGCAGTGATAACGGATATTATTTTGCCACGCACCCTGCATTGGGTTTGTTCGTTTTGTTTTCACAACCGAGCGCCGCAGGTCTGTGTTATCTGTGTCTCAAGCGAAGTGCGTGTTCCATCTGTTATTTTTATGCCGCACAGTCTATCTCATTCTGATAACGAGAACATTTCGCACTACCGTCACTAGCCTAGAATAATCTTCTTTGATAAACAATGTTCTGGATGTAAATCTACGGTTTGAGAAATACTCGTGCTGAAAGGTGAAAGCCTCCAGAACAAACGCCGCGGTATTCGACTCCGGACGCCCGCCTGCGCAAGTCGCTTTGTTGACTGCTGTTTGGTCGCCTGTGTATCTTTGCGTTATTAGGGAAGCACCTGCAGACCAAATCTGTAACTTTTTCTTCGATCACTCCATGATGCCGTAACCGAATTCAGAACAACGTGCTGCTTTAGGGATCGCCGATGATCACGTCACACTGCCACTCCGCGCGAACTTGATGATCACCGTGAAAGATTCTGTCCTGGACATCGATGATATCGTTGAGGGTGAGCATAGTTTGTTTCTCAACCGTGATGTCTCCGTCGCAAGAGGCACTGCGCGATTTCAGCAACAAGAATGGTCACTAATTTCACCGACGAGTTCCAGCGTTTAAACAAGAGCGCTCCAAAAGCGTTCGTCGAAGAAACACAAGAAGCAACTGACGTGATCGCTGTCGCCAATTTCGAACGCGCACGCGCAGATGCTTTCTATCTGCCGTATCCCTTTGACGGGAACCCGGCGCTGCTGCAAAAATCACGGAAGAAATGATTTGCTTTGCTGCGTCGCGAGAGCGAGTGTTTTTCGCCCAATTCAAAATTACACCCACACTGCCAGCGAAGCACCGAATTATAACGGAAGCTACAGCCCGACCTACCCGACAGTAACCGTACCGCGTGACTTCACACGAGCGGAAAGCCATCCGGACACAAGTCAAAGATCGGCTCAGCAACGACATTATACAGCCATAGAAACACCCCTGGGCTGCGGCGGTCGTAGTCGGGAAGAAAAAAGACGGCACAGTGAGGTTCTGTATTGACTACGGGCGACTGAACAAAATCACCAAAAAAGACTTGTACCCTATGCAACGAATCGATGACGCCCTCGAACACCTCTGCCACGCCAAGTACTTCTCTTCGATGGATTTGAAGACAGGCTGCTTGTAAGGGACGAGAGAGACCGAGAGAAGACTGCATTCATTACCCCGGAAGCCCGATACGAGTTCAAGGGGATGCTGTTTGGGTTGTGCACGGCACCAGCAACGTTTCAAAGAGTCTTGGACAAACACCTTGCAAGGTTGGAGTCTGTACTAGAGGCCATTCGTACGTCGGGGTTAACGGTGAAGCCTCAAAGTGCCCGCTACGCGTAAGAGGAGCTCAAGATTTTCGGACACAGTCTTCAACACCGCTAAACTCCTTCGGGACGCAGAGAAAATTTCAGCTATAGCGAAATTCCCAATCCCAAAATATAAGGCATGCGAAGATTTCTTGCACTATGCGCGTACTACCGGCGCTTAGTCGCAAACTTCGCACGCATTTCAGAGCCACCCACGCCCTTGCCGAAAGATAGCACCGCTTTCACCTGGGAAAGTGCTTAAGAGGAAGCATTCTGTGAACTCCAACAACATCTGCAAAGCCCGCCTGTACTCGCACATTTCGATGAAACCATCGCAACCGAAAACGACTAAACGCCGAATCGGATGAAAACGCCGACGGTCCCCAATCCAGTATACATGCTTGCGGGCCGCCCTGGTCCAAAACCAAAGCTGTTACGAAAACGTACCCGCCTATACGAGGCTTGGTCTGACATAGAAGAGAAAGACTACTCAGCCTGTGAGAAAGAGTCCCTGGCTAATATTAGGACGATTTCAAAATTTCTCCAATACGTGTTGGAAGACTGTTCAAAACGTTGTGACCCGACCATAATGCGCTGTGCTGGCTCACCAAATTGAAGGACCCCTCTGGCTGTTTCGGAGGGTAGAGCTTGAACCTCGAAGAGTTCGACGTTACAATAGTCTATAAATTTGGAAGGAAACACTGACCCCCGACTGCCTGTCTCGTGCCACCGTCGACCAACCACCACAAGAGTAACGAAGACGACGGCGCATTCTTCTGGGTCGGAAGGGAAAAAACCTCGCCGCCGCAGCAGCGCAACGACGCCCCAGTTACGTGTCATCATCGACTATCTCGAAGGACGCAACGCAAGGGCTTTGAAACACAGCCTACCTGAATTCAGTCTCAAAAACGCCGTCCTCGTGATAAAAAATTTCATCCCCGGAACAAGAATAACTTATCGTCTTGCCATCCCCGCACTCCTTTGTTACGAAATGTTGAAAGGCGTGCTCATGGACAACCCGTCTTTCAAACATATCGGCACAGCACACACTATGGGAAAGATGAAGGCGAAGTACCACTGTCCCCGCATTACAACCGATGTGTCCCGCTACGTCCACAGCTTCCGTGACAGCCAGCGACGAAAAACACCGCCGACAAAACGCGCCGAACCTTCCGCAGCCGATGGAGGCCCTTTCAACAGATTAGAATAGACGTCTTGGGCCCATTCCCAACGTCACTATATGGGAACGAGTTGATTGTCGTAGCCACGACTACATGACGCGCTGGGCAGATATTGCCGTTTTCCCGGGGGGACTGCACAAGAATTCACTAAGTGATTTGTAAACCAAGTTGTTCTGCGACATGGAGTCCCTGGAGTCGTAATTATGGTCCGCGGAACGGCCTTCAGTGGGCAACTTATGCAAGGATTCTGACGCTACAGCAACACGAATCACCGAGAAACAGCGGTGTACCATCCCCAAACGAACGGAATAACGGAACGTCTAAACAAAACGACCGTGAACATGCTGTATATGTACGTCACCGTTGAATATTACACTTGGTAAAAAAAGTCCTCCCATATGTCGCGTTTGCGTACAACACAGTCATCAAGGAAACTACGACGATTACCCGCTCGAGCTTGTGTATGGAAGAAGGCCGAATACGATGCTTGACGCCATGCTTCTGCAAGTAAAAGACGATGACGTCGACGCCGACTTTCAAGAATTCCTTCAGCGTATAGACGAGGCCCTTCAGCTCGCTCGAGTTCGTACAACGATCCTGCAGCGAGTGATCGCGGGACTCTACAACCTGCGGCGTTGACACGCCGAGTATCACCCAAGGGATTGTGTGTACGTTTGGACTCCCATCAGACGACGCGGACTCGGTGAGAAGCTTCTGATACGGTATTTCGGACCTTGCGAGATTCTACGACGTGTTGGACAACGTACCTACTAAGTTATCTCAGATGGTGATTGCGGCACATCCCGACGACGCACGCGACCCGAAATTGTCAACTTGGTTCCCCTGAATCCTTATTGGGCAAGATGACAGACGTTTTTGTTGTTATTTGGCCGGGCTGTCCATTTTTTTAACATGTCGTCGATGCATTCTTAATGGGAGAGTAATGCAGCGAACCATGCTTTGAGTTTGTTAGTTTATGGTTTGTTTTCTCTGCCCTACGGCACCGGGCTGTGTTATCTCTGTCCATGCAAAGCGCGTCTTATATTCTTTATGTTTATGCAGCACGGCTTATCTCGTTCTGATATAGATATCGCTGCACCCTACCGCAACTAGCCTGGAATAATCTTTGATCAACATGGTTCTGGATGTAAATCCCCGGTTCGAGAAATACTCGTGCTGAAAGATGAAAACCTGAAGAGCACACGTGCGGTATTCGACTAGCCGACGCTTGCCGTCGCAAATATTTTTTTGACAGCTACCGTGCCACCAGTATATTCTATAGGGTTTTAGGGGAGACAAGAAACTTGTTTTTTCTTGAGGACGACTGCGTCATCTTTGGCTGCATGACAATATACAACATCTTATTGAACTAAAGTCCACACTAGCAAGCAGTAACCAACTTGTCAGCTCACTGCATATGGTTTACGAAAGCGCGTCCGAGCTTAAATGGGACGAAGTTGTCAAGCAACAGCATCTAAACAAAAGCTGGTGTCCGCCAGCCATAATAACTAAATTCTCTATAGCACCCTCTAACAAACAACATCCGGTGGAAAGTCTACCCCATTTTAGCGAGTAACGACTAACCTAAAATGGCATTCCCGAAGCCCCAAGAGCCACCTAAAAAACATGTAATAAAGTAAAAGATATTAAGGTGCATGGAAAAATTGCTGCTTCCCAGTAACCTGTCATAATCCCCTGCCTACATCGTATGCGCGAAACATGGCAATACCGTGCAGACGGACTGCATTGGTTATAGCGCTGCAGCCAACATGATTACAAGGATCATTTCAAGTTCTTGTGCCATATTTTATTATTGTGCATATACTAGAATATTGAATATGTCACAAGCAGTTCATAGGAGACTCGAGGCAGCCTGTGATCGTAAGCCTGAATTAGCGATCGGGCAGACACTCATTGCAATACCTCCAGAGCAGTCGCTCAATAACTTAAACATCTGAAACACCACTTCGATTATCTCACCTTCAAGATGCGGTATAAGCACATGGGAAGTAAGGACTAGCATCAATTGGTATGTATATATTATATATAAATACGTAAATAAATATTAAGATATAAAATACGTTATATATACATATAGCTATGATATATATATATATTTTTTATTATATATATATATATATATATATTTGAAGAAAGAAAGAGAAAGAAGAAACACACGGCCCAGAGTGGGGCCGAACCCACCTTTCGATTACATGTCGAATGCCTTACATTCGGCTATCTGGGCGAGTTTCTCCTTCACTTTACTGGGCTATTTATATAACTAAATTATCTACCTAGTGAGCAGCGCTCACTTACTACACGGGGAGAAGGGGACCTTCTTTTCACCCGGGGCGTGACTTGAAGTCTAAGCCTGCATGAGCTTACTGCGAACCCTTTATGCTACCTAGGCATCAAGGCTGCCAGAACGAGACCTCGCTAGGCTTTCCAGAATAATATAGTAAAAATGAGCTCGTTGGGAAACAGAAAGATAGGTCGGCAGTCTACAATGCCAAATGAGGCATAGGGGTGTGGTTAGGCTCTTTTCTTTTTCACTATGGTTAATTAAGTAAACATTATTTTATTTTTAAATGTACAGAAGAAAGAAAGAAAGAAAGAAAAACACGCGCCCAGAGTGGGGACCGAACCCACGCCTTTCGATTACATGTCGAATGCCTTACCAATTCGGCTATCTGGGCGACTGTGTTCTCCTTCACTTTCTGGGCTATTTATATTAACTAGAAGTGTATCTGACGCTTGAGGGTGGTAGCCAGCGCCACTGTGACTACACGGGGAGAAGGGGACCTTCTTTTCAACCCCCGGGGCGTGACTTGAACGTCTACAGCCTGTCATGAGCGGGTTACTGGCGGGAAGCCCTCTTATGCTACCTAGGCATCAAGGCTGCCAGAACCGAGACCCTCGCTAGGCTTTCGCAGAATAATATAGTAAGGAAATGAGGGGCTCGTTGAGGAAATACAGAAAGATAGGTCGGCAGTCTACAATGCCAAATGAGGCGTAGGGGTGTGGTTAGGCTCTTTTCTTTTTCACTATGGTTAATTAAGTAAACATTTTTTATTTTTAAATGTACAGAAGAAAGAAAGAAAGAAAGAAAAACACGCGCCCAGAGTGGGGACCGAACCCACGCCTTTCGATTACATGTCGAATGCCTTACCAATTCGGCATCTGGGCGACTGTGTTCTCCTTCACTTTCTGGGCTTTTATATTAACTAGAAGTGTATCTGACGCTTGAGGGTGGTAGCAGCGCCACTGGACTACACGGGAGAAGGGACCTTCTTTCAACCCGGGCGTGACTTGAACGTCTACAGCCTGTCATGAGCGGGTTACTGGCGGGAAGCCTCTTATGCTACCAGGCATCAAGGCTGCCAGAACCGAGACCCTCGCTAGGCTTTCGCAGAATAAATAGTAAGGAAATGAGGGGCTCGTTGAGGAAATACAGAAAGATAGGTCGGCAGTCTACAATGCCAAATGAGGCTAGGGGTGTGGTTAGGCTCTTTTCTTTTTCACTATGGTATTAAGTAAACATTATTTATTTTTAAATGTACAGAAGAAAGAAGAAAGAAAGAAACACGCGCCCAGAGTGGGGACCGAACCCACCCTTTCGATTACATGTCGAATGCCTACCAATTCGGCTATCTGGGCGACTGTGTTCTCCTTCACTTCTGGGCTATTTATATTAACTAGAAGTGTATCTGACGCTTGAGGGTGGTAGCCAGCGCCACTGTGACTACACGGGGAGAAGGGGACCTTCTTTTCAAACCCCCGGGCGTGACTTGAACGTCTACAGCCTGTCATGAGCGGGTTACTGGCGGGAAGCCCTCTTATGCTACCTAGGCATCAAGGCTGCCAGAACCGAGACCCCTCGCTAGGCTTTCGCAGAAATATAGTAAGGAAATGAGGGGCTCGTTGAGGAAATACAGAAAGATAGGTCGGCAGTCTACAATGCCAAATGAGGCGTAGGGGTGTGGTTAGGCTCTATTTTCTTTTTCACTATGGTTAATTAAGTAAACATTTTTTTAGTTTTAAATGTACAGAAGAAAGAAAGAAAGAAAGAAAAACACGCGCCCAGTGTGTGGACCGAACCCACGCCTTTCGATTACATGTCGAATATATATATATATATATATATATATATATATATATAGATATTATATAGTATAAGGTCAAACTTGGGTGCAGACACTTGGAAAACACTGAACAAGGGTTTTATTTTCCAACAGTTTGCGAAAGGCGAACCTTTCATCTTCAGGGGTTATTTTAGAATAGACAGAAAAACGCTTATATACACTTTGCCTAATGGGCTTCCCTTTCTACTCACCCTGGTCAATGAGAGCTCTCAGGGAGAGTAAAAGAGGGGGAGAGTAAGAATCAAATGTCGTAACTATACTACAGAAGGTGGGAAAAAGCAAGAAAAGAGGAAGGGAAAAGGAAAGTTGTAAATGGAAAGGAGGCACAGTTGCGGCATTGATAGGCAGATAACCGACGCATAAAGTTCAACCAATGTATGTCTACAGAGAAAACGGCGTGCTGCGTCTGCGTGCGGAAAGAGAGAGAGAGATACATAACATTTGGAGAGTCGAAGCTGGAAAGCCTGAACAAAAAGTCTGTGAATGGCAGAGAAGTATGCTAACCTCTGCCCACTGGTGATGAATGGTAAAAAAGTAAGAAAATGGCGCTTTGAGACCGTCGTTAGACAGAGACAAGAACCAAATGGCCGCAGGTGCCCGAAGGAAGGTGATCGGGAAACGAAACATTCGTGGACAGCCTTAAAAAAAGGATCAGTGAGCCCCCAATGAGCGGAGGCTCGTTCGGGTCCGTCTGAGTGAAATGGTCAGCAAAGTTTGCGTAGAAAACGATTTACGCCTTGGAAAGAAAAACAGGCGGAGAAGAATTTATCACCTCTCCGCCGCGAGGGAAAAGTCGCCACGCCAACTCTCCCGCACCGCCCCCCCCCCCCCCGACCCCTCGTCCTCACACATGCCGGCACAACGCGGTTCCCTTAGCGGCGAAGGATGTGCTCTACAAAATTAAAAGAGAGCAAAAAAAAGAAAAAAAAGACCATGGGATGATTATTCGTTTCGCACTCCCTCAAAACATCTCAGGGTGGATAGGTCAGTTTCGAAACCAACTCAATCTCCCTTTGGTCTCATTTAATCCTTCGGCAAACGTCCGAAATTTATGTGTAAAGAAGGATTCTCTTTGTTCCCGCTCGTATGTGCTGCGGAAGCCGGACTGAATTAAGACGGCCTGTATTTTTGCAAACCAGTGACCCGGTAGTCGGAGATGCCTGGACAGCGGAAGGTCGGGGAAGCCCTTCACGTGTGACTTGTGATTATTAAATTTTTTGCGGTTGTTTGGCCGTTATATTCCTCCTCACAGACAAGGCAGCGGAGTTTGTAGATTACGTTAGGGGTGTCACAGTTGAGGTTGTCTTTGCTTTCATATTTAAAGGTTGACCTGGTGGCCTGGGTAACGTTAGTGGTCTCCATGTGGGGACAAAGTTAACAGCGCGGTTGGATGCATGGCCGGCAGCCTAGAGTTCGCTCAGGTACTTCTGTTTTTGCCCTGACCGCAAGGTCCTTCAAGTTTCTGGCCCGTCGTTACACAGCAAACTTTCTGGACTACGCAAACTTTCCGAACCATTTCACTCAGACGGACCCGTACGAGCCTCGCGCATTGGGGACTCACTGATCCTTTTTTTCAAGGCTGTCCACGAATGTTTTGTTTCCCGATCAGCTTCCTTTGGGCACCTGCGGCCATGTGGTTCTTGTCTCTGTCTAACGACGGTCTCAAACCGCCATTAACAAATGCCTCTTTTTCGTTCTTTTTTACCATACATCACCAGTAGAAAGAGGTTGGCATCCTTCTCTGCCATCCAAAGACTTTTCGTCCAGGCTTTCGAGCTTCCACTCTCCAAATTTTATGTATCTCTCTCTCTTTCCGCACGCAGACGCAACACGCCGTTTTCTCTGCAAACACACATTGGTTGAACTTTATGCGTCTGTTTTCTGTCTATCAATGCCGCAATGGTTCCTGCTTCCCATTTACAACTTTCCTCTTTCCCTTCCTCTTTTCTTGCTTTTTCCCAGCTTCTGTAGTATAGTTACATCTTATTCTTACTCTCCTCCTCTTTATCTCCCCGAAAGCTCTCATTGACGAGGGTGTGGAGAAAGGGAAGCCCTCGGAGGCAAAGTTTGTATAAGCGTTTTTCTGTCTATTCTTAAATAACCCGTTATGAAGAAAGGTTCTCCTTTCGCAACTGTTGGGAACAATAAAACCTGTGTGTAGTGTTTTCCAAGTGTCTGCACGTAGGTTTTGACCTATTGCTACGGTAGTCCGGAACTTCCTACCTGCCGTATATATAATATATGATATTATATATATATATATATATAATTATATATATATATATATATATATATATATATATATATCTTCGGTCAAATTGAGGTCACCTAGGTAGGAACAGAAAATAGAGAGAATCTTTACTTAACCTAAAAATTCAATTTCTTTAAACCCTGTGTCGTCAATGCTTTAAAGTCACCCTATAAAGCTACAGTATCTCAATAGGGCAGAATAAAGAGGCTCTAATAAAAAAACGGCCTCTCACATCGCAAGAACTCCACCAGCATCTTCAAGCTGTAAGCTTGATACCAATGGGTTTTCACTGCGTTTCTACTACCGTATTCCGACATCCACGCACACTAACCTATTTTGGCTTTTGGCATTTGGCCTCATTGCCTCTTTACAAGCATATAAAAACAGAAGAAAATATTATTACTCGGCAAAGCTTTCCCTGGCCCGGACCTATGAATACCCTTCTTTTTTTCCTACGGACACTGGTCTCCCCATGTTATATTCTTCTGATTATATTGGCTGTTATTTACGAGTTGTACCTCTTACGTGCAGTTCAGTAACCTCGCGATTGCACCCGCAAGACGTGCCCCTTGGCCCCTCGACTTCTAGAGAACCTTTTTTCGCTTTCCCGGCACAACTACTGCCTCGCCTAAAGCCTTCCGCCTTTGCTCATCTTCCCTCCGGCCCTGTCGCAGTCATCACTCCTCGCCTCTGAACCTTTTTCTCGCATCTCTTTCTCGTTAACTATTTCGCCTCTTAAAACCGACCGCTGTCCCACTCTGCCTTTTTTTACGCTCGCCTAGCTGCACACACCTTCCACCCCTCTCTCTCTCCAACTCTGTCTCTATAAACAGTATGCCAGAGATCAACCCTGATGCCTTCAAAAAGACACGTTCTTTTGTCAAAACCTGGGCAGAGGTCCCAGGTAGGCTGATACTTCCTCCAAAGTATTTTTTCTCTAAATCTATATATATATATATAATTTGAAAGGGGGTTTATTTGCTGTTAGATGCAGATGGTCGCAGAGGTCCAGAACCGCAGAGAGCGAGAGAGCCGACAAACAATCACACCCAAAGCCGCTCGGTCCGAGCTCCTTCGTTCACACGAGCGGCTGCTCATCCGCTAGCAACATGGCGATGTCCGATGGCACATAGCCATTACAAGGGATTATCCGCAGTTCCTAATTATTGCAGCCCGCGTCACGTCACTACAACTAACCCCCAGGGAATAAAGCGCCATCCTGGCGCCTCACGGGGCACACGACACTAGGGGATCATAATACGGCTTCAAACACTGGACTTGAACAGTCTCCCTTCCGCGGCGTCGGAGGTCGCAGGAAGATGTCATGGGCTCTATGACGTAGTTCACTGGTGACGTGCGTTCGAGGACATGGTAGGGTCCGTGAAACCGAGAAAGAAGCTTGCTACACAATCCTGGTGTGGTGGAGGAAATCCACAGCCATACCGGAGATTCCGGAGAATACGTCGGGTGGGTAGCTATTTCGTCGTGCCGAGATTTTTGCTGCAACTGATCTTCAGTCGTAAAGGACGTTGCAAGCTGGCGGCATTCTTCTGCGTACTTGGCAGCTTCAGAAACTGGGGAACACTCGGAGCGATCCGGTCGGTAGAGTAGAACCGTATCAAGGGTGCATGACAGCTCGCAACCATACATGAGGAAAAAGGGCGAGAAACCTGTTGTTGCCTGAATGGCTGTATTGTACGTATAGGTCACGTAGGGCAGCACAAGGTCCCAGTCGTCGTGATCCGCTGAGAT
This sequence comes from Haemaphysalis longicornis, assembly GCA_013339765.2. Lineage (NCBI taxonomy): Eukaryota > Metazoa > Arthropoda > Arachnida > Ixodida > Ixodidae > Haemaphysalis > Haemaphysalis longicornis. The sequence goes on from CM023455.1 coordinate 29,268,960, forward strand.
GTACATCGACAGCATGTCGCCGAGTGTGCGGTTGAAGCGCTCAGTGAGGCCGTTTGTCTGCGGATGGTACGCTGTACTTGTGCGATGGACAACACGGCACTCAGCGAGGAAGGCACGTATAAGGTCTGACAGAAACACACGTCCCCTGTCGCTGAGGAGCCCACGAGGTGCCCCATGCCGCAGATGAAGCGCTGTATGATGAAAGAGGCGACGTCTCGTGCTGTGGCGGCAGGCAGAGCCGAAGTTTCGGCATAGCGCGACAGATGATCGACGGCGACGATAACCCATCGGTTGCCGGAGACTGTGTTGGGCAAAGGTCCATGCAGGCCTATATCAACACGGTCGAATTGTTTCTCCGGGCAATGAAGCGGCAGCAGTTCACCCACCAAGCTGGAAGGCGAAGACTTGCGACGCTGGCACGTATAGCATGACCTAAGGTACTTGCGCACAAAGGTGTACATGCCGCGCCAGTAATTTCGGAGACGGAAACGGTGGTATGTTTTTAACAAGCCAGCGAGGGCACACGTTGGATCGGCATAAAGCGATGCGCAAATGTCGGTGCGAAGGTGCCGAGGAATTACGAGCAGCCACTTCCGCCCTTCGTTGACGTAATTCCGCCGGTAGAGCAACCCGTCACCGAGCGTGAAATGCATAGCTTGTCTGCGCAGGGCCCGAGGTCGTTCAGTACGGGAAACGTAGGAGAGCAAGGAGATGAGCGAAGCAATCCATGGATCTTTGTGTTGTTCAGAGGGAATGTCAGTGAAAGAGAGAGGTGACACAACAGCGTCGTCAGGCAGGATGCAGGCATTTTCTGGTGACACTGGGGAACGGGATAAGGCATCAGCGTCGGAATGTTTGCGGCCAGACCGATATATGACACGTATGTCGTGCTCCGGGAGGCGTAAAGCCCAGCAAGCTAGACGTCCACACGGATCTTTTAGTAAGGACCACCAGCATAGTACATGGTGGTCTGTGACGACATCGAAAGGGCTGCCATAGAAGTAAGGTCGGAACTTGTCTAGGGCCCAAACTATGGCCAAACACTCTTTTTCCGTGACGGAGTAGTTTGCCTAAGCTTTGGTAAGGGTACGGCTAGCGTAGGCGACAACGTACTCATCAAAGCCCGATTTTCGCTGAGCAAGCACAGCCCCAAGACCAACGCCGACCAACGCCGTGGGGGCGTTCGGGTCGAAATGCCGCAGGATAGGTGGCGACGTAGGAAGCTTCCGCAACGTCACGAACGCGTTTTCACAAGCAGGGGACCACGAAGTGAGGTCTCTAGAGGTACCAGAGAGAAGCTGCGTCAAGGGTGCAACGATGGTCGCAATGTTGCGGACGAAGCGCCTGAAGTAAGAACAGAGTCCGAGGAAGCTCCTGAGGGCATTCATAGATGTCGGCTTGGGGAACTCCTCAACTGCCTTAAGCCTGAACGTGTCGGGTAGAACTCCATCCTTCGAAACGACGTGGCCCAAAATAGTGAGCTTGCGAGTGGCGAAGCGTCATTTCTTGAGGTTGAGCTGCAGCTTTGCGTCGGCAAGACAAGTTAAAACTTGTTGTAATCGGCGTAAATGTGTCTCGAACTCCGGAGAAAAAAAACGACGAGGCAGTCAAAGTAGCACAGGCATGCTCTCCATTTTAGTTTGCACAAAATGCTGTCCATCATGCGCTCGAAAGTGGCAGGCGCATTACAAAGGCCGAACGGCATCACATTGAACTCATACAGTCCGTCAGGTGTTATGAAAGCCGTCTTTGGGCGATCAGCCTCGGGCATAGGTACCTGCCAGTACCCGGACCGCAAGTCGAGCGACGAGAAATATTCGGCACCCTGCAAACAGTCGAGGGCGTCATCAATACGCGGGAGAGGGTAGACATCCTTTCTGGTTATGTTATTGAGGCGCCGATAGTCGACGCAAAAGCGTATCGAACCATCTTTCTTGATCACAAGGACTACGGGAGACGCCCAGGGACTGTTGGAGGGCGTAATGACGTCTCGCTCAAGCATCTCGCTGATGTTTTAGGGGCGAAGCTCCTAAAGCCATGGGTCTGTCCATCCCTTGTGTCTCGTGGTACGTGACCGCCGCATGCTTTCGTAGATGTCGCAAAGTGGGCCGCGTTGCACGCGCAAGAACCGGCTGCAACCAGCAGCGCAAACTCGGCCCCGGGAGCGCGAGCTTGTCTGTGTTCACGTGCACTTGCGAGGGGGAGATCACGCAAGAGATCACGCCACGAACGCAGGCAGTCGTTCTCGGAGATCGAACGAGACGCAAGGACCTTTGCTCGTTTCCTGTCGTCTTGTTCGGGCACAAGTTCGCCCTAAATAAAAGTTCTTTCTTTACCGTTGTGTCCCATCCTACGTGACAAATTGTGGTGGGGTGCGGGGTAGTCCTCGATGGCGCGGGGTCTTTCACCAGGTCTGGGCCTGGGAGCATTGACTCCGAAAATAAAAGTTGATTTGTACAATGTACGCACACGGTCTTACGTCTTTCTTAATGATGTAATGGGCAAACTTTGACGGCAGAGTTACGGTTACCAATGATCTCCCCCTCTCGAGCTTCGCCCCACTTATCATCATTCATTCCGTGGATATGGCGTGATTTTTTATCAATAGTACGTCGTTCTTTGTGGGAAATGCGATAAGGTCACTGTCGTATCGGCGGGTGGGAGGCAATGTCGATCGTGTGTTCGACTGTTGATGTTTGACTTAGCGGAACTTTCAAGCAGTCAAAAGACAAGCGAAACCGATGGAGGACTGCCAGCAGTTGATCTCTTTGTGTGGGCGTGAGATCTCCATTGATAGCTTGATTGAAAACGTCGGATGGCAAAACCTCTACTTCGGATTTAGCACTCAATTCTGCGACATCAGTGATAATGGGAGTATCGTCGTGCACATCGATGACAACACTTGGCTCGACAGGCTCAATCCACCCGATAGTCTCGCCCCGTAGCAGCGAAATTTCATCCGAGGACCAGTTACTAACAAGCATGCGGCTCGTACCAGCATGGGTCGTTAATAGAGCGGACGACAGCGGAAGACGTCTCCGTCGAATGAAGAGGTTGGACGGCGTAAAAAGCATGGTTGTATCAGCAGTCCACCCACAGCACAGGGGCACGGAAACCGAGCAGTGCGGCTAAATTTTCGCATCTTCGCTGACGACCAATTTAGCAGCAGTTGCCTCATTATGGTGCGCGTCGCAATCTGGTGAAAATTTAACTTCACTTCTGCACGCGCACAATCGATGACGGCGTGGTGACGAGCGGGAAAATCCCAGCCCAAGATGAGGTCATGGGAACAAGTAGGAAGCACGATAAACTCTACAGTGTAAAAAACATCCTGGATCGTCCCTCGCACCGTGCATGCTGCACACGCATGGACGTGCTTTGCGTTTGCGGTACGTAGCGCAAAGCCATCCAACGGCGTCGTCACTTTTCTAAGGGCACGGCAAAGGTCGGCATGAATAACTGAAACGGCACCGCCTGTGTGGACTAACTCAATGCACGTCTATCTTCCACAAATACGTCTATAACATTTGAGGGCGAAAATTGAGGCATTGGATAGTTCGCTGGTAACGCAGTTCTTGCCTCCTGAACTGCGTCAACTACATTTCCTCTTCGGTAACGGTTGGTCAGCGGCGCATGGGAGAAAGAGAACGACGACGACGGGAGGACGAGTGACGGGCAGCGAACAGTGAGGCCAATTTAGCGAATTTTCCGCTAAATCTGGCGGATTTTATTTTATTCTGACGGGAAAAAAATTAGTCTAGCGGCTAGTGGATTTTTTGACGGGCCATTTTCATACATAGCGGATTTCTGACGGATACCTCACGCAGTGCACCGATTCAAAATCGCCCTGCAAGAAACCATTTTCGAGTCCTCTAAAATGCAGAAATTGTTTAACTTCAGAGGTTAGGAGGGCTCCTGTTCACTTGCTTCGCCTATCTCAGAAAAACAAATCCGTGAGGTTTCAAAACGGCTCTGAGACAATAAAAAAAATTCAAAACCAGTGGAGCAAAATCACCTTCCTGGACTGGAAGCAAATATTGTTCACGCAGTCGTTCTGGTGTGAAGTTCACTCCTATAAGGGCGCCTGCGGCGAAAACCCGTTCGCCGACCGTGGCCGGATTCGCCATGTCGATGCTCGTGCTGCCTGTATTCAAATGCCGAAGTAGAGATGAGGTTTAGTCAGCTTAACATAGTAAAATCAAGATGAGGAACAAGCCGAAGCCTGAAACAACAAACGCCATCCTCGTCGTAAGAGCACGACTGAAGTGACACCAGAAAAGTTGTTTTGATTGCGAACTTTCCGCAGCAGTTGTTAGTGCAATCGGGGCATCTGCAACGTATGTGCAACCACGTCACCTTTCTGCTCCCTCAACCAGTACCAGCGGTCCTGTGGAGATGGTGTCAGACGACGACAGCGGCGACGAAGACGTCGATGTGCTTTTCGTTGACCTGTGAGTTTTTTTTGTCATCAGTGTGAACATTTATAACGTTTATCCTCTTCTGTGACGCGGTTGACCAATGACGACCACAGCAGCACTGAAACCTGAAGTGTTCTGTTAGACTCCTTGGAAGACTCTTTTATATATTATTTCAGCTTTTGTAGTTTTTGGAAACTTTTAAAAATGATAAAGGTGTTTATCATACAAAATTGCACTGTTATTTCAAATAAAATAGGCCCTAGCGGGAAATTTAGCGGATATGTTTTAGAATCTAGCGGAATCTGGCAGATTTCTCATTGCTTTGTAGCGGATGTCTGATGCCCAGTGATGGCAACACTGGTAGCGAAAGTGCGGGAGTCAGAAGGTGCAGCGGTGAAGTCGGACCCGTTGGAGACTTCGGGTGGCGACCGGCCGCGAGGGAGGGGCTCCGGTATCGTCGTTGGTGGGCGGCAGGCTTAGGCGGCAGTTTCGGGCGACATGCCCGGCATAGCGGCAATTGAAACACATGGGACGGTTGTCCCACGTCCGCCAGGCACTGCTGGATTGGGGCGGAGGCCGATGACAAGGGCGATGGCCTAATCGGTAGAGGGCGTTGGTAAGACATGGGGACGCGCTGAGGGGGGACACCCACGGCGTCAGCGTACGTGACGATCGGTACCGGTGTCCTTGCGACGCTTTCGGCATACGGCAGCTGGGTGGTAACGCTCAAGTTATGACGAGTAAGGCGCAGCTGGGAGTCAGCGGAATGGCGTCAGCAACGTGCTCTTGAATCACACTGCGGAGTGTTGGTGCCAAAGTAGACGATGGCTCAGGGGTGTAAGGCAGGAGGGAGAGCTGACGGGCGACTTCTTCCCGCACTATCTGTTTGATCTGCAACAGCAGAGAAGAGTTGTCGGGGTCATGAAGCAAGCTCGCTATGGCGTCGTCTTGGACAGAGGTGTGTCCGTGTGCACACTCGCTGTCGACGAAGCTCGTCGTAACTATGGCAAAGGTTTACTAGTTCAGCAATGGAGACCGGGCATCTCGCCAAGAGCATCTGGAAGGCACCCTCGTCGATACCTTTCATGACCCGCTTGATTTTCTCAGGCTCTGTCATAGATGGGTTTACACGCTTGCTGAGGTCCAAAACATCCGCGATGTAGCTCGTGAACGTCTCGCCTGTCTTCTGGATGCGGGCGTGCAAGCGTTGTTCGGCGAGCAGTTTCCGCACCGCGGGACGGCCCAAAGCTGCAATTAATTCCGTCTTGAAGGCCGGCCACGCAGTTATGCTTGATCCGTGGTTGTTGAACCACACTTCGGCGAGACCGGTGAAGGAAAAGCTGACGTTATTGAGTTTCATGGCGTCATCCCATCTGTTATGCGTACTCACGCGTTCAAAGGACGCCCACCAGTCCTCAACGTCTTGCTCCTCATTGCCGTTGAACTTGGCAGATTCACGTTCACGGAGAGCGCCAGCGCAGATGATAGCTGGGCTCGGAGGCACACGGGGCGTGTCGTTACCGCCAGGCATGACCGTTGGTATGGTGCGGCTGCGTAGTTCCAGGGCTTGGTAAGGGACGCCGACCAACGCGGACCGACGTGATCTTTGAGCCTTGAGGGGATTGCTTAAGGAATCCAGACGGGCGTAGCTGAAGAACCGCAACCTACACCAAAATAAAAGGCGGTTTATTTGCTGGTAGATGCAGATGGTCGCAGAAGTCCAGAACCGTTGAGAGCGAGAGAGCCGACAAACGATCAAACCCAAAGCCGCTCAGACCGAGCTTATTCTTCGTTCACACCAGCTTCTTCTTCGTCCGCTAGCAACATGGCGGTGTCCGATAGCACATAGTCATTACAAGGGATTGTCCGCAGTTCCTAATTATTGCAGCCCACGTTAAGAAGAAAACTTGGCAGAAAACTTGGCAGAACAGATATGCGGAACTACTACAGAGGCACTTGAACTTGCTTCCGCGGGATGGCCCTTTCCTCATCCGCAACTCGGAAGAGGTCGTAGAATTTTTTAAGGAGCCCCCGCGGATTCAGGGCATGTCAGTAGACGTCCTTGACCTGTTCTACAATGTACCACAACAAGGTCTTCTGGACGCGGTGGAATCAGCGATTGACAGCTATGGCGCGGTGAAGTTCATGAACAATGTTGGGTTGAGTGCTGCGGATTTTCTAGGGCTCATTAAGATGTATCTGCACTCGTTGATCATCGAGTTTCAAATAGATCTGTACTCCCAGAAGGACAGCATTTGTATAGGTTCCAGCATTGCGCCTGTGCTGTGTGACCTATTCCTCTCAAAAGGTGACCGAGCCTTGGAGGAGGCCTTCTATGACATGGGGGTTATCAAGTGCTTCAGGTATGTGGACGACTTTCTTGTGTCTATTGAGATGGGGCGCTGCACTCGGGACAATGCGCTGAATATACTAGAAAAATTAAAGGAAGCTCACGAAGGACTACATTTCACCTTTGAGCAGCCCAAGGAGACCTGCCTGCACTACCTTGGCTTGTCAATCAAGTTTGGCAACTGTGTGGGCTGGATGTACAAGACACGCACACAAAACGTTTGCTCCCGTATGCATCAGCCCACTCAAAAACCATAAAACGAGGCATAGCGGTGTCATGTCTGCAACAGGCCATCAAGAAGTCATGTTGTGACAACGTGCACGAGAGCATCCCCCTGCAAAAAAAACCGAAGCGCGCAGGGTACCCGGACCAAGGCATTGCATCAGTCGCAGAAAAAGTGTTGAAGATGGTGGGGAAGGGGCGAAAAGCAGAAAAAGACGGCAAAGAAAAAGAAAAGCAAAAAAAGCTTGTGGTGTTACCTACGTTCATGCTATATCGCATAGACTAAAAAAGGTGACCGGCGCACACGACGTGCGCGTTGTCTTTTCAGCGCCCAACAAATTAAGGGGCCTTTGTACGAAAGGTAACAGGGAGGGACATGACGACACTACCGAACCAAGCTGTGGTGTTACGCACGTGCAGAAATTTGTTATATGTGAGAAAGCTGTTGTGTACAAAATTCCCCTTCCTGGCGGCAAGTCATACTTCGGCCAGACTGGTCGCTGCCTCAATGAATGGCTTCGGGAGCACAAGTACGCGTGCGCGTTGATAAATGCGCCGAGCAATTTGGAGCAGCATTGTTAAAGATCTGGATGCACACCTGAGTACCATAAAACATGAGTGCTCCTGAAGACCAGAAACAAGATGCAGAGCGAGATGAGGGAAACATACAGCATGTTGTCTGGAAAAGAAGGGGAATACATCAGCGCACCATCGATCACATTAACAAAAATAGAAATAGACTTCTTGTTGCGCTAAGAACGGAGCATCCATTCCTTGTAACACCATGTGCAGTTGTAATCTTTCTGTATATTTTTTTGTATCTCATTTTCATACAAGCACGTGTATATATATGTTCATCCACGTTAATAAATCAGTTGTTAGTTCACGCTTCATACTGTGTTTTAGTCTTTCTCGTCCTTGTTTACTGTCAAAGAATAAGCACTCTCCATTCAAGTTATGAAGAACCGACTAGCCCCTACAGATGGCCTGTTAACGTAATTTCTTCTACATCGGGCCTAAATGTTCCTTATTTGCCTCCCCTCCAACGTGTATGTCTATTCATCTCGCTACTCGTCGAAGCAAGATGCAGGACTATGACTTTGAAGTATGCTCTGTCCCACAACCTAAGTGGCCCGGTGCTCGCTCCACTCTTTGGTCCAATGGCACCAACGGAAGCGACCTCACGACGTGTGTGTAGGCTCGTCAGAAAAGAAACTTGGTGACAAGTTCGCCTCTACCGTGAACCTATCAAGGTGGCGTGCTGCTCTTCACTAGATCCGGGATCAAGCGAGATTTATGGTGAAGTACTTCGTCGACCTAGCAGAGGACGCGGCAAAACGCCTTGTGAGTGAACCTTCAGAAGTTTGCCGAGGAAGAAAAATGAAACAATGGGTGCACAAGCTGAAGTGGTCCACGAGACTGACTGTGAACTTCAAAAAAAGTACACGAGACGCTAGGAAAAGGACTGAAGTACGCTGTCCAGGTCAGGGCGAAGCCTCTGGAACTACTGGCTATGGTCAAGACTATCGCGGAAGAGGTGCCACAGAATGAAACGAAAACTTGTGCACACAACGCCTTGAACTGCGTTGAGCGGGGCATTGCAGAACGACGGAACAGTGTGGCACCAAAAGCAACGGTTTGTTCCTGAAATACAAAGACCTCAAGCTGCTCATGTCTGACAACACAGGCTCGTTTGTGGTACTGAATTCACATGACTTTAGTGAGAAAGCCATCGCGGCAGGACTAAAGCTCTTCAGAAAGTCGGAGGCACTCAGCCTGAAAGAGTTGTAGAGGCTCAAAACAAAGGCGAAGAAGTACTGCGAAGAAGTGGGTCTCGATGACTAGTCAAGGAGATTAGTAGCAGCAAGGAGATGAGCCTAAAACCATTTTTTGCCGTTAAAAGTCACAAGGAAGGGCATCCCTTCAGGACCATCATTGAAGATAAGAAAACTTGACAGAACCGAGTCGCGGCACTACTACAGAGGCACTTGAACTTGCTTCCACGGGATGACCCTTTCCTCATCAGCAACTCGGAAGAGGTCGTACAATTTTTGAAGGAGCACATACCGGACAGCTTCAACTGCCTGTGCAGTACTGGACAGCCTGCAAATAGTGGACAGCGTGCTGTTCCCCTCTCTCTGGGGCTGTGACTGGAATGAACTTGCATGTAATTTATTGGGCAGATGGGAGCTTTTGTTGTTCAATTTTCGTTCCCTCGCGCTTCAGTACCACGAGCCAACGGGAGAGGGGTAGATGTAGCAGGGAAACTGCAGCAGCCAAAAGAGCTCGCACCACCGGAGCATTTCACCCGCGTGAATGCAGAATGTCCCGAGCCGCGGACCACGATGCAAGAGTCACGCGGCCGGCAGACGAAAGCGAGACACCGAGCCGGCAGCACCGCACACGCACCCTGACACGCAGGATCACCACCGGCGCTATAACTCGTGCGTCTGCACCGCATTTCACCTTCTGTATGTATGTATGGTTTGCCGCCGCGGCGTAGAAGTAGAGCATCCGCCTCGCGTGCAGAAGGACCGTGGTTCGAAAATGGCGCCGAGCCATTCCCACCGGATTTTAAAAAATCCGCGTATTGATGGAATTGAAAAATGGGGCTTGGAGTGTGGCCTGACCCCGGCGACCATTGCAGGTAACGCACTCCCTCATCAGAGCAGGATTGGCCCCCTGGTGTAGTAACGGTCACAACCTCCCATGAACACGCCAAATAACCCACGGCCATGAGTCTCCAGTGGCTGCGAAGAAACTGACCACGGCGACAGTCAGACCTGTGACGCAGCAGACGGTGCTAAGAATACCTGGACACGGGCAGGCCGCCATTGGAATGTCATCCTGGCAACGCCACACGAGAACCTTATCTAGTGAAGCGAGTCTATAGGTGTTGTTTGAGGAACTAGAGGGCAATAAGTGGGATGTCTTAAGGCTTACTAAGGTTAGGAGGACAGGTAAAGCCTTTACGGTGCTGAAAAATGAACACGTCCTATGTTACCATGGTCTAGTGGACACAAGAGAACTGGGAGTTGAATTTCTAGTCAATAAAGGCATAGCTGGCAACATAGAAGAATACAATAGCTATAACGAAAGGGCAGCAGGTCTTGTAATTAGGCTGAATTAGAGGTAGAAACTCAATGTGGTACAGAGCTACGCGCCCAAATCCAGCCACGATGACCACATAGTGGAACACTTCTATGAAGATGTGAATCGGCATTGGCTCAAGTAAAAGCACAGTATACCGTAGCTATAGAGGACTTCAATGCTAAAGTAGGCAAAAATCAGGCAGGAGACAAGGCAGTTGGGAACTATGGTCTGGGCTGTAAAAATACCAGGTTGGACCTGCTAGTCGAGTTCGAGAACGGAATAGCCTACGCATAATGAATACGTTCTTCTGCAAATGGGAGAGCCGGAAGTGGACGTGCAGGAGCCCGAATGGGGAGCATAAAATGAAATACACTCCATATTATGTGATAACCCTGGCGTCGTGAAGGATGTGTATGTGCTCGGAAGAGTAAGTTGTAGTGACCACCGTGTGGTGAGATGTGGGATTAGGCTAGATTTGAGGAGGGATCATAACAACCTAGTACGAAAGAAGCCCATGATTGAGCTAACAGTGAGACGTAAAGTAGAATTCAGGATCACGCTGCAGAACCGATATTTAGCTTTACCCCAGGAAGCAAAGTTTACGACATAAGGAAGCCAGCCACAATCTTGCACGCACAATCACACAGTGTGCGGTAGAAGCCGGGGGCACGAAGGCTAGACAGGATACCGGAAAGCTTTCCCAGGAGACGAAAGATCTAATTAGGAAATGGCAAACCGTGACAATCTCCAACCCTGCTCACAGAATAGAACTAGCGTAGCTTTCGAACTTATTAAATCAGCGTAGGACAGCTGACATACAGCTGTCTTACGCTTTGAATTGAGATTTGAATGCGCTGTAAAAAGTGGAGATAGCCTGAAAGCAGTGAAGAGGCATCTTGGCATGGAGAAAAGTCAGATGTATGCACTTAAAGATAAGCAAAACGATGTCATCACAAATAGGGATAAAATAGTCACAGTAGCCGAGGAGTTCTATAGGGATCTGTACAGCAGCCGAGACGTCCAGGGTAATGCCGAACGAGAAGGTAGTTCACTGGAGATAGACATCCCTCCTGTAACGACCGAAGAAGTAAGGAAGGCTTTGAAAGAAATAAAAAGAGGCAAAGCACCTGGTGAGGACCATATAACCGCAGACCTCTTGAAGGATGGCGGAGAAATTGTACTTGAAAAACTGTCAAACCTGCATACGTAATGCCTTATGACCGCAAGTGTACCAGAATATTGGAAGAACAAGAATCATCATCCTAATCCATAGAAAGGTGACATGAGGGACTTGAAAAATTGCAGGCCGAGCAGCTTACTGTCATTCGTCTACAAGGTGCCTACCAAGGTAATCGCTAACATAATTTTTTCAACCATAGATTTTAGTCAACCTAAAGAACAAGCAGGGTTCTGTAAAGGCTATTCAACAATGGACCATATTTACACGATTAACCAAGTGATAGAGAAGTGCGCTGAGTATACTGAACACCTATATATAGCCTGCATATATTATGAAAAAGCACTTGACTCGGTCACAACCTCAGCAGTCATTCAGGCATTGCGGAACCCTGGGGGTAGATGAGCATTACGTAAGAATACTAGTAGATATCTACAATGGATACACAGCAATCATCATCTTCCATAAGGAGATCACTAAAATACTTATAAGGAAGGGCGTCAGACAAAGAGACACAATATCTCCAATGCTGTTCACAGCATGTTTACAAGAAGTATTCACAACGTTGGATTGTGAATAGGTGGGAGTAAGGGTTACTGGAGAATACCTCGGTAACCTTATATTTGCTTATGACGTTGCCTTGCTAAGTAACTCGGGGGACGAATTGTAAACAATGCCTTCCGCACTGGACAAACCGAGTAGAACCATGGGCCTGAAAATAAATATGCATGAAACCAAAGTAATGATCAATAATCTCAGGACAAGATAGCGGTTTGAGATAGGTGGTGAGGCAGTCGAAGTGGTGAGCGAATATATCTACTTAGGCCAAGTTGTGACCCCAGATCCCAACCATGAGGCAGAGCTATTTAGAAGCATAAGAATGGGGTGGAGTGCATACGGTAGACATTCTCCGATTATGAATGGCAGCCTACCATTTTCACTGAAGAAGAAAGTGTATAACAGCTGCATCTTACCGGTACTCACCTACGGGGCAGAACCTTGGAGGCTCACTAAACGGTTCAACTTAAATTGAAAATGACTCAGCGGGCAATGGAGCGGATGATAATAGGCGTAACATTAAGGGACAAGAAGAGAGCGGAGTGGGTTAGGAAACAAACGCGTATTAAGGACATACATATTAGTAGAAATTAAGAAGAAGAAATGGACGTGGGCAGGGCATGTAATGCGAAGGCAATATAACCGTTGGTCAATAAGGGTAACAGAGTGGATCCCTAGAGAAGGAGAGCGTTGCAGGGGGTGGCAGAACGTTAGATGGGTAGATGAGATCAAGAAGTTTGCGGGGGCAAAGTGGTCCCATTAAGCACAGGCTGGTGATGTATGTATGTATGTATGTATGTATGTATGTATGTATGTATGTATGTATGCCTGTATGTATGTATGTGTATGCATGCATACATGTACGCATGTTTGTTTGTATGTATATATGTGCGTGCATGCGCGCATGTGCGGGTGTACGCGTGTGTGCGTGCGTGTGTGTGCATGTGTGTGTGTTCCCATGCGTGTGCTCTTGTATGGTGATGAGTACATTTTGTAATCATCATCATCAGGGATTGAAGAAAAGGAGGTACGAGCCCCTCCCCAAGGAAAAAGAAAGCTCTTAACCTATGCAGACATCTCAAACCACCTTCCAACATACCACGGTCTGCACGTTGCAAAGACGCTGAGACCCCGTCAGTGCTCGTTTTTGGGCGGAAACATCCCTTCCAGGCATTCCCCGCCGTCTAAAAATAATGATACATCAGACGATGCACCATGCCATCTAACACAGCGCAGCACAATTAAAAAAATGCGCAAGTTTCTCTGGCGGCAGCGAATTTCCTTCGCAAACTTCTCACCGTCCTATGTGTTTCCCACGCTGCTCTTTGTTTTCATTATGCCTTTTTGCGCTTCTGGGTGTTGTTGCTGTGGTTAGGAGACTGTTTCTCGTCCTTCTACGGTTGCCTTGTTGCTGTGTGCGATGGTACGGCCAGGCGTGATACTATGTTGAGCAAACGTAAGGTGCTCATTTCAAAACAGTGTTAATTGTACGCAAATTAGAAGTGAACTGCGAAGATGAAGCGAGTGCACCTCGCACGGGATCTCGGTCTCGCAGTGTTATAAACAATCTTCCAAAGAAGCTGAAAGTTTTCGTTCAAGTTGTGAAACAAACGCGAGGTGCGAAGCATCAGCAAATTGAAGACGTAATGCTCACAGGGGTGAAGGAAGTTAGAGCAGCACGAGTGAACGTCGACGGGTCAGCCTTACGCGGAAGATTTGAGAACATCGCTCTCTTACTGGATTTTGATGACTTCGAAGAGTCCGGCGGCTGCCTTCACAGAATAAATAGATTGTCGTGCAGAACAGCGTCCGGCGAAGCAAAAAATGTCGGCAGCTTGCTTTTTTACAATTCAGAACAACTCAATCTTAGACGTTGATAAGAAGTAAGTAAGCACACATATTGACCAGCGACGTTGCTTAATATAGGTGTGTTGCTCAAGGTATGTGCATATTTTACTTCTTTTTAAAACCTTTTTGAATAATACGATTTACGTTTATTACGTTTTATTTTTCGTTTCCCGTGAACAACATATCAGCGAGATTTCATGGTATTCACACTCATATATACACATCTTCTGATGCTTTATTTGTGGCATAGTTCATTACAAGCTACAGTATCGAAAAATTTGTGCATGGATATCCATGACTTTATGGGGGAATACGACACGAGTGCACCTTTGGGCTTAGCATAGCATTCCAATTCTCTAGCGTCTTTTAAACATTTTTTCCGTCGCTCTGCCATTGTACGTCTACAAGGTAGCCGAAATCATCCCTGTTTTGTAGTAGCCGTGGCACAAGTGTGGTAAGCGAGACATGGCGTGTTATGTGAAAGAGCGGGAATGCGTTATCCTGCCTAACGTTGGACACACCTCCTTCAAAACCACCACGACAGCAATTTTCGCTACCGCTAATAGTCTACTACTCTCACGGTGGAGACCAAGAGGCACCTGTGGACCATGCGAGGAAAACTGGCTTTCTTGCTCGTACATGCTTTTGCGGTTTGGCCTTGGTCAATGCAAATGTTCCTACCCGTTTAGCTACCGTTTCCAGTAGAATGAAAATCATTTAAAACTTTTGAGCGTATTCGATGATCGATTCCTGTAACTGATAGTTAGCATTTACGTGTGACCTAACTTTTAGGTGCGGAGTACCGTAGGACCGCACAATGTCCGTCCGCGTCCTTGCGTATAGCATTTACAATAACAAAAAATCGCGCAGGCTTGGGCAAATTTCGAGTTTGTGTCTGGTAGTCCTGGCAGATGTGTCAGTCATCTTACTTATTTGGCTGCGACCGTGAGTTAGTACCCAAGAGTCAAATGGCTTACTCCCTCGCCTTCAACGGTGCGGAGTACCTTAGGAACTCCCAAAGTCCGTCCGTATCCATGCGTGCGCACACCACCATTAAGCGGAAATTAGGCGAAATTCTATTTGACCGGTGAGTTACTGCTTCATTTAGGGAATAATAAACTTGCAGGTCACGGCTCAAATCGAATGATGGTTCGGGTGCAAATCGGATGTCACTCGGGGCGCAACTTAAATGTAATTTTGTGTCCCCGTACTGGGCACCCACGCCATCATCCATAACTGGAGATGATTCAATTTTTATTTAACAGGCTTTTCTACATAACATCTTTCGAATTTTTTTACCTTTGGCTTGGGGCGTTCACAATAACAATTTCGCACCTATTTCCTTAGCTCTAAGATGTCATTTAATCTTTGCTATTACCTACACCACAGAGTGCAGTAATATGAGTGTATGATGGCTGTAAGTATGGCTAGTAATGTGTGTAGTTTATTCGTTGTTAAAAGCTCTTAAAAATTCTTGTTCAATGGCACAGAAGTGAAGTCTCCATTGCAAAAAAACTATGTAGTCCAAAGCTTGGTTTCTTTATTAGTGTTACTTTCGGAAACCTGGCTTTACCAGTCCCGTTTGGTACCATACACACGCATGGCGAAATTGCGCGGTCGATCGCTCCCCGGTATTCCGGAGACATTTTGGGACTGATAATCGAGGAGGCCTAGTATGAAGGTCTACCACACGGAAGTGCACGTGCCAGCAGCTGTCCTAAATGATTACTGAACTCATATATTGCTATTCATAGGGTACAGTACCCATCCTCACATTGATAGCTTTCTTTATTTTCACATAGGGCAGTTCTATTACTGCATTGAATGCCTTTTAGGTATCTGCAATAATATGTTCGATACCGCCAGAATTACCTGAAAGCAGAAGTCCACATTGTTTTTGGCCATTACTATAATTGTAAAGGCAGTCCTGGCACTCTATGTTATACAGAAAAATTGCGGCACGGTCAATTAGGCAAATGCGCAGCTGCTGAGCCAGTCGCTGCCACTGAATTAGTGTTTATTTGCAGCCTAAAGATTTCAAGAGCATTCCATCGTATACGAATGTGGGTTTTCAGCTAACCTGTATAGCACCTGTGTCGGAATTATTTGTTGGTCGTACTGAGCAATGGCGGGGCACTGCTAACTAAGGCTAGACCTTAAAACTGAATCCTATTTCTAGCATGTTTAAATTATTTACCCTTTAGGTGAACTATGAATGTTCCTTTAATTACCATTATATAGCTGGAAGCAGAAATTACGAAGCCGTACATATCATAAAGCCTGTTGAAACCCCGTTGCCCTCATCGCAGTTTTCGATGTGGAGACTGTGAATGGCGTACTCGCAGTACCATACACTGACCAAGGTTTACTACACTTTTGGAGTATAAAATGGCAAGTGAAAATAACCAAATGTTGTATTTGCCCAGTACTTGCTGACTGAGAGAGTCCCCTTGTCGTCAAGAAGATTGCTAAACAGCTTAAGGACACGGCATGCGTCAGACCTGATGACAATGCCCTGCTATTTCTACACCGTGTGGTGGAAGTGTGCCGTAAGGTAGTGAAGATACCACTTCGTGCACTTGTCAACCCAGAATCCGGACCACCGCCACGTTGCTACAGTCCGGTCGCACTATTCCCACGTCTCTGAGCACTGCACAGGTGCATGTAGCGACCCGCTTCAAACCAGCATTCTTTTGATGGCGTCACCGCAGTGCCATGCATTGAGGACGTAACCAAATGGTGTTTTCTAGGGCGCCACGAGTCCAAGAACCATGAATACGAAAGCGTACTTCGCCATTGTCGTGTTATCTTTGTCACCCTGGTGGTGCCGGTTTCAAGGTCGACTTAGGATGATTGGGCACATTCGATATACACATTCGATGCGTCCAAGTCGAAGGCCTTCCTGATGGCCATTCCGTCAAGTGAAATTACGCAAAGGCACTGACGGAACGAGCCGTTGTCAACTTCAAGTTTTGGAGTACTTCTGCAGTGAAGCCTGGGAAGCCACATACATCCTGGGACCATTGCCTGTAGTGTATTGTGCTGGGCGTCTCAAATATCGTGCATGTATATTCCTACGCAGCAGGAGAATAACAATAACCTGTTATAAAGGCAAAATTCTTCATAGACTCTCAATGGCTCTTCCCTCAGGATGCCTCGGTGGCATTCTTGTTCCAGGTGCGAAGAATTTTCCTGGGGGAAGTTTCAGTTGTGTCTCCCCTCCTTTGGCAGCAAGTATTGCAACTTCATGTCAGCAGTTAAAGCCTTGAAAGTTTGATCTTTTTGTAGCCCAAACGCACTGCAGAAAAGCAAAGTTTCTCTGACCTTGATGATGATTGCGAGTGAAGCTAATTATTGCTCCCCGTTGTCGGAATCTACCTTAGATCCAATCGCTTCATGAGACCAAATCTATCTGATTGCGCTATTTCGAAACTGTTGAAGCAGATTGGATTTTAAGATGGGTGCGTGGTTGTGCAAAATTAGACAAATATCCTGCCCCCGTCCTCCTAACGACAACCATAGTTGAACACGAAGCTTGGGTTAGGCAATCTGAAATGGCAGAAAAGTTACGATCCAATGTCTAACCTGCGCGCGAGTTCAAGGCCAGCGAGTCAAGCTCACAACCGTCTGCGAGTAAAAGACAAAACTCAGTCGAGAGCCAAGGAATCCTTTACAAGAAAGATTCGCCTTCCACCATCGTCATCGTTAGACGGAGAAGTGCAGTATTCTTTTTTCCTTGGTACCACGTTTCTTTTGCCCCCGGCAACCGAGCAATAACTTTTTCTGTCGGCTTTCGAGCTGTTCGGTGCTTTACTTGCTTTTGAGGAGGCAATGTACAGGTGTTTTTATGGCCACATCTTTTCGAGCCTGCTGCACACTACCCACTGACGGCGCACTATCTTGTGGTATTACCGTTGTGTGCGGACATTTTCCTGCTGTGTGTGCAGTCCTTGGACAACTTTGTGTTGGGTGTATAATGTTTATTTCTCCCGTCCAATCCAAGCCCCGTTGTTTGCAGACATATGCCTGAGAAGTGCTACAAGATACATCAACTGCACGACAAGTGGGACCTGATTACCCCTAAAGGGCAGAAGGCGTTGCAAACATTGAATTGCTGTCAACATGGGCTAAACAGATATGAGTGGCAACTCTTTTTACTGCAACCTTCTTGAACCTTGCGTAAAACCAATGTTCACCCAACCGCCTAAATGCCATTATCTACAATTATTTCATGTGATATCAATAGGGAGCATTTTTTGATGATTGTTCGAAAACACGTTTCAACTAGCGACCTTTGCTGTATCAAAACCTTCAACTTTTATTAAGTGTTTTAAAGAATTAATATTACATATTGACCGAAAAAATATTGTCCCGGAGCAAGTGTGATACCGCTGTTGAAGCGAGGCGGTAATAGACGTCTTAAAGGAATAATATTATATATTGACCGAAAAAATATTGTCCCGGAGCGAGTGTGATACCACTGTTGAAGCGAGGCAGTAATAGAAGTAAACTAAAATTCACTAACCAATCAGAGTTTTTTGAATAACGTATTATCTAAAATACAAAACATCTGCAAGTGGCCTTATTTCTTGTACACGTTTACGAGGACTTTACAAGCTTCTTCACAGAAAGCACAAGGCATTGTATGAGAATGACTTATGCACGTCAATGAACACAGTAGGTCGGTTTAAAGCAGTCCAAACGGAACATGATTCACAGCGTGGAATTTTCGCATTCATTGAGACCGAAACTCTAACCTGATTCTAGTGCTTGCAATAGCTTTCACATTTTTTCTATCATAATGTACTACCACTATGAACCAGACGAAGCAATGAATTTGTAACCTTGTAACGAGGCATTTTATTTTGGTTGTTTGTCTTCTTGGGAGCATGCTTGTACGCATCTACAGAATGAGCGTGCGCATATGCCCACCGGGGCTTTATTGAAAGCGACCTCCAACACTGATGGCACTGCACGCGACAGCAGTGTCCGCGGCTGAAGGCCATCAAAGAAAGTTGCAGAGTAGAAGGGCACTGGATAAATGCGTGGGGTGGATATTCGGAACGACGTCTTTTACTCCATGGCATGGAAACAATTTTACAGGTCTGCACACCCAGAAGGAACCTGGATTTACCTAATATTGTAGACGCAGCTTAATAGAAACGTTTGCAAGAGTGTAAATTGAACAAAACCCAACAGAAAGTGGCTGCGAAAGATGCGCTGGAACGAAAGATAGTATAAAAAGCTCAGAAAGGTTGCACTTCATTCACTTGGTATTGGCAGGCTCCTGCTTTTAAAAAGTGATGTGTGTGTATACACTTCAATCCTGAAAACAGAAGTCATGTTCTCGAGTAATTTGTCTCTTTGGACAACTTGGTTTTAAATATAATTTCTTCTTCTAGTTAGTGCTAAGACAGCTGCACGTCATTATAGGCAAATGGGAGTACTAGCATCTTCGAGCGACCGAGGATGCATATATGCCAAAGTACGAATCACCAAACTAGATACGTTAGTAGGAAAAAACGAACGCCTTAATTTTGGTAAGAAAGCTCGCTTTCCGACTTTTTTTTTAAAACATATGAACAGAGACCCGACATCACCACTGTGCGGATAATTAGTGGCAGCGAAGGTTTGGCAAGTGACCTGAGCGCCCGACGCAGTTAGGCGCGGAGGCGATGTTTCAATATGCACGCCCAAGGTAGCTTTCCCAGCTTTTCAAACTGATTTATTATTTCAAATACAAGTAAAACTAGTTAAACAGGGGTCTATGAGGACTTTCTGCCAAATTTGTGCTATAGTTTTGGTGTGCAGAATACGTAAAAAAACTGATCTTGCAGACTCTTAGCAAAAAAACCCGCTTTCTATTCTTTTCCCTATGGCTTTATTACAGCGTTTTTTTAGTTTACTCATTTATATAGCCATAATTTTGCGTTTTGTGGCCCTCTTTTTGCATATACAGGAATAAAAACGTGTCAGTATATACCATTGATGAAGCTAGGGCGTGTTAGCTATCATAAATGTGGCGATATGGGCGGTCTTGATAGAGGCTAGCGCTAGATTTCTGTCTATTGTAATGTAGTAGGATAATGCATGGCTCTTTACCTGCTTGTTTTAATTAGATAGTTACGTCACTCGATCGCGGCCTTTTGTTGTAATGGTGATCATCTTGGTATGGTGGAGATAATTTTTCTAATATTCCGTTTCTTTAGCCGTGCGAGCATACGTCAGAATTTGCTGATACTAGCCACGGAAGCATCGTTAAAAGTTTTGTCAGGGAAAGAGGTCGCCAAGGCAACTGGAGATGTAGCCATTTTTAAAGAACGATCACTAGGACAGTTTTTCAGAAGTGCTCCCCGAGGGCTAAAATAATGAGAACCAGTTTCTTGACCCGGTATCAATGATTGCCTAGTGAGCGGTGGTTGCGCATTCAGGGATAAATGTGGAACTTAGGCAGAGGAAGCCAGAAAAAAGTTTCAAAGTGTGCGTCCGAATGTCCTCTTGTAACGCTTTAGGTTTGAGTGGGAGTGTTGAATGCGTTTTTTGGCACAGGGTGTACGGTACTACTGGGTTCATGCGTCAGGGGTGATGACGTCATTACTGGCCACCGCGCATGTGGTCTTCGGCCGTAAATGGGGTGGAGCAATAAACTATAGTACAAAGGCTGGTGGTATCAGTGGCAATGGACACTCAGCGGACCACAAAAATAGCATTTTAGACACCTGGTGCCACTACGCTGGCAGGCTCGTTTTCTGCTTCTTACCACTCACTCCAGTGTGTGATGTGTTATCTGTAGCGGGTATGAAACTGCTGCTGGTATCGTTCTCTTTACACACTGGAAGCGCTTGCACAAGAATGATGGTAACAGAGGTGCACGTCAAATGCTGCCTCCACGATGAACTACCGCTTATGGTTCCCATATCTTAATACGCTTAGTTAAAATCTGACTAGCTACCGGCGTCATTCCCCACTTACGTCTTAAAGTAGCGTGGTAAATTTTCCGAGCCTGTTGAGGTGCCAATTCTTCCGCGGGCTGTAACTGCAAGTATGAAAATGGTCCGTGGCGACATCAAAATTGAATGGTTGTTTAGCCAGATCCATGCACTGTGCGGAGAGTTGGTGCACTTCATTTCAAGGGACACCCTGGGAGTCGGTAAACAGGATAAGGAAGAAGTGTTTCACAGTAATCGGAAAAGACTTGCTTTGCAGCGTGTTCCTGAACTTCTCCTAGTGTTGGGATGGAAAAAAATGGTGTGCTTGGTGTTCCTTTCGGAGGTGTGGGTGGAGAAATGAAGGTGCAGTAAATGGCAGGAGTGGCACTAAACTGTGCCACAACAAGGTGCCTCCGCAATGGTGCGAGCATTCATTGTAATAACGCACTTCACTCCACTGGCGCCGCGCATAGTGAACTCACCTACCTTCCCTTTTCTGCCTTTCTATCACTACTTCCGAAATACTGGCATGGCTGATGCTTTCTAGCCTCAAGATGTCGTTCGGCTGTATGGAAGCTTCAGGTAGTATCTCGGTTCTGTCTGACACCGACGGCGGTTAATGTCTGCAGTGATGATGTCGTTCGTTGGACGCTTGATTGGAACAGCTGATAAGCACGGCTCAAGGCCACGGCAACTGTGGACGCTTAGTACCGACGAAAATGCGCGCTGAGTCTGCCCTCATGGCAAAGGTGGGTGAGGTCTTCATCCTTTGAAGGCTTGCCAGTCGCCGGCCCCTCTTTGACCCTATAAATTATCGTATCCGCTCACTACCTGAATCGCTCCTGAATGAGCCTCGGGAGGAACACTTAACACAGAGAAATCGGCAGCGTAGGTTGGGCGAATGAACCGTCAGGGCGACCATCATGCCTTGACGCCTGCGGAATGGTAAACGCAGCGGGGAATACCCACAATTCTCTGGACATGGAAAGAATAGACATGGAAAGCACATCAAAGGCTGGTAATATTCGGGGGAGTCCTTTCACCTGCAGTGAACCCAAAACTAGCTGATGATGATGATGCTCAGGCTCGGCCTTCTATGGATGACTTACATTCAGGCCTAGTGTGCTGGGTAATACAGCAGCTGGGAAAGGTTTTTGAGGCAATGCTGTAAATTGTGAAGAGGGTTTTGTGCAGCTACTGCGGAGATTCCATGACCAACCGAAGAGACTCGCACTTCATGCTTGCCCGAAAGGCTTGCTTTGCAGTGTTCTCCCCAGCAGCGCCCGTTCTCGCAATAGTGAACTGGTACAAAAAGCAGGAGTGGAGGTGAAGGTGCCTTTAGCCGCACGTATACCTTTCTACTTTACCGCAAGCTGCTTTCGTTGCGAATATTTATCAATTTCAAGGAAATCGATCAGAGGCAGTGCGTCTGGTATTGTTTTTAAATTGATTTCCCCATTGAGATTTTTCATCCACGCAGAATGCCAAACGGGAGAACATAAATAGTTTTCTCGATATTACACTTAGAGACAATTTGTGGTGAGTACGTAGGCAAACAAATCTTCATTACCCAAAGTTAATGGTATACACCGTCAGTTCGCTTCACAGACCACCGAGATATGTCGCTATGACAAACGTTTATTGTTGGGCACGTCATTTTAACACGAACTGTGTATTTTGAGCAGGAGCCACAGCTTACCGAAGTGATTATTATTCTCAGTTCAGGGTCAAGTAGGCTACGTGTACTTAATCAGATATTTCACGAGAAAAATAAACTACCACTGGTTATGTAGCGGTCCTGCGGCATAAACATATTGGATGTATGGCTGCAATTTTGCATCAACATTTTCGCTAACAAGAATTGCTGGGGAAGTGTTGGGTGAATTTCTTTTACGACGTCAAAAATGGCGGTGTTATTATCTGCCCCAATTTTAATGATGCGTATAAGTAGCCCTCTCAGGACTGCTTTGAGATTATACGTGTCCAAAAAACGCTGAGGAGTTCATTCAGGAAAAGAAGAGCAACTCTACCGTTGTCAAGGCCATTGGTGGTTTCTTGAATTCAAGAAAAAATATTTGGTCAGGCTGAATTTCAGTCAGAACGTGTGAAACTTCTCCCCATTATACCTTCAAAAAATGCCACACTGGAAAAAAAATCACCAGAAAATTTATTATGCGTGAGCTCCAAACATTTTGTGCGTTTCGGTGAAGTCAGCCTTGATTTTCTGGTCCCGCTTTTGCTACACATGTATTGCAAAATTAAAACACACAAAACTGTCCTGCGGCGCATTGATATAGACCATTATTTGCAGCATTAGAACAGCATATTTTGCGTTCTGCCGGTAGAACCAAAGTGTTCAGCTTTCTTTCAGTGGATGTTTTTAAGAAACAAAAATATAAATGCTGTAACGTGCAACTTACTGGTAATCAAATGAGACTCCATAGGTCATCTTGCCACTGTACGATCGTGCTTGGCTGCGAAACAAAATGAAGCTGGACTTGTCGTAGGCGCCCCTGAAGTCGTGGTCGTTGATCTCGTAGTAGGCGTTTGTGTAGAAAAGTATGTCACACAGCCCATCTGGTGGGTACTGGCCCTTGAAAAATGCTCCGGAGCTAACGGTGCAGAGGAGCAACAACGGACCCGTTGGGGACTCTGTAAGACCGTAAGCGATATCTGTAAGCACGTACATAACACACTTAGAGCTTTTTCATTGTTTCAAGGCCACTCCTGCTTGATCTTTGAGCATATATGTAGGAGTCTCCCGCACACCAGCTTCTGTAAACGAATGGGAAACCGATATGATACAGAAAACAATAGAAAACATGTCGCCTCGTTCTAGGGGCTGTATATAAAATTACTATCGGTTACGACACCTTAACATCACTATTGAACGAAAGAGGCAACTTATAAAATACCAGTAGTTGGAAAATACCAGCAACTTATAAAATACCAGCGAAAAAGAAGGCCGCATAAACATATTGGACTTATAGCAACAAGAAGATGAGGGCCATGTTTGAACTTTGCACACTGACACTAAACGTATCGCTACAGGCACTGCCACTTCTCTGACCTATTATGACACCATGTGATGACATTTTTGAACTCCTAGAGCAACAGAACTGCCAGAGAATTGCTGTGAACGTTTCACCATTATCTAAGCACCCGCCAAACATATCAGACCTGCACAAAACTTCAAAATATGCAGTGAAATTGTATTTTGAGATTGTTAGAGGACTGGCCCTTGTTTTATACAGCGAGCGGAAGTTTGTGGGTCTCTTAAAACACTCCGGTTATACATTTGAGTGGGGAGTAACCTCAGCTCATTGTTCGACCTACGCCTTTTACGGTTCGAAGAGCTTGTAGTGTCCCTAACGGTCTAGGAACAAGTCTGAAGTAGCTAGATAGATAAATAGATAGTTTATTGCACCTCATAGTGGTACAAACGTTTGCTTGCCTTCCTAAGCATGCAGCTCTTGTGGGAAGGCAGGCAAAACGTCACCAGACCAGACAAGCAGTAAGGTGGTTTCGTGGATGCGGAATAATGTACAAGCAAAAAAGTAAAAAAGGATCGTGATGACAAGCCGCCATTGGCGTATATAAAAGGACGTGACAGAAAACGGCAAGCCGTATCATGAAGACAAATGCGTACCAAACTGGTACGTTTGAAAAAATAGAAAACTCCGCGCAAAAAGACACGCAAAGAAAAGATTAAAGCGTAATGCCGATGGCGCTAAACAAAATGCATTTTGGAACAGGAGTCAATACCAATCACAATTCACTGGCATCTACAAAAAATCTGTCCTTGTACGTTATGATGAAAGAATGTACCATTTTTATAGTCTTCCTGCCGTTTTTTGGCTGCATATTTTGTTTCCGAAGGAAGGGTATAAATAAAAATGGCACATAACAATTACGTTTTTTTTCATAATTGGTACAACCGCGTGGGATATAGTATCGCACTATCGCAGTAAGCCTGTCCTTTTTCGGAGGTGATTTATATTTGATCTAATAATATCGAGTAGCCAGGAAAATATAGCTGCACGGCTCGTGAAAATTTAACAACTCTAATTCATTTAGTACTTCCGCAGTTTTAGTCATCCTATCGTGTTCCATGCACTATGTTCTCGATGTTCTGTAGGGAATCTTGTTTGTTTATTTTGCCTGTTGGTGCTACAGCCACAAATTATGTTACACTAAATCGAATAATAATTTCGCTAAAGACTGGTATACTTGGTTTCGGGTTTGCACATTCCAACCGTCCCGTAGCTTATCAATACATGCTGTCGCGGCTCTTAATTTTTTACATATTTGCGTAATTTGTTTGTCATAATTTATTATACCCTTAATGTAAATACCTAAGTACTTTATAAGCTGAACATACATTAAAGGCGAGGAAGAACAGTTTTAGCAGTCCTTTGTGTGTATAAAACCATCCAGGTTTGGACATAGCACTTTGTAAGGGCTTCTGATACACATGATTATCGTTTTTGTTTGGTTTACAAAGACATAGTTTGCCGACATTTCAGCTTGCTTATATCATATGCATAAATTCAACAGCATGTCTATACCATGAGGAACATAAACAAACGCAGTGTCGTCTGTATATTGATACAAATGGGACGATAAAGTGTCATTTAGGTCATTTGTATAAAAGATAGAGTCACTCAAGTCGCTTGTATATATGATTAAATAGCAGAGGACCGATAGTAGCAGCCATGATGAACTCTATACCTTATGTTCATTTAGCGACTGATAGTTTTACCAATTTTCGCCGCTTGTTGTCTGTCATTAAAATAATTTCAAAGAAATCGGCGAATATCCCCCTAAATTTCATTACTTTCAACTTGTTGGTGAGTTTTTCATGATCAACTGTGTCGAATACTTTAGTCATATTAAGAAATAAAACTGCGCTATTTGATTACGGTCCAAAGCGGCCAGTAGCTGCATCATTAAATTCTTCACGGAGTTAAATGGTACTTTTGTTCTTATTAAATCCAATCTGAGTCTTAGAAAGAGTGGATTATTTCGTGCAAAACATCACCATAATTTCCAAAATATATTTTTTCCATAATGTGGGATGGAACCGAAAAAATTGAAAATGGCTTGCAATTAGCTGACCGCTTTTAGAACCTTGTTTATGCATTAGACGTACAACAGCAAATTTTCTGAAATCTGGAACTTGCGCAGATGTGCATATTGCAAAAGAAATTGTAAAATTTATTTTATCAATATTTTCGCTAATATCGCGGGGCCTTAAGGCATCAACGCCTGGGGGCCTATCGGGAGATAGTTGCCACAATACTTAATAGATCGTTTTGGGTTAGTTATGGTAACATAGCCATGTTTTTAATACTTTACGCTTGGTTGTGTCGAGGTGTGACGGAGTATTATGTGCCCTTACCTTCGTCGGAGCTTCCACAAATCGGGAATTGAACGCATCACAAAGAGTTGTTGAGTCGTGCATATTGTCAAATCTTTGTTGTATTATCACGTCTCCTTTCTTAGTCACATTTATTGCAATCTGGTCATTTGGGAATTTCGGAGCTTTTGGGGGTTGCCTTTCGCAGGCTCAAATTTGGATCAAAATACCTCCGTCTAGCTAATCTAATTATCGCTGTCACCTGATTAAGTAGAAAACGAAACTCAGCTTTTAGGAGCGAATCGTTGGGAGTTTGTCGCGTTTTTTTCCCAGGCTTTATTCTTTAGGTGGAACAGCCCCAAGATTTCATCCTTGATTCATTTAATCTCAGCTTTCCTCTGCTTCATGATTACTGGTTTCATTGAATTTGCTATTTTTTTTAAATTCTTCACAAGATCATACGTTTTATATGATCAGATGTTATCAGTTTCGTCCAGTCGTATTCTTGTACGTATGGTTTTACTAATTTATTATCAATTATGTCTACGCACTTCTAACGACTACTGTACGGCGGTCTTCTAGTAAAACTACCGTAGTATGGAAATGAACACCAGTTTTTTTCGCTATGATGCCAGATACTAGGCATCATAGCATAGTGAGTTAAATTTTGTGCCAAGACCCAATTGTATCATAACTATCTATTTGGGCTCGTACAGGGACGCTACGCCTTTTTTAGAATTAGTGTGCTTCAGTATCGTCACATTTTTTAAGTTGTTTTGTGTGTATGACACACTACATCACCGTGTTTAATTACCTCACTCAGTCACGCAGGGACTGGCATCCCCGTGTAAAGCTCAGTACGATATATAGCCATTTATCTACACACTGAATACCTTTACAAAAAGAGGATTTTTTGGATAAAATAGAGCTAAAATTGTTCTACAAGATAGGTTGGCACTGACACGCAACACTGAAGGAGCATTGCAGGAGCACAAGTAACATTTAAAATCAAATGTATGCGCTAAGCCTCATATTCTGATCTGAGACTGTTACATGAACGCCCAGAGGTAAGGTCCTCACAAATGATGCAAGTAGGCAATGCTGTAGTAGACAAGGCCATTTCCAGTAGGATTTTAATGCGAGGCATTTATAGGTGACGAGAGAACCTTCGGTTAGGTCTTATACCTCGTGTTATTCTACTAGTGCTTGCTAGCTGTCTGGTATTCCGTTCTCGTGGTATTTTCAGCCCAATAACGTCGCACATGCATCCAGAGGTCGGCGAACTCACTCATGAGTCCACTGACTCACTCATTTGGACTCAAACTCACGCGTGAGTTTGAGTTTGACCCAGCGCGAGGCTAGTGTGCAATGGTGAGTTTGAGCTTGAGTGAGTTTGAGCTGAGTGAACCGGGCTGAGTTTAAGTCCAATTGAGTTTGAGTCCATTTTGAGTTTGAGTACATTTTGAGTTTGAGTACATTTTGAGTACTGAGTATATTTTGAGTTTGAGTCCATTTTGAGTTCTGCGTACATTTTTATTTTGAGTCCATTTTGAGTTCTGAGTACATTTTGAGTTTGAGTATATATTGAGTACATTTTGAGTTTGAGTATATATTGAGTTTTGAGTACTATTTCAGTTTGAGTACTTTGAGTAGCCTAGCAGGCAGCTACGCTTGGCTGTTAAGTTTCATGCGTCGCTGTGGGCTCGGAATTCAGGTTACCTGCGGGTACGGCACCATTCGCGATCCGCATGATCGGTTGGGAGGGAGGGGGTGTCTGATTTTTGATAAGTTTCTTGTTGAATTTTCATGACCCTAAGCACTTGCTGTATACCAAGTTTTCGCGGCTGGGCGCGTCAGTGATAATTGACTGATGAGGTCATAAAAAAGGGTTCTCAACTTTTCCTCCTGATGAATCCACTAAGAGGGTGGGAAAGGGTGGTGGGTAAGCACACGGCGAGGCTTGCTTGCTGGTTGTTCGCCTGCTACTGTTAACGGCTTGATCTACTATGGGTCACAAAGGAAGAAGTGAGAGCCGATGGTAAAAGGGATGGGGGCTGTCCCTTCTGCTGTTTCAAATGAAGTAGCTGAATTGACTGGACTACGCCCCTTTAGGCAGAATAATGACCGCATTAGATTAAGTGAAAAGTCAGACTGATGAGGGTAAGGCGTGTAAGGTATCAAATGAAAGGTCCCAATTAACGGAATCACGCGGGGTAAGTAAAAAAACTGTTTCCTGATTGTAGCCGTCAGGCAGTCATAATGAGTCAAAAATTGATTAAACTTCTACATGACACTCCCAGGTCATGTGGGGAATCAAATTCAAGGTCTCCATGTGGAGATCATTCAAGACCAAAATGCGTCATGGTTATATCATGACGTAGTCATAGTTAGTTATAGATTCGGTTAAAATTCAAGCTCATGACGCCAGGTAGTGGCGTATTGAAATAAAAGTCTCCATACCCTTAATCACGTGCTTCCTGATTATTATCATGAAATAGTCAAGGTGGTTCATAAATTAGGTCAAAATTCACAATGACGTCACTGCAGTGTGCGGGGGATAAAATTGAAGGTTCCGATTGGGGAAATCATTTGGGACAAAAATGCGGTATGGCTATATCATGAGGTTAGTAATGGTTAGTCATTGATTTGTTCAACATTCAAATTGATTCCGCTTGGAAGTGATAGGTATCAAATTATGGTCTTGATGAGCGGAATCACGTGCGAGAAATACAAAAACGCTTCCAGGTTATAACCATGAGATAGTCATAGGATAGTCTTACACACACACACGCACACACACACATACACAAACACAAACACACACACAGCACACACGTAACACACGCACACACGCACACACGCACACGCACGCACACGCACAAGCACGCACATACGCACATAACGCATACGCACACACGCACAGACGCAACTACACGTGCACGCGCACGGACACGCACACGCGCACGCGCACGCACAAGCACACACCCGCACACGCTCACACACACACACACGCACACGCGCACGCACACACGCACACACGCACACGCGCACGCACACGCATGCGCACACGCGCACACGTCCGCACGCGCGCATGCACACGCGCGCACGCACACGCTCACGCACACACACGCACGCACGCACGCACGCACGCACGCACACACGCATACACACACACACGGACGCACGCACGCACAAACGCACGCACGCACGCACGCGCGCACGCACACACGCACGCGCGCACGCACACACGCACGCGCGCAAGCACAGACGCATAGACACACACACGCGCACACACACACAGGCACACGCACACATGCACACATGCACACACGCACGCACAGACGCACACACGCACGCACAGACGCACACACACGCCCACACACACACATGCACGTTCACACACACGAGCACACGCCCACGCACACGCACACGCACGCACGCACGCACGCATGCGCACGCACGCACACAAGCACGCACACACGCAGGCACGCACGCACACACGTACACACGCACGCACGCACGCACGCACGCGCACACGCACACGCACATGCACACACACGCCCACGCGCACGCGCGTGCATGCTGGAAGTTAACAGCTGGGTATGGTGGCGGTAATTGCTTACAACGATAGCGTGGTGCTTTTCCGAGCTACGAGAGCTCATCCCACCTAGCAAGTACTAATAAAAACTAATACAAGTACCTCAGCAAACAACGAGACACTTTTTTGTTTGTCCCACTTGATTTCCCTCATCGAGACCCTAAATTTGATACCCCAGATTCTTTAGCACCACATCTCTCTGAATTTTAACCCAATCTGAGACTATCCATGACTCCCGTGTAACACGGTTCGCCATTTTCGATATTTTTTCTTGTTATTTCTCTTTTTTTAATTTTCAACATTTATTTTGATCACTTCTCCACATATACGCTTTTATAATGATTTCAGGTTGAACTTCCGTGATATCTGCATTTTTGTGTAAATGCAGGGCATTACACGATCCTGGCGGGAGGGAGTTCGAGGGGGTACTCGACAATAAATGCTCCGCATTAAAAAAGCAAAGGCATATTCATGAACGCCTCGCGCTTCAGAGATTCGCAGGGACAGTTTGCTTTGACACAAGGCGTTTTTTCAGGATGCAGAGCAAGAATGCACGGAACCGTAACACTAAACGTCTTCGACGCAACTGAACGGAGCAGTGAGCGCAAGTCCCCTCGCCCAATATTGCTTGTTTCGACAAAGGGACCCAGCACACTTTCGAGTTTGGAGCACCTCTGTCATGAACACGAACATGGAGCCTACATCAATAGTTTGGTATCCAATATATACGTGCAATTGCTTGCAACCAGCGCTAGTCGTCATGGGCAACAGGTGTAGCTGTATTAAATCTGCAATAAAAATTGTTTCCGACCTAACAGGAGCCACGGTGTCATGTCGCGCCGTATGCAAGAGTTTGAGCTCAAGAATTTGCAACCGTAATATTTTTACCACGCGTCAATTTAAAACACTGAATGCCAATGAAATCAGAGTCCATCTGAGCCAGTGTAAATTCCTAGCTCGAGAGAGTTGTGGGGCTATTTGAGTTCTGAATGAATTTTGAGTTCTCAGCCCGTTTTGAGTTCACTTTATTTTGAGTTTTGAGTACATTTTGAGTTTTCAGTCCATTTTAAGTTTCAGTACATTTTGAGTTTGATTACATTTTGAGTTTGATTACAATTTGAGTTTGAGTACAGTTTGAGTTTGAGTACATTTTGAGGTTTGAGTACGTTTGAGTTTTGAGTCAATTTGAGTTTGAGCACATTTCCAGATTTGAGTCCATTTTGAGTTTGAGTACACTTTGAGTGTGAGTAGATTGAGTTTTGGGCACATTTTTAATTTTGAGTACATTTTGAGTTTGAGTACATTTAGAGTACATTTTGAGTTTGAGTACATTTAGAGTTTTGAGTTCGAGTGAGTTCTGAGTTTTGCGCTCAATATGAGTTTGAGTTTCAGTGAGCGCAGATGTGCAGCTCAGCATTGAGTCTGACTTTGAGTGAGTGATGATTCGAAAAAAGAATTTGTGAGTGAATTTGAGTGAGCCGCGCCAACTTTGCCAAGGTATGCATGCCTCCCTCAATGTTTCGAAGAAATGCGCAATGCACACCCTTCACCAAAGTGGGTGCAGCTTAAGTACGTCTCCAGAGCGTAGTCGCTGTACACTGGCTTCTAGAATATGGCTTCTAGATGGCTAGGTGTGCACACTCCATTGGCCATGAGTGCATCATCGGCACCTGCAACACGGCTGATCCACCTTTCTTCGCATGCGAATGGGTGTCCTCCATGGATGGTAAAGTAGACACGTGTACGACTAAAGGAAATAATGTTTTACATAAAGAAATTGAAATAGCCAATCCGCAACTCTTTTGGACAGGTCAAGCATAGCTTGCCCTCCACATTCATAGAGAAGAAGTGCGGCGATTTTTTATCTGCTCGCGCTGGTGCATGTTATTTGCCTGCGCCTACCACGGCCATTAGCGCACATGGGTCAGATTGGATGCGGCTATAATACATGCAATCAAACTGGAAGTGCCTTTTATCATTAAATTTCGATTTCAATTTATTCCGGATTTTGTATATACAGCCTTGTATTTCTGTCCATGACGCACGGCAAAAGGGGACTCGTACGTCCCCTGACGAGGCCACAATATCCGAAAGAAGCTGACTGTGCTCTGTGGACCTTGTGTATGGGCACCGCACTTCTTGGGTTGCGGAGGTCATTTTTATAGAATAATATGAGCTTACCCTCAAGATACGTGAAGTGTTTTATCTCGAATAAAATATTCGCTGTGTTTGAAAAATCTGAATAATTTTGAAGCGGGATGTTCATTTTATCATCTGTGCATTGATATTACTCCAATGCTGCCCAAAGCAGTTACAATGACCAGTGCAATGCGCTTAGCACAGTCACCCTGCAACTTGCGCTTTCTTAAATTTGGTTGCCGCGATTTGAAAATTTCGATGCTTGTATAGGTATGCTTTTCTCGGTGTAATTGAATTGAATGACACCTGTTAAGATTAGGGAGGTTACATGGCCGTAGTTTGGGAAGAGAAAGAAGGAAGGACAGGGGGAGTTCATGATTTACCAGCGCAAATTAAACCGGACGAGAGAAGAGTACACAACACGAGCGCACAACACGAGTGATCGAGTTGATCACTCGATCTTACGAGATGACTTGTTGGAGATGATGAACGGTTTCCTTGGGAGTGGAGTGAAGACCCCATCTCTGAGTACACTTGCCAGGCCAATCTTAATTGAAAACACCCCTTGAGCGTGCAGACAATTTGGATCTTCGTATGGTGGGTAATCAAGAGACGAGTTCGGGGAAGAGCACGGAGCAAAGAATAGCGAGAACATGCGAAAAAGCTGCACAGTGGCAAAGTGAGGTTTTACAAGTTTAAAAACACATTTTGCTGGTAATGTGGACAGGACGGAGAGGCTGAAGAGTCGAAGTGCAACTATTTCTGCAGTGTCGACGGCATACAGGAAATTAGGGATTGTCTTGTTAACAAAACTTCTGCGGAACGGGGTAGGGTGGGGACACCAAGCCGGTAACCCTGCGAAGTCGCGAGCGAGACACCTTCTGCGACAATGTTGAGCATGATCCAGTTGAAGGAGCGAATGTATACCTGGACCAGGTGCATAGTCGGGAGCAATGAAGGGAAGTGTACACTGAAGGCTCTCACGCGCTCCATTCTGAGCAGCATGATTGCTGACGCCCTAAGTCACATGTTCCAGAATCCAGGCTACGCGGCCTGGATGTGATGAATGGTAGGGTGATTACAGTAGCCCCTATTAATTCACTGATGTTGGCGTGAGAATCAGTGAGGAGACGGACTCTGGGTGGTGGCGGTTCACTGGCCATGCAGGTCATGTGATCCAGGGCTCCTAGGAGACCATGAAGCTCGGCTTGCAGACGAGACGGGGCGATGGTAACTAGTTGTAGCGGCGCCACTAAGGTCAGGGCATTCTTCACAGTGCCCCGCCAAAACCGACAGAGTTGTCTTCAAGGCTCGCGTCGGTCCACCCCTTTTGGTGGCCTATGTTCTATACATAGGCGGAGTGCGCGCAGACGTGGAACGAAGCTAGCTCGAGCGATAGCCGACCATTGTGAAGAGGCCACGCTACCTGGAGCCCAAAGAAGACGGGAAAGAGATGGCACGGGTTCGATTGGGTGCCTTTGAGAGTTCCTTGCAGTAATGCCAGCACCCTTGATAGTGAGCGTCCGCTGGAGTTTATGGTGTCTTCGGGTCTCTTCAAGAAAATCTGGCAGGGGCACAGAGAAGCAGCTTACTCTAAAGCGCAGATCCTAGTGTACCGTGGGACACTTAAGACTGTCTACAGGGACGCACAATGTAGAATTTGTAGTTGCTTCTGCGAGCTGGACGTAGATCGTATTCAAAAGCGACATACAGAATTCGAACAAGGGCAACTGCTCGAGTCAGCGTGAGCCAAGCAGCCTTACTAGGTCCGCCTTACCTATTAGACATCTTAGAGATCAAAAGTAGCATTCGTTTCCAGTTTATACAGAGTTGAGTGATCCAACGTCTGACACTGTTGCGACTGCCCAGTAGGATTCCCAAGATGCCAACCCGGTCGCAGTTGGTGTGGATTGGAGGTGCGGCCAAGTAGATAACATAATGGAAGTGAGATGGAAGGTTACGTAGCCCTTAAACGATTAGAAACTCTGCCCTATGAGGAGCCAACTTAACCTAAGTGAAGGGAGGACTTTGGGCAAGACCAGCAGCTGTTACTTCTAAGTTCAATAATCACAATTTCGAAATCTGGATAGCGAGCTGCCTCAATCCACACCGTGAAGTCATCAGTGTAGTTGCAATACATGATGTGGCAATGCTCTCTAGCTGACGAGCGATTCAAGTCATTGCCAAATTGAAAAGCACAGGCCCGAGGAAGGATCCCTGGGGTAACCCCCCAGCCAACAAATAGGTTCTGGGGCAACGTCCTCGGTGCGTGTCTCTAAGCTGAACAAGGCCGATTTTCTATTGGATATATCATTTTGAGCACTTCGGGTTGGTTATGCAGCACCCAGTTCAGGTAAGGATTGCGGGTTGACTGACATTGTCGAAGGCCTTTTGCTTGGCCACAACTTAGCTCAGGTCACCGGCACGCGATGTACGGGTAATGACTCTGCAGAGGAGCCGAAGGCAGCCGTGGGTGCTAAGATGCGGACGAAAGCCAGTTTGGTAAGGATGGAACCAGTGCTGTACGTACTCGACATAGTGTTGCATTCTATTGTTATGTAATTCGGGAGATGGGGCGAGGTTAGGGAGTTGAGCCAGATCCTTGTTGGGTTTGGCAATTGAGCTTACCAATGTAAACTTCAGCGTGTCGGGGACACTCCCTGTCACCCGTTGAAGATTAAACATCCCAGAAAGTACCAACTGGGTGCTCTCATCTATGTTACGGAGGTGCTGTCACGTAAGACCATCATGGCTAGGCGCAAAATGGAGTTTGCCTGGGTGGAGAGCAGCCCCAAGTTCAGGGTTAGTGACACGGCTGTATAGGGCCTCATCAGGGGATAAAATTATATGGGCAGGAAGCGGGGAGGCGGGTGATGATTCAAGGAGGCGGAAGGAAGAATGTGGTGATGAGGTTATCTTCCACAGTGTCAGGCGGATTTTGTAGGGTGAGTATTCAGAAGAGCGTAAAGCGACGTTTGCCCTTACCGACGAGACCTCGGTAAACCCTCCATAATTTGCTGAGGCCAGGTTCATGGCCGAGGACGGAAAAGAGATTATCCGAGCTTTCGTTAGCGAGAGGGCGTTGATACTCGCGTATGCGCTTGTATTGGTGCCGCATTTTAAGGAGATCTTGTGTTTTTACCATTTTTTAGGTATCCAGTATTGAGCGTATGGCCACCCTTCCACAAGTTAGCAAGGTGTGTGTCAAGAGAGGCCGTTGTTGCGTCCCACTCGATAACTTCACCATAGAGCCTTGGTGTCTTGCAAGGTGGCAAAAACTCTTTCAGCGTCGTTGGGGTGGATAGAAAGCTTAATGCTCAGGAGGTTTGCCAGTTTATATTAGGAATATTTTTCTTTTCTTCGGAGTCTCTTTCGGTGGAGGGTGATGAGTTTTGGAAAGCGATCGCGGTCCCACGCAGTGTAACAGGGGTTCCAGTCGCAGGAAATGCCTCGGGTCGGAAAGTAGGGCTGGAGCGGTGTTACTTTGATGGGAATGTGAACCTATGCGGGTGAATGAGCCAGGATCCGTTTACCAGAGTAAGACCATATTCGTCATTCGTGGCAAAAAAACACTTGGCGCTAGCATATCATGATGTACCATGTAGCAGCCTGAACGTCGGCTGCTGAAGGAGGCGAGAAAGCAGACGTAGAGCTGGTTTGCAGTTTCAAGATAAGACTGTATATTTCCAAAAGATGCGTACGCTGAGAGCTTCCCCCGGAGAGAAAACAAGAATAACCCCCGCGTCCTTCAAAAAGAGAGAAAAAAGGCCCCCCAAAGCGAGCAGACGACAACAGCGCCAAGATTAATTCCAGGAGTCGGCCGCACAACAAGTTAAGCGCTCCCCGGAAGGGGACCGTTGAAGACCGCCGGCAGACGGAAGAGAATGGAAAAGTCCCCATCGGCGGGAGCCGTTTGCTCGGGGGTGCCGTGCGGCTTCCGGCTACAGAGGCTCCGCCCCCCCCCTAGATAACAGGAGCTTTTGCAAAAAGGCAGCAGTTATCGGCTGATTGGCGAAAGTTCAGAGTCCCCTGGTTATCACTGAAAACGTACGTGAGAGGCTGCACGAACACAAACAGGCTTGGCGTGGTCGACGGCGACAATTTCTCGTTTGCCATGCTCCATTATTGTTATGGTCTTGTTATTACGTCCCAAAACTTTGAAAGGGCCGTCGCACGGAGTGATCGGAGGCTTCGTTGCGTCGCTTCGCACGTATACATTTGTGTATCTGAATCTATGTCGGCAAGAGTGAAACCCTTTCTGTGGCGGTGTGAAAACCTTTCTGTTGAGGGAGATGGAAGGTGCTGTTTCGCTGGGTGTTGGCCTCGGGTAAAAACACTATGCTTTATGATTTTTTCAACCCCCTCTCCCCAAAAACGTGACTGGTGCTTGAAAAGGGGCTGCACCGAAGTAATTCTCCCCCCATTGCAATCGGTACCCTTTCCTGAACGGGATCATTCCTCTCCATTTCTTGTCATGGAATCCCTTAGCCCAGCCCACCCTCTTGCATCTCAGTCAGTCTTCTTGTTCGCAGGCATAATAGCAAAATTGTACAAGGCAAAAATCTAAAGGACTGGTGAACTCCTCAGCGAGGTAAAGGGCAAGCAGCAGTCCACAAAGCTTGTACCTCAGACTAGACTGGCTCTTCTCGACATCTGGGTCGCACCACATCAGAGCCTCAACAGCTCGCAGGGTGGGATATCCTAGCCAGATCTTCTAAACGAAACGAATACGGATATCCTTGTGAGCTTGAAAGATCAGGGCGTGACTGCCGTGAGGTGCATCACCATCCTCCGCGACAAGGAGATTCCCACGAAGCACATCATGACTTTTGACTGCGCAGTTATTCCACAACGTATAAATGCAGGCTTTATCCTTTGCTTCATCTGTCCCTACATCCACAACCCATGGCGCTGTTTTAAGAGTCAAAGGTTACGGCACGCTACAAACTCTTGCCGTGGACGAACAACTTGTTCAAAATGCGCGGCGCAAGATCCCGAGCGACAATTGTACCTCTATCTCCCTCACTTGTGGGAACTGCGGGGGCCGCAAGCAGAATACTCCCGTAAATGTGGAAAATTTCAACTTTACGAAAGATCATAAACGTCAAGGTAACTGAGAACATCACAGTCCCAGAAGCGAGAAAGAGGTTTGCCTCATTTTCCCTGGGGAGGTACGCCGACGCAGCTCGCCGAGGGCGGAGCGGCGTCTGGTTTCCACAGGGACCCAGTTCAAAGAGTCTGAAATGCTCCCTCCCGCACCCCCATTTGCTTGCTTCAGCCAGCCCAACCCGTCAACACTAAGCTTGCTGAGGCAGCAGCGGTTGTGGTGCCAACCGCCTCGGTCGAGACCCATGCCGCTCTCGCCACTGCCTCCTCGTCCTCCATTATGTTGGAGGGTGCCGAGGGGACGCACATCGGGGGCCCCGCATCGGATCCCACCGCCACCGCACCGCCCGTTCCACCCCTGGCGCCCCCGACGCCCTCATTGGTGGCGACTCAAACGAAGGGCCCCCGGAGGGGGCCCCAAGTCCAGGGGGCCCGGCCTGTCGGGCACCAGTATGATATCTGACAAGGAGATGGATGTCGGGCCATTCCTGCATGCAATGCAGCGCAAAGAGGGAACCCCGACGTCCAAGCCAACAGAGCGGTCGAAAAAGCCTCTTCCCAGACTACAAGCCCCGAAAGATGACACATAAACACACACACACACACACACACACACACACACACACACACACACACACACACACACACACACACACACACACACACACACACACACACACACACACACACACACACACACACACACACACACACACACACAATCTCCAGCATCCTTAAATGTAAATAATGGGAACAATAAACATCATTCAGTGAAACTGCGGAGGCCTCCTTAAAAATCTTGACTATGTGTAGGAGATGCTGAATGCCAATCAGCCACGTATCATGTGTCTCCAAAAAATCAACCTCTATTTCAAACAAATTTCCTAAATAGGTACATGGTATTCAGAAAGGACAGGATTGGCTGCACACACTCTTCGGGCGGTGTGGCCATTGTCACCCGGAAATCATTAGCTTGCCACCCTCTCCCTGTAAACACTCTCCTTGAGGCTGCAGCAATCTATACGGTAATAAGTAATAGGTTTATAACGGTGTGCTCCATTTACATCTCTCCCGATTTTGCACTTCTCAGCTCCGATTTCGAGGCACTGGTTGACCAGCTGCTCGAACCATACATCCTAACAGGTGACCCTAATGCGCACAACTCTTTTTGGGGCTCCTCCAGAACGGATGCCCGAAAAGACCGGCTACATACCATGACCTAGGACAGAATACATACTCGCATCTTGACTTGGCTATTGGTTCTGCAGTTCTCTTTCCATGTCTTTAGTGGGGTGTGGGCACGGACCCATATTGTAGTGACCATTTCCCCACTTCACTAAAGTATACAGATACAGGCCCAAGCAGCCCATCTCCACAGAAGAGGTTTATTGAATCCAAAGCAACCTTGAGAACATCCACAGAAACAAATAAACTACACCACACATCCATAAAACACCGGCACGTGAAGGAAGCCGCCCCACTCGTTACGGTGCACATCGTCGATGTTTGCCAAAAGTCCATTTCTCAGGCCTCCAGTGCGTCCCGCAACCAAGGAGGCCCTGGTTGAGCGAGGACTGTAGGCAGGCGTGAGAGGCCCAGAACAAAGAGTGGAGTGTCCTTCGCTGGTACCGCACGTACGTGTAACCTCCTCTTGTTTAAACGGGCAAAGGCCTTTGGAAAGCATGTGAATCGTGAGTCAAAAAGTGAGAGTTGGCGCGCTTTCTTAACGTCCATTACTCATACACAGACACTCACAAGGTATGGACAAGAATACATAAACTTAAAGGACAACATACAGATTGCCTGCCCCTGGTCTGTACAACAGGGGACACCCTCGAAGACCCTGCTAACAGACTTGCACATCACGTACAACACGTTTTCGACTCTGCACACTTCACAAACACTTTCCTGAAACAAAAATTCTTGTAAAAAGAAGTCCCTATATGCCAATAACGGATCAGAATGAATCTGGTTACAGTTTTGATTTTGCACTCTATGAGTTCAGGGCTGCCCTGAGCACATATAAACCTTCAGCTACTGGCGCAGATAAGATTGCATACACCATGATACAACACCTACACCCAGATACTCTTGAAACACTCCTACACCTTTACAACATTTGGCTTTCGGGGCACATTCCAAAATCTTGGAGGGAGGCTATTGTTGTGGCGTTCCTGAAGGAGGTGAAGGACCCTTCTTCTCCCGCCAGCTATCGACCCATCACCCTCACCAGCTGCCTGTGCAGGCTGCTCGAGAATATGATCAACAGGAGACTCGTTTTCTTTTTAGAGTACAATGGTCTTCTAGAGAGCTGCCAGGCCGGCTTCAGGGTGGGGCGATGCACAAACGACCAATTCGTCGGCCTTCAGTCGTATATCAAGGATGTGTTTGTCCACAAACAGTTTTGTGCAACGGTATTTTTTGATCTTGATAAAGCGTAGGACACCGCTTGGCGATACGGGATACTTAGTGACCTAAACGATTTTATTGTTTCGGGCAATATGTTTAACACTATTTATAGCTACCTTGCGGAACGAACCTTTCGTGTAATAGTTGGCACTGCCCTTTAAACGTTTTCGTGCAGGAAAATGGCGTGTCTTAAAGCGGTGTTTTGAGCTGCACATAGATAATAGTCAAGATGAACTCACCTCGAAGGGCGTTGCCACGAATCATGTCCTGTACAATGTACGTAGATGATGTGCACATATCTTTAAATGGTGCAACATGTCTATTTACGAATACCACGTCTAGCTTGGTGTCAATAAACTAGCCTGCTGGGCTGATGAGAACGGTTTTAAGTTGAAATCAGTAAAGAGCACTTGTTAAGAGCACATCCAGACATCAAACTGAATGGTGTCTCGAGTTCGGTCAAAAAAGAAAACAAGTGCCTAGAGTCATTGATGACAAACTTTATTTATCCCTCATATGAAACAACTAAAACAAAAATGTCTAAAAACAATGAATATTCTCAATGTCATGTCGCATCACTCGTACGGTGCTGACAAATAACTTCTGCTACGAGTGTTTACCAGCCTTGTAGGTTCGCGGTCGGAATATGGGAGTGTTGTGTACGGATCAGGAAGGGAAACGGCTTTGAAAATGCTCGACCCAATGCAGCACTTGGGCCTTCGACTTGCGTTTGGTGCTTTCCGGACTAGCCTTTTCAAAGTATGTACGTCGAGAGTGACAAATGGTGCCTTGGGCACCAGCGCAAGTATGTTGATTTACTATATGCTTTCAGAGTTTTATCAATGTCTCCCCATCACACTAACTGCATAATGAGCGATTCATCCACATCTCAATTTTTTGTGAATCATCCATCTATTTCTGCGCCTTTCTCTCTTAGGCCGAAGAAGGAGGGTACCGAACATTTTGTCTCATTTTTAAACACCTTCAAAACATCTGTCATTGATTCTGTAGCACCATGGCAGCATCGAGCGGTATTGCGTGATTTGTCGTTTACACCCTTTAAGAAACCCTCTGTGCCCGCAACTGGCATTTTGCAGCATTTCATGTATCTCCAGTCAAATTATGGGGCGGCAGAATTTTTAGTGATGCATCAAAAACGTCCACTGCGGTGAGTTGTGCTGCACACGGATCCAACTTCAATGCTTGCAAAACAATTATTGTGAATTGCAGCGTTTTTACGGCGGAAGCGTATAGTATATGTTTTATTTTAAATCTCCTTAGCGAACATAATACTGCTAAGTCCATCATTTTCACAGATCACTTAGCGTCGGCCCGCACATTATCATACAAAAGGTCTTGCAAAAATTATGTTGTCAATGTCGTTTTTAAATCTTTGATGTCAGCATAAGCCTAAAACCTGATTGTCACCGTCTGCTGGGTTCCAGGCCAAGCTGGGATCACTGGCAAACACTCTAGATATAGCAACGGTACCCTACACTGACCTCAAGCCAGTCATCAGAAAACATCTACGTAAAACATGGCAAACACACTGGAGTGAACTGACAGACAACAAACTATATGTAATAAAGCTTCACACGGGACGATACACAACTGACACACAGCACACCAAAGTGACCTTAGCTAGGTTACGGATCGGCCACACACACGCAACACACTCGCACCTGCTCACTGTATCTCGAAGTCCAATGTGCAGCGGCTGTGGAGAGGCCCTATCCATAGTACACGTATTCATTCAATGCAAGGCACTTGACAACACGACGCAAACACTTCCGACAGCTATACGGAGAACACGTCCCATTTTACCCATCATACTTTTTACGAGACGAGCCCATGTTTTCCACCAAGCGTTTTTTAAGTTTCTCACTGAGGTCAAGTTTTTACATCTCATCTCGTATCATGCATTATGACAACGTGGCCCTTTACACCAGTAAAGTTCATCAGATTAAGTTTTACTTCATTTATTTTTACTGAAATATTGCACTTTTACATTCATGTCGCTCTCAAGAAATCACCTTTGTTTGGCACTCTTTTCTTTTATTCGACTTGCGCCATTAAAGTCCAAACATCATCATCATCGTCATCAAATCGCTCTATCGCGTGTGGGAAGTGTTAAGCGCGATTTTCGCCACGCCGACGTTTGGAGCTTTTCGCCTCGCTGTGTAGTATACCGACAGGCATGTAGATGGCCAGATTATCCTTGGTGGTCTCCTTTCCCGCCCTTCTCGCCTACTGAAGCTGCTTGTACTGCCCTCTGCGTTGAACCCATGCACTGCAAATTGCTCGGACGGAATGCAACTGCTGTGACGT
Organism: Haemaphysalis longicornis; assembly: GCA_013339765.2. NCBI lineage: Eukaryota > Metazoa > Arthropoda > Arachnida > Ixodida > Ixodidae > Haemaphysalis > Haemaphysalis longicornis. The sequence goes on from CM023455.1 coordinate 29,310,494, forward strand.
CGCAAGCCAATGTATGACGTTATACCCGCCGCGGTGGCTCAGTGGCTAAGGCGTTGCGCTGCTGAGCACGAGGTCGCGGGCTCGATTCCCGGCCGCGGCGGCCGCTTTTCTGATGGAGGCGAAAAGCAAAAACGCCCGTGTGTACGAGATTTCGGCGCACGTTAAAGATTCCCAGGTGGTCAAAATTAATCCGGATCCCTCCACTACGGCGCGCATCATCGCCTGCGTTGCGTCGGCGCGTTAAACACTACAATCAATCAAATCAATGTATGACGTTATTGCAACGCACGCGCAGAGCGTCGGCACACAACTGGCGAAAGATCGCCGGTGGCGAGAATGTGAACAAATGGGGAGAGTGTGAACGAACGGGGACAGGCTAGTGTCACAGGAAGCAGGAGAGTTAGGCTACAAGGGCTGCGCTCCTCTGTCATATAGAGTGCCGGCCTTTGGCTCTGTTAAGTTCAACGTACGGGAAAATACGATGGCCATTCAGCCGCCAGAATCTACTTATTACTGGTCACGCCATCGACGCAGACAGATGAACGGATAAGGATAATGGTCTCAGAACAGAATCCTTTCTTTATGGCGACGATCGCAAGACATCAGTGGGGAATGTCGTAGCTGTACAACGGAAAAGAGTCAGGGATGACCGTTCACAAATATTTTCATTCTTGGCTTCATCTTAAAGTAACTTAAAAAGGTAACGATGCCGCATGAGGCGCTGGGAGATAGTGGACAAGGAACTGCTCGCCACTTCCTGTATTGGAGTCCTAGCATGCACTGCTGGCACATATATTAGGAAGAGTTGCGCGCACTCAAAGGTCTCTAAAAAGCGCAAGGTGCCTGTAAAGGTTCCTATTTACACGGCATCTTCAAGCACTGCAAGCAAATTGGACAGATTTCTCTCAGGCAGTTTCGGTGCTACACATACCGCCATACTTGATTTTTAACGGTAGATTAAAATACACAAAAAACATCTGTGCATTGCACTCTACTTAGGCGTACTTTCATTATCTAGCCTACGAACGGATGTATGGATGGCCTGAAGGGCAAGCATTAGCCTTTCGGCCGTTCCAGTTCCGAGTTAAAGCAGCAAGGCTTTGTTAAAAACTGTACCACGTTTTGTCAACAATGTCATTTTTTACAAGTGTGAGATATTTTCGTGTGGTCAGAAGCTTAATATTGTCACGGAAATTTTTAATATGTTTATTGTTACAATATAGAAGGCTTTATTCTAATGATTCAACCGGCCACGGAACTGATAATATTGAATGCTGTGAATCCGGAATTAACGAGCAGTACCTCCCTGCTCGCAGTTGAGCTGCTCCAACTTAATTTTTAGCAGGTAATATATTCACAACCAAACATACTCTATGCACCTTTGCCACGTAATCTGGCAAACTGTTTTAGGATCGCTTTCTTCTAAGCAAGCCCTATTTAGGAAACTTTCATCACAGAAAATAAGCCAGACATAAATATTACCCGTACTGAACAGGTACCTGGTATCATTCTTTGCATCAAAGCACCCTAACAGATTGCGGCCCTGTTATTAGAGGGGCTATGGTAGAAAAATATACTTATGTTTCATTAAAATACTTATTTTGCCAATAACCGCAATATAAAGTATAGCTGAAACTTTAAAACAACTGTCGAGATATTTAAAAACTTCTATGAAGCTGTGGTGGCTCCGCCGCCCATTTGGGGAAATTTTTCTACAGAACATAGTTTGCGCAATTAACAGACGACGACCAAACCCACCACCAAGGAATCTGACGGGGCGGTTCCTGTAGGGCACGTAGTTGGCGACCTTAATATTACAATAATGGCCACAAACTACTGTTCTTGGGCTTTAATCGTACGACTTAAATCGTAACGCGCAGTTCACGCGTTACCATAACTATGATTGGCACATATTACGTATATGTGGTTACTCCAGCGTGAAATTTCTAAAGTTTATATTTCTTGCGTTTGCGATTTTTTGGTCATAAACGTGTTACGTGGCTGGTATGGAGCTAAGCCTATCACCAAAGGCTAGTTTTCAATTTTTTCAATATCATGTTTTTTTTTCTTCGCGCCCTTTTTTTGCCCCTATAGCTTGTTGAACACTGAAAAAAAGAAAAAAGGGGCAAGAGGAAATGAAGCTTATTTTTGTCTCTTAAACTCCGTAGTCAAACGCCGCTACAACGAACGCTTTTACTACGAAATGGCCTGTACAAGGAAGCATGCCATATGGCCTGGCCAGATTTCGGTGTCTCAAATGTATTGTGAACGCCACTACAGCGAATACCACAACAGCGAATTTGCATGTTTAACGAAGAAACTTATGCGTTTCCAATCGCTGAATTGTAGCTTGATAACGAATGCGGCTGGCCGCGCAGCAGCGAACCGAATCCGAGCAAGCGGGCTGGTCGGTATAGGCTCGGGGCTGCGTCGCTGCGGCCCGCTGCTGCCGCCGATGGCACTCGCTAATGCAAACGGCCAGACCAAGGTCACCCCGGGCTATCTTTTAAAGAACTACAAAAAAAGGGCGATAACGCCACTGCACTGCTGCTCATGGATGTAGTTGGCGGGAGGAGGGGGTTCGACCCCCCTTTCCCCCTCCTTCCGAAATATCTTCCATGCAGCGCGCTTAAGCGAAGGCTAGTGTTTCCTCCCACAACACCCCTCCCTGGGAAGCCGACATGTTTCCTTTTACGCAGCCAGTGAGGGGACGGTTGGCCTAATTGCGCCTTTCAACGTCGGGGCGAAGAACACAATCACTGCGGGGGCGCAAACGCCTGCACAGAATGGCGGCATGGCCCGAAGGCGGTTACTCGCTCTTTTTAAGGTGTTGTCCTGGAGCTGAACCAGCTGTACCTTCGGCCTTCCTGGTGTCGACAGAAGCCGAATAGACAAAATAGGAGCGCGGAAGACAATGACAATTTCCATGTCGCCTCTTAACTTCCGGGTTGACCCCACACGGGGCACCTTGAGTATTCATGGTGACGGTGTTGGCGACACCGCGGACCCCGAGCCCCCAACATAAACTGTAACCTACCGTGGTGATGTGTTTAAAGGTGAAGGGTAGATGCCTCAAACAGTGGCCGTCGGAGCCCAGGTCAAGCTCCGGCGGATGGGCTCCCTGTCTGTTTACCAGGCAGGAAGCTCCGGGACCTCTCAGGCTATCAGGGTAAGGTTTTAAAAGTACCCCCGTCCCCTGCTACTTTCACATGCCATATAGTAAATCGTAAACCCCCCCCCCCCCCAAACATGATCGGCCCCTGAAAAGCGGCCGCACCGAAGGTTCATTTCCGCCACTTCCAACCCTCAGTCTTCCAAAGCCCGATAACTACCCCCGTTTTTTGGTGTTGGAATCCACTGAACAAGAAAAGCCTCTTGCCTCACAGTCCGTGTTTGTAATATCAAAATTTCGGGAAGGCATCATTGGTGACAAATATAAGGCCAAAAAACAACGAACTGGAGAAATCCTGGTTGAAGTACACAACCAACAGCATGCCAAGATCCTTCTTGAACAAACTCGCATAGCCAATCTTGCAATCAGGGTGACACCCCACCGGAGCCTGAACAGTACTCAAGGTGTCATCTCTGAACTAGACCTCACGAATGAGGCAGATGCTGACCTGCTGGAGGCCCTGAGAAATCAGGGCGTGACAGCTGTGAGGCGCATACCTATGAGGAGGGATGACAAAGTAGTATCGACCAAGCACATTATCCTTACTTTTGACCGGTCCGCACTCCCAGGGTACGTCAATGCAGGTTTTGTACATTGTAATGTCCGGCCCTACATTCCAAACCCGCGCCGCTGCTTTAAGTGCCAGCGGTTCGGGCACGGAACCAACTCCTGCGGTGGTCGACTGACCTGCGCAAACTGTACTCACCATGATCATCAATCGGATAATTGACCATCGTCAACCTCACCTGCGCCAACTGCCAGGGACCCCATGCCGCCTACTCTCGAAAGTGTGAGAAGTTTAAGCAGGAGAAGGCGATCATTATTGTGAAGGTCACTGAGAACATCACCTTCCCAGAGGCGCGAAAGAGGTTCGCCTCTTTCCCTCTGTGGAGGTACGCCGACGCAGCTCGCCGGGGGGCGGAGCGGCGTCTCGTTTCGGCGGGGACCCAGTACCGCGAGTCGGACTTGGTCCCGCCTCCTTACCCCCCTTGGTTGCCTCTGGCGGCCCAACCCGCCTCCGCACCGCTCGCTGAGCCAGCAGCGGCTGTGGTGGCAACCACGTCTGGTGGGAGGGAAACTGCATCCCCCACGATCGCTCCTTCGTCCCAAACCACAGGCTAGGGCGCAGAGGAGATGGAGACGGGGGAACCAGCGGCAGCTCCTACCCCCACCGCACCGCCTGCGCCGTCCGAGGCGTTCCTAAAACCCTTGGCGGTTGCGGGCAAGGAAAAGCGCATCCCAAAAGGTTCGCGGTCCAACGAGCCTGATCCCTCAGGCGCTCCGAGGACATCCGAGGATGAAATGGACGTCGGTCCGTTCTTGTCTGCGCTGCACCGCAAGGAACGCGTCCCGACGCCAAAGCCTCCCGACAAGCCAAAAAAGACGAGAGTCACAGCCCCGAAAGACGACAAATAAACAACACAGTCCCGTAGCTCCGAACATTTCATAATGGGAAGAGAAAACATAGTACAATGGAACTGCACAGGCCTCTTTAAAACTCTTGACGATGTAAACGAAATACTGCATGCTAATCAGCCAAGTTTAATGTGTGTTCAGGAAACACATTCCAATTATAAACACACAAATATCTTGAATAGTTACCTGGTATGCAGAAAGGACAGGGATGGCTGCGCACACTCTTCTGGGGGTGTGGCCATAATCGCCCGGAAATCCTTAGCATGCCACCCTGTAACTTTGAACATTCTCCTTGAGGCTGTAGCAATTCGAACAATAATATTTAATAGGTTGATAACGGTATGCTTCATATACATTCCTCCTGATCTTGCACTTTCGAGCTCTGACGTCGAGGCGTTGGTCGACCAGCTGCCCGAACCATACATTCTAACAGGCGACCTTAATGCTCACAATTCTCTTTGGGGCTCTTCTCGTACGGATGCCCGGGGTCGCTTGATAGAGAAGTTTTCTTACATCCTCTGGAGCATGCCTTTTCAACAAGAAACAGCCTACATACCATAACATAGGACACAATACATACTCAAATCTTCACTTGGCTATTGGTTCGGCAATTCTCTTTCAATGTCTTGAGTGGGGTGTGGGCACTGACCCATATTGCAGTGACCACTTGCCCACCTCACTTACATACATAGGTAAAAGCCCACGCAGTCCATCTTCCCATAGTAGGTTCAATGAAGCACGAGCTAACTGGAATACATTTACAGAGACATCCAAACTACACCACACATCCATTGGACACCTACACGTTGAAGAAGCTACCCAACTCCTCACGGCGCACATCCTCGACGCCGCCGAAAAGTCCATTCCCCACGCCTCTGGTGCCCCGCGACACCAGAGGAGGCCGTGGTGGAATCAGGACTGTAGGCGGGCGCGAGAGGCCCAGAACAAGGCGTGGGGTATCCTTCGTCGGTACCCCACGTCGAGTAACCACCTCTTGTTCGAACGGGCCAAGGCGTTTGGAAAACGTGTGCGCCGTGGGGCAAAACGAGAGAGTTGCCACTCCTTCTTGACATTCATAAACTCGTACACAGACACACGCGAAGTCTGGACACACATACGTAAGCTCAAAGGACAACAGACACACAGCCTGCCCTGGTTAGTACAACAGGGGACCCACTGGAAGACCAGGCTAACACACTCGCACAACACTTCCAACATGTGTCCAGTTCAGCGCACTACACCAACACTTTCATAAAACACAAACATCCAGTGAGAAGAAGCCCTTGCGAGACAGTAATAAGTCGACCTCATCTTATAACACCCCCTTTTACTGCATGAGCTGAAGATCGCACTTAGTACTTGTAAACCTTCAGCTCCAGGTGCAGACAACATTACATACACTATGATCCAACATTTGCACACAGACACACTTGAAACCCTCCTTCACCTCTACAACAAAATATTTCTTTCGGGGTTACCTCCCAGGGTCATGGAGGGAGGCCATCGTAGTGGCCTTTCTGAAAGAGGGGAAGGACCCTTCCTCTCCCGCAAGTTATCGTCCCATCGCCCTCACAGGCTGCCTGTGTAAGCTGTTCGAGAAGATGATCAATAGGAGACTCATGTACTTCTTAGAGTACAATGGTCTTCTCGACAGCTGCCAGGCTGGCTTCAGGGGTGGGAGATCCACCAATGATCAACTGGTTGCGTTGGAATCGTATGTAAAAGATGCCTTTATCCATAATCAGTTTTGCATGACAGTCTTCTTTGATATGGAAAAGGCCTATGACACTGCCTGGCGCTATGGCATCTTGAGTGACCTCAAGTCGTTTGGTGTCTCTGGCAACATGCTGAAAACCCTCGCTAGCTACATGTCGGAAAGGACCTTTCGAGTGAGGGTTGGCAGTGCACTTTTCAATGTATATGTGCAGGAAGATGGCGTTCCCCAAGGCGGTGTCCTGAGCTGCACGCTATTCATTGTTAAGATGAACTCGCTTCGGAAGGCATTGCCACCAACCATTTCCTGTTCTGTATATGTAGATGACGTATAAATATGTTTTAAGTCGTGTAACTTCTCAATTTGTGAACGCCAAGTCCAGCTTGGGGTGAACAAACTTGCTGGCTGGGCGGACACAAACGGTTTTAAACTGAACCCTGTAAAAAGTACTTGTGCTGTGTTCTCCCGGAAGCGCGGCATTCATTTGGACCCTGATATCTCTATTAATGGTGTAGTAATCCCTGTCAGAAGAGAACAGAAGTTTTTGGGATTAATATTCGACAGTAAACTCACATTTATTCCTCACTTGAAACACCTCTAACACAAATGCCTAAAAACAATGAACATTCTTAAAGTCCTGTCACACCAATCTTAAGGTGCTGACAAGCAGCTCCTCCTGCGGCTTTACACTGCAGTGGTAGGATCTCGCTTGGATTATGGCTGTGTTGTTTATGGGTCCGCGACGAAGGCGGCGCTAAAAATGCTTGACCCAGTGCTACATTTGGGGCTTCGTCTTGCCTGTGTACCTTTCGCACTAGCCCCGTTGAAAGCCTCTATGCAGAGTGTCACAAATGGTCCCTGTATTACCAGAGGACATACACTAACTTGTTGTTTGCCTCTAAAATAATGTCTATGACAAATCATCCTTTTAATCCAACCATTCATGATGCATCATCAGAGCAGCTCTTTGCAAATCGTCCATCTATTTCCACGCCGTTCCCTCTCAGAGTGAGAGCAGAAGCTTCTGAGCTGTGTGTCATTTTCACACATCCACAACACACCCATTACTGATTTTATTGCGCCGTGGCAACTCCGGGCAGTTTGTTGTGACTTGTCCTTTCTGCAATTTGACAAAAACAGGGCACCAAGGGTAGCCATTATTCAACATTTCCTCTTCCTGAAGGTGAAGTATGAATGCGCAGAATATTACTGCGACGCATCAAAGACAGCTACGGCTGTGTCTTGTGCTGCGCATGGGCCGAACCTCAGCGTGTGTAAAAGAATGAACTCCCACAGCAGCATTTTTACGGCTGAAGCACACGGCATTTTACTTGTTTTACATCACATCGTTCAACATCAAATTTCAAAGTCCATAGTGTTTACAGATTCACTTAGTGTTGTACTTGCACTTTTGTCAAGAAAACGAAAAAATTATGTAATCAATCTTGTTTTTAAGGCCCTTATGTCGGCATACGCCTCAAGTCTTGGAATAATAATTGTTGGGTTCCTGGCCACTGTGGAATAGCCGGGAATGAAACCGCAGATCAAATGGCCACTGCTGCTACACTCTTGAATACAGTGGACATCTCAACAGTGCCGTACACAGACATGAAGCCACACATTAGACACCAACTTCGCAACGCCTGGCAAATACACTGGACTGAACAGACAGATAACAAGTTACACGTAATAAAACCACACTTGGGAGCATACACTACTGACTCACACAACAGACACATTGAAGTTACCTTAGCTAGGTTGCGGAAAGACCATACACATATAACACACTCACACCTGCTCACTGGTTCTCCAAGACCCATGTGTAGCAGGTGTGGGGAGGGTCTATTCGTAATACACATCTTAATTACATGCAAGGCACTCGACACAACAAGACACAGGCACTTCAAGGAACTATACAGACAACACATTCCGCTACGCCCTTCCTTGTTTTTGGGTGACAATGCCATCGTCTCTGTGAAACGCGTTTTTAAATATTTGTCTGATGTTAACTTTTTAAACCTCATATCCTATCATGCATAATCAACACTGGCCCTATAAACCAGCCATCTCCATTGGTTTTATTTGATTTTACTGTTATTCTGGCTTGCACATTTTAGTAGCCACTGTTTTCTGTTGTATAATTTTGTTTGGCGCTCTTTGCCCCAGCTGGCCTTGCGCCAAAAAACCCCAATCATCATCATCACTTCCAGGTTGAGTAGCCTTCCTTTTCTTCCACTCCCTTCACTGTTTTCGTGCCGGCGGAACTGCAGTCCGGACCGAGTTTCGTCGTCGCAGCAGGGTCTACAGTGTAATAAATAAAATGAGAAATGGCACCAAACAGGCACCGTACGTCGGCGTGGTCCCAAGTCCTGACTGGCTGTTGTGGTGTTCCCGGAGCGCTTGCACTTTATAGCGAGAAGAAAGAAGGAAAAGGGCGATCGGTGTACAAATTTGGGATGAGACGTTTATTTGATATTTTTTTTAAAATGACAGGGCGGTTGCGAGAAGGAAGGGACAAAGGGCAATAGCAATTTGGAGGAGAGTTTTCGGGCTAGTCTTGGGGAGGCGGCAGCAGAAAAAACGGCGTAAGAAGAATCAGCTAAGTGTGCGCATGCGTGCACTGCCTGACTGCAGAGAGAAGCGAGTCTGTTCCTGATCTGGTCTGTAGCCTGGTTGTTCGATTGTGCCGTGTTCTTGTTGCAACGTCTTGGAATCGCGATGAGTGCAGGTGAAGGTGCAGGGACTAAAAAGCGACGACAATTCAGCCTCGATGAGAAGATGAAGATCATCACTGCCATGCAGAGTGGCCGGAAATACAAAAACATAGCCGAGGAGAACGGTATCAGCGCATCGACCTTGTCGACGTTCCTTAAGGACAAAGAAAAGATACAGGAGCAAGTGGCACAACATAAAACGGACCCTTCAAGGAAGCCGATCCGTGCAGCCACATTTCAGGATGTTGACGCCGCCGTCTACACGTGGTATGCCGATGTACGTGCAAGGAAGATTCCTGTCAGCGGGCCGCTGCTGCGTTAGAAGGCCAAACAGTTTGCCTTCGCCCTCGGCGTGAATGAAGCTGAGCTCAAAGCGACGAGCGGATGGCTGAGAAGCTTTAAACAACGACATGGCCTTGTTTTCAAGAATGTGGCTGGCGAAGAGGCCGACGCACCGCACGATCTCGACGACAGTTGGCGTGAGTCCGAACTGCTGAGAGTGCTGCACGAGTACAGGCCGGAAGACACATTTAATGCGAACGAAGCTGCTCTTTTTTATGAGTTGCTACCTCAGAAGACCCTGTGCGAGAAAACAGGTCACTGAAAAGGGGGAAAAAAGTCCAAGTAACGTCTGACTGCGCTGGTCTGCTGCAATGCAGCAGGTACTGAAAAGCTGAAGCCGTTAGTGATTGGGACGTCGGCAAAGCCGCGATGCTTTAATGGCTTGCGTAGCCTTCCAGCAGATTATGTTGCGAACAAAAAGGCATGGATTACGGCGGACTTTCCCCAAACCTGGCTTTTGCAACTGGAGAAAACAACGCGCCTTCAGAATCGCAAGATTGCTCTTCTCATCGACAACTGCGGCGCACACAAGATCCCGGTGCTAAATCACGTGGAAATGATTTTTCAGCCGCCGAATTGCAGGTCGGTGCTGCAACTATTGGACCAAGGGATCATACGGTCCGTTACAGCCCGCTACCGCACGAGGATGCTGCAGCGAATTCTGCTCAACCTCCAACAGAACATTGAAGGGCCTGTCATAATTAAGGGGGCAAGGATGACGTGTCATAGTAGGGCCATAGGCCGACGAAGAGGAAGACGAAGAGAATGCAAATTTCCCGCGAAGAGGGCGGAAGAATGACGAGGTGACGCGATGGAGGCACGTAGATAAATGACCAATGTGATGGTGACCCGTGCGGCGGACACGGGCACAGCGAATGGAAGAGTGCCGCGACTGCCGGGCAGAGGCTATTTAATCCCGGGGCTCAGGCCGGGAGAGCGGGAGAGTTGTTGTTGTTGTTGTCTTTTTTTTTCAATGGCGCAATGGATGCCATGTTTCTAAGCGGCTTTTTTTTTATGTACTGAGAACGCCGTTGTACGCTGGCGCCAAAACGGGGGCCCGCAGCTCCGTCAAGCTATCCTCGAGATGGCTTTTTCTGCCGGCCCCCCGGCATTGTGTACTATGTACCTGTACATGATGTCAATAAAGTTCACTGTTCACTGTTCACTGATCAGAAGAACGCCACAGCAGGAAAGTAAGGTGGCATGAGTCCGAGGAACAAGCCGGGGGTACGAGACCACGCCATCGACCAGAGCCACGTCAGCCTGGGCCGGAGTGGACCGACGTGGCATCGGCTCCTACTTCCGCGTCGTACCACCAACGTGCGCTTTGGTGTCCCCAGCGGCGACGGTCGGGCGCCTGCGTACAGCCAGCACGGACCGTCAACTAACGCCTTGGTGGTCCCCACGCGGCGATGTTCCCGGAGCTTCCGGTGCTACCTGCTACCACGGCGACGGCCCCAAGGCCAGGGGCTGCTTCCTGCTACGAGGGCTACCACGAGGAGTAGCTGAAAAGCGGTCTACCGGGTGACTACCACGCACAACTAAGTTGGTACCACCACCACCGGCACCGCGGCAGCGGACTACGACGACCACCAGCGTGTCACGGCCACGCTGCGGTTACGACACGTCAGCGCCGGAGACAGCGCTAGGCCCGTCCGCTAGGGACTTGGGTATTATATGACCCTTGTTCGTAAGATGGCTAACATTGACGTTGTATAGAGAGGAACTAGGACTGGTTGCATTATTAGGGACTTCATTATAGTGACTTTCGGTTTGGTTTGGTGGCTTTTCTGGGTTTTTGTTAGGGATTAGTATTTAGGAATTTCTTTGGTTGAGTTCTTTATTTGCTTTGTTGTTTATTTTGCTTAGGGGTTGTAGTTGTGTATAATAAATTTGTGCTGTGGGAAACGTGCCAACGATTCACCAGTGTACATTCTTCTGAGCTGGTCGAGACGTGCCACAAAACATGACAAATACTTGGTGAGCCTCCCAGGATTGATTTATACTCACCCAAGATATTTACATCGGGCCCAGTCACGTGTCTACCCAGCTTGGAGAATGGATTTGGAAAGGTTGTTGACACTAGTTCAATCGCGAGGTTTGAACAAAATGCAGTTTTTTGAATAGTTAGACCACGAGAGCCACAAAGTGCATGAGAAATTGGATGCAGAGATAGAAGAACTGCGAAAAAAGGTAGAACTAAAAGAATCGAGGCGGTGTTTCGGGGGAAATAGTTTCTACGAACAAGGACGGAGCGTTGAACCCGCCGCACATGAAAGTCAGGGCACGCGCCCAGCGCACAGCGTTGATGCTAAAAGCAAAATATTAGAAAAAGAAAAGGTGCTCTCGCGACAGAGCGCGCAGGACAAAAGACGCCAATAAAGCGGTGAACATGCTGCACGTGAGATCGAAGGCACGCGGACCATCGACTGCGATGAGGCACGTGAGACAAAAAGAACGCGCGTCGGAGACAACCACGAGGCCGCGAGTAAAAACGAAAAAAGAAAATTGGCCGCGTATCTGCTCCTTTCGTTGCAAATGTCGTCAAAAGACGATAGTCTTTATCGACTTTTGCCAAGTAAATGCCTCCCTTCGCTTTACCGCTCACCTGTCATGTTGTTCCTCTTGCGCCGCGCTCCTCCCAAGGTAAAGACACCAAAGGTTTGCTTAAATCCTTTTAAATTTCCCGCGTTCCACTGCTCCAAACCGGGTGTCTCGATGCGAACGCTGCCGTACGGCGAAGACGCGCGTTAATCGAGGCACCCTACTTCAACGTTTATAGAACCACGTTTCCCTAGTCCACGTGCGTTGCAAGCAGAACGTGGAAACTATCTAGTGGAACCTTGCGTAACTGTTGCCGGTTGATTTCTTAAAATGGCGCCAGAAGCTATAGTGGCGCTGGCGACAGCAGGCGACGGCGGAGTGAATTCTTTTTCTGCAGTTGATGAAGTATTTAATTTCGCAAAAGTCAAGCATGTTTGAATTTTTACAAAGGAACACTGCAAATATCACTTCTGTATTGATTTGTTGTCTCATATTTGCGTAATGTCTTGTTCTTCTTCAACAATGTTGACAAGTATGAACACTACTCCGGACCAAGACGGGTAGATTTAGCTGTGACTATATAAGACTAATGGGCAGGCATTTCTTTGCTTTGGCCAGGTGGCTGAATCGAGTCACAGACAGACAGACGGACAGACATACAGACACACAGACATACAGACAGACCAAAATTTCTGGGTTTAAGTAGCCCAAGAAAGACTATCGTCTTTCAAAGAAAACGATTGTTTCTGCGGACAGCCCACTGAAGAGAAAGGCGCGTTCGAAGCGCCAGGGGGTGAACGTAGTCTGTGTGAAGCGGTGGCAGAACTGACGCAGAAAAATGAGTGCTTTGAGAATAAACCTGGTGAAGAAGCAAGGGCTGTTGAAAGTACGCGCTTGGCGCATAGCGAGGAGTTCAATGAGAAAATAAAAGAGCAATGGTTTTCGCAAAACACAGTCGAGGGGGCGGGAGCGTTCGAAGTGCGAGGCAGTGTACTGGCTGGGCGTGCCCCACCGCAGGCCAGACGCTGAGAGATGAGGGAGCTGAAAACGCGCAGAGCGAGCACGCTGAGCAACCGAGCTCACGTCATAGAAGAGGGAATGTCCTTAGCGGCTTGCGAACTCGTAAGGGGCAAGGAGCAGAACGCAAGCACAGAGTGGCAGGTGAAATTTTAAGGCGTGGCGTGTCAGCAAAATCATTCAGACAGGCTACGTGCTACCGGCATGCAAGTGGTGTAACTAACGTCAGTTGTCATAGCCGAACTGATTGTGTAGCGAAAGGTGCTGAATGGTTGAGGCGGAAGAAGGTGAAGATGAAGCCGTAGCTTAATGAACCCGGATTGAAATCATGGAGTCTACTTGGCCAGAAATAGGACCCATAACAGTGACGAATAAGTGGTGTGGTAGAGCATACATATTGTAGTATACTGAAAATGCAAGATTGGCTATATGAATCAGTTAGTGACGAAGTTCGGTGTGAGAAACAGTGTTGTCAAATACTAGATCATTGAAAGGTTTGATTTCGGTGATGTACGTGGGCGTGGATTGTATAAGCAGGTTGGTTGTAAGCGTTTGAAACGTAGATAGAAAAGAAGTCATTGCGAAGGGCCGATTGAGGAGTTAGAGGAGGAAAAAACGGTATTTTGTGCTGATTGAAAAAGAATGTCGTCGAATAAGAGAATATTGAAGTGTTTCATTGCAGTGATGTGTTAGAGTAGAGATTAAGTCTCTCGGGGTTTAGGAAAGGGATGTATTGATGATAAAACGGGAGCGTTCTGTGAACACAAGACAAGTGTTAAAGAAGTGAAAGTGAAGTGTGTAGTGAAAAGAACGACTAAAGTGAGCAGGGGTGGTGAACAGCGGACTGCTTGAGTAGTTGTGTGAGACATCATTACTTGGGGGTTTGTAACGTGAAGAAAGTTGTGTGGACGAAATGTATATTAAGGTGTGTAGATAGAGTGAACTGTAGTGATGAAAAAGTGAACGGTGGTGTGTGATAAGGTGTGTTGTATGTGAGTACTGAACAGTGGTGGTGATCTGAAGATACATCGGCTACAAGTAAGCAGTTTGTTGTGAAAAAACTCTTGAAGAGGGGGCCCATTGTCATGATTAAGGGGGCAAAGATGACGTGTCATAGTAGGGACAGAGGCCGACGAAGAGGAAGATGAAGAGAATGCAAATTTCCCGCGAAGAGGGCGGAAGAATGACGAGGTGACGCGATGGAGGCACGTGGAGAAATGACCAGTGTGATGGTGACCCGTGCGGCGGAAACGGGCACAGCGAATGCAAGAGTGCCGCGACGGCCGGGCAGAGGCTATTTAATCCCAGGGCACAGGCCGGCAGAGCGGGAGAGAGATCAGAAGAACGCCACAGCAGGAAGGTAAGGTGGCACAAGTCCGAGGAACAAGGCAGGGTTACGAGGCCATCCCATCGACCAGAGCCACGTCAGCCTCGGCCGGAGTGGACCGACGTGGCATCGGCTCCTACATCCGCGTCGTACCACCAACGTGCGCTTTGGTGGCCCCAGCGGCGACGGTCGGGCGCCTGCGTACAGCGAGCACGCACCATCAACTAACGCCTTGGCGGTCCCCACGCGGCGACGTTCCAGGAGCTCCCGGTGCTACCTGCTACCACGGCGACGGCCCCGATGCCAGGGGCTGCCTCCTGCTACTAGGGCTACCACGAGAAGTAGCTGAACAGCGGTTCACCGGGTGACTACCACGCACAACTACGTTGGTACCACCACCACAGGCACCGTGGCAGCGCACAACGACGACCACCAGCGTGTCACGGCCACGCTAGCTTACGACACGTCAGCGCCGGAGACAGCGGTAGGCCCGTCCGCTAGGTACTTGGGTATTATATGACCCTTGTTGTTAATATGGCTCACATGGGCGTTGTATAGAGAGGAACTCGGACTGGTTGCGTTATTAGGGTCTTCATTATAGTGACTTTCGGTTTGGTTTGGTTCTTTTCTGGGTTTTTGTTAGGGATTAGTATTTAGGAATTCCTTTGGTTGAGTTCTTTGTTTGCTTTGTTGTTTATTTTGCTTAGGGGTTGTAATTGTGTATAATAAATGTGTGCTGTGGTAAACGTGCCAACGATTCTCCAGTGTCCATTCTTCTGAGGTTGTCGAGACGTGCCACAAAACGTGACAGGGCCAACTAGGCTCAACGTCCACCAGCCCATTGAAATGGTTACCGGCGCATGGTGGAAGGTGCCCAACGCGTTGTACGCAATTGCTGGCGCAGTGCTGGACTGAAGCTGATGACACAGCCGATAGATGTGCCGATGATCGTGAGTTACCCATTTCGGCCCCGGAGCTGCAGGAGTTCATAAACACGTACAGTGCGTGTTGCGACACCGCATTGGTTGTGACGGCCGACAATAAAGTCTCGGTGGACGACCAGGTCCTAGTTTGCTCTGATCTTACAACTGACGACATCGTGGAGGCCATCATAGAGAAAAGGGACGCCACAAATGACCAGGCGAGTATCGATGAAGAGCTTGCAGAGGAGCCAAGCATTATGACTACCCGCGAAGCAATAGCGGAATTTGACGCGCTACAGATATATATCTCGTCACTGCCTCACCTCGCGCCGCAGCATGCCATGAACCTCGATTGTATCAGGTCGGTGGTGGTTGCGGATTCAGTACGTCATACTACTTTGCAGAAGAAAGTTGTTGACTTTTTTCGCCTATTGGAGTTTAGATCTAATGTAAATAAACATATAGGTTCGCTGGTAATTCTAATTATTTGCTTACTTTATTATACTAATTACGGTAAAATGCATTCGCATTTTCAGTTATAGCAAACTACAACAGCCTGACCGATGAAATGGAAGCTCTATCGTCTTTATCATCATTTAAAAGGCTTCCTTAAATGTTTCTTCTAGAGTGCTGAATGGTACATAACAGTCATAGTGAATTTTTTTGTTTATTTTGGAGTAATATTCGTTTCACTTTTGCGTATTGTTTTTTCTCGCTGAATGTATGTTTGTAGTGCTGCACTGGGTTTTTATTATATTTATGTTACATTTCACTTTAATTCCTTCTTCTGCTTTTTCTTCATCGTGTGTTCTCACTCTGAGCGAATTTAATTATGCCTGCTTTTGTTTCTTGTGGCATACAGTTTTTATAAATTTCACCTAGATGTGCCGTTTAGTGTTTTCTATCTCGTGAAAATTCCTTAGTTTTCTTTTGAATATTACTTTAATTTTACGTGTATAATATTGCGTTTCCTGTTATTCTTTTTGTCCTTTTTTTCCTCCCCCTTCGAGTCCGCCCTAAATATACAACCTATTTTGTATTGCAATATTGTCAGTATTTTTTTATAATTTATATTACTACTCTGCAATGCATATAGATCTATATTATGCCACTGTACAGTATGATTCTAGCGGCCTTCACTGTGTTCTATTCTTCTATGTGACATATACCCGAGGGTCCTGGTGCAGTCTCGACTATGCGAGCTTTGTCTGTATAATTTTGCTTTGTAACCATATTCTTGTAAGATTGAATAAACTTCTGCTTCTTATTTGGGCTTATCTGTTTAAACGGAGTCAATTTAGTGCGCGACGCATATAGCGAAGTGACGTGTATAACGAACAATTACCACGGTCCCGCACGCTTCGTTATACAAGCGTTTGACTTATGTTTACGTTCCGTGAAAACGCGTGTGTCCACGGCTGACGGCAACTCCGCAACTTTTGAACGCTTTCTGTGAACTACCTAATGACACTATATTAAATTTGCGTATTGACATAGTTGTCTTGGATGCCATACGTCATATCACTGCTTTTCGGTTATATTTAAAAGCAAAAAAAGTTCAATGTGACGTTCAACCTGAACTATAATGTGACGTGCAAAGCGCGGGGTGTTATTCCGCGGTCCCTGCGTCTCAAGAGAACTGTGCCTACCAGCTTCGGGAACAGCGTCATTTTCAAGGCGGAGCGTCAGGTACTACGAGCCAGGATTTTGGACTGCAGACAACATGTACGAACGCTCGAGAACAAGGCCTTGTTAGCCCGTCGTCGACTAGAGCACCAGTTTCCGGAGGAGTTCGCGAGCATTCAGCTACACGCCAACTTCAAGACCAAACTGCATTGCCGCCGTGCCCAAGAGAGTCAAGAGTGCAAGCTCGAGAGGCTTAAACATGGAAATCCGGCCTTAGGTCCAAACTTGGCTGCTTCGGCTGTGCACAACCTATCGTTGCACGACCTGGATCCTGCTGAACTATCCGTTCTAAGCCTCGGGCTGAACTTCAATCCGGCTCCTGCGAACGACGCAAAACCGATAATGTGTGCCGTAGAAAAAGCGGTGGTGCTGGTCGGACCCTCTGAACGTGAAGAGGCACGCACTCGTGTGATTGTCGTTCTATGGTAGTTTCGGCCAAGAACGTCGCCTTCACCGATCTCCTCGGCAGAACATGCAGCGATCAAACACCATCGAAGCAACTCGGATATAGTGGTCCTCCGGCTTACAAGGCAACGCTACTGTACTCCTTGACAGTGCCGAGTACCAATCCAAAATGATGGCTCTAGTTTCAGACAGCAGCACGTACCAACGCCTCGAGAAGATCCCCACACAGAAGCTGCAACGGGACTTCCAAAAGCTCCTCTCCGACGTTGTTTGTTGCGTACCGCCACACCACAAGTCTCTCTACCACCGCCTCCTGTGTCATAACGGTTCTGCGCCGGGCCTTCACGGATTACCCAAGATCCATAAGCCAGAAGTGCCAATGCGACCCATCCTAGATTACACTAGCTCCCTCCTCCATAAGCTGTCTGGGTACCTGCATCGCGTGCTGAGACTACTTGTAGGGAACAGCGCAACGCACGTCCTCCACTCTAAAGACTTTATAGACAAGGTACGGGACATCGCCCTGGAAGATGGCGACATTCTGGTGTCTTTTAACGTCCAGTCCCTGTTCACAAGTATACAAACGAACTTGCAATTGACGCATGCGTCGCAGCCCTCAAAAGAGACACAACTCTGCCAGAGCACACGCCTCTTGAAGTCCAAAATTTTCGGCGGCTCCTGAGTTCCTGGCTCGAGAACACGTACTTCACTTTGGAGCGCACGTTCTTCAAGCAGGTCCACGGGACAGCGATGGGCGCAGCCGTGTCAGTCACAGCTGAGAAACTTACGATGGAGGTGCTGAGCAACGTGCACTGAATTCGTTCCGTCCTGCGCCCGAAACCTTTCTACGTTACGTAGGCGATTGCTTCAGCGTGATCACAGAGGAGGCTCTGACTGCATTCACAGCGCACCTGAACAGCATGGATTGCGCAATCAGGTTTACTGTAGAGGAGGAGCAACACGGCGAGCTTCCGTTTCTGGACATCCTCGTAAAGCGCTATGAAAAATCCTTGACGTTCAGCCGGTACAGAAAGAGCACCCATACGGGTCGCTACCTGCATTTTAAGTCTGGGACCCTGCCTCCCACACACGGTCTCTAATCACCACGCTTGTAAGCCGTGCGAAGAGGGTTTGCAAGAAACCGGAAGATGTCACCGTCGACATACAGCACGTGCATCGGGACCTCTCTGCAAGTGGCTACCCTGAGTCATTTGTGCGCTTCGTGGAACGTCAGCTAGAACGTCCTTCGCAGTCCGGCAACGTGCGTCCCAATCGTCGTGCTCCGATACCTAATGTTCTTGGGATTAGCGAACACTTGGCGCGTGTTCTGCGCTCCTACATGTACAGGTAGCGCATGTGCCAAATCAAAAGTTAAGGCACTCCCTGGTGAACGTGAAGCACAAGCTCTTAGAGGAAAAGTTCCCAGGCGTTGTCTACAGCATTCCCTGCGCAGATTGTGACCGAAGCTATGTTGGCGTTTCAGGAAATTTTCAACAAAGGCTCAAGCAGCACATGTACGACGTTAGAAAGAACAACGTGTCTTGTAACGCTCTAGCTGAGCACGCAAAAGCAACTCACCAAGATATACATTGGGCCAGTGCAAAAATATTCGGAAGATAGAAGAATTGCACCTCTCGGCTTTATCTTGAATCCCAGACAATCCAGACCACGGAGCACACACTTAATCGCAATGATGAAAACGTCCCCCTCGTGTACGCACATTGCCTACGTCACATCTTAAAGCCAACCTAACAAACGGACCAACTTCGCCCCCACTTTTCATTGTGAACAAGGCACACGTAAGGGAGCCGAAACTTCTTTTTCGGGTTTTGAACATTCTTGGTCGGTGCCAGTTTTTATTGTCTTATGTTTTCCTTGCCAGACGGGTTCCGTCCAACCTTCGATTTCGAAATGTTCAGCTTTTACATTCATGTCGCTCTCACAAAATCAGTTTTGTTTGGCACTCTTTTTCCGTATTGGTCTGGCGCCATTAAAATCCAAACATCATCATCATCATCAAATCGCTCTGTCGCGTCTGGAAGTGTTAGGCGCGATTCTAGCCACGCCGACGTTTGGCGCTTTTCGCCACGCTGTGTAGTATACCGACGGGCATGTAGATGGCCAGATTATCGTTGGTGGTCTCATTTCAGTCCCCTTCTCGCCCTACTGGAGCTGCTTGTACTGCCCTCTGCGCTGAACCCGTGCACTCCAAATTGCTGGGAAGGAATGCAACTGCTGTGACGTCGGAAGGCAGTATATGACGCCGCACAACTGGCGAAAGATCGCCGGTGGCGAGCATGTGAACGAAGGGGGAGAGTGTGAACGAACATGGAGAGTCTAGTATCACAGGAAGCAGGAGAGTTAGGCTACAAGGGCTACGCTGCTCTGTCATATAGAGTGCCGGCCTCTGGCTGTGTTAAGTTCAACGTACGGGAAAATACGATGGCCGTTGAGCCGCCAGAATCTACTTATTTCTGGTCGCGCCATCGACGCAGGCAAAGGAACGGATAAGGATATTGGTGTGAGAAAAAAAACCTTTCTTTCATGACGATGATCGCAAGACATCAGTGGGGAATTTCGTACCTGTACAACGGAAAGGAGTCAGCGATGACCCTTCACAAGTATTTTCATTCATGGCTTCATCCTAAAATGTAACTTTAGTGCAAGTCCCTAAAAGGTAACGATGCCGCATGAGGCGCTGGGAGATAGTTGTCAAGGAACTGCTCGCCACTCCTGTATTTGAGTCCTAGCATGCACTGCTGGCACATATATAAGGAAGAATTGCGCGCACTCAACGGCCTCTAAAAAGCGCAAGGTGCCTGTAATGATTCCTATTTACACAGCATCTTCAAGCGCTGCAAGCAAATTGGACACAGTTCTCTCAGGCAG
Source organism: Haemaphysalis longicornis (assembly GCA_013339765.2). Taxonomy (NCBI): domain Eukaryota; kingdom Metazoa; phylum Arthropoda; class Arachnida; order Ixodida; family Ixodidae; genus Haemaphysalis; species Haemaphysalis longicornis. Next base: position 29,330,643 of record CM023455.1, read on the forward strand.
TTTCGGCGATACACATACCGCCGTACTTGATTTTTAATGGTAGATTAAAATACACAAAACACATCTGTGCATTGCACTCTACTTAGGCGTACTTTCATTATCTAGCCTACGAACAGGTGTATGGATGGCCTGAAGGGCAAGCATTAGCCTTTCGGCCGTTCCAGTTCCGAGTTAAAGCAGCAAGGCTTTCTTAAAAACTGTACCACGTTTTGTCAACAATGTCATTTTTTACAAGTGTGAGATATTTTGGTGTGGTCAGAAGCTTAATATTGTTACGGAAAATTTTAATATGGTTATTGTTACAATATACAAGGCTTTATTCTGATGATTCAACCGGCCACGGAACTGATAATACTTGAATGCTGCGAAGCCGGAATTAACGAGCAGTACTCCCCTGCTCGCAGTTGAGCAGCTCCAATTGCATTTTTAGCGGGTAATATATTCACAACCAAACATACTATATGCACCTTTGCCACGTAATCTGGCAAACTGTTTAGTGATCGGTTTCTTCTAAGCAAGCTCTATTTATAAAATTTCCACAAAGAAAATACGCCAGACATAAATATTAGCCGTACTGAACACATACCTAGTATCATTCTTTGCATCGAAGCACCCTAACAGATTGCGGCACTCTTATTAGAGGGGCTATGTTAGGAAAATACACTTTTGTTTCATTAAAATACTTATTTTGCCAATAACAGCAATATAAAGTATATCTCAAACTTTAAAACAACTGTCGAGATATTTAAAAACTTGTATGAAGCTGTGGCGGCTCCGCTGCCCATTTGGGGAACTTTTTCTACAGAAAATAGTTTGCGCAATTAACTGCCGACGACCAAACCCACCACCAAGGTCTCTGACGGGGCGATTGCTGTAGGGCACGTAGTTGGCGACCTTAATAATACAATAATGGCCACAAACTACTGTTCTTGGGCTGTAATCGTACCACTTAAATCGTAACGTGCAGTTCACACGTTACCATAACTATGATTGGCACATATTACGTATATGTGGTTACTCCAGCGTGAAATTTCTAAAGTTTATATTTCTTGCGTTTGGGATTTTTTGGTCATAAACTTGTTACGGGGCTGGTTTGGAGCTAAGCTTATCACCAAAGGCTAGTTTTTTATTTTTTCAATTCTCATGTTTTTTTTTGCTTCACGCCCCTTTTTTTGCCCCTTTAGCTCTGGGAACACTGAAAAAGAGAAAATAGCCGCAAGAGGTGATGAAGCTTAATTTTGTCTCTGAAACTCCTGATAAGGGGTTTGTAGAAGACGGTAGAAGATGGAACAAGCGCTCACCAGTAACTTTGCCTGGCGGACTCGTCTTTTTCCCATAAACCGGGCTCGGGCCCCCATCGCTGCCAGGACTGGAGTCGGCCCCCTTGGCTTCAGCCTCTCCAGCCTTTTTCGTCGATTCTAGCGCCAAAAGTACAAAGTGTTTGCGATTTTCAGTGAAATCGTTGTGGCGTTGCGGCGTTTCCTAACAGTCCCAGCCTGCTAACACATTCGGCACAACATAGAATCTCTGGACGCTATGTTTTTCCGACTTCCCTCGTTGGGCAGTAGCAGGATTTAGTAAAGGGAAAAAATATTTATTAGTAACTTGTCTATTCCAAATACAATTACGAGCATTCGTAATCATACAAATTTAAAATAATTTGAAGCACTGGGTAGGCCGATGAGCCGTGAATCTGTACGAAATTAACGTTTCCCCAATGGTAAAGACTGCGCACTTGTTTTTATGTTTCTCGCGATTATGTAGATCTAGTGAGCATGGCTTTATGATTGCCTTACAAAGCTAGGAAAGACTAGAGTTTTCTCATGGCAGAAAAGATTCGCGCTGTATGTTACGTTCGTGAAAACGCGTGTGTCCACAGCTGACGGCAACTCCGCAACTTTTGAACATTTTGTGTGAACTACCCAATGACACTATATGAGATTTGCGTATTGACATAGTTGTCTTGGATGCCATACGTCATATAACTGCTTTTCGGTTATATTTAAAACAAGAAAAGTTACATCTGTTATGTGATGAGACTTCCCAATAGTGTTCGCTTTGGCGGAATGCATTTTTGCACACGCTAAGCAGAAATGCGGGGAGTCGAAGCCTACGTCCACCTTGAACTCGGGAAGCTTCATCGTGTCATTTAAGTACAAAACTGAAGGGAATGCTTCCTTTATTGTTTAAAGCATGTGTCACATGGAGTTGCACTGCCGCATTTCATTGGCGAGTGGAAGGAACATCCCCGTGCGTGCAGTAATGGCGAGGTCGCAATAAAATTCGGGTCATCTGAAAGGCCCTACCGACGGCCCTGGCTTTTTACAGTTAAGAACAATTAAGAAAACCCAGGCTGTCAAATGGGACCTTCTTTGAAAAATGGCCGAGTGTATTTTCGCTGACAAACAAGAACAAACAAAACCCTGGGCAAATACAGCTTCACTGCAAACAACACTGTGAAACGATGACGTGACATGAACAGACGAAGCATCAGCGCCGTGTCAATGATATTAGCCACTCCATGTGATAGGCGGTGTGGGTTATGCGAAGCACAGAGAAAGAAAACTTGTTTTTTTTGTGACGCACTTTTCTCTCGTACCTCTTGATATGTGGTTTCACTACTGCTTTGACTACTACCATTTCCAACAATTCTGCGAAGTGATGTTAAAATGTTCTACGAATTGGTATTAGTTCAAAAAGGCGTGCGTAATATAACGAGGACATTACGTATATTGTAGCCTAGCATTGCATTATCCCTACAGCAGCTGTCAGGAATTTTCCCTCTACTAATTTGAGGTAGGGCAGCCGAATGCAGTTGAAATAAATTACCCCAGACGTTTAAAGCAGACAACTACTTTCAGGTAAAGCACAAAAAGGCCATTTTTTTATGTCTCAAGCATAACGCCATTGCCTCTCTGGTTCTCGCCGGCACGAGCTATACACAAAATATGTCAGCGGTTCCGAATGATGTAGGGCGCACAGAAGCAGTGAAATACTACACATAATATGGGCTCACTATTCAAAATTGCACTGTCATGGGCAAATGTAAACACAAATATGTAAACCAGAACGCAAATATAGCGCGCTTTGTTTTCATGTGGGTAAAAATGCTGCGTGGATCATTTACAGTAAAAAAGTTGGGAGATGTGGCATTCGAAATATATAACATTAGCTTACCATTCTCGGACCTCCGTGATCAGAATTCGGAAATTTGCGTGTTCTGGTTCATACTTTTACGTCCACGTTTCATTTGTCGAGGGACGTAAGTACCATGGAAGTAGGCTGTTTTTTATGACAGGTGGGACAGCGGGTGCGGTAGACATGTTTTTTTTTGTAGAACGTTTGTGTATAGCCTCACGGCACAGGTTATTTTCAGCGAAAAAAATCACCTACGTAAAATAACTCCGAATCCGACTGGGGCGTTAGGCGCGTTGCCAGAGTCGCACGAAATTCAAACTTAGTTCATTTCAGCGGAGGATCTGTGTACTACCAAAAGAGTTCGCAGGCTCATTTTTTGATTTGAGGTAAAAGATATTTTGGTAAAAAATAACAAACTTGACAATTTCAAAAACCGCCAGAATGACGGGCACTCGTTGTCAGCAAATAAGCAAGCTAGGGGCTTCAATTTTACTAGTTATATTGCTCCATTCATGTTCATTTTTCTTCACATTTTTAGTTTGGGGAAACAGCCGTTCATGATAAAAAAATGCTCTGCTTTGCAGGTAAGTGGCACATTTTGCTATCTTATAAACCAACATGAAAGAAGCCATCTTTACTGCGTTCACACATTCTCAAATTGAAGGCAAAGTGGTCCTCTTTAACGGGCTTGAACAATATGCTGCACGTTATTTATTCTTTTTACTATAGAGCACTATACAGGGTGTCCCAGCTATCATGCACCAAGATTTAAAAAAAGAGTAAAGGCGTAACTCGAAGGAAACCAGGTGCATAACGTTTGCAGTACTGTGAAGAAGCGGACAGTATTTTTTTCTTAAATGAGACCTAATTAACTAATTGTAAATAAATATATAACTCAAGAAACACTGTCCTAATCCCTAAAGTGTCAATGAGGCACTTGTAGGTAACCACGAGGGGCATCTAACTGCTGTATTTTTAGCGATGAACTAATTGCATACACATTTATTCTGACTGATAAAGGAAACCCGCGAAATATGAAAAATACCACGTGACGGCGCCTCCGCGCGCTCCGTAAAGCAACGCCCTCAAACAGGCTGTCTCTGAGTCAGCCAGAATGAAATAGACAAAAGAAAGAAAGAAGAAATCGCGACCGAGTTTGTTCCTTATCTCCACACGCGTCCCGCGAATCTTGCTGCTGCTGCTGCTTCCATGCATGCTATTATCAAGGTGATGCGCTATCTCTTCGGGCGGGTAACACGCGAAGCAGTTGCTTTCAATTAGCTTTGTTTGGGGACGCTGCTTTACAATGCGCGCGTAAGCGTCATCACGTGGTATTTTTAATATTTCGCGGATCAGTCAGAATAAATGAGTACGCAATTAGTTGGTCGCTGAAAATACCGAAGTTAGATGCCCCTCGTGGTTACCTACAAGTGCCTCATTGACACTTTAGTGATTAGGACAGTATTTCTCGAGTGAGATAATTAATTACAATTAATTAATTAGGTTTCATTAACAAAAAAAATTACTCTCCGCTTCTTCACAGTACTGCAACCATTATGCACTAGTTTTTCTTCGAGTTAAGCAATTTCTCTTTTTTTAAATCTTGGTGCATGATAGCTGGGACACCCTGTATATGACCTTGTAGGTGTATTGTGGTGATATAACAGTCTTCTGTCGCAAACTTGCAGCCACAAGGTTAGGCGAAAAAAGGCCGCTACAACTAAAAAATGGTATAATTGAAATGGCGGTGACCACGTGTTTTCGAAATTACCCGGAAATAAAGTACACATCCACCGAACCTTCTGTAAAAGCTGGGGCTGTCAAATAAATGACTAGTGGCTCATCTTAATTGCTTCCGAACCACACTCTTTCAAATGTGGCCTTCTTAAAACCCCGGCCGGAGAATCGTTACAGCAGTAGTTGCGTTTCGTATGACATAACACAAATGAGAGAGAAAAAATTCAGCGAACCCTGCACACACGAGCCAGACTTGAATGACAAAGCTATTGTAGGTGAGAATTTCGGAGATGGTTAAATTTTAGCGAAATTGTTTTTTGCATAGTTGCGGCGGTAGCAATTGTCGTCCTATGCATCGAAGAGGTCACCGTCCTCTTCGCGGCGAATGGTGGCTGCTAAACCAATCCCAAAACTGCAAACTCACACCAGCCCTTCCGTAATCGACTCGAGGCAGTGGTTACGGGATATGTATGTCGTTTCGGAAAGTCGGGGCACACTCCTAGCCATGTATACATTAATCCAGAATGGCTTCTTGTGAATGCGGCGGCGTTGATAACCTGTTAAAGCTTGGTGTCCTTTAGACGCTCCGCGGGTGATGGCTGTTCTATAGTGCCGAGCGCACGTGCACGATGACACCAGGAAAAATGAACGAGGGGCGTACGCTATGAGGTGTCTTTCTCGCTCCAACAAAGGATTGCCACGATTACAGCAAAAGCTGTTGTTCCTTTTTTTTGATAAAGCCACTGCGCGAGCGGGCTCCGCGACCACCGCGAGGGACGCACACGCGAGGCACGCACGCGCGCTGGACATTTTCTTGGTACAATAAAAGCTCATTAATTCGAAGACTACCAATTCTAACTTACTGTTCATTCGAACTGACGCTCTGCTCCCGGAACATCCCTGAATATTTTTATATACCCACCGCGGTGGCTCAGTCGCTAAGGCATAGTGCTGCTGAGCATGACGGTCGCGGGTTCGATTCCCGGCTGTGGCAGCCGCTTTCTGATGGAGGCGAAAAGGAAAAACGCCCGCGTGTTCAAGATATCGGCGCACGTTAAAGATACCTAGGTGGTCCAAATGAATCCGGAGCCCTCCACTACGGCGCACCTCATCGCCTGCGTTTCGTCGGCGCGTTCAACCCTACAATCAATAAATCGATCAATTAATGAATGAATCAATCAATGAATCAATCAATATTTCAATACAAAAAAATTCACGATAATTTGCATGAGTCGGTATCCACAACTTGATTCGATCTGCGATCTTCTGGTTTCCATCGCTCCTCGCAGAAGAAGTCGCCTACATTAATTACCACGAGTTGCGAAACCAGATCGAACTAAATTTTCTAAAAATGCAAAATAGTGTAGCGCGCATGCTACGCTGCTGCGACAACTTATTTCGCTTCCGCGGGCGCAGCGCCGCCGGCGCCAGTGCTCGGGCGCATGCCGTTGCAGGATTTCTTTGTAACGCGGTCACTGCCCTGGGCCTGCGATCACGTGTTGTTGGTGGTGTTGTTTTCTCTTTATTTTAATTCATTTGCCCTCGGGGGCTGCTGTGAAATGATAAAGGGGAAAAGAAAAAAAAGTAAGGGGAATAAAAATGAATGAAGGAGATCCTGGGCAGTTGCAAATTGGGGGCCCGCGGCGCTATGGTCTATTGCAGAGATATTGCCCGAGGGCGAGGAGCCTGGTCCCAGTGGGCGGAGCAGCTGGATCCACAAGGAACTTGTCAAGCGCCCGCCAGAACGGCCGTGCGGCGGGACTTCTGCGATCACGTGGCGTGCACAACCAACGCCTGCAAAGGTGGCTTCTTTGTGTTCCGCCCGCGCAGTGTGGATCGATGCCCATTCATTCTAGCGCCCGCCCTTTAATTCTAACTCGCTTCAATCGAACAATTTTAGGGTGCAGACCGAGTTCGGAATTATAGAACATGTAATGTATTTTTCTTGCAGCACCAAACGTACGCCCAGTAAGAAAAGCTCTGCTGATAAAATTTCTTTAGTTAACCGAGACGGTAAATCATCCTTATGTTTACGCTATAAGCATTTTCTTTGTCAGATAAGGAACCCACTCCCTCTGTGAAATTCCGGTTTCGTAACCTGTATACAACTGCCTTCAATTCAAAAGTCAGCCCACGAGATCTTTGAGATCGCTGTAGCACCATATTGTATTGCCAGGGCGCTTAGCGCCGACGAGGCTGCAGTCTTAGCAAGGTTACGGATAGGCCACACACACGCAACACACTCGCACCTGCTCACTGGATCTCGAAGTCCAATGTGCAGCGGCTGTGGAGAGGCCCTATCCATAATACACGTATTCATTCAATGCAAGGCACTTGACACAACACGACGCAAACACTTCCCACAACTATACAGAGAACAGGCCCCATTTCACATATCATAATACTTTTTAGGAGACGAGCCCATTTTTTCCACCAAGCGTGTTTTTAGTTTCTCACTGGTGTCAAGTTTTTGCATCTCATCTCGTATTATGCATTATGACAACCTGGCCCTTTACACCAGTCAAGTTCATTAGCGTGTTTTTTTACTTTGTTTATTTTTACTGAAATGTTCCACTTTTACCTTCATTTCGCTATCATGAAATCACTTTTGTTTGGCACCCTTTTCCCTTATTGGTCTTGCGTCATTAAAATCCAAACCTCTCCATCATCATCGAATATCTCTGTCACGCCTGGGAAGTGTTTGGCGAGATCCTAGCCACGCCGACATTTGGCGCTTTTCGTTACGCGGTGTAGTGTACCGACAGGCATGTAGATGGCCAGATCGTCTGTGGTTATCTCATTTCAGCCCCCTTCTCGCCTACTGGAGGTGCTTGTACTGCCCTCTGCGGTTAACCCGTGCACTGCAAATTGCTCGGGCGGAATGCAGATGTTATAACGTCGCAAGGCAGTGTGTGACGTTATTTTAAAGAGACATGCGGAGGGACGCTGCACAGCTGACGAAAGATCGCCGGTAGCGAGCATGTGAACAAAGGGGGAGAGTGTGAGTGAAGGGTGAGAGTCGAGTATCAGAGAAAGCAGGAGAGTTAGGCTACGAGGGCTATGGTGTTCTGTCACATAGAGTGCCTGCCTCTGGCTCCGTTAAGTTCAACGTACGGGAAAATACGATAGCCTTTGAACCGTCAGATTCTACTTATTACTGGTCACGCCATCGACGCAGACAAAGGAACAGATAAGGATAATGGTGTGAGAATGAAATCCTTTCTTTCATGGCGACGATCGCAAGATATCAGGGGGAATTTCGTACCCGTACGACGGAAAGGATTCAGCGATGACCCTTCACAAATATTTTGTCTTGGCTTCATCCTAAAACGTAACTTTAGCGCAAGTCCCCAAAAGGTAACGATGCCGTATGAGGCGCTGGGAGATAGTGGACAAGGAACTGCTCGCCACTCCTGTATTGGAGTCCTAGCATGCACTGCTGACAGATTTATTAGGAAGAGTTGGGCGCTCTCAACGGCATCTAAAACGCGCAAGGTGCCTGTAATGGTTCCTATATACACAGGATATTAAAGCGCTGAAAGCAAATGGGACACAGTTTTTTCAGGCAGTTTCGGCGATACACATACCGCCATACTTGATTTTTATGGTAGATTAAAATACACAAGACACGTCTGTGCATTGCACTATACTTAGGAGTACTTTCATTAACTAGCCTACGAACCGTTGCATGGATGGCCTGAAGGGCAAGCATTAGCCTTTCGGCAATTCCAGTTGCGAGTTAAAGCAGCAAGGCTTAGTTAAAAACTGTACCACGTTTTGTCAACAATGTCATTTTTTGCAAGTGTGAGATATTTAGGTTTGGTTATAAGCCTAATATTGTTACGGAAAATTTCCCAGGAAACCACTAACATCTCAGCGACGCCCCAAAAAGATACGAAAGTCTATGTCCCTGCAGTGCCTCTATTAGACATCCGTACAACGTGCAATATTTTTATGAAAATTTTTGTATGTTGATATAAAGTTGCTGGTACCCTAATGTCGGACGTTATTTCAACTATGCTAAAGACGTACTCTCGATGTTGCTGCTGCTTCATTTGTGGACAATCTTTAGACATTTTGCTAACGTTGTTCAGATGTTGCTGGTATGTGCGTTTTTTACTTCGTACAAGTCTATCGCAGTTACATTTATTTTAGCTATATCTCTTGTACGCTATTTTCAGACTCTCCGCAGACGTACTGTTTTCGGAGTTACCGAGGGGTTTCATAAGTGTTTTGTATAGGTTTTGTAGCGAGGGGTTTCGTGCAAGTTTTCTAATCCACCAATATTGCATTTATATAAATATAAATGCGGAGGACGTAATAAATAAATTAGACTCAACATATGCCTGAACACAATTTGATGCTCATAGAAGTTTTTGTTCAGTAAAACCACCATTTTACTTGGTTATTCTACCTTCGTAATTAAAATAAAAATGCTGACCTGAAAAATAACTCGCGACACGTTTCAGCCACATATATTAAAAAAAATTTCCCCAGCTTGTACCGATGATGAAAGGCTGGAGGAACAGGAGAGCTGGCGGGCTCTCCCCGGGTCACTTGCCTCACCTTACGAACATCTTACCCCGCAACGGCGGAAGAGGCAGCAATAGCCCTGGCCCGCATCACCAGGCTGCCACCGCACATTATAATCACTTATTCGAAGACGGCCATTCAAAACTTATTTCGTTTCGGCTACAGCACTCAAGATTCTCGAAAATCCCCATGTTCAACCACTCGACATCGTCTGGACCCCGGCCGCCACTGGGGTGGGAGGCAACTAGGCGGCCCACAAAGCAGCACGAGAAATAAACAGCCGGGCTGGCCTCACTCCTGCTCTCTAACACAGTGAGTCGGTCGGCGCGTAATCGTCTGCTCTCGTATCAAGAAGCCACGGAGCATTATCGCCTCTCCCGCCGCCGTTTTCCCACTGCCCACACATCCCTCACCAAAGCTCAGAAGCACCTATTGGCGGTGAGATGCTTGAGTGGCGCACCCTGGCTCTGTCGTCAGCTTATCGACTCGCACTGCTGTCGTCTGCTACACTTGAGCCGCTGCTACAATCGTGCCGCTGTGGCCCGCTTGGGAGGGGCAGCAAAGCCTGAGCTAAAATTCGCCCGCTTTGATCTTATAGGGCGTCAAAAAGCATATTTCCAGTAATACAGTTATTTTAAATGCAGAGCATTTCTTTAACTCACGATGTCACCCGTTCTAGGCTTCCGTAGTAGTCCGCATCGCTCGCAGGTGCGCCCTCTCTACGCGATCGTGGAGTGATAAAGGCGGGTGTCGGCGAGGTACGCACTCATCGCCGCGCTCTCTCGTCAGCCCCGCTCCTCCTCGCCTACTCTCCGCTCGCATCGCGCGCTCTCTCCGTGGTCGGTTCGCGCCCAACAGGTGGGGGCGCGCGCGTCAGGGATCGACAACATCTGTGGCGTGATCGTGACGTAAGCATCGCGCGCGCGTGGCGCGATCGTGGCGTGATAAAGGCGGGTGTAGACGAGGCTGGAACGCACTCATCGCTGCGCTCTCTCGTCAGCAGTTGCCACAAGTGCAACAACATTAACGTAACGCAAGCTACTTTACGTCGTGCGCCCCCGGAAATGCTCTGCATTTGATCGTGCCCCTCGCGAGGGGAATGTTTCTTACATCAGGAAAACGGCTGCCGCTGGCGGGAATCGAACCCGCGTTCTCGGGCACAGCAGCGCAACGCCTTACCTTTCGGCAGTGGCTGCATGCGGTGCCACTCTCTGCCTCTTGCGTACAAGGGTCTAGCAAAATAGCGAGTAGGCTTTCCCCTTACCTCACACGCTTCGCGTGGATATGCCAACTCTCTTTTTTCCAGCTTCTGACACCTCTTAAAAAGTGCAAGCTGTACACCGCACAAGTTTGCAGCAAACGAGGAGAGAGAGACCAACTTTCTTAAGAGCATCGGTCAGATAATCATGTGTAACTCGTCCTTTCTCGCTTATTTGCGAGGTTCAGGGCTCAGAGCTCCTCGACAAGTATGCAAAATGCGTAGGCTCCCCTAAAATATTTTCGAGATGCTCTTATAATGACTCTACAGTGTAATGCTACGCACCAAACAGCCCGTCCATACAAGCGCATTGCAAAGCAGGAAACAAAGCGGTTGTCTTCTATTTTTTTCGTTTTGTTGACTTCTAACAGCTGAATGTTTTTTTCTAAGCCAAACTCAATAATTTCTCTGCACTGCCTCACACGTCTCATTAGGAGGTTCTGCGAAGTTTGGGAGGCTCACAAAGACAGTAGGGATATTTTCTTCAGGTTGTATGGCATACATTCCCTTCTTCACAAATTGGCTTTCGGTATGGCTGCGTACAAGAAGGTGCATATTCGCAGCGTGCGTCTATTCGCATGCAAATGAAATGAGAAGGTCTGTGCTACGCCACCGCGAAACCGAGCAGACGACGTTGTCCAGAGTACTGGAAGGCGGCTTTTCCGCCCCGAATTTCTATCATAAACTAACGAACTCATCTCGACCCGAACAGTTATTCCATTATACGGTGTTTGAAGGCTTGATTTATTCACTATTAAATGAAAGCAATAGTGTACGTGCCAGTTTTCAGTATTATGAAGAATCATAACCGATTAATATCTCCAAACAGCTATTTGTTGTTTTCCAACCCCTTCAGGCGTAAAGAGCAAATCCTGGCCTACTCGGCATGATGTTCCACGAACTGAAGAAAATTACTCTTACTCTCTGTCCTGGACTGAGGAACCCGCCCACTAACCAGCTCGATTTTACTGCTGAAGTGTTGTCCTCCTCCTTTTGCTCCTCGTACTCTAGAGACCAGTGTTACTATAACGCACATCTGAATATTGGGAAGGCATGGCTGTCGGAAATCTACCGAAAACGTTCATCAAAGTCTGAAGAAACATTGTTACAGTATTTTTATTGTACACCGTTACCCGTTCCGCTCAATAAGCCTCCATACTGGTTAGAAGCTTGCACCAGCACGCGCCTATTCACACATGGGTTATTTGGAACTCAACCTACATTTTTGCGCCCCATAGTGCATGTCGGCACACTTTCATGCTATGACAACGTAAAGTGATTTGATAGAATACTTTCAAGCGTTCGGCCAGGTTGCACAAACTGTTTTACATTACATACAATTACAAGGAATCGTAAGTGCCTTCTGCAAAGCCGGAGCCCCGAAGGCCTGGAATTTGTTTCGGTCTTGCATTTTTGCTGTTTTCGGTTAATAGCCTCGATTTGGATGTTCCCTTTGTTCAAAAGATTTCTGAATACAGAAGATGACGCCCAGCTACGACTCTCCGCATAAGACCGGCTTAGGAGGGATGGGGCCACGCCGGCAAAATTTCTTCCGAAGCGCGTTGAGCTAGTGTATGCGATTTTAAGTCTTTTATTATAATAAAAAGTTGCGCATACACAAATTCTGGTACGGACAAACATCAAAAGTCCACCAAGCGCAAAGAAACAGCAGGGAGATTGAGCCCGAGCGAAGCAGACGACAAATGCAAGAATCCCTAAGCCGATGTCACGCATACGCGCTTCGCAGCGCAGCCCGTGGTCGTGCTCACCGCCAATGAAGACTCCTTCAGGTCAACTCCCTCGCCCGTCGATCGTTCTTGTACAAGACCTACTCCTCTGAGTTCCCTGCGCCCAACTGTCCCCTAAATAGGAAAATAGGAGCGTCCGTATGTGTTTCGCCAAATCGGACACCTTTTGTTCTTTTGCGACCTAGTAGTCAGTAGAAAAATACTACATTCTTTTAAGCATCATACACATTGTGTTAAGAAATTTTAAAAGCAAAAGAAGCCGATAATGAAGCTAGCGCAATTCCCTGAAAAAAAAAAGAAAACCGTTTGCTGATTCGGGATCGTTCGCGAGGCTTAATAAGGTGCTGGGATAGATCATGGACGTTCCTAGTATTGGTTTATGAAGTAAGACGTTAGCTTTGTGCGTTATATTTTCAATTTAAACTTATACACAGGTAATGTCTTCGATATCGAACATACAACCGGCGCGCTTTTGATTCCGTTGTTTGATTTCTGCGCCATTTGCGTATGTTGGGCTACTCGAATTAGCAATGCAAGATTTAGGGAGATAAATCATCTTTATTTTATTTTAGTCAGCAAAATTCCTTATAAAGAACGGATTTTATTTAGGGCTCGAGGTTAGCGGCCAACAATGTCCTTTTATTGAGCCATGAGCGCCGAATGCTTCATTTTACCCGCGATGCCCAAAGTGGGGCATGAATTCCTCGTGTTAAGATAAAAACTACACAAAATACACAAAATGTGCACTAACGCTACAGCATGAACCATTGAAAAGTTTATTGTTGATATGTTGTTTTCAGACCGCAAAATAACGATGGTGCCATAATGCCAGATCCCATGAGCCCATCCAATCCACTGGTCATGACCTTCGGCGTGCATAGATTGTAGTTAGTGGATTTGAGTGGGACAAACGGAGCGCTCCGCCTGAAGCGGCGCTTGTAGATTGAATAGAGGGCGCAGCGGGCGAATTGGACACTTCCGACTTGCGCTCCCCAAAGCGTGCGGTTTCGCGCGGTCTGAAACTCCTGATAAGGAGTTTGTAGAAGACGGTAGAAGAAGAGAACAGGCTCACCAGTAAATGTCCTTGTCGGTCTCGTCTTTATCCCATACACCGGACGCGGGCCCGGGCCACCATCGCCGGCAGGACCGGAGTCGCCCCCCTCGGCTCCAGCCTCTTCATCCTCTACCGTCGATTCTAGCGGCGAAAGTACAAAGTGATTGCGATTTTCAGTGAAATCATTCCGGCATTGCGGCATTTCCTAACAGTCGAGTCACTAACACTTTCGGCACAAGGTAGAAGCTCTGGACGCTATGTTTTTCTGGCTTCTCTCATTAGGCTGAGGTAGGATGTAGTAAAGGATTAAAATATTGTTTCATAACTCCTCTATTGCGAATACCATCACGAGCATTTGTAATCATGCTAGTTGAAAATAATTTAAAGCTCTGGGTAGGCCGATGAGCCGCGAATCTGAACAAAATAAACGTTTCCGTGTTTGGTAAAGACTCCGCACTTGTTTTTAGGTTTCTCGCAGTTTGGTAGAGCTAGTCAGCGTGGCTTTATGATTGCCTTACAAAGCTAGGAAGGACTAGAGTTTTCTCATGACAGAAAAGATTCGTGCTGTATGTTTACGTTCCGTGAAAACGCGTGTGTCCACAGCTGACGGCAACTCCGCAACTTTTGAACACTTTGTGCGAACTACCTAATGACACTGTATGAGATTCGCGTATTGACATAGTTGTCTTGGATGCCATACGTCATATAACTGCTTTTAGGTTATATTTAAAAGCAACGAAAGTTACACCCGTTATGTGATGAGCCTTCCCAACAGTGTTCGCTTTGGTGGAATGCATTTTTGCACAGGCTAAGCAGAAATGCGGGGAGTCGAAGCCTACGTTCACCTTTAACTCGGGATGCTTCATCGTGTCATGTAAGTACGAAACTGAAGGGAATGGTTCCTTATTTTTGAAAGCAGTGTGCCGCGTGGAGTTACATGCCGCACCCAATTGGCGAGTGGAAGGAACATCCCTGTGCGTGCAGTAATGGCGAGGTCGCAATAAAATTCGTGTCATCTCAAAGGCCCTACCGACGGCCCTGGCTTTTTACATTTAAGAACAATTAAGAAAACCCAGGCTGCCAAATGTCGCCTCCTTTGAAAAATAGCCAAGTGTATTTTCGCTGACAAACAAGAACAAACAAAACCCTGGGCATATACAGCTTCACTGCAAACCACACTGTGAAACGATGACGTGACATGAACAGACGCAGCATCAGCGCCGTGTCAATGATATTAGCCACTCCATGTGATAGGCGGTGTGGGTTATGCGAAGCACAGAGAAAGAAAACTTGTTTTTTTTTTGTGACGCACTTTTCTCTCGACCTCTTGATATGTGGTTTCACTACTGCTTTCACTACTACCATTTCCAACAATTCTGCGAAGTGATGTTAAAATGTTCTACGAATTGGTATTAGTTCAAAAAGGCGTGCGTAATATAACGAGGACATTACGTATATTGTAGCCTAGCATTGCATTATCCGTACACCAGCTGTCGGGAATTTTCCCTCTACTAATTTGAGGTAGGGCAGCCGAATCCAGTTGAAATAAATTACCCCAGACGTTTAAAGCAGACAACTACTTTCAGGTAAAGCACAAAAAGGCCATTTTTTTATGTCTCAAGCATAATGCCATTGCCTCTCTGGTTCTCGCAGGCACGAGCTATACACAAAATATGTCAGCGGTTCCGAATGATGTAGGGCGCACACAAGCAGTGAACTACTACACATAATATGGGCTGACTATTCAAAATTGCACTGTCATGGGCAAATGTAAACACAAAAATGTAAACCAGAACGCAAATATAGCGCGCTTTGTTTTCATGCGGGTAAAAATGCTGCGTGGATCATTTACAGTAAAAAAGTTGGGAGATGTGGCATTCGAAATATATAACATTAGCTTACCATTCTCGGACCTCCGTGATCAGAATTCGGAAATTTGCGTGTTCTGGTTCATACTTTTATGTCCACATTTCATTTGTCGACGGACGTAAGTACAACGAAAGTAGGCTGTTTTTATGAGGTGGGACAGCGGGTGCGGTAGACATGTTTTTTTTTTTGTACAACGTTTGTGTATAGCCTCACGGCACAGGTTATTTTCAGCGAAAAAAATCACCTACGTAAAATAACTCCGAATCCGACTGGGGCGTTAGGCGCGTTGCCAGAGTCGCACGAAATTCGAAACTTCTACAGTTCAACACACAAACTATTGCAGTTGTAGCAGCTATTTTCTGCGGAGGATCTGTGTACTACCAAAAGAGTTCGCAGGCTCATTTTTTGATTTGAGGTAAAAGATATTTTGGTAAAAAATAACAAACTTGACAATTTCAAAAACCGCCAGAATGACGGGCACTCTTTGTCAGCAAATAAGCAAGCTAGGGGCTTCAATTTTACTAGTTATATTGCTCCATTCATGTTCATTTTCTTCACATTTTTAGTTTGTGGAAACAGCCGTTCATGATAAAAATGCTCTGCTTTGCAGGTAAGTGGCACATTTTGCTATTTTTTAAACCGACATGAAAGAAGCCATCTTTACTGCGTTCGCACTTTCTCAAATTGAAGGCAAAGTGGTCCTCTTTAACGGGCTTGAACAATATGCGGCACGTTATTTATTCTTTTTACTATAAAGCACTATACAGGGTGTCCCAGCTATCATGCACCAAGATTTAAAAAAAGAGTAAAGGCGTAACTCGAAGGAAACCAGGTGCATAACGTTTGCAGTACTGTGAAGAAGCGGACAGTATTTTTTTCTTAAATGAGACCTAATTAACTAATTGTAATAATTATATAACTCGAGAAATACTGTCCTAATCCCTAAAGTGTCAATGAGGCACTTGTAGGTAACCACGAGGGGCATCTAACTGCTGTATTTTCAGCGATGAACTAATTGCATACACATTTATTCTGACTGATAAAGGAAACCCGCGAAATATGAAAAATACCACGTGACGGCGCCTCCGCGCGCTCCGTATAGCAACGCCCTCAAACAGGCTGCCTCTGAGTTAGCCAGAATGAAATAAACAAAAAAAATAAAGAAGAAATCGCGACGAGTTTGTTCCTTATCTGCACACGCGTCCCGCGAATCTTGCTGCTGCTGCTCCTTCCATGCATGCTATTATCAAGGTGATGCGCTATCTCTTCGGGCGGGTAACACGCGAAGCAGTTGCTTTCAATTAGCTTTGTTTGGGGACGCTGCTTTACAATGCGCGCGTAAGCGTCATCACGTGGTATTTTTCATATTTCGCGGGTTTCCTTTATCAGTCAGAATAAATGAGTACGCAATTAGTTGGTCGCTGAAAATACCGAAGTTAGATGCCCCTCGTGGTTACCTACAAGTGCCTCATTGACACTTTAGTGATTAGGACAGTATTTCTCGAGTTAGATAATTAATTACAATTAATTAATTAGGTCTCATTAACGAAAAAATTACTCTCCGCTTCTTCACAGTACTGCAACCATTATGCACTAGTTTTTCTTCGAGTTAAGCAATTTCTCTTTTTTAAATCTTGGTGCATGATAGCTGGGACACCCTGTATATGACCTTGTAGGTGTATTGTGGTGATATAACAGTCTTCTGTCGCAAACTTGCAGCCACAAGGTTAGGCGAAAAAAGGCCGCTACAACTCAAAAATGGTATAATTGAAATGGCGGCGACCACGTGTTTTCGAAATTAACCGGAAATAAAGTACACATCCACCGAACCTTCTGTAAAAGCTGGGGCTGTCAAATAAATGACTAGTGGCTCATCTTAATTGCTTCCGAACCACACTCTTTCAAATGTGGCCTTCTTAAAACCCCGGCCGGAGAATTGTTACAGCAGTAGTTACGTTTCGTAAGACATAACACAAATGAGAGAGAAAAAATTCAGCGAACCCTGCACACACGAGCCAGACTTGAATGACAAAGCTATTGTAGGTGAGAATTTCGGAGATGGTTAAATTTTAGCGCAATTGTTTATTGCATAGTTGCGGTGGTAGCAATTGTCGTCCTATGCATCGAAGAGGTCGCCGTCCTCTTCGCGGCGAATGGTGGATGCTAAGCCAATCCCAAAACTGCAAACTCACACCAGCCCTTCCGTAATCGACTCGAGGCAGTGGTGACGGGATGTGTATGTCGTTTGGGAAAGTCGGGGCACACTCCTAGCCATGTATTCATTAATCCAGAATGGCTTCTTGTGAATGCGGCGGCGTTGATAACCTGTTAAAGCTTGGTGTCCTTTAGAAGCTGCCGCGGGTGAGGGCTGTTCTATAGTGCCGAGCGCACGTGCACGATGACACCAGGAAAAATGAACGAGGGGCGTACGCTATGAGGTGTCTTTCTCGTTCCAACCAAGGATTGCCACGATTACAGCAAAAGCTGTTGTTCTTTTTTTTGATAAAGGCACTGCGCGAGCGGGCTCCGCGACCACCGCGAGGGACGCGCACGCGAGGCACGCACGCGCGCTGGACATTTTCTTGGTACACTAAAAGCTCATTAATTCGAAGACTACCAATTCTAACTTACTGTTCATTCGAACTGACGCTCTGCTCCCGGAACATCCCTGAATATTTTTATATACCCACCGCGGTGGCTCAGTCGCTAAGGCATAGTGCTGCTGAGCATGATGTCGCGGGTTCGATTCCCGGCTGTGGCAGCCGCTTTCTGATGGAGGCGAAAAGGAAAAACGCCCGCGTGTTCAAGATATCGGCGCACGTTAAAGATACCTGGGTGGTCCAAATGAATCCGGAGCCCTCCACTACGGCGCACCTCATCGCCTGCGTTTCGTCGGCGCGTTCAACCCTACAATCAATAAATCGATCAATGAATGAATGAATCAATCAATCAATCAATCAATCAATCAATCAATCAATCAATCAATCAATCAATCAATATTTCAATACAAAAAAATTCACGATATTTTGCATGCGTCGGTATCCACAACTTGATTCGAACTGCGATCTCCTGGTTTCCATCGCTCCTCGCAGAAGAAGTCGCCTACATTAATTACCACGAGTTGCGAAACCAGATCGAACTAAATTTTCTAAAAATGCAAAATAGTGTAGCGCACATGCTACGCTGCTGCGACAACTTATTTCGCTTCCGCGGGCGCAGCGCCACAGGCGCCAGTGCTCGGGCGCATGCCGTTGTAAGATTTCTTTGTAACGCGGTCACTGCCCTGGGCCTGCGATCACGTGTTGTTGGTGGTGTTGTTTTCTCTTTATTTTAATTCATTTGCCCCCGGGGGCTGCTGTGAAATGATAAAGGAAAAGAAAAAAAAGTAAGGGGAATAAAAATGAAGAAGGAGATCCTGGGCAGTTGCGAATTGGGGGCCCGCGGCGCCATTGTCTATTGCAGAGATCTTGCCCGAGGGCGAGGAGCCTGGTCCCAGTGGGCGGAGCAGCTGGATCCACAAGGAACTTGTCAAGCGCCCGCCAGAACGGCCGTGCGGCGGGACCTCTGCGATCACGTGGCGTGCACAACCAACGCCTGCAAAGGTGGCTTCTTTGTGTTCCGCCCGCGCAGTGTGGATCGATGCCCATTCATTCTAGCGCCCGCCCTTTAATTCTAACTCGCTTCATTCGAACAATTTTAGGGTGCAGACCGAGTTTCGAATTATAGAACATGTAATGTATTTTTCTTGCAGCACCAAACTTACGCCAGTAAGAAAAGCTCCGCTGATAAAATTTCTTTAGTTAACCGAGACGGTAAATCATCCTTCTGTTTACGATATAAGCATTTTCTTTGTCAGATAAGGAACCCACGCCATCTGTGAAATTCCGTTCTCGTAACCGGTATACAACTGCCTTCAATTGAAAATTGAGCCCACGAGATCTTTGAGATCGCTGTAGCACCATATTGTATTGCCAGGGCGCTTAGCGCCGACGAGGCTGCAGTCTTAGCAAGGTTACGGATAGGCCACACACACGCAACACACTCGCACCTGCTCACTGGATCTCGAAGACCAATGTGCGGCGGGTGTGGAGAGGCCCCATCCGTAATACACGTATTCATTCGATGCAAGGCACTTGACACAACACGACGCAAACACTTCCCACAAACTATACAGAGAACAGGCCCCCATTTACATATCATCAATACATTTTAGGAGACGAGCCCTATTTTTTCCACCAAGCATGTTTTTATTATCTCACTGCTGTAAAGTTTTTGCACTCTCATCTCGTATTATGCATTATGACAACCTGGCCCTTTACACCAGTCAAGTTCATTAGCTTGTTTTTTACTTTGTTTATTTTTACTGAAATGTTCCACTTTTACCTTCATTTCGCTATCATGAAATCACTTTTGTTTGGCACCCTTTTCCCTTATTGGTCTTGCGTCATTAAAATCCAAACCTCTCCATCATCATCGAATATCTCTGTCACACCTGGAAGTGTTTGGCGAGATCCTAGCCACGCCGACATTTGGCGCTTTTCGCCACGCGGTGTAGTGTACCGAACAGGCATGTAGATGGCAGATCGTCTGTGGTTATCTCATTTCAGCCCCCTTCTCGCCTACTGGAGCTGCTTGTACTGCCCTCTGCGCTGAACCCGTGCACTGCAAATAGCTCGGACGGAATGCAAATGTTATAACGTCGGAAGGCAGTGTGTGACGTTATTTTAAAGAGACATGCGGAGGGACGCTGCACAGCTGACGAAAGATCGCCGGTAGCGAGCATGTGAACAAAGGGGGAGAGTGTGAGTGAAGGGTGAGAGTCGAGTATCAGAGAAAGCAGGAGAGTTAGGGCTACGAGGGCTATGGTGTTCTGTCACATAGAGTAGCCTGCCTCTGGCTCTGTTAAGTTCAACGTACGGGAAAATACGATGGCCCTTGAGCCGTCAGAATCTACTTATTACTGGTCACGCCATCGACGCAGACAAAGGAACGGATAAGGATAATGGTGTGAGAATAAAATCCTTTCTTTCATGGCGACGATCGCAAGACATCAGGGGGAATTTCGTACCTGTACGACGGAAAGGATTCAGCGATGACCCTTCACAAATATTTTGTCTTGGCTTCATCCTAAAACGTAAACTTTAGCGCAAGTCCCCAAAAGGTAACGATGCCGTATGAGGCGCTGGGAGATAGTGGACAAAGAACTGCTCGCCACTCCTGTATTGGAGTCCTAGCATGCACTGCTGACAGATTTATTAGGAAGAGTTGGGCGCTCTCAACGGCATCTAAAACGCGCAAGGTGCCTGTAATGGTTCCTATATACACAGGATATTAAAGCGCTGAAAGCAAATTGGACCAGTTTTTTCAGGCAGTTTCGGTGATAACACATACCGCCATACTTGATTTTTATGGTAGATTAAAATACACAAGACACGTCTGTGCATTGCACTATACTTAGGAGTACTTTCATTAACTAGCCTACGAACCGTTGTATGGATGGCCTGAAGGGCAAGCATTAGCCTTTCGGCCATTCCAGTTGCGAGTTAAAGCAGCAAGGCTTAGTTAAAAACTGTACCACGTTTTGTCAACAATGTCATTTTTTGCAAGTGTGAGATATTTAGGTTTGGTTATAAGCCTAATATTGTTACGGAAAATTTCCCAGCAAACCACTAACATCTCAGCGACGCCCCAAAAAGATACGAAAGTCTATGTCCCTGCAGTGCCTCTATTAGACATCCGTACAACGTGCAATATTTTTATGAAAATTTTTGAATGTTGATATAAAGTTGCTGGTACCCTAATGTCGGACGTTATTTCAACTATGCTAAAGACGTACTCTCGATGTTGCTGCTGCTTCATTTGTGGACAATATTTAGACATTTTGCTAACGTTGTTCAGATGTTGCTGGTATGTGCGTTTTTTACTTCGTACATTTATTTTAGCTATATCTCTTGTACGCTATTTTCAGACTCTCCGCAGACGTACTGTTTTGGAGTTACCGAGGGGTTTCATAAGTGTTTTGTATAGGTTTTGTAGCGAGGGGTTTCGTGCAAGTTTTCTAATCCACCAATATTGCTTTACATAAATATAAATGCGGAGGACGTAATAAATAAATTAGACTCCACATATGCCTGACAAATTGATGCTCTTAGGAGTTTTGTTCAGTAAAACCACCATTTTACTTGGTTATTCTACCTTCGTAATTAAATAAAAATGCTGGACCTGAAAAATAACTCGCGACACTTTTCAGCCACAATATTAAAAAAAATTTCCCCAGCTTGTACCGATGATGAAAGGCTGGGAGGAACAGGAGAGCTGGCGGGCTCTCCCCGGGTCCACTTTCCTCACCTTACGAACATCTTACCCCGCAACGGCGGAAGAGGCAGCAATAGCCCTGGCCCGCATCACCAGGCTGCCCACGCACATTATAATCACTTATTCGAAGACGGCCATTCAAAACTTATTTCGTTTCGGCTACAGCACTCAAGATTCTCGAAAATCCCCATAGTTCAACCACTCGACATCGTCTGGACCCCCGGCCGCACTGGGGTGGGAGGCAACTAGGCGGCCCACAAAGCAGCACGAGAAATAAACAGCCGTGCTGGCCTCACTCCTGCTCTCTAACACAGTGATCGGTCGGCGCGTAATCGTCTGCTCTCGTATCAAGAAGCCACGGAGCATTATCGCCTCTCCCGCCGCCGTTTTTCCCCACTGCCCCACACATCCCTCACCAAAGCTCAGAAGCACCTATTGGCGGTGAGATGCTTGAGTGGCGCACCCTGGCTCTGTCGTCAGCTTATCGACTCGCACTGCTGTCGTCTGCTACACTTGAGCCGCTGCTACAATCGTGCCGCTGTGGCCCGCTTTGGAGGGCAGCAAAGCCTGAGCTAAAATTCGCCCGCTTTGATCTTATAGGGCGTCAAAAAGCATATTTCCAGTAATACAGTTATTTTAAATGCAGAGCATTTCTTTAACTCACGATGTCACCCGTTCTAGGCTTCCGTAGTAGTCCGCATCGCTCGACAGGTGCGCCCTCTCTACGCGATCGTGGAGTGATAAAGGCGGGTGTCGGCGAGGTACGCACTCATCGCCGCGCTCTCTCGTCAGCCCCGCTCCTCCTCGCCTACTCTCCACTCGCATCAGCGCGCTCTCTCGTGGTCGGTTCGCGCCCAACAGGTGGGGGCGCGCGCGTCAGGGATCGACAACATCTGTGGCGTGATCGTGACGTAAGCATCGCGCGCGCGTGGCGCGATCGTGGCGTGATAAAGGCGGGTGTAGACGAGGCTGGAACGCACTCATCGCCGCGCTCTCTCGTCAGCAGTTGCCACAAGTGCAACAACATTAACGTAACGCAAACTACTTTACGTCGTGCGCCCCCGGAAATGCTCTGCATTTGATCGTGCCCCTCGCGAGGGGAATGTTTCTTACATCAGGAAAACGGCTACCGCTGGCGGGAATCGAACCCGCGTTCTCGGGCACAGCAGCGCAACGCCTTACCTTTCGGCAGTGGCTGCATGCGGTGCCACTCTCTGCCTCTTGCGTACAAGGGTCTAGCAAAATAGCGAGTAGGCTTTCCCCTTACCTCACACGCTTCGCGTGGATATGCCAACTCTCTTTTTTCCAGCTTCTGACACCTCTTAAAAAGTGCAAGCTGTACACCGCACAAGTTTGCAGCAAACGAGGAGAGAGAGACCAACTTTCTTAAGAGCATCGGTCAGATAATCGTGTGTAACTCGTCCTTTCTCGCTTATTTGCGAGGTTCAGGGCTCAGAGCTCCTCGACAAGTATGCAAAAATGCGTAGGCTCCCCTAAAATATTTTCGAGATGCTCTTATGATGACTCTACAGTGTAATGCTACGCACCAAACAGCCCGTCCATACAAGCGCATTGCAAAGCAGGAAACAAAGCGGTTGTCTTCTATTTTTTTCGTTGTTGTTGACTTCTAACAGCTGAATGTTTTTTTCTAAGCCAAACTCAATAATTTCTCTGCACTGCCTCACACGTCTCATTAGGAGGTTCTGCGAAGTTTGGGAGGCTCACAAAGACAGTAGGGATATTTTCTTCAGGTTGTATGGCATACATTCCCTTCTTCACAAATTGGCTTTCGGTATGGCTGCGTACAAGAAGGTGCATATTCGCAGCGTGCGTCTATTCGCATGCAAATGAAATGAGAAGGTCTGTGCTACGCCACCGCGAAACCGAGCAGACGACGTTGTCCAGAGTACTGGAAGGCGGCTTTTCCGCCCCGAATTTCTATCATAACTAACGAACTCAATCTCGACCCGAACAGTTATTCCATGATTACGGTGTTGAAGGCTTGATTTATTCACTATTAAATGAAAGCAATAGTGTACGTGCCAGTTTTCAGTATTATGAAGAATTATAACCGATGAATATCTCCAAACAGCTATTTGTTGTTTTCCAACCCCTTCAGGCGTAAAGAGCAAATCCTGGCCTACTCGGCATGATGTTCCACGAACTGAAGAAAATTACTCTTACTCTCTGTCCTGGACTGAGGAACCCGCCCACTAACCAGCTCGATTTTACTGCTAAAGTGTTGTCCTCCTCCTTTTGCTCCTCGTACTCTTGAGAGACCAGTGTTACTATAACGCACATCTGAATATTGGGAAGGCATGGCTGTCGGAAATCTACCGAAACGTTCCTCAAAGTCTGAAGAAACATTGTTACAGTATTTTTATTGTACACGTTACCCGTTCCGCTCAATAAGCCTCCATACTGGTTAGAAGCTTGCACCAGCACGCGCCTATTCACACATGGGTTATTTGGAACTCAACCTACATTTTTGCGCCCCATAGTGCATGTCGGCACACTTTCATGCTATGACAACGTAAAGTGATTTGAATAGAATACTTTCAAGCGTTCGGCCAGGTTGCACAAACTGTTTTACATTACATACAATTACAAGGAATCGTAAGTGCCTTCTGCAAAGCCGAGAGCCCCGAAGGCCTGGAATTTGTTTCGGTCTTGCATTTTTGCTGTTTTCGGTTAATAGCCTCGATTTGGATGTTCCCTTTGTTCAAAAGATTTCTGAATACAGAAGATGACGCCCAGCTACGACTCTCCGCATAAGACCGGCTTAGGAGGGATGGGGCCACGCCGGCAAAATTTCTTCCGAAGCGCGTTGAGCTAGTGTATGCGATTTTAAGTCTTTTATTATAATAAAAAGTTGCGCATACACAAATTCTGGTACGGACAAACATAAAAAGTCCACCAAGCGCAAAGAAACAGCAGGGAGAATGAGCCCGAGCGAAGCAGACGACAAATGCAAGAATCCCTAAGCCGATGTCACGCATACGCGCTTCGCAGCGCCGCCCGTGGTCGTGCTCACCGCCAATGAAGACTCCTTCAGGTCAACTCCCTCGCCCGTCGATCCTCTTGTACAAGACCTACTCCTCTGAGTTCCCTGCGCCCAACTGTCCCCTAAATAGGAAAATAGGAGCGTCCGTATGTGTTTCGCCAAATCGGACACCTTTTGTTCTTTTGCGCCCTAATAGTCAGTAGAAAAATACTACATTCTTTTAAGCATCATACACATGTGTTTAACAAATTTTAAAAGCAAAAGAAGCCGATAATGAAGCTAGCGCACTTCCCTGAAAAAAAAAAAGAAAACCGTTTGCTGCAGTCGGGATCGTTCGCGAGGCTTAATAAGGTGCTGGGATAGATCATGGACGTTCCTAGTATTGGTTTATGAAGTAAGACGTTAGCTTTGTGCGTTATATTTTCAATTTAAACTTATACACAGGTAATGTCTTGCGATATCGAACATACAACCGGCGCGCTTTTGATTCCGTTGTTTGATTTTTGCACCATTTGCGTATGTTGGGCTACTCGAATTAGCAATGCAAGATTTAGGGAGATAAATCATCTTTATTTTATTTTAGTCAGCAAAATTCCTTATAAAGAACGGATTTTATTTAGGGCTCGAGGTTAGCGGCCAACAATGTTCTTTTATTGAGCCATGAGCGCCGAATGCTTCATTTTACCCGCAATGCCCAAAGTGGGGCATGAATTCCTCGCGTTAAGATAAAAACTACATAAAATACACAAAATGTGCACTAACGCTACAGCATGAACCATTGAAAAGTTTATTGTTTGATATGTTGTTTTCAGACCGCAAAATAACGATGGTGCCATAAAGCCAGATCCCATGAGCCCATCCAATCCACTGGTCATGACCTTCGGCGTGCATAGATTGTAGTAGACGGATTTGAGTGGGACAAACGGAGCGCTCCGCCTGAAGCGGCGCTTGTAGATTGAATAGAGGGCGCAGCGGGCGAATTGGACACTTCCGAGTTGCGCTCCCCAAAGCGTGCGGTTTCGCGCGGTCTGAAACTCCTGATAAGGAGTTTGTAGAAGACGGTAGAAGAAGGAACCAGCGCTCACCAGTAAATTGTCCTTGTCGGTCTCGTCTTTATCCCATACACCGGACGCGGGCCCGGGCCACCATCGCCGGCAGGACCGGAGTCGCCCCCCTCGGCTCCAGCCTCTTCATCCTCTACCGTCGATTCTAGCGGCAAAAGTACAAAGTGTTTGCGATTTTCAGTGAAATCATTCCGGCATTGCGGCATTTCCTAACAGTCGAGTCACTAACACTATCGGCACAAGGTAGAAGCTCTGGACGCTATGTTTTTCCGACTTCTCTCATTGGGCTGAGGTAGGATGTAGTAAAGGGAATAAAATATTGTTTCATAACTCGTCTATTGCGAATACCATCACGAGCATTCGTAATCATACGAGTTGAAAATAATTTGAAGCTCTGGGTAGGCCGATGAGCCGCAAATCTGAACGAAATAAACGTTTCCCCGTTTGGTAAAGACTCCGCACTTGTTTTATGTTTCTCGCAATTGGTAGAGCTAGTCAGCGTGGCTTTATGATTGCCTTCACAAAGCTAGGAAGGACTAGAGTTTTCTCATGGACAGAAAAGATTCGTGCTGGTATGTTTACGTTCCGTGAAAACGCGTGTGTCCACAGCTGACGGCAACTGCCGCAACTTTTGAACGCTTTCTGTGAACTACCTAATGACACTATATGAAATTTGCGTGTTGACATAGTCGTCTTGGACCCATACGTGATATAACTGCATTTCGGTTATATTTAAAAGCAACAAAAGTTACACCCGTTATGTGATGAGCCTTCCCAATAGTGTTCGCTTTGGTGGAATGGATTTTTGCACAGGCTAAGCACAAATGCGGGGAGTCGAAGCCTACGTTCACCTTGAACTCGGGATGCTTCATCGTGTCATTTAAGTACAAAACTAAAGGGAATGGTTCCTTTATTTTTGAAAGCGTGTGCCGCGTGGAGTAGCAGAGCCGCATTCAATTTGCGAAGGGAAGGAACATCCCCGTGTGTGCAATAATGGCGAGGTCGCTATAAAAATTGGGTCATCTAAAGGCCCTACCGACGGCCCTGGCTTTTTACAGTTAAGAACAATTAAGTGAACGCAGGCTGTCAAATGGCGCCTTATTTGAAACATGGCGGCGTGTATTTTCGCTGACAGACAAGAACAAAGAAAACCCTGGGCATATACAGCTTCACTGCAAACCACACTGTGAAAAGATGACGTGACATGAACAGAGGAAGTATCTGCGCCGTGTCAAGGATATTACCCACCCTGTAAGATAGGCGGTGTGGGTTATGCGAAGCACAGAAAAAGAAAAGTTTTTTTTTTGTGACGCACTTTTCTCTCGATCTCTTGATATGTGGTTTCACTACTGCTTTCGCTACTACCGTTTCCAACAATTCTGCGAGGTGATGTTAAAATGTTCTTCAAAATGGTATTAGCTCAAAAAGGCGTGCGTAATATAACGAGCACATTACGTATATTGTAGCCTACCATTGCATCATCCCACCAGAAGCTGTCAGGGATTGGCCCTCTACTAATGTGAGGCACGGCAGCCGAAAACAGTTGAAATAAATGACCGCAGGCGTTTAAAGCAGAGACCTACTTTCAGGTGAAGCACAAGAAGGCCATTTTTTTATGTCTCAAGCATAATGCCATTGCCTCTCGGGTTCTCGCACGCAGGAGCTATACAGAAAATATGTCAGCGGTTCCGAATGATGTAGGGCGCACACAAGCCGTGAACTACGACACATAATAAGGGCTGACTATTCAACATTGCACAGTCATGGGCAAATGTAAACACAAAAATGTAAGCGAGAACAAAAATATAGCGCGCTTTGTTTTCATGCAGGTAAAAATGGTGCGTAGATTTTTTATAATAAAATCTCCCACCTCCCCTCACGGGAACCCCTGTGTAGATGCGACGCATAGGGGGTTCACGTTGCAGCGTTGGACAGCGGAGGAACGGCGCTTGAACGATGGAGCGGAGCGCCGCAGGCACCGCGTTTTATAGCGCGCATAACGGTGAGGGGACGCGCCGGCGCCAGTGCGTCCGCCGCGGCTATGACGCAACACAATCCAACACAATCCACTTTATTCCAGTCCAATCCAAATCCAATCGAATCCAAGCCAAGCCAAGCCAATCCAAGCCAGTCCAATCGAATCCAATAAAATGCCCCTCGCGAGAGAGTGTTCGCTATCGGAGAGGAGAGGGGGTGAGCGGCGGAGAGCGCAGCTGGCGCGGCGAGGAGAACGGGGGACGGGTGGACGCCGACGACGCCGGATGCAGGGACAAGGCGAGTGAATGAGATGCAGTTGCATCTAAAAAGTTGGGAAGTGTGGCATTCGAAATATATAGCATTAGCATGCCATTCTCGGAACTCCGTGAACAGAATCAGAAATTTGCGTGTTCTGGTTCATACTTTCGTGTCCGCACTTCATTTGTCGACGGACGTAAGTACAACGAAAGTAGGCTGTTTTTACAACAAGTGGGACAGGCGTGTGCGGTCGACCTGTTTATTTTGTAGAACGTTTGTGTGTAGCCTCACGGCAGAGGTTATTTTTAGCGAAAAAAATTACCTACGTAAAATAACTCCGAATCCGACTGGGGCGTCATGCGCGTTGCCGGAGTCGCACGAAATTCGAAACTTCTACAGTTGAACACACAAACTATTGCAATTGTAGCAGCTATTTTCTGCTGAGGATCTGTGTACTACCAAAAGAGTTCTCAGGTTCATTTTTTATTTTGAGGTAAAAATCATTTTGGTAAAAAATAACAAAATTGACAATTTCATAAAGCGCCAGAATGACGGACCTTGTTTCTCTGCAAATAAGCAAGCTAGGGGCTTCAATTTTACTAGCAATATTCCTCCATTCATTTTATATTTTCTTCAGATTTTTAGTTTATGGAAACAGCCGTTCATGATAAAAAATGCTCTGCTTTGCAGGTCAGTGGCACATTTTGCTATTTTTAAACCGACATAAAATAAGCCATCTCTACTGCTTTCACACTTTCTCAAATTGAAGGCAAAGTGGTTATCTTTAAAGGGCTTGATCATAATGCTGCAAAATATTTATTGTTTTTTACTATAGAGCACTATATATGACCTTGTAGATGTATTGTGGTTATATAACAGTTTTCGGTCGCAAACTTGCGACCGCAACGTTAGGCGAAAAAAGGCCGCTACAACTCAAAAATGATACAATTAAAAAGGCGGCGATCACGTGTTTTCGAAATTAACCGGAAATAAAGTACATATCCACCGAACCTTCTGTAAAAGCTGGGGCTGTCAAATGGATGACTAGTGGCTCATCTTAATTGCTTGCTAACCACACACTTTCAAATGTCGCCTGCTTAAAACCCCGACCGTAAAATTGTTACAGCAGTAGTTACGTTTCGTTAAGACATAACATAAATGAGAACGGACAAAAAATTCAGCGAACCCTCAACACACGAGCCAGACTTGAATGACAAAGCTATTGCAGGTGACATTTCGGAGATAGGTAAATTTTCGAGCAATTGTTTATTGCATAGTTGCGGTGGTAGCAATTGTCGTCATATGCATCGAAGAGGTCGCCGTCCTCTTCGCGGCGAATGGTGGATGCTAAACCAATCTCAAAACTGCAAACTTCCACCAGCTCTTTCGTCATCGACTCTAGGCACTGGTGACGGGATCTACAAGTCGTTTCGGGAAGGCGTGGCACACTCCTGGCCATGTCTCCAATAATCCAGAATAGCTTCCAGTGAATGCGGCGGCGGTGATATCCTGTTCAAGCTTGGTGTCCTTAAGAAGCTGCCCCGCGTAAGGGCTCTTCTATATTTGCCGAACGCACGTGCACGATGACACGGGGACCAATGAACGACGGATATAGGCTATGACGTGTCTTTCTAGTTCCAACCAAGGGTTGCCACGATTACAGCAAAAGCTGGCGTTCTTTTTTTTGGTAAAGGCACTGCGCGAGCGGGCTCCGCGACCGCCGCGATGTACACGCGCGCGAGGCAAGCACGCGCGCTGGACATTTTCTTGGCACACTAAAGGTCATTAATTTGAAGTCGGCTAATTCTAACTTACAGTTCGTTCGGACTGACGCTCTGCTCCCGGCATAGCCCTGGAATATTTTATATATCCTGCCGCGGTGGCTCAGTAGCTAAGGCTTTGTGCTGCTAAGCATGAGGTCGCGGGTTCGATTCCCGGCTGCGGCAGCCACTTTCTGATGGAGGCGAAAAGCAAAGACGCCCGTGTGTTCAAGATTTTGGAGCACGTAAAGATCCCCACGTGGTCCAAATAAATCCGGAGCCCTCCACTACGGCGCACCTCATCGCCTGCGTTGCGGCGGCGCGTTGAACCCTACAATCACTCAATCAATCAATCAATCAATCAATCAATCAATCAATCAATCAATCAATCAATCAATCAATCAATCAATCAATCAATCAATCAATCAATCAATCAATCAATCAATCAATCAATCAACATTTCAATGGAAAAACTCACGATATTTCGAATGCGTCGGTATCCACAACCTAATTCGAACTGCGATCCCCTGGTTTCCATCGCTCCTCGCAGAAGAAGTCGCCCACAGTGATTACCACAAGTTGCGAAACCAGATCAAACCAAATTTACTAAAAATGCAAAACAGTGTAGTGGGCATGCTACGCTGCCGCGACAGCTTATTTCGCTTCCGAGGTCGCAGCGCCTCCGGCGGCAGTGCTCGGGCGCATGCCGTTGCAGGATTTCTTTGTTCCGCGGTTACTGCTCTGGGCCTGCGATCACGTGTTGTTTTTGTGGTTGTTTTGTCTTTATTTCACTTGAATTGCCCCTGGGGCCTGTTGTGAAATGAAAAAGGAAGAGAAAAAAGTTACGGGAATAAAAATGGAGAAGGAGATCCTGGGCATTTGCGAATTGGGGTCCCGCGGCGCCATTGTCTATTGCAGAGATCTCGCCCGAGGGCGAGGAGCCTGGCCCCAGTGAGCAGCTGAATCCACAAGGAACTTGTCAAGCGCCCGCCAGAACGGCCGTGTGGCGGGACTTCTGCGATCCCGTGGCGTGCACAACAAACGCCTCCAAATGTGGCTTCTTTGTGTTTCACCCGCGCAGTGTGGATCGATGTCCATTCATTCTAGCGCCCAACCGATAATTCTAACTCTGCTTCATTCGAACAATTTTAGGGTGCAGACTGAGCTCGAATTGTAGAACATTTAATGTATTTTTCTTGCAGCTCCAAACGTACGGCCCATAAAAAAGCTCCATTGATAAATTTTTTCTAGATAACCGAGACGGTAAATCATCCTTCTGTTTGCACTATAAGCATTTTCTTTGTCAGATAAGGAACCCACGCTCTGTTTAAATTCGAATATCTTAAACGGTGGACAACTGCCTTCACTTCAATATTGAGCCCACGAGCTCTTCGGGATCGCTGTAGAGCCATATTGCACTGCCAGGGCGCTTAGCGCCGACGAGGCTGCAGTCGTAGCTGTTGACAGCCCTTTTTACGCCCGCCTGAACCGCCAAACTCATGCTTCAATTTCGTCGACCATAGTCATGCTGGCGCTGGGGCTTCGGCTGCTGCCCCCACGCACTGCAATCAGACGCAATTTAATTTTTAATGAAAAATAGTTCAATGCCCTCTTGGTACCGCATGGCACAGGCACTCCAAAACCATTATTTCGGTTTGG
The DNA here is from genome assembly GCA_013339765.2 of Haemaphysalis longicornis. Classification (NCBI taxonomy): domain Eukaryota; kingdom Metazoa; phylum Arthropoda; class Arachnida; order Ixodida; family Ixodidae; genus Haemaphysalis; species Haemaphysalis longicornis. The sequence goes on from CM023455.1 coordinate 29,362,017, forward strand.
ACGGGGTCTCAGAGCGGTATTTTCTGAACCCTGAACTTGCCTGGTGTGCTCTTTATCACCTTAGCGCGCAATAGGGGATATTTGCTCGGATGACGACGTGTCTGAAGAATCTAGTCGGTTCCTTGAGGCGGCGGAGGCTTTTATCACGTACTAAATCCATACCTCGTATTTGGCGAGTTTTCTTTTAAGAGATGCCGCATCAACACAAAAGTCTGCATATCTGGCACGCTGCGGAAGTTTCTTCGGGGCGTTTTTTTCTCTTTTGAACACTGAAGTAATTGTCGCCGCACACGTGTTACTAACTATAATTTCGTTGGTCCCTAAAGCCCACTCAGCAGTCCGTAGACTTTCCTGAATAGCTGCTGGCAATGATCACGTAGAAGAGTTCGCGACTGGGAAAGTTGTTTAGTTGATTTTGCCGTCTCACGCACCAATGCACACAGGCAAATAGGCGGGCCTTGTTGGAGGGTTCTGTTCTTTATTTTGACCACATGTTGACCTTCCACGTGCGTCAAAATCTCGAACGCACGTACATTTTCGTTTTTCGCTTTCAACAAAAAAAGTGGCTCCCGCGGCCGGGAAAGTAACCCTCCTTCCTGGGTATTTATAGTTTTATTGGCCGCTTTATGCTCTGCCGCGATGCAGAAATTGGTACCTGACAGAAACGAAGCAGTTAGAACCGCCGCCGCCGTGCAGTACTTGTCGCTGTTCGCCGGTACAAATGCGCACTTATCCAAGAAGCTCCTTAGCTGAACTTGAACATCTTAATACTTGATAGCTCGACACGGACAAAAGAAGAAGAAATCAGACAGATAACAGTGCTCCGGCCTGTTAATTTTTCCTCTTGTGTCCGTCTCAAGTCTCAGGATGTAAAGAAGCAGTACCCAGTAGTCCGACTATCGACACGGCAAAGCTGAACTTTGTTGGGACTTATCTTAATCACAGCACTCCCTTCTCACGGGCAGGGAAGTCATCTTAACGATTATGTGAGTGTGCCTACACGAGGAACACAAAACCGCGAGAAGGGCTTTAGTAGATGCATCCAAAATAGGCGAGTGCAGTAGCTGGAGCCATCCACATCAAATATTGAGAGGGTCTTCTTTCGACAAGACAACAGATTGTTTTTAACAGAAGAATTAAAATAAATGCACTGTAGAGTGGCTATACTGCCAGGGAAAAACATTCCTGCGTAGAATTCGAAAATGGATAAATCAGTGTATTTGTGCCAAAAAGTTCATAAATTCATCTCGCAGAGAATTATTCGTTGCCTGTTCCTCCGGATACTTGTTCATGGGTAATGCCGGGTGTATAGCAGCCGTCAAGGGAGTGCGACCTGAGTTGTTTCGGAGCGTCATTCAAACGGCAGCTGGAAGTAGCGTAGCCTCTCCACTGAAACGTGAAAATGTAAAACGCCCAAGACTACTGAGAAAACAAGTTCATCCTGAGGAACTTTCTGTAGAGGCAGCAAAGAAACGCGGAATCCATGGTGCGTCTCTTGTGCAGCGTACTCGCCTAATGAATGGAACTGTGATTATGCGCGGAAAACTTAAACCGCCGTCCAATATTGTCGAACCTATTGGCTAATAACTTCAAAGTTGTTCCCTGCCCTGGTATCACAGTGATCTCTGCGCGCACACCAACCAAACCAGGAATTTTTAGGAGCGTAGTTCGAGGCGGCTGCGGCCGGGACAGCTAAAATGATCATTTTTGGGGAGTTTGGCGGCATTGCGCCCGATGTCTGATTGACACAAACAAAACCTCGAGCGAAATGGGGATCAACTGCTCGTTTTTGTGCTGCAGAAATTCTTTCATCCTATAACAGCTATGACTGCTTCACGTAAGCGTCATAATGGGCATTCCTGACCACCCTCCTGATACGCCTAGGGCTGCAAAGTGCGAACGAAAGCGAAAAGGCGAATTGTGACCAGCTTTTGTCGCAGCTGGCGTTTCGTGTTGTTGAGCTTGGGAGAATTCTACCACTTTGTTACGCAAAGGTAAGGACAACGTGCATCAATAAAAACTGAGTGATCGGTCTTGCAAGTTATTGAATCACAGTCGTCAGGTTAACGTTTAGCAGAATCTCGTGCTTTCCCAAGAGCTTACAAATTTTCTCGGCTTTCCACCATACAGACCATTTCTTGCTTTACGTTTCCTGTGCCAATGGCGTCGCAATATTCGCAAAAAAAACTGATATCAGATAATGCTTGATTCAAAGTTTTCCTAAAGTATTGATCTAAAAACGAGGACATAATAAAATTTCCAAGATCCGGTCGCCATCGTTACGGCGCTGAGATTATTTCATTTGCAGTCCGAGTAAACTAAAAACAAAATGATATAGTCTTTCACGTCTTAGAACATTCCCTCGGGACCACGCTGTCAACATGTATTAGGCCGGCTGCCGAACACGCCGACTCTTATCAGATGATGCTAATACAACAGATTCATTCAATAATTTCTAAACAATGCACAATAGATTGTATCGGCGTATCAAGCAAGGGAAGAGAGGTGACGGTGCTTCTGACTGCTATATTATTTTTTTTCAAGCATGTGAAAGCTTCGCAAGATCTTGGAAAACTGGCGACGATTAATGGTAAACGCAGAGTGTGTAAGACATATCGCTAGATGGGATTCTTGTAATGGGAGAACTTACCGACCATCGTAAAACTGAACTTTGCAATATGTGACAATCGCTAGCATTGTTTCGATATTACCCCGAAAAAGTGGTAGCATATACTGGGACACTCCTTGTTCGCTGCAAATATACCTTGCTTCCTTGAAGCAACTATGGTGTGGCCTCTGATAATCTATTTAAGAACGTCTCTTATCTCGTCATTATATCCTTTAAAGTGAGTGCCCGTTTGCTTGATTTTTTTAAAGAAAACACTTTTCTTTGCGTACGTTCGCAAACCTAAGGGCAGTGCAAGAACTTTTCGCTATTACAGTGAATGGCATCACCCCGTATTTGGAGGCGATTGCAAAATTGTAGCATTTCCCGACAGAATAATGAAAATTTGAGGACTAGACATCTATTGTCGGTGCTTTAATACATGCCTTTCTTCGAACAACCAGGCATTACAAGCATTCTGTAAATTTATCTCGGCGATCTAGTTGTATTACTCTGAACGCCGGAGTTCCTAACGCTTCAGGGAATCGCCACGATATCGAATCCTTTTTTTTGCTGAACGCATTTGTGTAAACTTCATGGGCGGGCCGGCGCGGTAGCATTCACTTCTGAACATGGCCGTCGGACTAGCAACGATTGAAGAACGATACCACGTGTCTCGTAAGGTCTCAAGCCTAACCAGAGCAATTTCAAATTAGCGGCCCATCCCCCGGCTTGCAGCGTGGCCTAACAACGGTGGCTGCCAGTGGCAGCGGCACTAGGTAAAACGTAATAGGTCTGTAGCGATGTGAAAACCTAACCTTATCAATTTCAAAATAGGCGCTCACCTCCCAGTATTAAGCATGGCCCAGCAATTGCAGCGTCCATGGCAACTCCACTGCGGTAAACATTATATAGGTCTGCAGTGGTGCGCCCGTCCATTTCTTTTCAGCCGCTTACTTCCCAGCTTTAATGTGGCCTGACCTGACCAGAGCAGTCAGGTCAGAGCAGTCCGCCTACGTCATCGTTTACGTGACGGGTAAGCAATCAATCAGTAGGGAAAGTGTGAACAAAGCAATTCCATCTCACCCTGAACTCGACAGATGGCACTTTCTACCTCCCGCAACTTGAGAACTGAGTTCCATCCAGTCAGGGCGGTCCGGTATGTGAGCTTTCTCCGCTTGTTCATAGAAGGCGGCACGTGTTAGAGAACATGATGATTGGCACCTGGCAATACAGACCTCTGAGTGGTTTTAAATCAGAGTTTCTCACTAGCTTATCTGGAGTGGAAGCAGGCGTTAGTGTTTACGTGATTCTGTGCAAGGGCTCCATGTCTACATGGGTGCCGCCATACCGTGTAGTTCGGCTGGAAGGTTCTGCCTGACATGGTCTGTCACCGAGCTTGCAGGTACGCATATTGAGTTTTTTTTAAACATTGCTACCAAAGTATCGCGGTTAACATAATTTGCTTTGTATAGGACACCATGATTGATGTCTTATACTGAAAAACAAATTTGCAGAATGCAAAAAAAAACAGAAGTCTTGTCTTTGGCTCACGTCAATATTTTTAAATTATTACTTACTCCAAACTGGGTGAAGAGTTCGTCGAATTTTTGTAATATTTAGCTAACAAATTAGATAAATTGTCTTAAACTGTGCTCGTGCTTCCCCCCAACGCAGTATTATTGTTTGCCATGCGCTTCTGCAGCCGAAGAACACGCAACACAGAGATGCAAGAATGATGTTTTCGTTCTCAAGTTGTTTTGTCCCAGCAAATACAAATAAACCTCGAGGCGAAGCCCTCTACTACAAGTGCAAGAACTCGCGCAATGCATTACGAAATTGCCGGAATTCCTTAATTGGCTAATAAATGCCGGCTTGTCGAGTCGCTATGTGGGTAGCCTCATCGTGCCACTCCAAGGCAATGCTTTCTTCAATGCTTTCGTACACGCAGCGACGGCGACAAGCGACGCAAAAATTGTAACTCTATGGATACAGAAAACGTAAATTGTGAGCCAGCGTAGCTTACTTAGTGGCGATAGTGTGGGCGACAGCGACAAGCGGTACAAATTTATACGCGGGCCGCCGGTTCCATCGCTCGCTTTTTGCCAGCCAAAAGCAGCCCGTAAGCAGGCCGCGGCGAACATACAGGGAACTGTAGGGCAGAGTGACTGCGACAGAGGACATTGGTAGAATGTATTGATTTTTTTTTTGCTTGTCGCTGTCGTCTAGTCCAGTCTGTTGCCGTACCTTTTGAGTTCCGTTTTCGGCGTCACTTGTCACCGTCGCTGCATGTCGTCACACCTTCATCCTAAACACCCCGCTAACGCGAGCACATGCGTTGAGGGCTAATAACGTTGTTATTTAGGCATTTCTTTGATATCCATTGAATGCCAGAAAGTGGAATCCCGAAACAAAAAAATTCCCCACATTTCCCCGAGGGGAAGAATGTGAAAGTGCGAATGCACGAGTTGAATTTGCGCGGTTCGGTAATGTTCGCGAAAGAGAGATCACACACACACACACAACTACAAAGAAAGAAAGATGCATTTATTCACAGACACCTATTTGTGTTGTCGTTGTACTTGATTGCTAGAGCGGATCTCAGCTTTGAAATTTCGTGTCAGTACTCCTTTAAGCGGGTGCATTAGCCCTTCTTCACGCCCGATTCCTGGCCAATCCCCCACGTGGGTATGTGCCATGTCAAGCGGCCAGGCAGCGCGCGCCCCATCTCCCCCCCGTTGCCGAGGAAGACGAGGATTCCTGCATCCCGATTCCTGGCCAATCCCCCACGTGGGTATGTGCCATGTCAGCGGCCAGGCAGCGCGCGCCCATCTCCCCCCGTTGCCAAGGAAGACGAGGAGCGCGCGCACCCGCAGCTGTTGCTATGCGGACGGCGGCGGACGCTTCAGGCTCGCTTAAGAAGTGCATTCGCACTATAAAGCATACCGACAACAGAACTAACAAACCTTTCACAGCCAAGAAGCCTAATCCATAGGTCTTTGAACTAGCCATTTCTTCCAATCCGATTCCCAAAGTACCCACAATTTCCATGGCGACGTGCGATCACAGCGACACTTTCCACTCCATGTGATATGGTGAAACTCTATGGTTTTAAATGTCCCGAGCACGTCCCGCATGTTGCGCAGGTGATCGATGCAGGTGGCAGCTGTTACGTAGCCAGTTACTGTGACGTAGGAGGTCATGTGGCGCTCATACACGTGTCGCTCTACACTACTACACTATACTATCGCTCTGCACTACGAAAATATACTGGTGCATTTCTTCGGTCCCAGCCTCTCAGCATTCCCGGAATAAACAGCGAACGGGGGAACACGATTTCAAGAATAAATACCAATGCCATGTGGCCTTCCAATCCCTCGGATGAAGAGGGATGTGCGGTAGCCACGGACTCACATCGCAATCATTATACCTGGAGTAAAAATTATTTCTGTCGCGACTCCCTCCCGTCACGGTAATTAGGTGCGAATAATGATTTGCATTCACGAATTATTTCTGTGAACACCACTTCGATTTGATTTTTTTTTGCTCGGGAGGGCGTCGATTCGCCATAGCTACACGTTGATTATGTGGTTCCCTATTGTAAAGACCAACCAAATAAAATCACTTGGGGATATTTAAATCACGCCTGTATCGGAAAAAGTCCCGGTTAGCCAGTCTCGTGTTCTGTTCTCTCGCTTTGAGTAGTGCGTACAAATGAAAGGACATTGACGAGGACCATTCCGTTTCAGGTCTTTTCTACGTACCTGAACCGCCACCGGAGAATAGCACGATCGCTCCAACCAGGTAAACAAGGAAAATACTGGCGATGACTATCAGGATGCACATTTTTCTAGAAAAGAATAGGGAAGAACCGCCCGTATAAAGCCGATGCCCATCTGTGCAGAGGTGCGTAGAGAATCAGAGCCATCTGAATGTTTATTTTGTGTTTGAATTATTTTTCTTAATTCTTCTATACCAAGACAACTTACCCAAATTCCAAATGAACAAAGCACTAGGTCCGAATTTTATTTTTTTTTCATTTCCCTAATAAGTAACGAACCTTATACATTTCTGTAGCGCATTCTTCTGCAAGCGGTGCAATTCTAACAGGCCAGACATGCCATTTCTTTGGTATACTATAAATAAAACTAGCCGTTAGCACACCGGTTCTTGATCCTATATTCCGTGTCAACTGCAAGAGAACATGTCATCCGAAGTCTTTCGCAATTTCAAAATGTGTAGTAATCTCCGATCTTTTTATCAATTTTCAGACATCAGCTCAGGCTGTACATAAGAAGCAGTCTTCGGCTGCTGTCTCTCGAATGGTGGAGGCACTGCTATTGTCATTTATGGTTCCGCGATGTATTACCGCCAACAAAACAACCATGCTTTTGCATGAATCTAAAACCCTCATTAACTTCTTACAAAAATTGCAATCTTTTAACCAAAATAGACAAGCATTGAGTAGTTAACGAAATCTCATTTCTATCGTATGAATCTACTGGAATTGATTAAATACTGGTCAGCCTAAATTTGTACAGGTTTCGTAACACGTGCAATCGGGAAACGCTTGGCCCCATATGCATCTATATGTAGTGAGGCACAGAGGCGAGAAGGCTGAGTGGAAGGCGAGGAGGCATTTTATTGGGGGACCTGTGGTCAGAACCTGTGCACAGGTTCCAAAGAACCGCGGGTAGGATCAAGTGCAGGTAGAGTAACGCTGATGTGCCGATGACGACCTGAAGTGGTAGTACAGTTAAGGGGATGTACGTACCTCTATAAATGCAGAAAACCTATCAAGAAGGCTTCTCAATTGGACTTATTTGCTTGCAGCATACCTTGGCGGCGCAGTGGAATTAGGCCGCCCCGGGCGGTTGGCATAGGCAGCAATGAGGATAACAAGGCAACTTGGTTGTCAGGGAAGGCAGAAGTTCTTAACAGGCTGCTAAGTGGCCTCCAAACACGTTGCTGCCGTACAGGCGTGCCGTATGGGTGGAAGGATAGAAATTTCACTCGGTAGCAGTATAAACGAAATTACTCCATTGGTTTAGGTCGCACATGCAACTACGGCGAACTTCTCTTTGATCGTCTCTCGCCAACCGGGAACGAAAGGCCCTCCAGCTGGGTGGCGGGCAAGGTGATGTGAGCCGGGCTTTAAAGCTCTTCACGAATCAACAGCCGCATCACGGCGCGCCGATCGCTATCCGTGGGTGTGGGTGATTCCCACATGCTCAGCAGGAAGCACTGAGGCTGCAAGTCTCCTAGAAAGCTGCTAAATCATTGCGACTGCCATGAAGTGCAGTTTAGTTTGCAGGGCGAGAGCATAAAATGCGAGGTTTGAATTGCAGTTGAGGATTAGGTGCACCCGCTTACCTTCTGTCATGTTGGAATTGGCGCGTAGACAAAGAACCACGACTTATTAAACGTATTACTTGTAGGTTTTGGCGGGATGCAGAACCCGTAAACCAAACGTTTTTGCGACAAGGTGATGTGCGCCGGGCTTCAAAGCCTACTAACGAATCATCAGCCGCATCACGGTGCGCCGATCCCTATCCGTGGGTGTGGGTGATTACCACATGGTCAGCTGGAAGCAATGAGGCTGCAAGCCTCCTAGAAGCTGGTAGATCATTGCGACGCCATGAAGTGCAGTCTAGTTTGCAGGGCGAGAGCATAAAATGCGACGTTTGAGTTGCCGTTGAGGATTATGTGCACCCGCTCATTTTCTGTCCAGTTGGAATTGGCGCGTAGACAAAGAACCACGACTATTAAACGTGTTACTTGTAGGTTTTGCCGGGATGCAGAACCCGTAAACCAAACTGTTTTGCTACAAGGTGATGTGCGCCGGGCTTTAAAGCTCCTCACGAATCATCAGCCGCATCACGGCGCGCCGATCGCTATCCGTGGGTGTGGGTGATTCCCACATGCTTAGCAGGAAGCACTGTCTGTAAAGTAATTCTAGAAGCTGGCAAATCAATGCGAAGCCATGAAGCGCAGTCTAGTTTGCAGGGCGAGAGCATAAATTGCCAAGTTAGAATTGCCGTTGACTATTTAGCGCACCCGCTCGTCTTCTGTCATGTTGAAATTTGCGCGTAGACTAAGAACCACGACATATTAAACGTGTCTTGAATATTTTGGCGGGATGCAGAACCCGTACAATAAACTTTTTTGCGACATCTAAATGCCGGAAACACATCACAAACATATCTGTCAGTTTTGCAGTAAAGGACCAGTCAATGAGGTTCTATTCATGTCACAGACTTCATGTATTCGCAACATCTCTTCCGGAGAAGACGCTGTTGGGTACTTTGAGTGAATTGCCCTAACAACTGAAAAAGATGATGTGTTTTTAATTGCCCATACAATCGTCTACGTCACATCCGAAGGGACTTGTGAACACCTGCGGATGCCGCTTGCTCTGGCTGATCGTACAGGCTGGGGTAGGAGGGCTAGAAAGGTATGTGGCATCACGTTTGGCTCTCACCAGTGGCATACCCAAAGCCGACAGAAAGATTTGCCCACCCTATCGTAACCGCACAGAAAGCGTCGACAATCTCGCGGGACGTAACTGCATCGCCATCAATTCAGGCACAGAGGCGTGATGGCTTGGTTGAAGGCAAGAAGTTCTTTTATTTGGGGGCCAGCGGCCAGAACTCGTGAAGCACCTGCGAATACTTATGACTGTCATCAAGCGCTACACACAGGGCATAGCGTTGGGACAGCATTGGAACAGCGTCGATGGTGACTACAAACCACTTCTGTTTTTTTTTCAGTCAGCCACCGTGCCCGACACGAGACCCTCTGTCTGCTCTTCACCGCCGTCGCAGTATGGTGATGATGACGCCCTGGGATTGCTGGGAACCAAAACCTTCTACCAACGGCTTCTGATCTGAAACCGCCCTTTTTTGTCAAGTAGACGTTGCATAGGCTGCGAGAGAGACGTCTACATCACATAGCAGGGCCTTATCAACAAGCCGTTTTATTCCTGCAAATTTTATTTGGAATGAAATGGTCGCCACAACTGTATCTGCTAAAACCATTTGTGATTATCCCCCAGGTTCGTTGTCGGCATTCTTTTTATTCCTACCTATTCAGAAGTGCTCGTCTAGTACAACTCCCGTGCCCATATGTTTTCGTATCAGTTTTTATCACAGCATCCATGTTGTCAAACTACTTGTACAGGAAGAAGATGCTCAATTTTTCCTTGGTTCATTGAAACTGCTTCTACTGCCCAAAATAGTCAGGCATGCCGCAGTTAAAGAGCTAACAGTGCATCTATGCCCAGTTTCAGCAAAAAGAAATGGGCTGCAAGTCCCTATGCTCCTAACACAAATGACGCTCTAGCCCCCGTATTGCGCAGCTGCAGTGTGCACGTTTTCTACGTGCCATTGTTGAAGCTCCCACACACTCTGATTATGTAAAGTATAAACGCCAAAAAGATTTTCCCGAGTTAGCTACCAGGTCCAATGTAACTGCGACTATATGTACATAGGTGAACCGGGCTGCTTCGAAAAGGTCCTAAAGCGGTGCTGTTCTGGTGTGAACCCCAATGCCCACGTCGAAAACGAAAACTCAAGAACAAGGACACGCACTGGCGAAGACCTTCTATAAACGGCAAGAAGGGTTTAGCCACAAGACTGAACGTGGAATCGCTCATTAAACAAACATGCCACACACACCTAATCGAATCCCTGAAACCAGGCACCACAGGTCCCACCTTGATCTGTTCTATTTAAAGCCTTCCTATATTCAGGAAAAATAATTTCTGAAAACAAACACTCCTCTGTGAAGGCCGAAGTGCGAACTATTTTTCTTTATTCATTGGTAGGTGCATCTAACTTCTTTATAGCACATTGATTTTTGAAGGTTACATACAGCTCTCTTATGCTGCGTTTATTGGCGCTGGCCTGTCATAACCCATTTGTTGAAGGTTAGCGCTTATCCCATCCTCGCCTCATGCTCTGTTGTTACTACCCTAGGTTTCCTGTGTGACATAAGTGGTTCATAAAAATTGAAATTGCAGCAGCACAAAAGCCATGTTTGACAAAGTTGCAACTCATACTATGCCATCTTTGCCTGGCTTTTATTTCGCTCTGACTAAGGCACTGCAGCCTATGTTGCGCGAATCGATTTAAAACCTTATGCAGTCATTACTGACCGAAGAACAGGCATCACGGCCAATGTATTCAAAAAGGACTTGCAGCACGGTCCCCTAGTCGACGGAGAAAGAGAGCCTACAATCCACCGGCAAGCGGACTGACCAAATGGCTCAATACTTCTATAGCCGATGTACTGTCAATGTACGTTCACGTGAAGAGCTGGAGCTGGGACTGCATATTCTCACATGTGACGTTTGCCTATAACACCGCCGCGCTACACACTACACGCTTTGCAGCATTAGGCTTGGTTCATGGCCGATAAGTGATGATAATGGTGGACTGGATTCTCTTGTCTCACTAGTGTACAGCCATCACCATGAACTCCAAAGCGATCACCCAGCGAGGAGACACTAGGCGCCAGATTATATGCCAGCTTATCCGACGCCAACGACATAAGATGCACAGCGATTTAACCTCAGAATTTGAAAGAGCACGCGTGGGTGCCGAGTCCCATTACCGGCAAGGTCACTCTGAGAAGTGAATGCCCTGCTACTTCGGAACCTACAAGGTTGTCCGTCGAACCAGTTGTGTGAACTATATATTGTTGCGTCTTAGTAGACGGAGGTGTAGACACAAGGATGGAGATGTACCTATTTATTAGGCGTCGCGCTATACCGAAGAGTACAGGCAGCACGGCGAGTCTCAGCGAAGATGGCTGAAGTCGTTCTGCCCGCGAGCGGTGGACCCACACACTTGCGTCGTCGTCTTCGAACACCTGGCTGGCAAGGAGAGGGAACGTAACACTCGCTGGGGATTGAACACTAACACTGCACGGCGATCACACATACCGCAAGCAGGGGATCGCTGCTTGATAAATATGCACGTGACATTTTCCTCCCCCGTCGAGAGAGCATCGTCCCGATGCGTGCAATGCTCTGTAAAAAATGAATGCGCTCGAGGCATTGTCCCTCAACGTGTCAGGTAGCGCTTCATACGCACGACATGAACGTCGTCAGGGGGCAGTTACGCCGGCGTTGAGAAACGATTCCGTCGTCCACAACCTCAAAGGTGACGTCGCTAAGTTGGCGCAACTCTATAGGGACCAAAGTAGCGTTTGAGGAGCTTTTCAGAGAGTCCTCAACGTCGAACAGGAGCCCATACCCAGACTCGTTAGCCGGGTTTGAAAACGACAGTCCTGTGATGGAGGTTGTAACGGTGCGTGTCGTAGCCCTGTTGCTGCCTTGTTCGTAAGCGCGCAGTTGACGCGCCTCTCTGGTGTCTTGAGGCAGCATGGCGTCCAACATAGTGGTCGCGGGATGGCCGTAAAGGAGGAAGAACGGCGTCATCCGGGTCGTGTCTTGTAGGGCCGTATTGTAAGCGAATGTCACGTATGGCAATACGGCGTCCCATGTCTTCTGCTCGGAGTCGGTGTACATACTCAGCATATCCGCTATTGTTTTGTTGAGCCGTTCAGTCAACCCGTTTGTCTGCGGGTGGTACGCTGTTGAGGTCCGATGTGCTGCACCGCTGAGTTGCATCACTGCGTCGACAAGCCCAGCAGTAAACGCTTTGCCTCTGTCCGTAATAACAATGGCCGGGGCACCATGCCGGAGAACAATGTTGTCAATGAAAAACTTGGGAACCTCGAATGCAGTTCCTCTTTGGAGGGCTTTTGTTTCGGCATACAGAGTGAGGTAGTTGGTAGCGCCTACAATCCACTTGTTTCCCGCGGACGACGTCGGAAATGTTCCCAACAGGTCCATACCGACCTGTTCAAACGGCTTCTCGGGGATTTGGACAGGGTGCAGGAGGCCCGCTGGCAGGAGTGGTGGCGCTTCCCGTCGTTGATATTCACGGCACGTGCGCACGTAATGCCGCACGGCTGCAGAACGTTTTGGCCAGTAGTATGACTGCTCGATCCTGGTCAGTGTACGGGTGAAGCCGAGGTGACCCGCCGTCGGCTCATCGTGGCAAGCCCGCAGAACCTCGTTACGAAGTACTGCAGGTACAACAAGCAGGTAGCTTCGGCCACGCGGAGAAAAGTTCGCTTTATACAGGACACCACCGCGGAGACTGAAGGATGACAGCGCTCTTGAAAACACCCGCGGCACATGGGTGAACGTCCCGACCAAGAAATCAATCAGCGGCCGTAGCTCGGAGTCCCCCCGTTGCTGCTCTGACACGGAGGATGTGTCCAGCACTCCAAGAAAAGCGCCGTCATCGGTATAGTCATTCGCCGACGCAGCGCAAGCTGGTGCTCGCGAGAGGCAATCGGCGTCGGCATGCTCTTTGCCGGCGGATCGTATTACCTCGAGGACGGACGTGAGGCGTTCGAGGTGTTCTTCAACCGTAGTGGAAAACACGATCACGTCGTCCAGATACACCAACCAAGTTTGCCACTTTAGGCCCGACAGCACGGTGTCCATCAGTCTTTGAAAAAGTGGCTGGAGCGGAACACAACCCGAACGGCAACACTTTAAATTTCTACAGCCTATCAGGCATCACGAAAGCGGTTTTCTCGCGGTCCCGTTGATCGACCTCGATCTGCCAATACCCGCTTTTAAGTCCATAGAAGAAAAATAGCGGGCGTGTAGTAGTCTGTCGAGGGAGTCGTCAATGCGAGGCAACGGGTAGACATCTTTTTTGGTGACCTCGTTGAGTTTGCGGTAGTCCACACAAAATCGTAATGTCCCATCTTTCTTTTTCACTAAAACTACGGGCGACGCCCAAGGACTATTCGACGGTGCGATGACGTCGTCTTCCAGCATTTGCTGTACTTGCCACCGTATTGCATGGTGCTCCTTGGGGGCCGCACGGTACGGGTTATGAAGGATGGGCCTCGTCGTTTGTCGGGTAATTATTCTGTGCTGTGTCAGATGCGTCTGACGGACACCTGACGTGGAGGAAAAACAGTCCGCATACTGTTTCAGTAGGTCGAGGAGCGCTCGGCGTTTTTCTGATGACAGGTTGGTGCTGACGTCTATTGCGAGTTTAGTGCTGGCTGTTGCGGTGGCACTAGTTTAAAGCACACAACAGCCCTCTGTGTCATCGACAGCGTCGAAGAAGGCTACAGTAGTCCCTTTAAGGACGTGCTGGCGTTCATTAGCGAAATTGGTGAGCAGGAGGTTTCTGCGGCCACAGGACAGGTGCACCAGGCCTCTCGCGATGGCAAAGCCGTGGTCGAGGAAGAGCGATGTGTGCAGCTCGGCAACGCCATCGGCAGTGCAAGGATTGTCGCACTCTACTGCTACAAACGCGCAGGATCATGGCGGCACACTTACTTCGTCAGCGGCGATACACAGTGGTAGACGTCGGTTCTCGGTAGGCTGTACTGGAGGCAGGTGCGTCGATAGGCTCGCCCTGCCCTCGCCTATGTCTATAACGGCGTCGTATTCCCGCAATAAATCCATGCCGAAGATTACGTCTTTGCAGCAGCGAGGTAGAACGACAAAGTGCCAACAAAGTCAGTGTCTCCTAGACGTATCCTGGCCGTGCATTTACTGACTGGTGTCATCAGGTGGCCTCCGGCGGACCGAAACTGAGGCCCGTCCCACGGAGTCTTTACCTTGCGCAACCACTCAGCAAATTGCTGGCTCACAATAGAATAGTCTGCTCCGGTGTCCAGCAAAGCGGTCACCTCAGTCCCGTCGATGGTAACTCTGAGCTCAGCACTAGCGCCTTCGTCGGGGTTAAGGGTCGTCGTCGTCGTGTGCTTCAATAGCGGCAATACTCTATGGGCGCTTTGTTCTCGTCGAGTGGTCGCGGCAAAAACATTGGTTGATGTCGGCGGCGGTGCGAGGTCTTCCGAGCTTCTGCAATCAGCAACCTTGCCTCCCGAGGTCGCTTCGTCTAGTTTCCCCGCCGGGGGCTGGAAAACCGGATGTTGGGGTCGCCTCGAGGGTCGCGACGGGTCGGCGAGAGGTGCGGTGCCGGAGAAGGTGAGCGTGATCGACGAGTAGGCGACGTGGTGTTGCGTGCGGAGAGGTAGTCGGTGATTTTGGAGGGCCGCTGGCCAAGACGGGGAGGAGGAGCAGCCCGAGAGAAGCCACGTAGTCCGATCTCGCGGTAGGGGCACCGTCTGTAGACGTGGCCAGGCTCACCGCAGTGATAGCACAGGAGTTGCCAGTCAGCTGTGCGCCACAAATCCGTTTTGCGAATCTGGGTCGGTGGGAATTTCGCCTGCGAAGTGCGCCATGACTGCACAGGCGGGGGTGGCTGACGGAAAGGGACAGTCGGCAGGTTTGGTGGCTGCTGACGCATGGCTGCTGCGTAGCTTGCGGGGCTCTCTTGCACGGGTGGGTCGGGAGGCGAGAATGCTTGGCGAAGCTCCTCATGCACAATCCTGGCCACGGAGGGTGTCGGCTGTGGAGCCGCAATTCCAAGCTTGCCTAGCTCTTCGCGCAAGATCGACTTGATCAGTTCCCGCAAAGAGCTGCCGTCGGTCGTCAGGCTACCAGTGTTATGGGAGTGTTGGCGGACCTCCGAGATTACTGGCGACTTCGGTCCTGCAAAGCCCGCTCGATAGCCGTGGCCTCCCTGATGAACTCTTGCACAGTGCGTGGCGGGTTTCGGACGAGGGCGGCAAAAAGGTGCTCCTTGACGCCATGCATAAGGTAGCGAAGTTTCCTCGCGTCCGACATGGCAGGATCAGTGCGGCGAAAAAGGCCGTGCCATGCCCTCGACAATCATGGTGACACTTTCGTTGGGTTTCTGGATTCTCGACTCCAGCAACCGCAGCGCGTGCTCAGGACGATCCGGGTCGGAAAAGGCTTTCTAAAGCTCCTGGCGGAAGTCGGTCCACGTCCTGAATGTAGCCTCATGGTTCTCGTACCAAATGCGAGTGCCGTCTTCCAACGAGTAGTATACCTGCCGTAGTTTGAGCGCATCATCCCACTGATTAAAAGTGGCAACATGCTCGAAGTGAGCAACCCAGTCTTCCACGTCCTCGAAGGCATCCCCGTGGAATTTATTGGGTTCGCGAGGCTTGTGAATTACCACCTGTGGTGCGGCCATAATGGAAGCTTGCGGGGCCTTACGGGTGCGGACGTTGGAAAGGCCCGGTAATTCAGGATAGAGACCGAGCTTGCACCGACTGCTCCGATGGACAGGCGTGTTGATGAGACACGGCCTTTCTGGGCTGGCGCCGGACAGGGATCCTGGCATCCGAAATCCCCGGCACCTCGACCAGTGTTGCGTCTTAGTAGACGGAGGTGTAGACAGCAGGATGGAGATGTACCTATTTATTAGGCGTAGCGCTACACCGAGGAGTACAGGCAGCACGGGCGAGTCTCAGCGAAGATGGCTGAATCGTTCTGCCAGCGAGCGGTGGACCCACACACTTGCGTCGTCGTCTTCGAACACCTGGCTGGCAAGGAGAGGGAACGTAACAGTCGCTGGGGATCTAACACTAACACTGCATGGCGATCACGCATACCGCAAGCACGGGATCGCTGCTTGATAAATATCCACGTGACAATATTTCTCTCTGTGGTGGCTGAGCGTTTTTTCTGTTGAACACGGCTCGTTGTTGTATACGTACCAAGGCACGTGTACACGTTGTACATGTGCCTTACTTTTACCACTGAGCTTCACCCTAGACCAATTCGGTGCCGTGACCCCGACGTACAGTGTTTATTCAAGGGGTGTATTCCAACGCATTGAGTAGCTGCTTTCTTCCAGAAGGGAGCGATGGAGCCACTGTGATTGGTCAAATAAATGGCCAGTCTCAGGCAGAGTATGTTCCACAGGCCAAACTATCAGAACTAAGCTATGAAGTGGAGACGTATTCAAGCAAGGTTAGCGTTCCGCCATTTTGAATCCATCGGTTCCTTCTCCTGCTGTGCGCCCATGTACTCTGATAGCACTTCTAGGTTTCTCGATATTTATGATACAGTATATATCGACTGGCTGCGTATTTGTTCTTTATATAGGCAATGCCATTGAAAAAGCAGTGCAAGCTACTTTTAATCTTTAAACTTCTGTTTTGTCGTAGATAATGTTAGCTATCATTGACGATGTACGGAAAAAACGGCGTAGTTACGGCGGGTAAGAAGTTTTCATTTTTACAGACTTTCCACAACAAGGATGTACACATTCTCGTTGTGGAAAGTCGTTCGCAACGTGGTTGTGGAAAGTTTTCATCCCTCTACGGAAGGCCGTGCGTCACGAATGGGTAGGAGGTAGTTCTCAGGCCCCCCGGGGTCCTCGCAAAACACTTCGAATACCCACCAATAGAAGGCGCAGTGCTGCCGCAGGGGCAGATTACTCTTACACCACCTAGGTAAGGGAGAGGGAAGGGAGCCTCCCGCTGCTGACGCTTAGCTGCCGATTCCTTTGAGTGAACCGTCAGAACTTCGTGGCGAAGCCGCTGCCGTTCGTAGGCCAACGACCGTCGACGTTGGACCCGATACAAGGGAACCCCTGCACCTCCCTTTTAGCAGATTTTGCACGAGGCAGAATTGAAGCGAGTATTTTTGCTTCGATGCCTGCTGGAGCGCTTCGGCTCACTGTGTTGCTGGGTTTCGCAAAACACCACGGCAGGCCCCTTGCAAGTGCTCATTCATGGTGGTCAGCGTGATTAAATGTCCGATTGAGAGAACATGCTGGGTCTCTCAAGGGAGTGTCGTCCTCACACCTGTCCCGCCACTGCAAGGAATGCGGTTGCACTCTCGACTTTGAAAAAACAGTCGTGGTGATGAGAAGCAGAAGCCAGCGCACGAAGGAAGCTGCGGAAGCGTACAAAATTATAAAAAGCGGCGACACGTGCGTGAGCCACCCGTCTATCGAACTAATAGATGAGGAAATAGATTTTCTTGACAAGTCGTGTGTGTAAAGGGCGTTCGTGATATGGTTGTGTGACTCGTGTATGATTTCATCAATTTTTTATCTTGTTTTATTGCTTAAATAACACGTGTTCTTCCAATAAAATTTCAGTTGCTAGACAGCGCCTGTGTCGTCTATTCTCTTCTCTGTTAATTGTTTTCGTTCACGCTGACCACCATGAATGCGATCCAAATCGCCCAATTTGCTACCTTGTTACAGTTCATTACTAGTTCAACGGGCTCTTTTACATGTGTTAACCTCGACTTTACTAATCCTTGCAAGTGCGCGTCTCTTCTGACCCTGCGGCTATAAAACTTAAAAAGTAAGATCAGTTTAGTTGCCTCAGCCAGTAACGGAGTTCGAGCTTCTCGACGTACGGTTAGAAGGTTATAGCTAATTCTCATGCATGGCGCGAGTGAGGGGTGGGGTCGTGGACATCGCTTTTGAGATCATTTACATCTGTGCAACGCGAAATAAAAATTTCTCCTCAAGCTCTTCGTACTCCACGCACTAGGCGATGGCCTTCATGTGAGAATGAGAACAAGACAACGACACTATGACGACGTGAGAATGAGAACGAGACGACAACGAATTTATTTCTAGCTTCGCAAAAAGAAAAAAAGTACTGCTTAGTGGTCATTATTTAAGATGTGTACAGTGTGCGTCTTACCAGTCAGACTGTCCCCTCATCACTGATGAATACCGGAATGGCGTAGCTGTTGATCACGCACGTGTTTGCCAGGAAAATCGTGAGCTTGAATGCTATAGCCACTGCTTCGCTTCATTTCGGTTTTCCCCGATAGGACCCGCCAATTTAGGTCCAACTAGTTTGAACGCATGTGATCAGAGAATGTGTAGAACCACAGCTCAGAACATCGAGAATATATACTACTACCGAATGCGTATGTTATCGTGGGAGTGGAGTTCAGAAATCAGACTTTACTTACAGTGCTGTAACGAAACCAGAAAAAACTTCGTTAGCATTTGCGCATCCAAAATATAGGTCTGTGGTTGAAAATAAACTGGACAACACTGACCTCCCTCCGATGCGCCTGTGCCCGTGCCTGTGCCTGCGTAAATCATTTAAACGAGAACACTTGACGTATGTTCTCATAGAGTGCTTCGAATTTATATTTTGCTCCATTTGTGAGATGAATAAGCGATTTGTCAAAATTTAGGGACCGTTTTTTAAAAGAAAGAATATTTTATCAACAAAAACGCGCGGCAGATTGATTTACTTTTACACATGTTTTTTGCTTGGCAGGGGATGGTGGATCACTTTTTAGAGTGTTGAACCCCAACTCGAAGTAATGTTCTTACATATATGGTTTTCTGCTCTTTATTTATAGTATGAAAGCATTCCTTGACCCATGAAGTGGAAACTGCAGCAGTGTGATCAACGAATGTACACAAAATTCTACACACTTCAATAAAAAAGAGCCCTGAAAAAAAAGCGGTTATGAACCGCGGGGTGGACGTTTACAGTTAAGTGCGTTAGTCACCACCTACCTTTTGGGCAACACGAGACGGTTTATTAAGCATATCTATATTTTCTCAGTACAGCCTTCACAACGCTTTCGCACTGGTTAAATGCGTACCAAGGGATATTGACTAAAGCCGATAAAGTCACCTTTGAGGTAAACTCAGGTCTACTTACTTGACTTGAATGGTAAAGTGGTTTGTTCCGTTAAAGCTTCTACACCGTACATGTCTTCATGCTGGTTCCATTAACAAACCCTGAACGATTGTGTTGTCAACAATCTTCGAACGGGTAACGAACCCACACAGGGAAATTGGCCAAGGGCGACAATGGCCGCCACGAGAACACAGGGCCGATCAACAAACTCCGACTTGACTGCGATGACAACATTCACTCCCACAATCTCCCCATGGGCGCTCAGGGCTTACGTGGATGCTCAGAGAGATTTGAGCCTATTAGTAGGGTTTAGGAGTTGGCTCGTTTCATCAGTAGCTTTAGTGCTCAACAGTTCAAGTTTGCTGTTGAAGTTTTGCGCACACTGCAGTGATGAGTGTTTTAATATACCCTACTGGAATATTTATATTCTGTGCCACTGTTCCATCTTTCCCAAGAGGCAAATTTATGCATTTCTTGCCTATTGAATGTTGTGTGAGAAGCATCTCACATCCACCAACACGCAAACACATACAAAGCAACCCACACACGCACGGACTAAAGGGCGCACGTATGCACACGTGCACACGTAGCTCACCGAGCATGTTCACTGGCTGCTTAGGTATAAGTACTTTATAGGCGAATCATAACGGCACCAAACTATTTCTTTCATAGAGAGGGCAGGACCTAGACATATTTCTTTTATTTTCTTACTCCACGCGTTTTCTAAGCACGGGCCATATACTTGCACTGTTTAGGATGTTTGAAGGTAAAAGAAGTACAGCACTTCGAATAATTAATATTTCCCGCATGTATGCCATTTAGGCATTTTATTGGCTGATATTCGTGTCATTAAAATTTATTCGCAACGCTTACCTGCGCTATCTTGCACCATGTACATCTCGGACATCCCGGACATCTCAGATTGTTCCCCTGAAAATAAAACAAGGCCCGTTGTATGGCACAAACAAGAACACAAGTTTAGTTTTCCTAATAAGATACCCTATGCAATATTGAAATCAGGAGACCAGCAATAATTTTTTTCTAAATCACATCGTTTGCCCTTTTCAGGAAAGCAACAAGCCGCTCCTGATGGCAGGAGAATGCACGTTCGCCTTTTTTCAACAAAAAAAGCAACTGCACAAAAGTGTTCCTGTAACGCATGGCAGATTATCAGGAAAATCTGCCTTCGAGTAGTGAATACTAAAACGTAATTATTTTCCGGTTTTTAAGAGACACATTCAAGTGAACCCTAAGTGACGTCAATTTAAAAATAGAGGTGCCAAAAATTTGGGTGCCACGACCGCAAGAACAGAGTATTCTTAAGAGTGCGTTGTATTTAACCGATACCGCATATATCATCAACTTACGTGTTATAAATTTTAAATCACGAAAGGAGCCAGCAAAATCCGAATGCGTAGGGAGAGTGCGGCAAGAAATACAGTTTCTTTTTTTATAATTTCAACAGCAATAGCGATTTTGCTTTATTTTCTATCTTCTTACAGGTATTTATTGGAAGACACAGTGGGAACCTGTCTTTGAAGCTCTTTCTTTTTAGTTGAAATAAATAAAAATGCGTCAATGCGCTCCGTATAGAATGCTAAGCAGCCAAGAGTTTATATGCTGCCGGTGTTTTCCATTTGACGGGTGACCGGGCCATTTCGAGATAAGCGACGGCCGGTGTTTGCTATAGCTAGGTAGCGGTTTCTCTGCCAGCATGGCCCGCCGTTGTTGCGTGAGTTGTTATTCATGCGATAGCTCAGTGAGTATGCACTTCGCTGCACAAAAAGAGCCATCCAATCACTGTTCCCGTTATTTACTACTCATCTCTAACTGACCTAGCATCAATGCTTCTAGAGTTTTAGTATAGGAGTCGTGTGTACACGCGACCGATGAATTTACCATTCGCCTAGCTATATAATTGTTCTCTTTAAAACCTTCACATCACCTAATTTTTGTTAAAGAGTTTTAGCTTGCAAGATATCTGGGGAGCGAACGAAGTGCTCCCAAAGCGCCCAGAGTCGCAACCTGTGCGCCTGCGTCACTGCGTGTACCAAGTGCACACGTCGTTTTATCAGAGAAGCCCGCAAGCCTTGAAATACGGTAAAAGTCTAAGTTTAAATGATTTAGCATTTCTGCGAATATCCTCTGGGGGAGGGCTGCGCGGATCCCTTGATGCAGAGGAAAAAAGTTTTACGCTGCCTTCATATGTAAAGTTGAGAGAAGTGGGTAGGCGTCGTCCAATCCGTTCGAAGGGTGCCCGATCGATCGTCAAAGCTTGAAAGACCCAAAAAGCAAACAGATACCCACCCATACCACGAGTTTTTGGCTCACTAATTAAAGGCATCTACGAACGATATAAATCTACACCGATACGTGGAATATGATAAAGCTACACCACTGCACTCCTCCGTCGAGATCGAAACTTGTTTTTCTCTAATAGAAAACCATTCCTCATCCGGATTTTGACATCATGAAATGCTGGTTACACGCACGGGCCGTGTGTCCAGAGATCTTAGCAGACATTTTCGCTCGACCAACCAGTGTAAGGGGATATGCATTAGTGTTTTATGACAGGACGCCATCGGTACCGCTAAGAACGTTTTCGCTTTAAAACAACTATCATTTGTTTTTGGTTGTACGTTGGCATGTGCTCACCGACGTTGGCACTTGCTACTGCCTGAATTATGTTATCCTTGAATACTACCCGGAGCAACAAACGACTAAAGTGGACACACACTACGAACTTCCGAGTGAACGTTTATTACGCAAACACGTCGTACTTATGAGCGCGCATGCACACGCCTACGAAGGATGCAGTCAACTCGCTGACTTGTGCTCGCAGCTAGTCCCTTTTACGGGCAGGCTGCGCCGCTCGCTCGCTTTGAAACACTATACACATGTTCTGTTCTTTAAGATACAGTTAAACCTGAGTGTAAAGAACCTCCGTATAACGAATTCCTGGATTTAACGAAGTTTTCATTCCCTATTGCCAGCCCCTTTGAACACCGTGTGGTTGCGATCTCCATGTAATGAAACGTTGCGGCGGCTAACCCTGATGTAACAAAGTCGGCAAAGTCATCATTTTCCGCCCTTTTACTGAAAAATAGGCCAGAAAGATACAGGAATTTAACGAAAACTAACACTACTATAAAGACTCGGCAGAAACTAAAGTTTCTAAAATTGCCTAAACATAAAAATCTACCTGAAGAAGTAGAAGAAGAAAACGAAAAAGAAAAAGGAAACGGAAAATAAATAGAAAAAGAAAGAGAAGAAGAAGAAGAAGAAGAAGAAGAAGAAGAAGAAGAAGAAGAAGAAGAAGAAGAAAAAGAAGCAGAAGAAGAAGAAGAAGAAGCAGAAGTAGAAGAAGACAATGGCCGAAAAGACAATGGCCGCCATGAGAACATAGGGCCGATCAACAAACTCCGACTTGACAGCGACGACAATATTCACTTCCACAATCTCCCCATAGGCGCTCAGGGCTTACGTGGATGCTCAGAGAGCTTTGAGCCTATTAGTAGTGTTTAGGTGCCGGCTCGCTTCATGAGTAGCTTTAGTGCTCAACAGTTCAAGCTCGCTGTTGAACCTGTGCGCACAGTGCAGTGATAACTGCTTCAATATACCTTGCGGGAATATTTATATTCTGTGCCACTGTTGCATCTTTCCCAAGATGCAAATTTATGCTTTTCTTGCCTGTTGAATGCACGGGTGAGAAGCATCTCACACCCACCAACACGCAAACACATACACAGATACCCACACACGCACGGACTAAAGGGCGCACGTATGCACACGTGCACACGTAGCTCACCGAGCATGTTCACTGGCTGCTTAGGTATAAGTACTTTATACTGCGAATCATAACGGCACCAAACTATTTATTTCATAGAGAGGGCAGGACCTAGACATATTTCTTTTATTTTCTTACTCCACGCGTTTTCTAAGCACGGGCCATATACTTGCACTGTTTAGGATGTTTGAAGGTAAAAGAAGTACAGCACTTCGAATAATAATATTTCCCGCATGTATGCCATTTAGGCATTTTTATTGGCTAGGTATTCGCGTCACTAAAATTTATTCGCAACGCTTACCTGCGTATTCTGGCACTATGAACACCTCGGACATCCCGGACATCTCGATATTGTTCCCCTGAAAATAAAACAAGGCCCTGTGTATGGCACAAACAAGAACACAAGTGTTTTTTTATAATATGCAATCTTGAAATCAGGAGACAAGCAATACTTTTTTTTCTAAATCGCATCATTTGCCCTTTTCAGGAAAGCAACAAGCCGCGCTTGATGGCGGGAGAATGCACGTTCGTCTTTTTTCAAAGAAAAAACCAGCTGCACAAAAGTGTTCCTGTAACACACTGCAGATTATCAGGAAAAGTCTGCCTTGGAGTAGTGATTACTAAAACTACTTATTTTCCCGTTTTTGACTGACACATTCAAATGAACCCTAAGTGACATCAATATTAAAAATAGAGGTGAAACAATTTGGGTGCCACTACCACAAGAACAGACTATTCTTAAGAGTGCTTTGTCTTTCACCGATACCGCATATATCATCAACTTACGTGTGATAAATTTAAATCACGAAGGGAGCTAGCGAAAATCTCAATGCGTAGAAGAAGAAGAAGAGAGGAGCAGGAGGAGAAGAAGAAGACGACGAAGAAGAAGAAGAGGAGAAGAAGACGAAGACGAAGAAGAAGAAGAATATTATAATGATGATGAACGGAGTGGATTGCACTATCTCGTTCCTAACGTAGCATCCACTTCTGGTTTTGCTTGTGTAGCGTCACACAGCATCACGTTGCAAGAGTATCTACGGAACGGAAACCCCACGATGCGTCGCATCTACCCATGGTTCCCCTCGCGGGAAGGTGGTGCAAATTTTATTCCTATTCGAACATGATAGTTAAAAATCTGCTTGGACCCATAGTAAAACTCTAGTATCGGGTCCAATGTTGAGATACAAGGCATTGTAACTGGGTGCAGAATGCAAGATGCGAGAACATTGCGAATGCAGAATAGAATATTAAGGAATTGTACAAACATATATATGCACACACTCAAACTTGGGTACGATAACAGAAACATGCAATTTTTATACACGAACAAAAGAAAGGCAATGAATAATAACAACTACGCAGTAAACGTTCGCTGGACGAAGTGGTTTTTGTAGTCAAGAGTTTAATGATTTTATTACTATTTGTTGAGTGACTGCTGGTCACGGAGACTCATTAGGGAGGAAAGGAAATGTTTCTTGATTTTAAAGGGAAAGTTATCAGCCAATTATATATCCTCTGGCAAACTACTGCAGATTTTGGTACCGATGAACTGTAGTCGTCGTTCTCAACATACGTATTGTAGGGTGGGATGATGAGCACACAATGGACGAATGAGCAGGGCGGTTATACCTCATGATATGATTAGTGGTAATGGCTGTTTTCGGTTGACGTAAACTGTCCATTGGTTTGATTTCCAGTGATCAAATGTAGCGCAGAAGATACACGCAGGATGTAAAGAACACATACGGACGAGAGCTGTGTATTCTTTCCGTCCCGTGTGTTTCTGCTGCGCTACAGTTGATCACTACGAATTACCAACTAGCCCATTCTACTGCTTTACTTATGATTTCTAGTTGGCTAAACAGGGGTGCGCGGGGATGATCATGGGCTGAGTGCGTTATTATTCTTAATGAGCGCTTCTGTTACTTTTGTAAAGGTTCAAGGTATGTAGTGTAAGTCCCACCCCATCAATCGATGCAGTAGGATAAATGAGAGTGGACGAGTGAACAGCACAAAATCCTTAATTTTGCAAAGTCGAAGTAATTTCTCGCTTGCAACAATGCATGGTAGCCGGAAGAGAGCTTTGAGTACACTGAGTTTATGTTGGCTTGACAGTGGAAATGGTGGTCAATAACTACACCTAGGTATTTGAATGAGTTGGTGATTTCGAGTGCATAATTATTTATCTTTATTTGAATAAAGATTTGAATAGGACCTCTTACGGTAACCGAAGCCGGAGTATTGAATCTTTTATTAACCATAGATACAAAGAAATCCACCGGACCTGATCACGTACCAAATATTTTTCTTAACAGATACTCTGAATGGGTATCAAAATATTTATGCGTTCTTTTTAATAAGTCAATAACTGTGGGTAGACGGCCGAAAGAATGGAAGCTGCCCAAAATAATTCCGTTACATAAATCGGGAAACAAATCAGATGTGTCTAATTTCAGGCCTGTTTCTTTAACTTGAACGGTGTGTAAGATTCCTGAACATGTAATCCTTAAACACATAATAACACATCTTGAACGTGAGCACTTCTTGTCCCCTTGCCAACATAGTTTTCGGAAGGGTCTCTCGACGACCACTCAACTGTTAGAGCTCCACCATGATTTATCACTAAGCATTGACGGTCAGAAGCAGATGGATTTACTTTTTTGTACCTATCCAAAGCGTTTGATCGTTTACCCCATAAAAAACTAATTATGAAACTTGAATCCACGTTATGCGATGGGGTCATTGTTTACTGGCTCATTGACTACTTAACCGATGGCAGCGGTTTGTTCTAGTCCAAAAAGAAGCGTCCGAATTTGTCCCGGCCACGTATGGTGTTCCACACGGTAGTGTCCTGGCTCAGATTCTCTTCGTCATTTACATAAACGACGTATCTGCCCAATCCAGAACCAAAATCAGGATCTTCGCTGATGACTGCATTATTTACCGATACATTATTTCACCTGATGATCACATAATTCTAAATAAACTTTAAAATCCATTTCCAGGTGGTGTGTATCATTGGCAGATGAAAATAAACGTACTCAAATTCGCTTTTTTGATCGCAACGAGGAAAAAAATGTATTCTGAATTTTCCTATAGGATAAACGACGCGCCCGTTACCAGGGTGAAAGAGTATAAATACTTAGGGATCACCATAACCGATGATCTTAGGTGGCGATCCCATATCAACATTACATCATCCGCTCTGAAACGGCTGTTTAAAATGCAGAGCATTTCTTTAACTCACGATGTTATGCGTCCGTAACTCGGCGTCCGCAGCCAGCCAGCACGTGCGCCCCTCCCCCGCTCCTCCTCACTCTCAACAACAGGTGCGGGCGCGCATGCGCGTGCTCCGGCGCTGAAAGAGGCGTTGCAGCAGCAGGTGCTATCTCCTCTCCCTCTACTGCGCGCGCTACGAATATACACGTTGCCCGAGCGAAGGATCCGCGGCCCGACGTTGACGTTTGGCCGCGAGTTCTCGTGCACGAAGTTCGGCGTCGGCAGCGCGCATCACACGCTTGCGTTCGGCGTCGGCAGCGCGCCGTCTCGCCGCATTCTCTTCTGCCGCCGTCGATGAAGACGATGGCACGATGTCGTGAACTGGTACTGCAACGCTGACGCTGGCTAGCGTCGCGGTACTGGTTGAAGGTGTTGCTTCCATCGCTTATGAACTTCGACGATGGCGCACTGCCCCCTCGAGAGGGATAATAAGAAAGAAAAGAAAAGGAAGAAAAGAATAATAATAAACATCCAACCGATTGCCCCGCAGAGAGGGTGGGGTGCAAACAATGGCAATAAATAACACGTTACGTACTTACGTCTCTCGTCTCTCTCTCTGTCTCTCTCTCTCTCTCTCGTCTCGCAACCCAACTACCCAACCCCTACGACAACAACAACTACAACTACCACCGCCAACTACCACAACCTACGCCACTTGACCACCCCAATGCTCTGCATTTACTCGTGTCCCTCGCGCGGGGGCATGCGACGGAGGTTTTTTTTTCTCAGGCGCCGCCTGCATCTCGCGCCACACGAGACAAAGCTGCTTGCGTACAACACATTCGTCAGAACAATCTTAGAGTACACAAACATCGTCTGGTTCCCTTCCGAAAGAGTGCATATTAACAAAGTCGAAGCAATACAATGGAAAGCGGTTAGGTTTATATTTCAAGAAATACAAAATAACAGAGTCACCTTCCGAGTTATTAGAAAAAGCTGAGTTGTTGACCATGCAAAATAGGGCGAAATTAGTGCGTTTAAAATTCCGGTTCCAATTGCTTCATAATCAGCTGAACATTAGTACCACAGACCACATCTCAGTCCTACAGAAGCGACCGACGCCTAATAAGCACTCTTTTACCCTCACTGAATTCCCTTGCCGCACTAACTGTCTCAGGAACTCCTTTTCCCTCTAGCGATAAGAGAATGGAACAAACTAAGCCCATTCATCAGGAGTGCCACTTCAATGACAACATTCTTATATCTTCCGGAAAAGCAAATGGTGCAAATTTAACTTTTTTTAGCTCTAACCATCTGGCGCTACCCGTAATATAAACTGCCGTCATCGTCTGTTTGTAGGTGTTACTCTGAGCCTTTTACAGTTCGATTGCTTTTATGCCTGTATGTTTTGCTGAAAGGATCAACCAAATGTAAACCTTTTCAGACATGAAACTGTGTGAGTTTGCTTTTAGTGATGTCAGAGTGTATTAATGCCAGTAATATGCACACCATGGTCACTGAAACCTTTCTGTTATTATACATTATTATTGTGCGATGTATTACTATGCATTTAGTGCTGACTATAACATCTGTGACAGATTTTTTACACTTCAACGTACTTTTTTTTGGCCCACCTACTATGATCTCTCACGAGATTGGCATTATCTTTAAATAAATAAATAAATAAATAAAATGCTCTCTACATATATGGGAATATGTCATGAATGAATTACCCTGTACTTTGTTTTCTTCATGCTGACGGTGAGTTTATATGCCTTGAATGAATTTGATATATTTGAGAGATCACAATTTGTTTTTGTTTCGATTTCTCGCATATTTACCCCGATAACAATTATTGCTAAATCATCCGCGTACAATAACACCTCTGCGGTATTGATAGCCACTGGTAAGCCGTTTACATATAATATAAAGAACAAAGGGCCCAGGACAGATCCCTGCAGGACACTGGTGCCTATCGGTTTTTGCGAAGTCGTGATGCGGCCTAGAGTAACAACCTGACTACGATGAGTTACGTAACTGGAAAAGAACTGAAAGCTGTCATTTCTAAGGCATAGTTCAATTTTTTTGAAGGATGTTGTGGTCGATAGTGTCGCATGTCTTGTGGAGGTGAAGGAATACGATGGAAACTAGTTAATTGCGATTTAAAGCTGATTTTACATTTTGTGTCAATGCTTTAACTCCAGTGGCAGGAGAGTAACCCGTACGGAAACCATGCTGTTGCGGAAATATTATTGATATTTTTCCACAAATTTTTTAATTCGGTAAGGAAGTAGCTTTTCAAAGATGTTGTTGATTATACTGAGAACTGATATACGGCGGTAACACGAAGGGTTCAGAGCGACCACACTCTTTGAATACGGACAGTACTTCCGCGATTTTTAGAGGATCAGGGTAGGACGAGGTGGCTAGGAAATGATTGAAAATGTGACACAAGATGGGGCCTGGTACGTCTGTGTTATCCTTGATCAGGCTGGCATGTGATTCATCCAGCACTTGGGGTTTCTTATTACACAATTTATTCACTGGAGACAACAGCTCGCCTAACTCAATGTCATGAGTAAAGAAAGTATAGAATATAGAGCTGGCTAAACACATGTAGTTAGAGCCAGGATGACTAGACACCAGAACGGGCCACTACTAGTGAAGTATGAATTGAAGCATTCAGCAGTTTGTTCGTCTATTGTTAAAGGAAGAATACGTTGCGCACGAGAGTTTACTACATCTCCTTGTATAATTTTACAGATTTTGTTTAATGCGCTTTCGCGTATTCAATCAAAATGGAGCAGAAGCTCTTTTTGCATACGCGAATTATTACCACAGATTCCTTCCGTAACCTTTTAAACTGCCATAAGTAATAAATATTATGCTTAAGCTGTTTCCATTTGCAGTACCAGAATTGGTTTTCTTTCAATATAGCAAAAAAGCGTTCGGTCATATAAGGGCAGGTGAGAACATTATGAAAGCGACAAAATATGGTACTGCTAACATTACTGATCGCTGTCTCTAGAGTTTCGATTAGCTTGAAGACCTCAGACCGGATCGCACTTTCAATCTCGACAGTGGTTGCCTTATTGCCATTTAACGTTTCTGTGGACGTTCTTACTATGTTCCCAGGGCCTTGTGCTCGGACGCCTGCCCTTCTGGCCAACATAAGTTTAGCAAAATGAGAACAGAATCTTAAAGATGCGACAAACTTTGTTTTGTGCTCATTGAAGCAGTCGTGCGATTCTCTGTAGGAATGGTCGTCTTTCTGAAATTGCTTGGCGCGGAAAAAACTGTAGGTGGCCAGGATTTCCTATTTTCATTTGTGTAGTGGCCTCCGCCATTTACGTAGGTAATCCCCGCTACCTACCTCTGTGTTTTTATAACTATGGCCACGCCATTAACCCTACTCCGGCCGCCACTTTGCCTGAGCTCCCTTTGTAATTCGACACGCAGCAGAAATTTCAACGTAAATGTGTTCGCCGGAACTATCTAAACGAACTCCTTGCGCTTGGATGCTTCTTGCTTCCTGTGAGGACATGATTGTTCTAGTGTGTGGGATCAACAACTCAGCCTTCCTCGGAGGGCAAAAGAAGGCTCGCAGCAGCGCCAGATCAGATCAAGCATTCAAGCTTGGGATATAAAGGTTAATTGTACATCGCTTTCCGTGGCAAGATAACGCCGGCAACATATTCTTTTTACATATGCAATCGGTATATAAATCACCTACGCCTTTTACGCAGGGGTATTGCAGAAATTACGGTACTGACGAGTTCTGAAAGTTTCAGTGTGAGTTGTTAGCCCAATATTATAAAATAGTCTAGTGTAACAAATATTCCGCGATTTGAAAGTAGGAATGTCCTGTTGACAAGTTCTGCAGTCTTAAGTCGTGTTTTACCAGTGTGGTGATTTCCTATAGAGCATCACATTTTGTACACCAGCTTTCGCAATCCAATTTCGAGGCGCCTATTTGCCCCTTACGAAAAGGACGCATAAATTTTAGGTTTCCGACGGTTGCTCACAGCACGCGAAGGTAAAATGCGAGAGGGTTTTACGCGCGGAAGAGACACCTGGGCTATGAGTCACGGGGCAGTGTGTCATTCCAATTATTACCATCTGGGTTACCCTAAACATGCGCCGAAATATCGACATGTGGACATTTCCCTTTATGCCTCCATCTAAACGTAGCCGCCGCGAACGGAATCAAACATGTGTCCTTGTTCTCAGCAGCACAGTGCGTCTGCCACTCCCGCGGGTAAGATTATTCGCGTACACGCAGATAGCCGCTAGAGAGCGTCGGACTAATATTAGTATGACTGACATGAAAGCATGTTCACGAAAAGCATTTTACGCCACGGCGTGCCTAGAATACGTGTAGTGCGCATACGTAAATAGAATTCCACATTCGAGAAAGACGGTGTTAACCAACTGGACCAATGCGCAAGCATCAGTGGCAACCCTGGCAACCTACGCTCAGGTGTTTTGTGAACTTGTTCGCAAATCGTGCCGAAGGAGGACCGAACCCTTCCTTCTCTGTGCCCTGCAGATACCCTCTACACCAGCCCGATGTATGCCTGGAATATGTAGGTATAAAACCCTGTCAATGGATAGAGTATTTTAAAACAAGCGGAATATAAAAGGACACAGGCTTTCTTACTGCTTGAAGTGGATAAAAGCGCGCATATGTTAACATTTTTTCTAAAGGGACACCTCGGGTACAGTTTAGGCAGAGCCCATGTGCCTAAAAGGAGACGACAGGCAACAAGCATTACAAGAGACACCATGCCGGTCATCTCAATTGCGCACCAAGGACAGAACTTACAATGAGCACACCTAGGAGGAAGACTCGTTAGTGGCCAATTCATCCTTGTCAACACTCGACCTCAACTCCCTCTACGCCACCCAATAAAAAAGCAAGACTCAATGGTTGGCCTTCCTTTTTCAGAGGCCCTACCTCGCTTTCGCCAGCTGATTCAGATCTCCAGGTACACATCAGCGAAACTCACAGCCTTAATGCAAAAAACAGAAATGCTACTCCTCTTGCAACCGCAAACTCTTCCATTGATTTTCACGTACAAGACCTATGGACAGCAAATGTGATCTTGTCACCGGAAGGAATACGCGTAAACATAATGGTTACCTCAGAAGCAGAATCCCCGAAATCACCCAACAGCAGCAAGCTATTGGCGATTACTTCAAACTGGAAAATGGCACCCATTCTGCGACCATACGCTCTTTCGTTTTAAGTTAGGTTACTGCGTGCTAGTATGGGAAACCACGACCTGCAGAAACTACAACATATTATATAAGCTCCAGAAGAGGATTTTAAGACTGTTCGAAGTATATACAGGCCCACCTCGACTTCCTTAAACCAGCCCGCCTTTAAAAACGAGATGTATTGCGAGGAACCCAAATTTACTATGTTAAGTTATTAGATTTCATCAGTAACAACAAATTACACGTTAGCGACACTTATGCTCGAAGTCTTCATTATACTGTCCGTAAACCGCAAGTAAAAGAGACTACTCATTGGAACTTTGGCCAGCAACACGTACACTACCAAGTTCCCACCCTTCTAAATAAACTGGGCCACTTCATAGACCCTAGTATTATAAGATGAAAGAAGTATAAAACCCTGCTTAAAAACCTGGCATACAATTCTCGTAACGTTTCAGTTTCTGTATGTACATAGCATTCTCGAACATGTATTTTTTCCATGTGATTCACTTTTGGGCAAGCCTTGTATTTTTGGTTCGCTTACTTATACCATGTCGTCTTTGTATGTTTTGATATATTACGGGATGTATGCTTTTACTTGAACTTTTTGTATACATGTGTGCCATTCTGAAAGTGTTTTCGTGCACAACAAAGATGTTTGCCGTGTAACTTTCCTGAATATGTTGGTCATGTAAATGCGTAGCCGTGAAAGTCGGGGGGAAAGCCTCTTTTAGGCTTTTGCTTTTCCCCCGGTCTTTCTGTCATCTCGCGCTGTATGCGGAAAGAAAAAATAAGCTTCAACTTCGACTCCACCCATTTCGGAGGCACACAAAACAAACCACAGCGGAAATTTTCTTTGCACTCTCCTGAGCTTCGAACGGAACACCCGCCATGGTGACTAAGTGGCTAAGGCGTAGCGCTTCTGAGCACAATTTCGCGGTCTCGCTTCCCGGCGGCGGCGGCAGCTTTTCGTCTGGAGGCGAAAAGCAAAAACGCAAATGTGTACGAGATTTCGGAGCATGTTAAAGATCCCCAGGTGGTCATAATATTTCCGGAGCCCTCAAACACGGCGCGCCTCATCGCCTGCATTGCATCGGCGCGTCAAACCCTGCAATCAATTAATCAACCAATCCGAACCAAACAAAACAGTATCGCAGCAACAGCTTGGACGCCTTATCCGCACCCACAAGCACACCCCACAACATCTCCTAGTCCTATTCCGCAAATATCATTTTGGTTCGTCTTACCAGTCTTTTTTCTCTTACTGCCGACATATCTGGAGCTCCCAAATCTGGACGTCAATGCCCTTTTTACAATCCAGGCACGGCCAGGCGCACTCACTCAAACGATAACAACAACAACGAGTGGCAAATAGAAGATTACGACGAAGATGCTCCACAACTTGGACAATCAGTTCGTAACCTCCTCCTTTGCGCTAAACACAACTACTGAGAAGCAGGCACCCTTCCGACGCAGAAAAAGCATTAAAGGGGCCCTGAAATACCTTACGCCGATGCATGGGTGTACATGTAACCAAATCAAATATTGTGTTAGCAATCTCCTCCCGCAAAACTGTTGTTAAAGCGATGAGTATTAGCTGAGAAATCGTAAATCAAAAACCGCGCATTATCGTCGCGCCGTGTTTCCTCCTCCTTTCAACTTACTCTCCGCTGTTGACGGTGCGCGAGCTTTCCCTCCCATGATTCTGCGCTCCTCAGCGGTGACGTACTTCCGCTATTGCGCTGGCCAGACTGCCGTCTGCTACGGGCAAGCTGTTTGACACCATGAATCCGCAATCCGCTCAAGGCTGGAAAAGCGAACGAAAAATCTGGCCCCATGTGTGTGGTGGCCTGGCCTTCCACACCATTACACGTAGATCAATATACGAAGACGTCAAGAAGCAAACTGTGGACAGGCAATCGGCGACTATGTTGGCGATTTTCTAACAAATCCTTCAGACACCACTTGGCTCGGGCCCATCCAGCCTGACATCTTTCACACTTCTGCGAAAGAAACTCCACCAGGACCTGCAATCTCTTTTCTACTCTTCGATTTCACTCTCCTTGAACTGTCACAAAAAGCTGTCAAACATTCGTGACCTTCACCATGCTTTTACGGGAACCAAAATAACATTGTAACTGCGACGGCCTGGTCCGAAAAACTTAACACTGCCCTGGGAATACCCACCTTCACGCTGACGGAGCACATCCCGAGAAAGTGTAAATAAAACTGCTGGAGCAAGGCTATCTTGTTCACTGTACCTATACCTGTTAATGGGCGGTGGGGAAGCGGCACCGCGCACAAGTGGTCCATCTTGCCTTAAGCAAGAAACGGAAGCTGCAGCGCGCACGCCTGGCTGGCTGCGTCTCCACGCCGTGCTTTGTAATGGTTAAGGCGAGAACTAACCAAAACAGAGTCAATATGAAGTAGTCAAATCGCCGATAACAATACAATCAACTATTTGTTTGGATTTTCCTGTATTTTTTTTACTTTGCAAGCATAAATACCGGTGCAAAGTCGGCCCCACTGATTTTTAAACATATTCAGCTCGTAAGACCAGACGTAACCTTTCGGCACTTCTTCCCCTGCTTCTTTGTTTTGTCCTGTGATGGAGCCTGATGCTAAAGTACAGTTTGGCCAACTTCATGCACGGAATGTAAATGTGTTTGTCCACAGCGTTACCGTTCAGTATATACTCATCAACACATGAAAACGTTCTTTTCTGAATACAAGCTCCGCACTTCCAAAACATAGTTGTTTTACTTTGCATGAACGTTCATACTTGGAATCTTTGTTTAGGGCATTATTAAGCTTGGCCATTCAGGATAGCCTACATGGTGTGTGTAGTCATGGTCCGTTTTGGCAACCGTTTTGCCAAAATGACAGCTCTGCGTACACGTTCTCGAGGAGCTTCTATGCCACTTAAAACAAACCCGATGTCCAGACGCAGTATCAACTGCTTGAAGATTTTACTAAAGGTCGCCCCAAAAATTGTTTGTACAAGGCCATAAACTGCACTGCTGTCGGGGTATTATTGCACACACCCCGTCCTCTAATGCATCCAAAGAACGTTCCCCCATTGGGTTGGCTCGTTTTGTGGTAAGCATGCACTTCAGATCGCCTTGACGAATCAAATTGTCAAATAAATTTTCAGTGCTTTCAATGTTCACGAGGAAACCAGCAAGTTTTTCTTTGCACTTTCTAAGATGGGTTGTCCTTTTGGGATCTTTTGCTGCCATTATGTAGGTTTTCTCGTTGCAAACCACAGCCCCGCTTTTTCAGGTGGTTTGGAAACGTGTCAAACACGGTCGAGCAGCTTTCAGGTTGCAGCCATACCGTCTGCCCGGTCCGGTCGAAACAGTTCGGTGTAAAGTGCGTGGAACATACACATCGTCGTATTTCGGCTTCCTTCCTTAACGCATAAAAGGCCCCTTACACGTCCTTCACCAATTTGGTTCCTTAGAAAACCTGTTTGGAACATCGAACGCCCGAGAGATGTGAAATTGGAGACAGATTGCGAATGAGCGATGCGTTGAAAAAGGCAGAGGAATTTTTATGGTGGTCAAAATGACTTACAAATGACTTACAAGTGAAGCGTAAATTCAAATTCCCTTTTCGATTGATTTGTGGAGCCGTACGCAACCCACACTCTACACATTACTACGGCACTACGCCACAACAGTGACTATACCCTGCGGCTTCCCGGCGTGGCTGACTACTAACGGGAAACAGTGGTCTAGACCTTAGAACATGTCAGGTTGTCGATATCGTCGACTGTACAGTGGGACCGAAGTTCCTCGTTGATAATTAAGGCCAGGTCAGCATCCTGCCCGCTACATTGCGGGAGCGCTCTTGCAAACCGATTGGTTATCTCCAAGCTATCAACAGTACTGCCCGGACAGGCCGTGACAGTGAATGGACTATCGTGCTTCCGCTTTTACGGACTGATGCCGCCAGGCTGCTTCGTGAGTTCGCGCACTGGACCTCCATTACTCAATGGAATACACCAGACTTTGTGCTTCCGCGCCTCCATAACCAGGACGTTCTACTAAAGCGCCGTCGTCCGTGTGTGCTGTCTTGATAAGTCTACTTTACTTTGTAGACTGTGGCTGAGAGTGGCTTTTAGAAATGTCTACTCCTTCCTAATCGGGATGGCCAGTAGTGCCCAGTGCGACGCCTGCGAGGTTGAAGAGACGATCGAAGATGTGCTTTGTTGTTTCCCGCAGTATTAATCAGTAAGACGTGTTTTGGCCGCCGAGCTCAACTGATTGGATAGTCAACCGTTCACACTAGGGCCTTTTCTAGGACACCGACCCCTAAAATTGGCTTTGACGATGGCAACAAAAGCCCTTTTGCGTTTTATAAAGAAAACATGCTTAGCCGAAGGACTATAGTGCCCGCAAAATGACTAAAGTGTGTGCGCGGCCCTGCTCCTTTTCCGTCTTTTTGCCTGCCTTCTGTTTCATTCCCTGCACACCCCTTCCCCACTGTCGAGTAGCAATCCGGGCTCTAAGCTTGGATAACCTCTTGGCGTTTTCGTTGCTTTTCTCTCTCTCTCTCTCTTCTCACCAGGCTGGAGCCTGCAACGGCAGTACATCATTGCACAACCCATAATCACGATCATCTGCGCTCCAACATCATTATTATTCACCGCGGTGGTCTCTGGAGACCCACAACGCGCACAGAATAAATTATGATTCTCCTGGGACAAGACATCTAAGGCCATCTCTCTCTCTCTCTTGTGCCTGTCCTACGCCCTACACTCTACACCTCGAAAAAGTGGAGTGTAAGCTCACCAGCTGTCCATCAGGGACGCAGGTTAACCTTGTGTCTCGAGCAAGAGTGGCTGCCCTGGATCGAGAGGCAGCCGCTGACAACACCATTCATGTTTCAATAAACGTTTATCAACAACAGTTATGAGCACGTACAAAGCTTTGTGATGTAGCGCATCGCGGATATTAACATACTGTCGTGACATGACATCTTATGCACAAATACACTGCAGCCTGTTCTCACCGTCAAAGCATATTCGCGTGTTTTATATGGAATTAAACACTCTGGTTTTATTAAATTCCGCTAAAGAAAAAGAACTATTGAAGCATGGCTTCAGGCAGAGCTGAGGGTCTTACGGTTCTCGCCATACTAATTATTCCGTACATGGTACTGACGTAATAACAGCGCAAAAATCAACGCTCCTCACTGTTTCGTCATTACTAAAGTCCTGCTCCATCAGGGGCACCAAACACATTACTGATTTTATTTCACGTCCCTATGAGGTCGCAAATAAACGAAAGCCGCTTTTAAACAAATTCAGTGGCAACGTTTGAATATTTTCAGAAACATTTGTCAAGCTGAATACACAGTCTGTTCGCTGTTTCAGAGCGGCTCAGAATTTTGAGATGCAGGGTTTACCAACCGAGCTGGAACCGAGCGAAAAAATGGAACTGAACCCGAAGTTTAGCATGGATCCGGAACCGAACTGAGCCCATATTTTTTTAGCCATTTTTGAACTGCACCCAAATCGGAACGAAAGGAACCGCTGTGAACTGGTTTCGGGAATGTTTGATGGTCGGAGCAGCCTCCATGTTTTGGGGTTTTTGGAAACTTCTTATTATGGGGCGATTTAATTCCCGACCAATCAGAAAATTTAGTTCCGCACACGAACGCCGTACAGTCCTTAGGTTACAACCACATAAATGTTATTAAGTGGCTCTCGTCAGCACGTATGGCGTTCTTACGTTGTTTCCAACGTAAGATTGCTACCGCACACTAAAGATAACTCTTATTCCCTGGTGCATATTATGTATAAAATCAAGGGTTTCCAAACAAAATTATAAATTAGGTAAGAATATAGGCCGGAAGAAAAATTAAGGGGCGATCAGGTGGTTTGCTGCGAAGAAAATTTCCTACAATACTACAGTACCTACAATTGTGTGCTACCCTTCTGCAACTTTATAATACCAGCAACACCTACCGCAGCTTGTGACTTCACTAATCTACTATCTTTACTAGAACCCAGTTACGGACCCTCGTCACTGAAGTGTCATTAGCACGGTGTTGCTATCGCCATGGTGTTTCTCAACAATAATGCCCCGTCCGTACTTTCTTATCGGCTGTACTTTAGCAAACGAAAGAGGGAGAATAAAATCCCTGCGTCACATGCCACGCTTGTCAGGTGGGGCCTGATGCGGACACCGGGTAGTTTCGATTTCAAGCACTGCTAATGCGCTCACGATAAAGCTAAAACGCTGTTCAAGCTATAGGTGCATGAACAGCGTAGTGGACGACAAATTTTTTTAATGCGAAATTATTACGTGCATAATTGATCCAAAATACGTTTTTGGGCGTGTGCGCATGTGGGCGTGTGTGCATTGGTGCGGGCGTGCGCATGCGTGTGCGTGTGCGCGTGTGTGCGTGCGTGTGTGTGTGTGTGCCCGGTAGTTCGTGCGTGAGCACGGGAGGTGCATCTTGAACGTGCTTGAGTGTGTGTGCGTGCGTGCGTGCTTGCGTGTGTGCATGCTCGCGTGGTTGTGTGTGAGCATCTCTGCGTGCGAGTGTGTGAACGTGAAGTTGAGGTTGTGTCCGTCTGTGTGTGCGTGTGTGGGTGTACGCGTCTGTGGGCGCGTGCGTCCGCACCCGCGTGAGTCTGCGTGTGTATGTGCGTGAGTGCGTGAATGCGTGCGTGTGTATGTGCTTTCGTGCATGCGTGTGTGTGATTTTGTGTTCATGTGCATGCGCGCATGTGCGTGTGCGTATGTGTGTGTGTGCGTGTGTGCGCGCGCGTGCCTATTCGCGTATACGAGCGCATGATCGCGCCTGCGTGTGTGCGTTTGTGAGTGCGTGTGAGTGCGTGTGCACGCGCACGTGTGTTAGTATGCGTGTCTGTGTGCGCGAGTGCGAGTTTCGACCGTCCCTGCTCGCCTGTGCGTGTGAATGAGCGTCGTGTGTGCGTGTGGTGCGTGCATGAGTGTGTACATGCACACGTGGTTTGTGGGTGTACATGCGTGCGTGCGTGTGTGTGCGTGAGCGCACGAGTGTGTATGCATGTGTGCGCCCGTGTGCGTGTATGTGCGTGCTTGATTACGTGCGTGCGGGCATGCGTGCATGAGTGAGCGAGAGAGTGCATGCGTGCGTCAATATTCATGTGTGTGTGTGCGCATGCATGCTCGCGTGTATGTGTCTGTGTGCGCGTGCGTATGTGTGCGTGTGTATGAGCATGCATGCATGTGTGGGTGCGTGCGTGCTCATGTGCGTGCGCGCATGTACGCATATGTGTGTGCGCATGTGCGCGTCCGCGCATGCGTATCTGTCTTCGCATCGGCGTGTCTGCATGAGTGTTGCATGTCTGCGTGCTTGCGTGCGTGTGTGTGCGTGTGTGTGTGCGTGTGCGTATGTGTGAGGTCATGCGCGCGTCTGCGTGCTTGCGTGCGGGCGTGTGTATGTGTGTATGCGTGTTTGCGTGTGCACGTGTATGTGCTTCTGTATGTGTGCGTGAATGCGTCTGTGTCTGTACGCGGGCGCGCGAATGTGTGTGTACGTGCGTGAGTGCGTGTGTGCATGTGTGCAAATGTGCATATGTGTATGTTCGTGTGTGTAGGCACGCTTCTGTGAGTGTGTGTGTGTGTGTTTGTGTGTGTGCGCTGTGTGTAAGTGTTTGTGAGTGTGTGTGTCCTAGCATGCCTGTGTATGCAAGCGTGCGTGCGTGCTGTGTGTAGGAGCGTGCGGAATGAGTGTGTGTATGAGTGCATGTGTGTATCTCTGTGCGTGCGTTTGCACGTGCGCGTCCGCATGTGTTCCTGTGGGTGCATGTGTATGTGAATCCGTGCGTGTATGTGCGCATTTGTACGTGCGCGCGTGCCTGCGTCTATGCATATGTATGTCTATGTGTGTGTCTGTCTATGCGTGCGTGTGTGTGAGCCCGTGTGTGGGCGCCTGAATGCGTGTGTGAATGCGCGTGCGCACGGATGTGTGTACGTGCGGGAGTACGTGTGTTTATGTGTGTGTACGCATGTGGGTGTGCGTATTTGTGCGTGCGCGCGTGTGGGCGCGCTCGGAGTGTGTGTGTGTGCTAGCGTGCGTGCGAGTCTGTGTGTCCAAGCGTGCTTGTGCGCGCGCGTGGGTGTGGGCGTGTGTGCGTGTGGGGGGTGTGCGTGTGCGTGTCAGGGTGCGCGCGTGAGTGAGTACGTGCGTGCGTGGGGGCATGCGTGTGCGCTCGCATGTGTGTTAGTCCTTGTGTGAGTGGGGGATGTGCGTATCTACGTGCACGCTTGAATGCCTCGGTGCGTGGATGCGTGTGTGTGCGTGTGTATGTGCAGTTGCGTGTACGCGCGCAAATGTGTGTGTTGCGTCCGTGCTTGTGTGTGTGATTTCTGTAACTGCGTGCGTGCTTCAATGCTTGCGTGCGTGCGTGCGTGCGTAGATGTGTGCGTGTTGCGCGCGTGTGTGTGCGTCTGTCTGTGCGTGTGCATGCCTGCTTGTGTGTGTGCGTAGATGTGTGCGTGTTGCGCGCGTGTGTTTGCGTCTGTCTGTGCGTGTGCATGCCTGCTTGTGTGGGTGCGTGTATGCGTGCGTGCGCATGTGTGTATGCGTGCGTGCATGCGTGTCTGTGTGCGCGCGTAGGAGTGCGTGCGTGCGTGCGTGTGTGTGGGCACAATTGTGTGCGAGCGAGTGTGCGCCTGCGTGGGTGCACATGTGCGTGTGTGCGTGCGTGCACGTGTGTGTGTGCAAGGCGTTTTTGCGCGTGTGCGCGCGCATTCGCGTTTGTTTGCACGTGTGCGCGCGTGGACGCGCGCGTGTGTATGTTCATGCGCGCGTACGTTCGTACATGTATCTGCATGCGTGGGTGTATATGTGCGTGCGTGCGCCTGTTCGTGGGCATGCATGTGTGTGCGCGCGGGCCTGCGTGCGTGTGTATGTGTCTGTGTGGGCGTGCGTGGGCGTGTGTGCGTGTGCGTGCGTGCGTGTGTGCATTTGTGTGTGTGTGGGTGTGTGTGCGTATGTACGAGCGTGCGAATGCCTGTATATGTGTGCGTGAATGCGTGCGTGGGTTAGTGCATGCGTGTGTGGGATCGTGTGTGAAGCGTGAGTTGTGTTCCGGTGTGTGCCTGTGTGCTTGCTTGCGTGTGTGCGTGCATGCATGCGTGCATGCGTGCGCGCGCGTGCGCGTGGGTCTGTGTGTGTTTGTGTGCGTGCGTGCGTGTGTGTGCGTGTGTGTGTGTGTCTGTGTGTGCGTGCGTGTGTGTGTGTGTGGGCGCTTCCCACTGGCTAGGAGGCTATATGTTTGCCTGGCACAAAATGGCGGCGAGGATGCATTTTTTGAAGTCGAGAGCCGGAGAGAGCGTACTCTCATGTTAACCTGGGAGGTCATTCCTGATAGTGGCAGGGCTTGGGTGTGAATCGTGCACAGTACGTGTACTGCAGCGAGAGGCCAAACATGAATTATTAGAAAAGAAATACAAGGACAATGAGATACAAGGAAATGGATACCAGGAAAAACAACTTTGAAAAAGAAAACTTCATACAACCTCATTCAAAAATACAAAGTAAACGTTGGACAATAAGGGAAGAACACCAACCCAAGAAAGAGAAACCGATAAACACTGCAGCGAGAAAAAGCGCATATCTAGAAACACCTGCACTGGCTAAGATATAAAGCGATTTGTCAATTTCAAAGTCTCGTAGGAACGGGAGTAGAACTTCTTTTTTCAAAGTTCTGCACTATCTGACCAGGGCCCAAGAAACTGAGAAGGTTTGAGCCTACCTCCTTGCTGCACACTAGACAGAGAACACGCTGCTATTTTTCGCTCCGCCGCGAGTTGCGGGCAGAAGTGCAGGTTATTTACAGTCCTACGCACGGCGCAATGCGAGAACAGCATTTAATCCACAAACCTATCCTAACCTTGAAATTTCGAGTAAACGCTACGTTGAGGCGCCGTCGGTGCAGTACACATTCACAACGATGGTTGAGGACGTGTGGAAAGTGGAAGCCACAGGGCGGGTCTATAGCCTGCAGAGGGTGATAACTTCGGTGACTGTCGTGCCGCTCCAACATTTCTGTATGCCCTACCCTCGCAAGGATGGGGGCATTACTTCCCTTTTGGGAAAAACGAAACTGCATCGTGTTTTGCAGATGCGGCCTACGCAGGCGGCGGCGTCGTATCTAATGTTCCCTTTAATGCTCTAGTGACTGAGAAGCCACTGAGAAATAATTTGATGAACTGAGCGCACAGCCACTGTTTGAATGCCGGCAATTTCACTCGCAAACTGACTGTGGTACTTGGGAAGATTTCGCAGGACTTGTAAGCCCTACGCGAGTAGAGGAACATTGCCCATTGCTGGGCACGATCCCCACTGATGTAATGACCTGCCGCCCTTACAGCTGCCATTTCAGGAGCGGTCTCGCATGTTTCGTGGCTAAGTGTTCCCTCGATAGTGCACCGGGCTGACGGAATCCGCACGCCGACGGCGGATGAGCCGGGAGAACCAAACCAAGCACATTAAAGTGTGTATAGCCTTTGTAAGTGGTGGAGATGTACTCGAGTGCAGTCAACGTGCGGCCCGTCACTGATCGGCGATAAATGTGCAGCACAAGGCACCACTGCAGCAGCTATGTAGAGGAGCGTTGTTTTCCTCAAGAAAACAACTGCGGGGTATGAAACTGAGAGTTTATGATCCAAGGATGAAATTTGTTTAATGATAATAACAAACCAAAATAAAAGAAAATAGGCTTGCGGCCATATAGCGAAACGCTTACACATTCACACACCTAAGTACCATCCTTCTGAACCTTCAGTTTCGTTCCATTTTCGGCTGCAATCGTTCGCCTCCAATGAAAAACATTTGCCATGGATTTTACAGTTAAGCTGGCAAGTGAAATAATTTGCGAAAAAATTTCCGAAGGGAACTATATTCCGGAAGGGAACTATGAGGTGATGCAAAGCAGAATTGTTGGCGTCCATTCAGCTCATCGGACGGTGCAGCGTGTCTCAACCGAAGCAGCAACTGAGGAAGCGGCGCACCGACCGGGTTTATTATATAGAGCAGATGGAGTGGAGAGGAGATGAGAGAGGAGACGCGAATGCGCACTTATCGCGCAGCTGGCGTGTTGCTGTTATATTGAGTGATCTGGTGTTTAGTAGCGCCAGAGGGAGTTCCACGTCCGGGTCCACACCGGTGGCAAAGGCACGCAAGTACTGTTGTATTACGGTGAGTTGGCGGTGGTGCTCTAGGCGCCGATACACGTCCATCATGTTCTTGTCGATGTTGTCTTCTCTGTGGTAGAATCGGTAGTCTCCGTCAGCGTTGGTGAGGTAAAGGTTGTTGACGTTGGTGCACCGGCTAAGAGTAACGTACACGACCTCGTCTTCGCAGCTTTGTCTTCTCCTTCTTCTTCAGCGGTTCCCCTATGGGACGA
Source organism: Haemaphysalis longicornis (assembly GCA_013339765.2). Taxonomy (NCBI): domain Eukaryota; kingdom Metazoa; phylum Arthropoda; class Arachnida; order Ixodida; family Ixodidae; genus Haemaphysalis; species Haemaphysalis longicornis. Next base: position 29,404,815 of record CM023455.1, read on the forward strand.
TGACGACGGTGGCTGAACGCGAAGCTACCTCGTGATGGATTCTTTGGTTGGCCAATCTCTAGGGGCATCCTGCCAAATCATCATCAGAATCACTGCGGACGGGCGAGAGCAACGTACACGCCCTCCTCCTCGCAGCTTTGTCTTCTCGTTCTTCGTCTTCAGCGGTTCCCCTACGGGAAGATGGTGACGGTGGTTGAACGCGAATCTATCTCGTGACGGATTTTTCGGTTGGCCAGTCCCTAGGGGCATCCTGCCGAATCATCATCATCAGAGGCGCTGCGGACGGGGCACGGATGAGGGACATCCCCCCGAGTAAGAGACGCTAACATCCTTCTCTAAAGTTTTGAGTTCGTCGTTTCTATTGACATTCAGCTTCGCGTGCCTTTGTTGTATCAGTAGCTTCTTGACGTAGTTTGAATGAGTCAAGGACATAAGGTGCATTCGAAGCACTTGCTCCTGTCTCAGTTTTGTATCGCAGTGGGAGGAGCGCCGGGTACCTCCTGATGCGGCCAGAGAGTCGTGGGATTGAAACCGGGCGCCGCTAACTATTTCTTTTTTATATAGTGTAGGGGGAGAGGTGCGGACAACGGACGGAAGCCGGACATAGCCCCGAGCAAGAGGTGCTTTGCATCTAAAAGAAAGCTATCAATATGTATATGAGTTTATATCCACGTGATATAGAAACGAGAACGCAGCACTAAAATAGTAAAACAAAAACGCTCCTGTTTATTTTATTGTTCAGAGCCCGCATAAACCCCTTACAACCACTCCCACCTGACAGGTGCATTCAGCTTGTACGTAGGACTCCTGCGCTGGAGGTTTGGGGACATGCAGCGCTCCTAGTGGCCGACGCCTCTGGGTAGTACAAAAGCAGACGACCCTCGCCGCCCTCCATGCGTTTTCAATTACTAGGCAGTGTGAAACGTTTTTGTACTTTGTTTAATCCCTTTGTGGCGCGATTAAATGACTCCAAACTCTATGTAAAAGCCCTTAAAGTAGTTGTAGAGGCTAAACAAAATAATATCCGCTCAAACAACCCGATTTATCGGTTTTCTTTTCAGCGAGCTGTCGCGGTCGTCGCGGCGTGGGGCAGTATCGCCAGGTCGGGTGGTCTAACTTCCCGACGACGAATACCGTTCTTTCTTCTTGCGTGCGGTCGATGAACGAAAGTTCACGAGTAGCGTAAACACGGAACGCTGCTCGTCCTATAGCCTGAGGTAACTGCAAAAGGTTGCTTCAGCGGGATCATGCAAGCGAACCTGAGAATTGCGCAGCCGACTCAGCTCACACTGCTAGCCTGCACCGCCATAAAAACTAGTGGAAATTTCGTTTTGCATTTTCGCAAACTAAATGGTCCTTACGTAACGTTTTATGCCGCACGGTTTACGAACGGCAGGGTACATGTATACTAGCCAGTAGGTGAGGCAATAGCGTCAAATCAACAAATTAAGCGCTATTAAAGGACGCAAAACAATCACCAAATCGCATGCCCGCTGCCTGCAGAAATATGTACTTCTATATTTGCATAGCATACCATAACACAGCCGCAAACACGGCGTGTGGCACGGAATATTTACATGCGAACATCACTGACTCTGTTGGTTATCTTCGTCGCTAACAATCTGAACGCCGACACGCCAGTTTTCTCCTCAAAGGGAGTTAGGCAGCCAGACAAGAACAGAAAATTGGTCGCTTCGAGTTGAATGGTCCCCCATGTTCACACTTCACCAGATTATTGGAAAATATTATTGGCGATTCGCAGAATTTTTTCGTTTTGCATTGAAAGCCCCCCCTCCGCCACCCACCCTATTTGCCATCCAGCCCTGCGCCGTGTCACCTGCATGCAACTCGGCCCTACACTTCAAAACGTTGCTGACCGTCATTCTAGCATAATAATTGCGAACTGAGAATATATGAAGCAAGAGTGTAATTAAGAAAAGTGAGCGCAAACAAGGAAAGCGAGCGGCCTCTCGGTTCGCCCGACCACTTTGTTTTACGGCCCATAATTTCGGAATCGCAAAACAGATTTCACGCTTTTTAGGCTCGCTGAATTTTGTCACTGAGACACGCAACAAAACGGCAAGCTATCACTGCACCATGTATTCTTAACGGCGACGCAAAAGAGGACTATATAATGAAAGCGCACGCATAGTGCGGCAGGAACGCAAAAAAGCGGCGCACCGCAGCAGGCGAGCCAGCGGTCGCGGGACTCGCTGGAAGCACCATCGTCGCCGATTGCGTCACTCTTCATTTTTGATCGGTTGTTGTTGAAAAGTCCTTGTTACCTAGAGTAGTAAGGAGTTTAAACTAGAACTTTCACTTCAAATTTCACTTCATACGACCATCGATCGGTGAACCTGGGAGAGGCAGAGCGCAGTCACCGTCCCGGCACTTTCGTCGGTGCTGTAAACGTATTTAGCGCTGCAAAGCTTTTTCCTAAAATGCCAAGTTGATGGCCAGAAGAGATCGGACTCGTCTGAGATGTGCTGGTGAGCATGTCGCAAAACAATCGGGAGCATACAGCTCATTTTGCTTCTGTCAACACGGGATTCTATGGGACCCGCGCAGCTTTGTACTACCCGGAAGTACTGCCCGGAAACCGCTTGCGCAGCGCCCCTGGGCAGCGCAGGAGGCCTTCAGCCCGTTCCCGGGATCGTCTCACACGCTATCCCCCTTACGAGCACATCCTATATGTAGACGACGCAGAGCATCTGGGCAACCCCGCCTTTGCGACTGAGGTCATATGAACATCCAGCACCGACCCGCAATCTTCAGCGACCGCTCTCACTTCGACTTCTTTTACAGCGGAGGAGGCGGTAATTACCCTTGCTCTTACTCAAAGCCCAGCGCTCTGGTATTATCAGATTCGAAACACGTGGTATGAAAATACCTCAAATGTACCGTTTCATTACTTACCCTGCAAAGTCTTCACCCTCGACTATCTTCCCAACACGTTACAGTGCTGTGGACCTAACCCACTGCGGCATTAGGCTGCTCACCACCTAGCTCTGACATTACGGGCAGGCGCTTCTTTTACATCGGAACACGGCATTCCGGAGATGTCTGATTGGGTACTGCTCGCACACCGGAACAACAGCGAAAGTTACCGCCACTGCGCAGACATCTTAATCCTCCCCGCCCCTCACAAACAGCCTAGGCTGCCCACATGTGGCGCCTTCTTCGGTCGCACACCTTTACCTACCGTTCTGTATTTGTGCGTGTACGTACCCTCATCTCTTTTCTTCTCCCAACTGCCCCTTGTGTGACGCGCCGGGCCCGCTCTGTCACTCGCTCTTTGCACGTGCACGACCTCTTTACCCGCTACCCTTCCCCACCCGCTGGGAACAGGCTCAGGGGTGCTCGGACAACGGCCGCAAAGAACCGGTGACCCGCCGGCCTTCGCCGTCTCAGCGGCCCTATTGGCCACCGCCACTACGCCACGCTAAAGCCATAGTTCCAAATAAAAGTGGCTTCTCCCTGTCTGTCCCAAGACAACAACCCCAATGCGCTAAACAGGAAGCTACGACCAGCATAGATTCCCGGCTTCGACTCACCCATGGTTGGCACGCGGAACTCAAGGATCCGACGGGTCGATACAGAAGTGAGTAGGAGGGCTGATCCACGGACGAAGTCCTTGTGGCGAGAGCGTAGGGCCAACAGAACCGTCGAACGCCAACGCTAGCAAAAGGGTAACTGGCTGCGGGTCTCGTGAAGCTGCTCGTGGCGATGACGATTGCTCAGCCTAGACTTCTGTGGCCCCCAGAAAACGAAAACGAGAAATCCCAAATAATTTCTCTGTGGCCAATCTAGTTGACGAAGATGATGGTGATATTGGCGAATCGTCACATTGCCAAGTACGCGAATTGCAATTGTTTCCACCGAGCAGTGTGTTACTGGCATTCGTTTGTGCCTGCAGAAACGGCGGTTAAAACTATGGAGTACCCAGGCAAGCAGCCGGTGAAGCTTGAAATGCGATACAACGTTTTTTCTGCCACTGCTACAGGTTTTCCTGCAATAACACTCCTGCACTACTTCTGTGGATTTTGTGGACCTGAAATAAAGCCTTAGTACCAGGGAAATAGTTGCTACTACACCTTTTGCTGCCAGCCCAACTGTTCGGGTGCGGCGCAAGGAGGAGAATGCGGTCCCTCGCCCCACAGACTACAGTCATAATGTTACTCTTTACGTCTACCGTTTTCAAAGGGCATCTCAGTTTCTCTGTAGTATATCGTTGACTATGCTGGGCAGGTAGTCATTGTTGGCGATACAGCTTCAAAAATGAGAGCCTCTATGTCAAACTGGCAAGGGCGATTGGCCAGAAATCATAAACAAGATGATAAAATAGAGGAAACACTAAAACAAACCTTAAACAGTTCCACTCAGCGCGAAACCTTTCAGGAGGTGAGTAGCTTAGAGTTTCATACAAGTCTGGAAATCTGGCTTGGCACTAGCGGGCCTCCGTGGGCGGCACCAGTGCAATGATGATGATAAATTTATTTTGCCCAAAACTGGGTGAAAAGAGGAAGCGGAATTGGGTGCCTTGGTGAATTCTTCCCCCTCAGATGGCGTCCTGCAGCCCCTGGGCGCGAGCGGCATCTTCAAATAGTTGGACGACCTTGATCTGTACTTCGGGGTCGGGGCTAACAAAACAGGTCTCCCACTGCTCCCCACTGGTGATTCGTAAGCATGCTCCTATAGTTCGTGGCTGAGCATCACAGGCCCAAATCATGTGAGTCAGTTTGGCTCGCTGGGTAAGGGTATCTAAGCCAAGTAGGCAAGGAACGTCGCTAATTGCAGTGGCGCCGCTTGCATTTATAAATACCAATGCAAGTGGCGCCATTGCAATTACCGATGTTCCTCGCCTACTTGGCTTAGCTACCCTTTTGTCTTACTTTTGTTTCGAAGCCAAGGGGGTAACATTTTTTTTCTTCTTCATCATGCATGAAGCTTCTAAATGATCACTGGCACATGAATCTATTCGGAGCGTCAAATTCATAAAAAAAATAATTTCGATAACTTTTTCAAGAAATACTGTTGCTTTTTTGCAGCCAGAGACTACTTCCCAGCCTGTTCATCAGCCATGCCAAGGACAAGTGGAACGTGCCTGCCCGGTTAGGGCGTCTAGAACGCTCGGTACATGACTGACCGCTCGCTGAAGCGCGGCTTCCCTAGACAGTGGTGCCAGATTTCCATCTCGTATATATTAGCATGAAACTCTAGGGAGCGGAGACCGCCGAGAGAGGCTTTTGCGCCCTCTTGGGACAATTTTCAGTATCATGCTGGCGTTGATACCGAAAGCATTCAAGAGATGAGGCCACATCTCTTGAAAAGGCCGATAAAGAGATTCTGAACTGTGTTTCCAATACTTTTGGGTGTAAATGCGCTACATCGTGATAATACTGTTATTTTATATCCTGTCTACTCCTTTGCGGCCTAGCAACGGCAGTGTCGGTAAGAACGGCGCAGCCAAAATAACATCCCCACTACCCCCACCCTCCAGTCTTCATATGAGCTATGTGTGCCTCTTAGGCGCAATCGGACGGATGTTAGCCTCGTAACGCGAGAGCCGAGGCTCTACTTCGACCAGAGGAAGCAATTTTTTGAAGACGCCTCCGTCTTCCTGCGTGAGGCCTGTGAGCCGTGGCCCCGGACGAGCTGCAACGACAAGCTGGGAGTCCCAAAGTGTCCCGCACCTAAAATTATTATCACCATGCTTTTATCCCCGCATCTCTACAGTACTCTCAAGATTGACTTAACACGCCGACAGTCGCACATACCAGCCGAAGTGTATTGCAGAACAGTGTGAAATAACTCAAACACTTTTCGATTTTTCAACTCAAGCAAGTTTGCAAATTGTTTATTCAATCCACTACACGATCTAGTTGGGCCTAACAAAAGAAATAACGTATTTTCTCAATTCTTCATGCGCCCTCGGAAGCCTTGCAAAGCATTAAACTTCGCAAACAAGAGTGCATACCTTGCATGGTGTAATTGTACAATGATTTGAAACCAAGGATGTCTTCTCGCACTGCCTAACCATCTGTCATTTCTAAGGTCCCCGGTTTTTTTGTATTCAATATTTGCTTTCATCAAATTCCGTTGTAGGCATTTGCTTGTAGCTTTGACAGTACCATAAAGGAATAAAATTGCTAATGCGCTTCGCCAAGGCTAGATTCAAGTGTCATTAGACATTGCACCCAGCATGCATTGCACGTTACACTAGTGTTCTTAGCATTCTCGTGCCTGACAGGGAGAGCGGTTTGTTCAGAACACTTAACTGGCTATTTGCTGACGTACTATTAATGATGTGTCATAGCCGCAAGTTAGGCCTTTATGCAGCACTTGCAGTTAAACGGCGCAATTCAACTACAGAGTGGTGATTGGCAGGGGGTGTACTGTTTGCCTCAGCTTAGCTGTAAAAAAAACATTTCTCAGTCTTTTTTTACAGCTCAGGATGTTTACAAGCCAATTTCAAATATCGGAAAATTGGCTAAGTGGAAATCGCCAAGGCTCAACGAAAGCGTTTAAAACAAAATTAAGTACGTAATACTGCATTATCTAGAAGCTCTCAGTAAAGTTTGAAAATACAAAACTAAAACCTGCCTATAACACCATAATGAACGCAAGCTCGGTCCGTAAGCGTAACAAGGTATAGGTTTGGCAGAGTTAGAATAAGGCGATAAGGTAAGATGTCGCGGGTTCGATTCCCGGCCGCGGCGGCCGCTTTTCTGATTGAGGCGAAAAGCAAAAACGCCCGTGTGTACGAGATTTCGGCGCACGTTAAAGATCCCCAGGTGGTCAAAATTAATCCGGGGCCCTCCACTACGGCGCGCCTCATCGCCTGCGTTGCGTCGGCGCGTTAAACCCTACAGTCAATCAGCGATAAGGTAAGCTAGGGTAAGTCGACGTGACGATTTGATGCAAGTAAAAACGCGTTTCTTCGTAATAAAGTTAGTTGCAAGTTGCGGATGGCCGTGTCTAGAGTGCTGTCCGACGGTATTATAGGCACTCCAGTATATCGACACTCACCGGCGTTTTGTGGTAAAATTGCCGCGTCTGGCAGTACAACGCTCTAGATAACGTAAAGATAGGCAACCTAACCTAAACACAACATAAGATAACCTAATGCACACAAAGAAATCATTTAAAACACCAAAACTAACCTAAGGCACAAAAATGACACTTGAATTGAATAATGAAAAAAAAAACTGAGGCAAAAGCCGGTCTCGAACCGCCAACTTTGGGATCAAGAAGCTAAGACGGATCCTCTGCACTACAACGATTTTTTTTTTCTTTAATACATGGAATTTTAGAGAGAAGTCAGGCAAGACAATTGACACGCAATATAAACACTAACAGACAGCAAAGGGTAAGCACGTCAGTCTAACAAAGGTCGGCACCAATTCAAAACTCAGGCCAGCAAACGCACGCATCCAAAAGATGCAGCCACTCTGGTGGATCACTCTGCGCAACGTAAACGCTCCGTACCAACGCCGCCTGTTCCCGAACTCCTAGGTTTGTTTAGCTTGTGGAAGTGCCGCATGGCTGATCGGCATGCTGAACCCCCTAGGCCGACCAAGGTCATTTATCTGCACTACAACGAACGACACTTTGGCCGGTGCTAGCCTAGTGTTAAATATTCGAATGTCATCGGACGGCACGCTAGCCATGCCTGAAACGATCAGCTAGAGTGCCGTCAGACGGCACTCTAGACACTGCGGTTGCGGATTGTCTCGCCATCTTTTTCTTCGTCGTCGTGTAGTATGCGCATGGAACGCTCAAGTTCGTAAGCGGCCCTCAGCAAAAGGTCGTAGCTTTCTAGCTGTTTCTACACAATGCGAAAGCGTCACTGTGGCATTGCACCATGAACCGACGTTATTGTCCGGTACAGAATGTGGCCGCAGCTGTCACGAGTAAACATACCTGCGAACTGTTGGATTCTTGAAAAGAATGAAGCAAGATGACGGTATTGTGTAAGGTTTAGAGATAGCGAAGTCGTGCACAACCTTCACGACCACCTTGAAGGTTTATTTCTACCATTCCACCTGATTTGCTTCTTTTCTGCTGCCAAAACGACCTTTACTTCATCAGGGTTGCAATGAGTGTCATTGGACATCAATTTTAGGGGCGTACGCCATGACCTGTATTTCTCGTTCCGAGTAAGTGCTGCCGTGAGTAGGGCGAACTCTGAAGGTTTTCTTTGCCAATCTCAGACAGTCTCCCTAAGTAGATATTCTTCGCTTGACAAAGGTGCGCCGGGGTTCCTGGGCGGTTGCTGCGAGGTACGCAAGCACGAGCGCTCGGCATTTTCTTGGTTTTTCTAACAGCCGGGCGGTCACCGCAATCTTGGCCAATTTTCCTGAGGGGGTATGCTTGGCTATACAAACAGGCGCAGGATAACCCCACCACTTGCTCCAGCCTTCTTGCGGCTGCCGTCTGCAAGGCGTGCTCTGGTCCTACTCTATCAAGGATGCGTACCTCCCACCAGCGCTCGGCCTCCTGGTAGGCCCTTTCACACCGTCCTGCCCGCTAGCAGTGCAGCTGTGCCGCTACCTCCGGTCTGACGCCTGGAGGTTAATCCGTCTTCTGAAGGACCACCTTCTTGCCGCCTTTGTTCTGGAGTGTCCCCGTGGGAAGGCACTATCACCGGTTTCCAGCAGGAAATTCAAAGAGCATCGCAGTTTCCGAGTTCCTCTGGAGGAGCATTCTCTCAAGAGTGCCCAAGCCGTCGAGACCACTTCCTCCGGGAAACACCGTGACTTCTCTGGGAGATCCCGCCGTGGGTGCAAGTGTGGAAAAGGTGATGAAGTTGGGTCCCAAGTTTTGCGTACATCCCAAAATGGACAAGACAGGAATGCTGGGGCTTGTCAGGGCCACAGCTTCGAGGGATGATTCGGAGAGTGCGTACAGTTGCATTCTGGAGGCGGTCGATGCCTTGCCTGGACAGTGTGACGGAACTACGCGGCATAAAGACCTCGAGCATCGTCAAAGCACTCCGGGACGCTGACCTCAAACTCCTCCAGTCCGACAAAAAGGGCGGCTTCGTTGTTATTCCCTAGGGGTTGTACAACGAGAAGGCGCTATCAGCAGTCCAGGAAAATATTTGCCCAGCTCAAATTGACCCCAGAAAAGACAGAAGGGAGGCTCTCAAAGCGTGTCAGCGCGAAGCGCTGAAAGACCTTGCAAGCTTGGTAAAGGCTGATGGGTTCAGCCTACCGGCCTTCTTTATGGCCAAGACGCACAAGGAAGGCATGCCATTCCGCGTCATCGTGTCCGAAAGCGGCTCTTGGCAACGTGCTCTGGGCAAGTTCTTGCAAAAGTAGCTTTCCCAGCTGAAAATCGACGACGCTTTCCTCGTCAGGAGCCCTACGGAAGTTTCTGACTACCTCCAACGGCAGTCCCCCGCTCATATGTATGGGTTCTCTCTGCATTAGGACCTCTACTATTCCTTGCCACACTGCGAGTTCATGGAGGTCGTTTCTGAGGAAATAGACCACTACGGATCCGTCCACCAGCATGCCAGTGGTGTGGACAACACCTTATGGGACCTTTTGGGCCTCTACCTGCGCTCTTCTCTTGCGGAGTTCAACAGCGAATTCTTCATTCAGAGGAAAGGTGTATGCATAGGGTCGTGCTTGGCGCCTTTGCTTACCGACCTCCTGCTAGCGCGACACAGCCGGCAACTGGAGGTTATGCTTCGTGCCTCCAAAAAATCGTGCTCGTTTTCCGCTACGTGGATGACTTCTTGGTGCTTTTCGAGTGCGTGACTGGCGACGCGGACGAGCATGTGCAGCGCATCATGGAAATTTTGGAGACCACCCTAGCTGGTTTAACGCTTACAACGGAACTTCCTTCGGCCAATGAGCTGCGGTTTTGGGACGTCCTCTTGCATTTCAGGCCAAGCCAGGCTTGTTGGAGCATGCACCCCGCTCCAGGAAAAACCTTCCGTTCTCGTCCGCCCATTCCAAAGTCGTGAAACGGAGCATTGCCTTAGCTGCATTAAGGGGCTCCCTTAAGAGATATCGCCCGCATGAAGTAGAGGCCAGTTTTGATTAGCAGGTTGTGAGGCTCCTGTAGGCAGCCTTCCCACCGGCTTTGCTACGTGACTTAGCTGAAGTGTTGCTAGGGCAATTTCACAAACGCAGCGAAGCTGGGTCGTAGAAGGACAGGCCGGCAAAATTTGTCTGTTGTTTCTTATGTCCACAGAGTTTCGCACATGTTTAAAAAGGTAGGGGGTCGCGCTGGTGTGTGAGTAGTGTTTTCCGCACCACACAAACTTGGTGGCCTTTGTAGGCGAGTGAACATAAATGAGCCAAGGAGCACCCTTTGCGAAATAGGCCACACAAAACCGTATGAAATATGTAGGCGCTCCGTTGTGTATGAAGTTCCCTTGTCTTACGGGAAGACCTATCTCGGTCAGACCAGGCGCTGTCTGAACGATCGTCTCCGCGAGCATGCAAACACTGAAACGGGTACTGGCAGCAATCTTGCCACACATTGTGAACACCACGGCTGCTCGCCGAGATTCCACGATACCCGTGTTGCAAGAACGTATAAGGGTCAGCGTGAGCGTGAGATCTATGAAGCCTACGTCATTCATAAGGCGGGCATCGATTGTGTGAGTAAGCCGTCCATTGAATCACTAAAAAAGGAAATCCGCTATCTGGCGTCATAAAAATCTTAACTGTTCAGGATGTCTTATTTGCCTCGCTCCTCAGGCCACCTCTCATATCATTGTTTCTATCATTTAATTAATGCGCTTGTATCACTCTTGTATTTTGTGGCAACGTTCGGTTCCCTTTTTTTTATCGTGTTCCTGCTCGCCTTCTTTTCTGGGTATATTTCGCAATCCGCGCAATAAACCAACCAGTTGTTAGTCAGCGCCTTGTGTCGTCGTTTTCTTGTCCCGCTTTTTCGCGCTGTTTCGAATTTCAAGGTGAGACGGTTTGTCAGGCCTAGCTAAGTAATCGTCCACATAATAAAATATTGCCGCGAACCTTTCATTGGGTTTGTTTGTTTATGTTGTGTTTTTACCGCCCGGCTGCGGCTGTCTGTGTTATCTGTATGCCAAGTGAAGCGCTTGTTCCATTCTTTATTTCTATGTCGCACCTGTTATCTGCTTTGATAGGGAGAGCGTTTTGAACTAACGTCCACAGCCTAGAATAGTTTTCTTTGACCTACAGTGTTCTGGCTGTAATCCGACGGTAGAGAAACATTCACGCCCAAAGGTAAATTTCCGTAGAGCAGGCGCAGCGGCATTCGACACGCCGACGCTCGCTTGCCCACGTCACTTTGTTGACTGTTCCTTCGCCGCCTGTGTATTGTTTGAGTTGGTAGGGGCGCACAATTTCGGTCCAATAAACTTGTTTTTGTTGAATACGTCGTCTTTGGCTTCGTGCAAACCGGCGGGGCATATCGGCCGGGCGGACAACTGTAACTCGGTTCCCCACTTTTATAGCCATGAAAACGACAGATCTCGAACGACTGCATGCCGACCGGTGACGGCTTTTTCCGTAGCATGCGCAGCACGGCGGAGGACAGAGCCCCCTTCCTGTTCTTCTGATTGCTGCAGCTGCATTTCGTGCTCCGGTGGCTCTATAATACAGCACCGACATCGACCAGACCGGCGGGGCATATCGCCGGACGGACGCGTATAACTTGGTTCCTCACTTTTATAGGCGGGTGTTGATTTGCAGATTGTCAATTTAGTTGTATTCGCCATGCTGGTCTGTGAGGGTTTAATATTTCTGATGATAATTTGTTGTGTCTTTCTTGGCGTACGCAAATGGCTTGTGGCTCGGACTACTTGCACTGCTCGCAGTGTAAGAACGCCTATCATTGTTGTAAATGTTCCGGAATCACAAAAGCTGTGTTTAAGGCAATCAATACCGATGAATGTAACCCATGGACATGTAGTACCTGCCAGATTCATGCTAAGCGACAGTCCGAAGCCAAGCGCTCCCCCCAAACGGACCTGTCTACCCAAAAAGTCGCGGACACATTGGCCTTCCTTACTAAACAGGGTGCCGAATCTCTCCAAAAGCTTGCTTAGTCCATAGTAAGAATCGAGGGAATAGAAAAACAACACTGTACTCAAAATGCCCGACAAAAAGAAATCCGAAAAACTCTGGACGATCAAACAAAAACTATTGAAAGTATTGAGAAGTCAGTCGAGTTTCTCGGGAAAAAGTATGACAAAATTTTAAGCCGCCTTGAACAGGTGGAAAAGTCAGCCTCAGAAGTAACTGGGGGTCTCAAAGAACTTCAAGTTGACGTTAGAAACAAAGATCGTGAAATCGAACAAATCAGGATAGCTTTGAATGACGCAGAACAGTATTCACGGCGAGAAAACATCGAAATGCATGGTGTTCCGGTAAAAGATAAATAAAACCTCATGAATGTCCTGACTAAAACTGCGGGCAAACTTTAACTGTCCACGCCCACTATCGAGACAGTAGCAACTGCGCATAGGCTTAAAGCTAAAGAAGGAAAAATCCCGCCCATTATCGTGCGCTTTCGGAAACAAGATCACCGCGATAAATGGTGCGCGAAAAGAACCACACTCAGAGAAGAAGGAATTTTCAACAATGAAAATTTAACGCAATATGCCAAGCAGTTGCTTTGGGCTACAAAGCCGAAAGCTCGTGAGAAAAATTATAGGTTTGCCTGAACACGCAACGGTAAAATTCTTGTCAAAGAAAAAGAAGGTGCGCCAAAAATCTGGATTAAATTGGATGATGACTTACACCACCTGAAATGCCAGAAAAACATTCTCCAATTTTGAACAATGGCACCTTTGCAGTGAGGAATACATCGAAAAAGAAAATATTCTGAAATACCTGGAGATAACTCATGGAAATATCCGTAGCATTAAAAAACACTGGAATGAATTGCTACTGCACCCTATTGAGGTTAATACACAAGTTGATGTGTAATTTTGACTGAGATTTGTTGTGAACCACAATATGTGCAACACTTAGCATTCCAGGTTATACTTTTTTCGTGTACCGTGAGAATAGAATAGGTGGTGGGGTATTTGTTCTTTGTGAAAAATAATTTTAAATCGGAACAAATTGCAGTCTCATTTCAGACGGCACGAAGCATAGCAGTGAGCATTTTCTGCAACCACAATACATTTGTTCTTTGGGTAATTTACCTCCCGCCGAATTGCATTATTCATAAGATTTTGACGGCATTTGAATTTATTGTAAAGAAGTTTTATTATACAAGCAGCCTTATTATTGCTGGAAATTTAAACATCGATACTCCTAACCTTTCCAAAGCTGGTGTGAACGAATATTTTTATATTTTCTCACAGTTTCGCTTGGAAAGCACAATAAATGCATTACCCCAGAAGAGCGTTTAAAAAATAAATTTGCAAAATCTTGCATAGACCACTTTTTAGCCGTGCAAATAACTTTACTTTGCTGCCGGCTATTATCTCTAAAAAACAAGCCGATCAGTTTTAATTTCCAATAAAGTTACGTGGAGAACGCGTTATTGTAAATAACAAGAATCTACTAAAATACATAGAAATCGTTGACAATAAAGCATTCGACCAGAAGGTGCGCCAGTTCAACTGGAATGATCTGGTGTTAACTGATCACTTAGAAATGTACGACCTGATAGTTCAAAAACTATAGAAATTTTATGAAACTTCAAAAAAACGAAAACAAGTGAAAGTTGAATAAAAAACTCTAAAATACCTGGATCGACGATGACATCCTAGCACTGTGTAAACCTAAACAGCAAGCCTAGAAAAAGGTAAAACAGCAGCCAGGGGACAGGGCGCTAAAGGGGGAATTTTATGTATTTAGAAATAAAGTTACAGCAACGCTCCGACTACCAAAGAGATGGTATTACACAGAAGAATTTAATAAGGCCAAGGGTAACTTGAAATTTACATGCCCGCGGCTAAACGAGCTTATCGGCAGTAACACTAATCGGCAAGCGGATTCGCCAATTCTCAAAGGCTTCGGAGATTCCTGCGAGACTACCTCATTGTGTGACACATGTAATTGGGTGTTTATTGGTAGCGCCGTACTTAATGAACAAATAAGGGTCCCTGAATCAAAAATTACCAATGTGCCCAGCGTTGTTGAGTCAGCCTTTCTCCCAGGCATGACCGTGGGGGACCTCCACGCTATTGTGGATAGGATTTCAGTTACGAGACCAGCGGGACACGATAAGATCCGACCGCGAGATATAAAAGTTCACATAGACAGATTAGGCTTGGTGATTTTGTGAATACTTAATGGCGTATTACCGACCGGTAGAATTCCAGAAAAAATGAAGTACACCCTATACATAACAACGGTGCTAAAGGCGATCCTGCGAACTATAGGCCAGTAGCCATCTTGTCTGTTATGTCCCATATTCTTGAAAAGTATATTTCGACAGTCATGATAAATTTTTGCTGCAAACATTCCCTTTTATCTGAAACACAATATGGTTTTCGACAGCGCAAGAGCACAACATTACTATTAGAAGACATTATTGGTTCTATAACTGAAATGTTACATAGCAATAAAATAGTGTTAGCTCTCTTTCTGGATATGTCTAAGGCTTTTGTGACTGTTGATCATGAAATATTGTTAAAGATATTAGCACACTGTAGACTTGGACTGGGCACCCTTTGCGGTGCCCTTCGTTGTGGCCGCGACCGACAGCGGGCTTCAGGAGCGCCCCGGGTGGCACAGGCAGTGCGCCGGAGGTGGAAACTGCTGCGGTTTCCTCCAGCTCCATCTCCTCCGGGCCCTCGCTAGTGCTTCGGGCCGGTGGAAAGGAGGAGAAAGTGGGTGCAGCAGCATCCGCACCAGACGTGGTTGCCACCACAGCCGCTGGTGGATAAGCGAGCGGTGCGGAGACGAGTTGGGCCGCCGGAGGCAACCCAGGGGGGGGGGGGGTGGAAGTAGGACCAGATCCGACTCGCGGTACTGGGTGCCCGCCGAAACTAGACACCGCTCCGCCCCCCGGCGAGCTGCAGTCGGCATACCTCCCCAGGGGGAAAGAGGCGAACCTCTTTCGCGCCTCCGGGAAGGTGGTGTTTTCCGTGACTTTGACGTTGATTTTTTTTTTTTTCAATTTTGAATGTGTCGCAGGCTCGCGAATACGCGCCGTGAGGTCCTTGGCAATTCCCACAAAGTAATTGATTAGAGGGACAATTAATCAGAGTGATGACCTTGCTGCGCGCACTTGGCGCAGGTTAGTTGGCCCCGACACGAGTTGGTACCATGCCCGAACCGCTGGCACTTGTAACAGCGCCGCAGATTCGGGATGTACGCTCGGGCAGAGCACCGGATGAATCCTGCATTGATATGGTCTGGAAGAGTTGAACGGTCGAATGTGGGAATGATGTGCCTGGTAGGTATTTCCTTATTATCTCGTGTCATGGATGTACGCCTGACTGCCGTCACTCCCTGATTTCTCAGGCCTTCTAGAACATCGGCTTCGCCAGATCTGACTCTGAGATCACGCCAATCTTGATGCCAAGATCGGCAATATGGGTCTGGATCACGAGATTTGTGGCCTGTTGCTGGGTGGTGACTCCTACCAGCAACTCTCCAGTTGATGATGATGGTTGGTGTTTCATGGCGCAAGGCCAACGAGTTCAAAGAGCGCCAGAAAAGAAGTTATATAATGAAGCGAAGTGATTACCACAAAAAGGTAGGTATAAAAACATGTAAACCGAACATAGTAAAATAAATTAGAGGTAATGGTGATGGCTGGTCTATAGGGCCAGATTTCATTATGCGTGATATGAGATAAGGTTTAAAACCTCACATCTGACAAATATTAAAACACACGTTTCAGGGAAACCATGGCATTGTCACCAAGAAACAGCGATGGATGTAGGGGAATATGTTGTCTGTAGAGTTCTCTGAAGTGTTTGTGTTGTGTTGTGTGTAGTGCCTTGCATGTTATTAGTATGTGCACTACGGATAGGGTCTCTCCGCACCTGCCGCACTGGGGTCTAGGAGATCCAGTCAGCAGATACGAGTGAGTTGCATGCGTGTGCCCCATCCGTAGCCTAGCCAAGGCGACTTCTGTGTTTCAGTTGTGTAATTCAGCTGTGTACCGTCCCAAGCGCGGCTTTATTACATGTAGTTTGTTGTCTGTCTGTTTGTTCCAGTGTGTTTGCCATGTTCTGCGCAGGTGTGGTCTTATGTGTGGCTTGAGGTCTGTGTAGGGTATCGTTGTAATGTCTACAGTGTTCCTCAGTGCAGCAGCAGCGGCCCTCTCGTCTGCCAACTCATTCCCAGCGATCCCTGCGTGTCCTGGGACCCAGCAGAGGACCAGCCGATGCTTCTCCGCATACACCGACATGATACTGTTGAATACAAGATTAATTATGCGCTTTTGGGGGGGTTTATGCGATGATAATGCGCGAACAACACTCAAAGAATCTGTGTAGATGATAGAATTGGGAATTTGATTTTCAAGGATATGTCGTACGCTTCCGTACAATTCCGTACGCTTCTGCTGAAAACAAATGTTGTGTGCACGCTCATGGTTCTGGCTGCATTGAAATTTGGACCATGAGCAGCGCACGACACCATAGTCGAGGTTTTAGAAGCGTCAGTGTAGGATTCAGCACGTGGGTATTTGAACTGCAAAGAAAGAAAGTGCTGCAGTATTGCAGCTCGCGGTACCCGATTTTTGTCAAGCTTTATAAAAGAAAGGTCCCAGGACACAGGGCGAACTTGCCAAGGGGGTAAAATATCTAAAGAGGATTACCTGTACACGTCTAAAAACTAAGCACTCACATCCGAGGCTCGCTCTCTCGTTCGAAGTGAAAAAGGCGGAGTAACTGACGGGCGAGTTACAAACAGCACAGATGTGGATGTATCGTTAAGGACAGGATAAAAAGGGTGGTTATTTTAATAGCACAAAGCATAAAAGCATAAAGTAAGTCCATGTACATTCGCTGGTTCTCAGGGCTCAAATTATTACATTCAACATATAAACTCTCGACAGGGCTAGTAGCGAAAAGCACCTGACGGAAGCCGTAGCCCCAAGTGTACTACTGGGTCAAGCATTCGCAATGCTGTTTTACTCGCCGACCCATATACCACACTGCCATAGTCCAAACGGGACCCAACCGAAGCAGTATAGAGCCGTAGTAGAAGTTCTTTCTCGGAACCATACGAATGGTGGGAGAGAACCTTAAGGATATTCATTGTTTTCTTACATTTGTGCCTAAGTATATTGATATGTGGGATGATTGTGAGTTTGTGGTCAAATGCAACACCTAAAAACTTGTGCTCCTTGTTCAGAGGAAGCGACAAGCCATTAGGAGTAATGTCTGGGTCCATATGGACCCCGCCCTTCCTGGGGAACACAACGCAGGAGCTTTTTTACAGGATTAATAGTTTAAACCATTCTTGTCTGCCCAGCTGGCAAGTATATTGACGCCTAGCTGGACTTGGCGTTCGCATATTGACATATTACATGATTTAAAAGATATCTGCACGTCACCTACATACATGGAGTAAGAAATTGTAGGCAGCAGTGCCTTCCCAAGGGAGTTCATCTTTACTATGAAGAGAGTGCAGCTTAGAACTCCGCCTTGCGGCACGCCATTTTCTTCCACGTGTACCTTTGACCAACTCTGACCAACTCTGACGTGAAAGGTTCTCTCCGACAAATAACTAGCAAGGGTGTTAAACATTACCAGAAACACCGAATGATTTGAGGTCAGTAAGGATCCCATAACGCCATGCGGGGTCATAGGCCTTTTCTAGGTCGAAAAACACAGTTTAACAGAACTGTTTGTGAATGAAGGCATCCTTAATGTATGACTCTAGCGCCACAAGTTGATCGTTTGTGGATCACCGCTCCCTGAAGCCTGCCTGGCAGCTCTCGAGAAGACCGTTGTACTCCAAAAAGTACACAAGCCTCCAGTTTATCATCTTCTCGAGAAGCTTGCACAGGCAGCTGGTCAGGGCTATGGGTCGATAGCTAGCGGGAGAAGAAGGGTCCTTCCCTTCTTTCAAAAATGCTACAACTATGGCATCCCTCCAAGACTTTGGAATGTGCCCCGAAAGCCATATCTTGTTGAAAAGGTGAAGAAGTGTTACAAGAGTGTCGGTGTGTAAGTTCTGTATCATTGTATATGTAATGTTGTCTGGGCCAGGACTGAGGGTTAACACGTGCTCAGAGCACCCCTCAGCTCATTAAGTGTGAACTCAGAGTTATAAGAAGTGGCTGACCTGTCATTGTCATGTAAGGGCTTCTTTTCGGCCACGAGTTTGTGTTTCATGAAAGTGTTTGTGTAGTGTGATGAACTAGACACGTGTTGGAAGTGTTGTGCGAGTGTGTCAGCCTATCTTCGAGTGTATCCCCTGTTGTGCTGACCAGAGGCAGGCTGTGTGTTTCTTGTCCCTTGAGTTTGCGTATTCGTGTCCATACTTTCCGTGTGTCTGTGTAGGAGTTAATTGATGTTATGAATGTACGCCAACTATCGCGTTTTGCCTCACGGCGCACACGTTTTCCAAACGCCTTGGCCCGTTTGAATGAACAAGAAGAGGTTACTCGACGTGGGGTACCGACGGAGGATACCCCACGCCCTGTTCTCGGCCTCTCGCGCCCACCTACATTACTCATTCCACCACAGCCTCCGCTGGTTGCGCGGGGCAACAGGGGCGTGGGGTATGGACTTTTGGGCGGCGTCGAGGATGTGCGCCGTGAGTCGTTGGGTTGCCTGCTCGCTCAACGTGTAGTTGTGTTATGAACGTGTGGTGTAGTTTAGATGAATCTGTAAATATATTCCAGTTTGCTCTTGCTTCATTAAACCTGTTCTGGGAAGATGGACTGCTCGTGCCCTTACCTATATTTGTTAGTGAGGTGGGGAAGTGGTCACTACTATATGAATCAGTGCCCACACCCCACTCAAGACATGGAAAGAGAACTGCAGATCCAATAGCCAAGTCAAGGTGTGAATAAGTGTTGTGTCCTATATTATATTATATTGGCTTTTTTTGGTTGAGCAAGACATGCTCCCGACGATGTTAAGAATTTCTCAATTAGGCGACCTCGGGCATCCGTGCGAGCAGAACCCCAAAGAGAGTTATGTGCGCTGAGGTCGCCTAAAAGAATCAAAGGTTCGGGTAACTGATCTACCAGGCCCTTGAAATATGTGCTCGATAGTTGGAAGTCAGGAGTGTTGTAAAGAGAACATAGTAGTTATGAGCCCTATTAAAAATTATCGTTCGAATGGCAACAGGCTCTTTAATGGTTCGTAGTTGGACAGTGTGCCACGCCAAGGTTTTCCGGACAATGATGGCCACACCGCCTGAGGATGTGCCACCACCATCTCTATCCCTTCTAAATACCATGCAACTATTCAAGAAATTTGTGTGCATGGGGTTTAAATGGGTCTCTTGGAGACACATCACACTTGGCTGGTTGGAATGCGGTAACTCATAGACATCATCAAGATTTTTAGAAGGCCTCTGCAATTCCATTGCATGATATTTTCTCTTCCCATTATTGACGTTTAGAGCTAATGGAGTGTGTGTGTGTGTTTATGTGTCGGCTTTTCGGCCTTGCACTCTTGGAAGGGGCTTTTTGATTCTCTCTACTGACCTGGACGCCGGAGCCCGTTCCTTCGCTGTGGTGCATGCCGGAACGGCTCCACGTCCAGGTCGTCATCTGAAGTCAAGGGGGTGCCCAGGGGACTGGGCCCCCTCGACTTGGACTAGGCACCCTTTGCGGTGCCCTTTGTTGTGGCGGCGACCACCACGAGAGTCAGGAGCGCCCCGGGGGGCACAGGCGGTGCGGCGGAGGTGGGAACTGCTGCGGTTTTCTCCAGCTCCATCTCCTCCGGGCCCTCGCAAGTGCTTCGGGCCGGTGGAAAGGAGGAGACAGTGGGTGCAGCAGCATCCGCACCAGACGTGGTTGCCACCACAGCCGCTGGTGGATCAGCGAGCGGTGCGGAGACGAGTTGGGCCGCCGGACGCAACCCGGGGGGGGGGAGGCGCAGGCGGGACCAGGTCCGACTCGCGGTACTGGGTCCCCGCCGAAACTAGACACCACTCCGCCCCCCGGCGAGCTGCGTCGGCATACCTCCCCAGGGGGAAAGAGGCGAACCTCTTTCGCGCCTCCGGGAAGGTGATGTTTTCCGTGACTTTGATGAATCCTGCATTGATATCGTCTGGAAGAGTTGAACGGTATGAAAATGATGTGCCTGGTAGGTATTCCTTATTATCTCGTGTAAGGATATCCGCCTCACTGCCGTCACTCCCTGATTTCTCAGGCCTTCTAGAAGATCGGCTTCCGTCTCGTTTGCCAGATCTGACTCTGAGATCACGACGGTCATGATGCCAAGATCGGCAATACGGGTCTGGCTCAGGAGATTTGTGGCCTGTTGCTGGGTGGTGACTTCTACCAGCAACTCTCCAGTTCTTTGCTTTTTGGCTTTGTAGTGTTTACCGATTATTCCTTCTATGAATTTTGTAATCAGAAACACGGACATTGAGGCAACTGGCTTGTCTTTTTCAAGGGATTCGATAATCAGGAATCGGGGATAATTATCAGGTTTCGGAAGAGTGAAAGTTGGAAGGGGTGGGTACGTTACATCGGTGCGGCTCCTTTTCAGGGACCGATCGGGTTTACGGGGGGGGTTTTGATTTAATCCATGTGGCATTGGAAAAACGTTGGGGACGGGGGTACTTCTCAAACTTTACCCTAATAGCTTGAGAGGTCCCGGAGCTCTCTGCCTGGTAAACAGACCGGGAGCCCATCCGCCGGAGCTTGACCTGGGCTCCGGCGGCCACCGTGTGAGGTTTCTGCCCTTCACCTTAAAACTCGTTACCACGGTCGGTTACAGCGTGAGTGGGGGGGGAGGGGGGGGGAGGGGTCCGCGGTATCGCCAGTACCGTCACCATGAATACTCAAGGTGCCCCGTGCGGGGGCTAGCTTGGTAAACCGAGTGTAACCTACATTTTAGGAGTCCCGCCTCCACGCGTGTAAAGTGAATAGACCGCAGCTTGCGAAAATACCAGTCGGCGAAGATAAATATTTTCAGTCTTATTCGCATTCCCATTTTTTCTTTTTGCTCCCACAGGAGGACTCACGAAACTCCTATGCAACACTTTATGCATTACATCATGCGATATTTGCACTAGCATGGTTGTGGGTAACGATTTCTCTTTCGTCAACTTGCCTTTGAGTCCATGAGAGGGACGAACGGAACCTTTGAGAAAAACGTTCTGCGAAGTAAATGTCTACTATTTAGTCGAGCAGCAATGGGCTGCAGAAAGGGCGAGGTCGAGGGTTCGATTCCCGACGGCGGCGGCCGCTTTTCATGGTGGAGGCGAAAAGCAATAATGACCCGGGGGTACGAGATATCGGCGCACGTTAAAGATCCCTGAGGTGGTCAAAATTAATCCTGAGCCGTCCACTACCGCGCGCCTCTTCGCCTGCGTTGCGACGGCGCATTAACACTAACATCAATCCATCAATCAAAGCCATCAGCCAGGTGTGCTATATAGTACGGATTGCACTGCCTCACCAAATCCAACACAGCGGGGGTAGCGCCGCCTTTACTGATAACACGAAAAACTTCGTCAAATATGGTGGTCCTCCACTTGCACTAACACGTGACCTCATTGAAACAATCGTTGTCACTGAGGGAATACGAGAAACGCGTGCCCTCGTACGAATGAACCAGATGAGTTATCCGCTACCCTGACAGTACCGTAGAACAGCTGTCGATTTCCTCCTCGAATAAAATGTCGAACAATCGCACTGATCATATATCGCAAGGGATGTGGATTATCTTACGAAAAGTATAATAATCCAAATAACAAAAACTACCAGGATGCCAACTAGAGTAAAAGAATAAAAAGTTTCAAAGTTACGTATTTGAGGATGACACAGAAGGACAATGAAAATGGATACAAAAAAATAAATGAAAATTAGAGCCTACACAACCACAGAAAGATCATGACTTTCTGCAAAAGAAGTCAGATAAATAGAAAAAGGGAAGCAGTGCAGAAAACATCACTGTAAATATCATCGCGCTTACAAAACGCGCCGTACTTGCAGATTATTAATCAGAAAACCCCTAAGGAGCTGTAATGAGTAGGAGGAGTTGCGGGGGTGGTGGAGTAGATGGAAGAGGAGAAACAGGAGAAGAAGACGGAGAAGTTAGAGGAGGCATGAACCCTCGCTTGTGGGCAAAGGTTGTCTTGGTAAAGCATGATCATCATCAGCAGCAGCACCTATCTACTCCCGCTGCAGGGAAAGAGACTTTGTTAATTGTCCCGGTTCTGTGCTAACTGCGACCAATTTATCTCCCCAGTGTTCTTAATCTCCTAGGTCCATCTAACTTTCGGCCACTCCTGCCACGCCTTCCTTTTCAAGGAATCAACTCTGTTACTTTTAATGACCAAAGGTTACCTTGCCTTCGCATTACAAGGCGTGCCCACGCCCATTTTTTCTACTTAATTTCTACTATGTCCTTAACACGCGTCTGTGTACTGACCCACCCCGATCCCTTATTTTCCCTTAATGTTACCCCTATCATCTTCCGTTCTATTTCTCGCTTAGTCTTCCTCAATTTTAGTTAAACCCTTTTATTGAGCTTTCAACTTTCTGCACAGTAGGTGAGTACGGGTAAGATTCAGCTGTTACACACCTATTTATTCAGGGACAACGGTAGGCTGACATTCATTATCTGAGAATGCCTTCCAAATTCACTCTACCCCATTCTTGACCTTCTAATTATATCCGCCTCATGGTTGGGATACGGGGTCACAACTTGCCCTAGGTAGAAATATTGGCTTACCTTTTGTACTGCCTCGCCACCTGTTTCAAAACAGCTATGCTCTCCCGAGGGTATTTATCATTACTTTAGATTTCTTCATATTATCTTCAGGCCCACGTTTCTACTCTGCTTGTCCATTGCGGTAAGCATGCTTTGCAATTAGTTCCCGGTTTACATAACCAGCTAACGTCATCAGCAATTCTCTGGTTACTGAGGTAGTCTCCAATAACCCTTGCACCCACCTGTTCCCAATTCAATGATCTAAACACCTGTCGTAAACCTGCTGTGAATAACATGGGAGACATTGAGTCTCCTAGCCTGACACCCTTGCGTATAGGAATTTACTGTATATACTTCTATACTGTAGATCCTGTATATACTGTAGTGTACTTTTATAGGTATGGAGGAAGAAGGTAGCTGTGGACCCATTGTAGATATCCTCTAGTATTCTTATGTAATGCACTTCTACACCGTGATTCCGCAATGCCTGAATGACTCCTGAGGTTTCGACCGAGTCAAATGCTGTCTCATACTCTATAAATGCGATATATAGGGGTTGAGTATACGTCGCGCATTCCCTGTGAACTGATTGATCGTGTGAATATGGTCTAACGTTGAATAGCCTTTGCGGAACCCTGCGTGTTCATTAGGGGAACTGAAACAAGGTTGGCAGAAATTATGTTAGCGATTACCTTGGTAAGTACCTTGTACACAACTGACAGTAGGCTGATCGGCCTGTATTTTTTAAGTCCTTCATTATTTCTTTCTTATGTATTGGGAAAAACGCCTGCAAAGCCCGCCCGTGCTCGCTCATTTCGACGGAAATGCCGAAACGGAAATGCATACGGACGCCAGTGATATAGGCTTGGGTGCCGTCCTTGTCCAAAACCAAAGCGGCTGCGATCGCCTATGCCAGCCGTGGTCTGTCGAAGGAGGAGAAAAACTATTCTGCCTCTGAGAAAGAGTGCCTGGCTATTACATGGGCGATTTCAAAATTTCGCCCATACGTGTATGGAAGGCCATTCAAGGTTGTAACAGACCACCATGCGCTGTGTTGGCTCGCCAATTTGAAGGACCCCTCTGGCCGTCTTGGGCGGTGGAGCTTGCGCCTGCAGGAGTTCGACGTTGCAGTCGTTTATAAATCCGGCAGGAAACACTCCGACGCCGACTGCCTGTCCCGCGCCCCCGTCGACCCACCACCACAAGACTCTGATGAAGACAGCGCGTTCTTCGGGATCGTGACGGAGAGCGACCTAGCCGCCCAGCGGCGTGCCGACCCCGACTTACGCGTCATAATCGACTACCTCGAGGGATGCAACGTTGCCGTTCCTAGGACCTTCAAACGCTGCTTACAAGCATTCAGCCTGAGAAACTCCGTCCTTGTGAAGAAGAATCTCAGCCCCGGAACAAGAGCGAATTACCTTCTCGTCATCCCCGCGGACCTTCGTGACGAAATTTTGGAAGCGTGCCACGACGACCCGTCTTCCGAACATCTGGGCACAGCCCGCACTATTGGAAAAATCAAGGCGAGGTACTACTGGGCCGGCCTTACCTCTGACGTCACCCACTACGTCCGCAGCTGCCGTGACTGCCAGCGACGAAAAACGCCGCCGACAAGACCCGCCGGACTTCTGCAACCAATCGCCGTCCCATCGAGACCATTTCAACAGATTGGAATGGACCTTTTAGGCCCGTTCCCTACGTCACGATCACAGAACAAGTGGATTGTCGTAGCGACAGACTACATGACGCGCTACTCTGAGACCGCCGCTCTTCCGAGGGAACTGCACAAGAAGTGGCGAAGTTCTTTATAAGCCAAGTTGTGCTGCGACAATGGAGCCCCGGAAGTCCTAATCACAGACCGCGGAACGGCATTTACTGCGGAGCTGATGCAAGGAGTATTACGCTACAGCAACACGGATTACCGAAGAACGACGGCGTACCACCCCCAAATGAACGGACTAACAGAACGTCTGAACAAGACAATCGCAGATATGCTGTCAATGTAGGTTGACGTTTAACATAAGACTTGGGACGAAGTGCTCCCGTATGTCACGTTTGCGTACAACACGGCTATCCAGGAGACTACGCAGCTGACGCCGTTCGAGCTTATCTACGGTAGAAGGCCGACTACGATGCTCGACGCCATGCTTCCGCACGTAGAAGACGACGACCTCAAACGCCGACGTCCACGGATATCTTCAACGTGCGGAGGAGGCCCGCCAGCTCGCTCGAGTTCATATAACGGACCAGCAGCTGGTGGATGCAGGCCGCTAGAACCTCCGACGCTGAGACACCGAGTACCAACCAGGGGATCGTGTGTGGGTTTGGACTCCCATCCGACGACGCGGACTCAGTGAGAAGCTCCTGCGACGCTATTTCGGACCCTACCAGATTCTACGTCGTGTTGGCCAACTTACCTACGAAGTGATCCCTGATGGTGACTCCGGCACATCACGACAACGCAGGCGGCGTGAAGTCGTCCACGTGGTTCGCCTAAAACCTTTCTACGGACGATGACGAACTTTTATTTCATTTGTTCGGACTGTCGCTTATGTTAGCATCGGGTCGATGCACTCTTAGAGGTAATGCCGCGAACCATAAATTGGGTTTGTTTATTTGTGTTTTGCTTTTACCGCCCGGCTGCGCCGGTCTGCGTTATCTCTGCGCCAAGGGAAGCACGTGTTCCATTCTTTCTTTCTGTGCCGCATGTGTTATCTGTTGTGATAGGGAGAGCATTCCGATCTAACGTGAACAGCCCAGAATAATCTTCTTGGATCTACTATGTTCTCGATGCGAATCGACGTTTCGAGAACCACGCGCGCCGAAAAGATAAAAAGCCTGCAGTGCGGACGCCGGGGCATTCGATTCGACGACACTCGCCTGTGCAAGTCACTTTGTTGACCGCTGCTTCGCCGCCTCTGTATTCTTTTGAGTTGTTAGGGAAGCACAAGTTCGCTCCAATAAACGTATTTCTCATCCAAGACAACTACTTCGTCCTGTCTTCGTGACATCTGGTGGAGGTGCCGGGGACGCACCCTTCATGCCCACTACAACCTCTGGAAGCCGCCAAGCCAGTCCAACAAGAGCCAGCCTCCGCGTGCAAGATTTACCACCCGAGTTCGGTCTACTACCGGAGAAGACGAAGAAGAAATACATCGCAACAGCACCATGCTCAACCAAGCCAATCCTCCTGTCGTTCTGCAGCAGCCACGGGAACCGCCATCATTCCGAGGAGCCCCCGCAGAAGACCCAGAAGAATGGTTGGAAAAACTGGAGCGCGTCCGGAAATTCAACAGGTGGGACGACGCAGAAACGTTCCGGCACGTTTTCTTTTACTTGAAAGATTCGGCTCGCACTTGGTTCGAGAACCACGAGAGCTCCTTGACAAACTGGGCTCAGTTCAAAAGCGAGTTCACTAAGACCTTCACTACCGTGGTCAGAAAAGAACGCGCAGCGCTTTTACTCGAAACTCGAACGCAGCACCCCAACGAAGGGGTAGTGATCTTTGTGAGGACATGAAGAGGTTGTTTCGACGTGCGGATCCGGAAGATGACAGAAAGAAAAGAACTAAGGTTTTCTCATGCGAGGGGTTAAAGCAGGAGCTTTTTGCTTGCCTTGTCCGCAATCCTCCCAAGACGGTGGCCGAATTCGCGGCTGAGCCGGCCCGCGATGGAGAAGACGCTGGAAGCTCGAACGAGGCAGTACGATCGCCCGGTCAACGTGATGGTTTCCGAGACGATCGGTGCCTGGGCTACAAGCTCCGACACACTGCGTGGAGACCATCCGAGCAGTGGTCAGGGAGGAGCTTCGGAAGCTTTTTCCGACGAGCGCCGCAACCTCAAGTGGCTTCCCTGACTGAAGTCATCCACGAAGAGGTTCAACACGCTTTGGGCACTTCTATGCCATCCGAGGCACCCCGCGAGCCACAGGCGATGACCTATTCTGCGGCTGTTCGTCGACCCCGCCCTGCTCCAACCCGTCTACAAGAAGCTCCACCGTACCGCCGTCCACTCTCGCCGCCGTCCCCAGTCTCGCCGCCGTCGACCGTACCGCCGTACACAGCCCAAATCCAGACGCCGAGGAAGACTGACGTTTGGCGAACGCCAGATCATCGTCCGCTGTGCTACCATTGCGGGGAGGCCGATCACATCTATCGTCGCTGCCCGTACAGGAGACTCGGACTGCGTGTTTCTCCGTCGACGCCCCACGCCCCCGACCCGCCCAGCGCCCCTACTGAGATCGACGAATACGTGTCCAACACCAACCGAGGACCAGCCCGCTCACACCGATCGCCATCGCCCTACCCATACCAGTCGCCTAACCGCCGTAGCAATGCTGATTTCGCACGTGGAAGGTCCCCCAGCCCACGCGGGGGAAACTAAAAGCAGCAACTCTGGAGGTGAAGTTTGCTCTACGGCGAAATACTGGAAACCCCTCCAACGACGCAAGGACGCACCGAAGACAGTGATTCACGACATGCCCTCATCCCGACGACCCGACCCAGCCCTGACGAGACTCCTGAACACGACGACAGCTACACGGCGCGACGCGTACCCGACCTGACCGAGACGTCCGTTGAGAAGACGACGACCACGACGATGCACAGTGCCCGACCGTCAACACGTACAAGCAGAGATACGACGCCCCGACGAACCCGGAAACTCGAGGAAGACTGCATCTGACGTCAAGGTGTCCATCGATGGCTTTGACGTAGTCGCCCTCGTAGACACGGGAGCTGACTATTCGGTAATGAGCGGACCATTTGCGTCTAAACTGAAGAAAAGTTATGACCAGATGGGACGGTCCGCATATACGCACAGCAGGAGGCCACCTCGTGACGCCAAGTGGAACGTGCACATCACGCGTCACCATAGACGGCACGACGTACCCTGCCGCGTTCGTCATCTTGCCTAACTGCTCCCGCGACGTAATTCTCGGAATGAACTTTTTTACGGACAACGGCGCAATAATTGATCTGCAGACCAAGTCGATAACTTTTTCCTCCGATCACTCCATGACGCCGGGAACCGAACCCCGAACACCGTGCAAGCTGTAAGGATAGCCGATGATCATGTCACCCTGCCACCCCGCGCAAGTTTGATGATCACCGTCTACTATGAAGGTGCTGCTTCTGACGTTGACGCTATCGTGGAGAGTGACCAAAGGTTGCTTCTCGACCGCGGTATGTCTGTCGCAAGAGGCATTGCGCGCTTCAAGGAACACCAATCCCACATTTTGGTTACTAATTTCACCGAGGAGTACCAGCATTTAAACAAGGGTGCGGCAATTGCATTCCTCGAAGAAACGCAAGAAGCAAGTGACGTGATCGCGGTCGCCGACTTTGAACGCACCCCCGTAGAAACCTTTAAGCTCCCGCAGCCCTTCGACGTGAATCCGGCGCTACCGAAGAACAACGGAACAAATTATTGGCTTTGCTGCGTCGCTATAGCGAATGTTTTTCGTCGAGCGCAAAACTACGTCAGACCCCTCTAGCGAAGCACCGAATAATAATCGAAGATGGAGCCCGACCTACCCGACAGTCATCGTACCGCGTCTCTTCACACGAACGGGAATCCATCCGGACTCAAGTCGACGACATGCTCAGCGACGACATTATACAGCCATCGAAAAGCCCTTGGGCTGCGCCCGTCGTACTCGTAAAGAAAAAAGACGGCACAATAAGGTTTTGTGTTGACTACCGGCGACTGAACAAAACCACGAAAAAGGACATGTACCCCCTCCCCCGAATCGACGACGCCCTCGACCACCTCTGCCACGCGAAGTACTTCTCATCGATGGACCTGAAGACCGGCTACTGGCAAGTTGAAGTGGACGAGAGAGACCGAGAGAAGACTGCATTTATAACCCCAGACGGCCTATACGAG
Organism: Haemaphysalis longicornis; assembly: GCA_013339765.2. Classification (NCBI taxonomy): domain Eukaryota; kingdom Metazoa; phylum Arthropoda; class Arachnida; order Ixodida; family Ixodidae; genus Haemaphysalis; species Haemaphysalis longicornis. The sequence goes on from CM023455.1 coordinate 29,433,474, forward strand.
TTCAAGGTGATGCCGTTTGGGCTGTGTGTTGTAAATAAATGAGATGGGCGCAGGCAGAGGGCGATAGCTGGAGTAACGAAGAAGACGAAGCTGCGCCCACTGCCTCGCTCACAGTTTGTTCCATCGCCCTACGAGAACGGGTGCTGGGTCGTGCTTCTCTTTTGGATTCTCCATACGCTGGTGCCGTGAAACCCGGGATTCGAGGCACGAGTGGACCTGACTTTGGAGGCGCAGCTTCTGCGAGGTTCGCGAGGCCTCGAACATTCGCGCCACTTGTTCTAGGAGGCCTTGCCATCGACCGCTGCCCATCATGGCTCGTGCACAAGCCGACCCTCGTTTTTCTACGTCACCCCTTCCATTGGAACGCCTGAAGCTACGCCGCCGGCTCCTGCGAGAGAATATCACAGGGCTCATTACGGCAATCGACGCCCTTCTCCAGGAGCCGGCTCCGCACGTGACCGATCTGACCGCCAACATTTACCACTACCACGACAAGCCGAGCGAGATACGAGCCCTCGACGCTGCAATTCAAAGACATCTGACCGGCGACAAGCTGAAGGAAGACATTGCCGTATCGCAGCATTTCGACGACGAAGTGCGCTCGTTTGAAACTCGCCTACTGCTCCACCCGGTTGGCAAAGCCGCTATGAATACCGCCGCCGCCGGTGGCTACGCCCAAACCACCTGGGTGAGTTACAATCGAAATCTCACGGGTGTTCCCGTGCCGCAAAGCCCCCACTTTGTAAATCTCCCGACGGTTCCAGCCGAGTCGCTCCCAGAGCAGCGTGAGGGCCCCATCCGCGATAAAAATGCACCGGATGCTCGTTTCGCAATGATTACGCTGATTGAGGTTCGCAACGCTGCCCGCGACGACCCTCAGCCCATGGATCCAGTAACCGACAAAGCACAGGATCCTCTAGGCGTTCGGGTGTCCGTCCAGAATGATCCTACTTGCGTGAGCGTCCTCACTGCCGACCACAGCACTGTGCCACAGAGTGAATTCCCTGAAATTCCACACTGTGACAATTCTGCTGAAGCGGCCCTGTCTTTTGGGTTGCATATGCCTGGCGGTCCGCTCCAACAAGCTCGCGATGGGCCTCCAAGCAGGAAAGAAGTGAAGAAGCCCCCTGACGTCGAAAGGGAGAAACCAGAGAAGACTCTTCATGCACAACCTCGGATTCTATCGCCGGCAGACACGACCCTGCTAGAGTACTGCGACGGCAATTCGAAGTACCAGAAAATCCGCCAACTGAAGCCACACCGAAAAAGGTTAGTCCAACACCGGCAGAATCATAACGGGGTTGCCAGCGACCCTATCCCTGCAAGCAGGCGCCAGGTGTGCAGAAGCCAACCTGAACAGATTCCGCCATTAGTTTTGAAGTTCCGTCGGAGAATCCGATCCAGAATGTGGCACTTCCCGGTGAAATACCGAATACCGCACTCCCCGAAAGCGCCGCCAATAGAGAATCGCAACGGAAGAAAGTGGAATGGCAGCCAGTCCGACACTAAGAATTCTCCATGGCGCCCTTTGTTTGTAACAGCCACAGCCACAGCCACTTGCCCACCGAACAAGCAGTGCAGCTTCAGGAACTTGCTTGTCATCAAGACGCACATCGAGCCACCCCAACTAATCGGGTTCCCTTATGACACCGGCGGCTACCCCAAGACCAACGGTGCGAAGCGCGTGATCCTGATGCACAGGGAACATCACAGCAACTGGAGGACGCAACATCAGATGAGAATCATCTCTCAAAGTGCCGCCCGTGCGAACAGTCCGACATCATTTATTTTCGCCTGATCACTGGGACAATATTTAGGCGCCGCATTAGAAGGCTCAGCTTGAAAGCCAGTCCTTGCCTTTCTGGCCGGGGAGGAGTGTGTTGTAAATAAATGAGATGGGCGCAGGCAGAGGGCGATAGCTGGGGTAAAGAAGAAGACGAAGCTGCGCCCACTGCCTCGCTCACAGTTTGTTCCATCGCCCTACGAGAACGGGTGCTGGGTCGTGCTTCTCTTTTGGATCCTCCATACTGTGCACAGCACCAGCGACGTTTCAAAGAGTCATGGACACTGTGCTAGCTGGCCTTAAGTGGCACACCTGCCTCGTATACCTCGACAACGTAGTGGTATTCGCCCGGACTTTCGACGAACACCTTGCAAGGTTGGAGTCTGTACTCGAGGCATTCGTACGTCGGGGTTGACGCTGAAGCCTGAAAAGTGCCGTTTCGCTTACGAGGAACTTAAGTTCTTCGGCCACGTCGTCAACGCCGCGGGAGTCCTACCTGACCCGGCAAAAACTTCAGCTATCGCAAACTTCCCTAGGCCGAAAGACAAGAAGGGCGTGCGAAGATTTCTCGGGCTGTGCGCATACTACCGGCGCTTCGTCGCAAACTTCGCACGCATTTGCAGAGCCACTCACGCGCTTGACGAAGACAGCACCAATTTCAGCTGGGAAAACGACGAAGAAAAAGCATTCTGCGAGCTGCAAAAACGCCTGCAAAGCCCGCCCGTGCTCGCTCATTTCGACGAAAATGCCGAAACGGAAAATGCACACGGACGCCAGTGATATAGGCTTGGGTGCCGTCCTTGTCCAAAAGGCAAAGCGGCTGCGAAAGGGTAATCGCCTATGCCAGCCGTGGTCTGTCGAAGGAGAAGAAAAACTATTCTGCCCTCTGAGAAAGAGTGCCTGGCTATTATATGGGCGATTTCAAAATTTCGCCCATTACGTGTATGGAAGGCCATTCAAGGTTGTAACAGACCACACATGCGCTGGTTGGCTCGCCAATTTGAAGGGACCCCTCTGGCCGTCTTGGGGCGGTGGAGCTTGCGCCTGCAGGAGTTCGACGTTACAGGTCGTTTATAATCCGGCTGGAAACACTCCGACGCCGACTGCCTGTCCCGCGCCCCCGTCGACCCACCACCACAAGACTCTGATGAAGACAGCGCGTTCTTCGGGATCGTGACGGAGAGCGACCTAGCCGCCCAGCAGCGTGCCGACCCCGACTTACGCGTTCATAATCGACTACCTCGAGGGATGCAAACGTTGCCGTTCCTAGGACCTTCAAACGCAGCTTACCAGCATTCAGCCTGAGAAACTCCGTCCTCGTGAAGAAGAATTTCAACCCCGGAACAAGAGCGAATTACCTTCTCGTCATCCCCCCGCGGACCTTCGTGACGAAATTTTGGAAGCGTGCCACGACGACCCGTCTTCCGGACATCTCGGCACAGCCCGCACTATTGGAAAAATCAAGCCGAGGTACTACTGGGCCGGCCTTACCCTCTGACGTCACCCACTACGTCCGGAGCTGCCGTGACTGCCAGCGACGAAAAAACGCCGACGACAAGACCCGCCGGACTTCTACAACCTATCGCCGTCCCATCGAGACCATTTCAACAGATTGGGAATGGACCTTTTAGGCCCGTTCCCTACGTCACGATCACAGAATAAGTGGATTGTCGTAGCGACAGACTACATGACGCGCTACGCAGAGACCGCTGCTCTTCCGAGGGGCACTGTACAAGAAGTGGCAAAGTTCTTTATAAGCCAAGTGTTCTGCGACATGGAGCCCCGGAAGTCCTAATCACAGACCGCGGAACGGCATTTACGCGGAGTTGATGAAGGAGTATTACGCTACAGCAACACGGATCACCGAAGAACGACGGCGTACCACCCCCAAACGAACGGACTAACAGAACGTCCTGAACAAGACAATCGCAGATATGCTGTCAATGTACGTTGACGTTTGAACATAAGACTTGGGACGAAGTGGCTCCCGTATGTCACGTTTGCGTACAACACGGCTATCCAGGAGACGACACCGCTGACGCCGTTCGAGCTTGTCTACGGTAGAAGGCCGACTACGATGCTCGACGCCATGCTCCGCACGTAGAAGACGACGACCTCATGCCGACGTCCACGGATATCTTCAACGTGCGGAGGAGGCCCGCCAGCTCGCTCGAGTTCGTATAACGGACCAGCAGCTGGTGGATGCGGGCCGCTACAACCTCCGACGCCGAGACTCCGAGTACCAACCAGGGGATCGTGTGTGGTTTGGGACTCCCATCCGACGACGCGGACTCAGTGAGAAGCTCCTGCGACGCTATTTCGGACCCTACCAGATTCTACGACGTGTTGGCCAACTTACCTACGAAGTGATCCCTGATGGTGACTCCGGCACATCACGACAACGCAGGCGGCCTGAAGTCGTCCACGTGGTTCGCCTAAAACCTTTCTACGGACGATGACGAACTTTTATTTTCATTTGTTCGGACTGTCGCTTATGTTAGCATCGGGTCGATGCACTCTTAGAGGGGGGGTAATGCCGCGAACCATACATTGGGTTTGTTTATTTGTGTTTTGCTTTTACCGCCCGGCTGCGCCGGTCTGCGTTATCTCTGCGCCAAGGGAAGCGCGTGTTCCATTCTTTCTTCCTGTGCCGCATGTGTTATCTGTTGTGATAGGGAGAGCATTCCGATCTAACGTGAACAGCCCAGAATAATCTTCTTGGATCTACTATGTTCTCGATGCGAATCGATGTTTCGAGAACCACGCGCGCCGAAAGATAAAAAGCCTGCAGTGCGGACGCCGGGGCATTCGATTCGACGACACTCGCCTGTGCAAGTCACTTTGTTGACCGCTGCCTCGCCGCCTCTGTATTCTTTTGAGTTGTTAGGGGAGCACAAGTTCGTTCCAATAAACGTATTTCTCATCCAAGACAACTGCTTCGTCCTTGTCTTCGTGACAAGGTTACCTTGCCTTCGCATTACAAGGCGCGCCGACGCCCATTTCTTCTACTGAATTTCTTCTATGTCCTTAACACGCGTTTGTGTACTGACCCACCCCGATCCCTCATTGTGCCTTAATGTTACCCCTATCATCTTTCGTTCTATTGCTCGCTTAGTCTTCCTCAATTTTTGTTAAACCCTTTTATTGAGCTTCCAAATTTCTGCACAGTAGGTGAGTACGGGTAGGATTCAGATGCTACACACCTATTTATTCAGGGACAACGGTAGGCTCACATTCATTATCTGAGAATGCCTGCGAAATTCACTCTACCCCATTCTTGACCTTTTAATTATCTCCGCCTCATGGTTGGGATCCGGGGTCACAACTTGCCCTAGGTAGAAATATTGGTTTACCATTTGTACTGCCTCGCCACCTGTTTCAAACAGCTATGCTCTCCCGAGGGTATTTATCATTACTTTAGATTTCTGCATATTATCTTCAGGCCCACGGTTCTAGTCTTCTTGTCCATTGCAGTAAGCATGCTTTGCAATTAGTCCCCGGTTTACATAACAAGCTAACTTCATCAGCAATTCTCTGGTTACTAAAGTAGTCTCCAATAACCCTTGCACCCACCTGTTCCCAATTCAATGATCTAAACACCTGTCGTAAACCTGCTGTGAATAACATGGGAGACATTGAGCCTCCTAGCCTGACACCCTTGCGTATAGGAATTTACTGTATATACTTCTATACTGTATATCCTGTATATACTGTAGCGTACTTTTAGAGTAATGGAGGGAAGATGGTAGCTGTGGACCCATTGTCGATATCCTCTAGTATTCTTATGTAATGCACTTCTACACCGTGATTCCGAAATGTCTGAATGACTCCTGAGGTTTCGACCGAGTCAAATGCTGTCTCATATTCTATAAATCCGATATATAGGGGTTGCGTATACGTGGCGCATTTCTCTGTGAACTGATTTATCGTGTGAATATGGTCTAACGTTGAATAGCCTTTGCGGAACCCTGCGTGTTCATTAGGGGAACTGAAACAAGGTTGGCAGAAATTATGTTAGCGATTACCTTGGTAAGTACCTTGTACACAACTGACAGTAGGCTGATCGGCCTGTATTTTTTAAGTCCTTCATTAATTCTTTCTTATGTATTGGGACGATGTTCGCGTTCTTCCAAGATTTCAGTACACTCACGGTCATTAGACATTGCGTATACAGGTTTGACAGTTTTTCATAGTATAGTTTGCCAGCGATACTTCCATAGGTCCGCTGTTATCTGATCCTCACCAGGTGCTTCACCGCCTTCTGGTTCTTTGCGAAGCTTTCCTTACTTCTCCTGTCGTTACTGGTGGAATGTCCACTTCCTCTCCAGTATTCCTCCTTCGGTGTTATACTGGATGTCGCGGCTACTGTGCATTTCTCTGTGAAACCCCTTGGCTACCATAAATATTTTATCCCTATTTGTGTTGACATTGCCTTGAGTGCTTTTTAGTGCAAACATCTCATTTTTGTCGATGCCTAGACGCCTCTTGAATGCTTTCTGGCTGCCTCCATTCTTTACAGCATGTTCGATCCTCTCCATATTATACTTCCGTATCTCAGCTGTCATAGGCGTCTTTACTTCGAAAGCACCGCTATTTCTATTCTGTCAGCTGGGGTGGAGATAGTCATGCTTTGCTGTTTCTAAATAAATATTTCGTCTCCTGGAAAAGTTTTCCAGTATCCTGTCTAGCCGTTGTACCTCCGAATTCTATTGCACACTGCCATGATAATGCATGTAAGCTTTACGCTGGCTTCCCCTGTTGCAAACTCTACTTCCTCGGTTAGGGCTGAATATCGGCTCTGTAATGTGACCCGGAATTCTTCTTTTTTGCGTCTTTTTGTTAGCAATATTATTCAGCTGCTTTGGTATTAGCTTGTTGTGGCCTCCTGGCAATGCTCCTAAGAGTGCTATTGCTACGTGACTGTACAACCATAATGAGGGTGTGCATTCTAGCTGTCTGGGCAACGTAGCCCATGAACGTTGTTCGTTGGTTTCTTGCTTCAGTCCCGCCGCACACGCGAACGGCATGGTCCTGCGATTGAACAATATGTCCTTTATAGCGAATTTTTGGCGTGGTGCAGGATAAACGCAGACTGAAAAATAATCACGTTCACTGAAATACAAATACAGGAAGTGATGTTCAGCATCCGTTTTAGCCTAGTCGGCATAACATCAAACGGGTTTTCCACAAGTCCTGGATTCCTCCCTCAGAAACAACTTGATTTTCTGTAATCCCTTTCTCGCAAACATTTCAAAACATTTGTTTTAGCATAAAAAGGGTGCACAACGTATCCTGGGAGAGCATTGAGATTTTGGTAGCGGTCACTTCCGGGACGATATGCAGCGGACACGGCGTAACGGGCATAACGATTTTGCACTACACCCACAGGGCATTCGGTATGTCGCTACGGAAAATGTGGACGTCTTAAATCGCAATCTGCATACGTTTTGGGCCTTATTAGTATTTCGAGGGCACGGAAGCCCTGACGTCTTGTTTACATTGATGCTATTCCGGCGGCTCAGTTGTTTTGAGAGAACGTGTGCAGTTTTTTGGAGGGCTCATAGTGCAATAATAAGTGTTTGAATGGTGGACCCGTGTTCAACCATTGATCCTCCTCAAGAAATTTTGTATCTGCAACGGCAGCTGTGAGCCCCGGACAATAGTACTCCGTGTGTTTCATGGTGGCCTGCAATCTGGTGTTTTTCTTCTGTGATTTTGCCGAAGCCTTGCATTAAAAAGTGTGACGATAGGTGAAATCCCAAGGTCACTAAAGCTAATCAACCCCAAGGAAGCTGCTGTGTCGCCCCGTGTGTAAAATATCAGACTACACGATGGAGCTCGGAACTACCTCCCGATAAGCCTGCCTTGTACAGCATACACAAGGTTCGGCATCCCTAGAGGTCGGATCGCTATAATCCGCTTAGGGGGAGGCCCGGCTGCCCTGGGTGCAGCAGAGTCCTGTAACTTTAACATCCTGTCGGCGGTTGTCAAGACTGTGGATAATCTGTGATGGTAAAGTACTGGGATTGCGGATTAGCGCAGCCATGTTGACATTAACGCGGGCACTCCTAAGCCTAGCAGGAGTGTAGAAGAGGATTAAGGAAGCCTTTAGAGTAACGTTAGCTTTGAACACCAATAGTTGCCACCGAATATTGTTGCCATCATAGGCGAGGCCGTTCCCTCTTACTAAAGAAGAAGCCTAACTACCCCAAAAATATGGGGACGCGTTTAACTTGTTTTATAAGCATTAAGCCTAGTTTGACGTTAGTGTGACCTCTTCAATGAGTTTCTGTTAAATTAGCGGCCTCACGCGTGGCCAATTAAACCGGGAGAGAATAAATTATGTTTTGTTTTCTCATAGTCAGTATCCTTGTAAATATTTGCAGTTAAAGTTACAGCCCACTTGGCAGCCGCGTTAACTAACACGTGACCAGCCAGTAGACAGTCTAAGGAGCGCCTTGTTTGGGCGTATCGGTGTTTTTTCCTCGAAAGGAGGCTCCGACTGCTCGCGCAAGCCACCAAGGCACACCATCACCATAACTAAAATATACTTGCGTACGCGTAAGTAGTCTCAAGTGACGACTGGTAGAGGAGCTAACCTGAACGCCGGGAGTGAGAAATTTTCGAATGTCATCGAGCCTGATGAACGCTGCCTGCAAGTTTCCGGTATGGGGTAGGCTTGCTCTTGTGAAACGCCATCACGAGACCCTGAAACTCCTAAGAGCTGCAGTGGAAGCCGGGTTAACCAACTGACACGGAATGAAAGACCTGCCATGATCGATTGTGAATGCTTGTGTAAAGCGGACCTAGCGCCGAAGTTTACGGTTGTCGGACAGGTCGTTGCTTCTTTGATTATGCGGTTTGATGGGGGAAACTACACGTTGGCTGGGATGTACGCCATAGTGATGTGCTCTGGAATATAATTAATCCCATAGGGATCTTAAAATGGGTGAAATGTCAGCCCACAGGGCTTTTTGCTTTTCGCCTTCTTCTGAAAGCGGCCACGCCCGCCGGAATCAAAATGGCGTCATTTGGCTTAGCGCCACAACGCCTCATCCACTTAACACACCGCGGAGGGTAGGTTGTTGGCTTTTTGATGGCGGGCTTGAACACAATTTTGCTCTAAAACAAAATGATGCAGGCCAATTTAAACAACTGAAACTGATTTCCGACGTTCCTTCAATTATGTTTCTAGGCAGGACCAGTGATCAGCTGCCGTGGGAAACTGGAAATGTGCTTCATCAAGAAAGCAGTTGGGAACTGTGTTAGTTGTTTATTGGCCACTCAGAAAGATAGAATTGCTGGAAAAGAGACCTGGCAATAATTTCGAAGGCCATATGTTCTTTACAACAAAGATTTTGTTTTCAAACATACAGCTCACTTTGATGTGGCGCCTTGTCTGCAGTGTGTGTTGCTTTTTGGTTACGTCATTTCGCATTTAAACCGTTTTCATTCATGCCACACTATCTCGCCAAAATTAAGTTTTTGCGCGCCTAGCTGCACGACCTGTGGGACAACCCTCAACGGACCGAATACTCGGCACTTAATCCCCTCCACTGCGAGGGGTGCCTCCTATAGCACACTAGCTGGTTGATGTATTGCTATAGCACAGGGTGGCTTTATCTGGGAGTCGCTTGATCTCTGCCTCACTGATGGCAACGCGATTAATGCCAAACGCGCTGCATAAAGCCAGTTTCACGCAATGCATTTTCACAAGCGCATATCGAGAACATGAGTGTGCCTCGAAAATCCTCGTGCATCGAGAAGAAAGTGCTTCCCGTGGTTATATGCAAACGTTGGTCCTCCCTTTTAAAGCTACCGGATATCCGTTTTCGCCAAGCGGATCGTATTAAAAGCGGTGTGCTGTCAACCACTTACATCGACCATGCGAAGACTTTACCCAAAAAAGAACGCGATGTGTTATAGGAACTACACAATCGCATTGTAACACAATTGCTGGTGATGCTAAACGTCATATCATCGCATTCGGGTAACCCAGCGTTTCATTTGGGCGCGCTGCGTGTGCGAGGGCTTCGCAGTGTTGCAGAATTCAAGTGCTTTCTGGCTTTGGAATTTGGCAGTTTGAATTTTAGACTTCGGGAACGTGGCCGTTTACATGGATTTGGCTGAGTTTGCATCCGCAGAGCTGCGCGTTTTAAACCTCGTCAGTATCATTAAACCATTCTCTCTCTCTCTCTTCCTGTTTATCTTAAGACAGGTGCTTCGATATTCACACTAATCTGAGAAGTTCAGTTTTCAACGTTTGATCTGTTTACGCATTAGCTTGGTACATTGGCGTTAACCAAACAACTACCAAGAAAAAGAGATGTCCCGGCATGAACTTCGCTCAGCCGCTATAGCAGAAAATACCGAGAGCGAGAAAATACAAAAAGAACTGCCTCGTGGAATGAAAGAGAACTCCATACCCAATGGAGAAAAATCTGCTTTACAGAAATTCATATCTGCCAAAGTAACATGACCCGCATTGCGGGCTGTATTTACAGTGTCGTTCTGCTATTGTGTGTGTATATTTGCTCAGATACCGTGTCAATAGTGAACCAGGAATAATCTTGTAGTTTTCATCTTTTACTTTAGCCGCAATATTTTTAGCTGTAGTTGTTGCTCGGCACTCTTGTTTTTCTAACTGGATGTCAGTGTTTTCCTTCAGTTTGTTCGTGCAAAGTGGTGATGTCAAAACAGGTTGGTTTCTTTATAAATCAGGTTTCAAGCCCGGCGAATGCGGATTTATTCTTTTTCGAGTGCAAACATTGCATGCCGGTTATTGTGTAATAGCACAAACACTAATTTCCACGCTCGAAAAGTAGCAAAAAGATAACTCTTCGGAAACGTTAAATGTCAAATTAACAAGTGCTTAGAAAGCACTAATTCTACTTCTTATTGCTTTGATTTACAGAAATTATCTTTAAAATTTCTCCAGCCACGTGCGAACACCGGTGAAACAGCATTATTACTCTAATACAAAAGTGTGAACCGTGTGCTCAAAGGAGGCCGTTTATTCGCTTTGTCTTTTAACCGGTGTTTTCTTTGGAATTGTTTTTTTTCGTAGATAGGCAATTTGTTGCGCCGCATAAATAAAGCAGGCATAGTGATGTATACGCGTCATTTTAAACGCCCTTCTGAAACCGTTCTTGTACACAGTGGTGTTGGGCGTTACGGGTTATTTACGCTTCAGTATAGGACAATTAATACCTCGTTTTTTTCTAAAATAATGATAACCACTTTGAAAGCGTCTCATCAGCCCGTTTAGCGGATATTTCAGCGCTGACAGCAAATGTAAGCTTTCTATGTTACAATATGTTCAGTGTTCTGACAAGAATTCTTCAAGGAAAATGTTCTAAAATTGTTCCCTCCCCCTTTGCAAGGTATATATCCGGCAGCTGTTCAACATTGATTCCCAGATGTTTCGCTTGCGCCGGTGAACAAAAAAGCAGAAGATAATAAAACGACTCAACCCTAACCCCATTTATACCTCCTTCTACTCCTCGGCTCGAAAATATGATTTTGTGCAGTGACATTGGTCTACTGCATCAATGAAGAAAATGCGAGTATGCGAAGGCCTACTGAAGGTGAATATGGGACACTGATTTCTGTGTCCCCGCACTGAACGGTGTACGTTTTACCGGTAAGCCTAACTGTAGCTGCAGCTTCCCGAATCATTCAGTGGAACAAAATGCGAAGATCTCCGCAAAGCATACAGGGGGTAGGAGAGAGAGGGGTGGGGAAGGGGTGTATGAAGCGATAACGTAAGCAGCAGAGGCCAATGGCCAATGATTTGAAATGGGTCCCCATTGGCTTCCGAGCTATCGGCCACTCATTGGTAACTCGGCTGAAGGATTGATCGAGCGCCAAGCAAACGGCGACCGGAAGTAACGTCACACGGAAAGCCCATCGGAGGGCCGAGCATTAGCAGACGAATAAAAGCGTATTTTGCACATGCGCTTGTCGAGTGCGTGGCGTGTGCATAAACGACAGATAGAGCAGTGAACAGGCAACAACGCAGCAAAAGGTAGTTACCTAAAGAGCCATAGCACCGTGTCACGAAACAAAGCGTACTCAAACTAAAATGCAGCGTATTTAAAATAGCCTGCGAGACATTGCTACTTGTTCTCTAGGAATGGGCCATTTGTGTGTCCTAACTCAACGGTGTCCGTCGGACTTCTTAAGCGTTATGCATTCGCGCGTTCTTTTTCTCCATGGCTGCGCTTGTGGACGGACGCGTCGCTGCGACGTCTGCGTCTTTTTTGTGGCGTTGAAAACGAGGTAGAACTCTTGTGCGTGCCTGTGAGGTGCGTTTTGGTGTCGGTGGCTGTGTTTGAAGTATACCTGACTGCTGCAATAACATCGTTTTCCGGCTACGGACAACTGCTGAAAACGTGAGTCACCATTTCATTTTTTCTTGCTTGGTATGAGAGAGCTCGCACTCATTCTCGCCAAAACTTCAGCTGTCGCTTATAACAATTGGCGATAATGAGTGGTGCTTAGTGTTGTTGGTTCTTGAGAATAATCAAGTGATCACATACATGTGCTTTCCTTTTTGTGACGCCAGTACTAGCTATCCTCTTTCCGGCTTTGTGGTTTACGAACAAGCGGTCGTGCTTCTACTGCAGGTCCACTACGTTCAGCATGCGTTGAAGCAAGACTCATGCGCAGTATAACAGTTGCGGATGTATTAAGCAGGCTTCATTAAACTATAGCTATAAATGAAGCTTTCTGTTCATAACTTTCTTCAGTAACGTAAAGATATTGTCGAGCGGCAGAGTGATTACCATGCCGCTGGGCTTCTCCGTCGGTTCTCTTTGTATCTGGCGAGTCTGAGGAAGCAGAAGTGAGCGACGTGACAGCAACTCCGTAACCAGTTTGTTTCCTGATTAGCTAGGTTTGTAGCGTTGCTGTAATTGTAGCTTTATTTGCTTACGCTGTCAAAATATAACATAAAACTGCAACAAGGTTTATTATTTACCTCCAAGTTGGCCTAGATGTCTTGCATAAAAAACGTTAACGTTCGTGCGTTCAGAACACATTGTGTAATGCGTGGCCTTGTAGTCTCTGGTCCCGCGGTGTTAACAAACCTAACGTATGGTAATAAAACGCTGACGTCCCAACATTTCAGTCGCACTTAATTGTTTACGTGACTACAATAGCCACAACAAAATTTCACGCAACCCCTAGCGTGTTGCTTTGTCTATTTGACTCTTTTCATGTTAACATCCGCGACTGCAGTAAGCGTGAAGCCCATTTTCGGTGAAAGTCCACACTGTTTTCTCTAGCAAAAGCTGCTACAGTAAAACGCAGTATTGAAAAATAAATATAGTGCAGTGCAGTATTCATGTTTCATAGCGAGTGTTAACCAACTAAAAGTTTCGGCTGAATATTTTCACACTTGCATGTGTTAAGGTTGGTGATAGGTGCTGTATAAGAAGCAGCGTGCATTTAGCATTGTTGTGAACGATATATTTACTTATGCAGGCGTACGACGTAAAGATGTCCCCATGGACAAGTGGCGGATTCTCAAGAGAGAACAAGTATTCCAATCTGGACAATTCAACAGTAGTGCTGTTCAACGAGATACAGTCGAACACGGATATATCGAACACGCGTATATGGAATTATTGTCCATATCGAACTCATAAATTATCCCCTTGAAAATTCTGTGTAAAAGTATTGGAATTCGTACGTTTATATCGAACCGTATTTTTCCCTACATTGGGTATATCGAACGCCGCGCGAGCTGGAAGGTGCTCTTCGGCGGCCGCTGCACCCCCGATTAAGGTTGAGGAGGATGTAAGGAATGCATGGGCATGGCGAAGACTGGCTCGCGGAACTAATCCCACCTACCGGAACGAATTTGCGCTCGGCCAGTCGAGCCCCACTACCGGCCGCCGTACTGTTAGCGGACGGAGCCCGGTATGCTAAATCTCTCTAGGCACACAAGCCCGAACGCTGGGAATATGTGGCCGAGCGAGGTAGGGATGCCCCGACTGGGGGCCATACATATGATGACAGGCTCTTGGAACGGCATGAAGAGGGAGACCGTGGCCAACTGCTTCCGGAAAGCACGCTTTGTGACGGCCGAACTTTCCGAAGCTTCCGAAGACGGCGACGACGACGACATGTGCATGGGCGACACGTTTCGTGAGTTGTCGTCCCTTTTCCCGGCTGCTGTTCCAGCCGGAGTGTCTGCCCACGACTTCGTGAACGCTGACACCAATGTCCAGGCTGTTGCGAGCCTCGGTGACGAGGATATCGTAGCTGCGGTCGCAGGACCCCAGGCCGATAGCTCGAGTGGCCAAGATTGTCCGGACGAGGAGGCGGCTACACGATCGTACTCCGCGGGTGAAGTGGCCGCTGCGTTCAGCTTGATTCGCCGTTGTTACGACGACATGGAAGGAACTGGGCTGTCGCACCTGGACAGGCTCGAGAAGATCGGCATCAGCGTCTTAAATTTCATTTCCAGGACGAAGAAGCAGGCCAAGATTAGCGATTTTTTTTCGCTGAAATAAAGCGTCCTGTTGCGTCGTGAGTGCGGATTTAGTTGTCATTCATGAATGCGCCGATCGGTAAGTGATCGTCCGCCATAGGTGAGGCCTCAGAGCCCATATTTTTTATATTGAATTTTTCATATATCGAACTATTTCGCGATCCCCTTGGAGTTCGATATATCCGTGTTCGACTGTATTGGGATCTTGGCAGGTCGGCAAATTACCGTAAAGACGGGTCTTGTCTTCATATAACCTAAATGCTTCTGGTATGCAGGCACCTCAAGCAGTTAAACAAAACATACATCGGTTCGCGCTTCATCAGCAGCGCTTTTTTATTTTTCTCGACTATGTGTTTGCATTTGCTTTCGTGTTGTGTTTTCAAACAAAGTATTTCGTAATATTAACACTGTTAAGCCAGGTTTCTCGCTGTATATTTTATACGCATAATAAAAAAAAGTGTGCAAAGGGACCTGGTGGGTTGTGTTGCTCGAATGCTTTTTGTAACTCACGTAATTGCTTCGCGGAGTTTATGCAGTTTGTTTATTTTGCCTCGCGGTCCGATTTCTGTTTTATACATGCCATTGTACACGAAATGTTTTGTGTGCGCATCAAATATATAATAATGTGGACTCTTTGAATATTTCTCTGTAAAAGATATAAGAACGTATTTTACCTCCAATCTCAATGCGCAAATCTCGCCGATATGAGAATGCACCGTCATTCCTCATTACATTTCGGTACTTGCAGATTGTTAAGTATTCTCAAATTATCCATCAAGTTCGCTCAGGCTATTATGCTTGAGGTTTGGGTTCCAGTCTACAATATTATCTCTAAAACCTTGCTTTTGATTTTCTGCCGAGGCTTGTTTGAGTGCTTCCACAATAAACGTTTTGAGCAAACTTGATCAGCTTACACTGGAGAATTTTTTGCTGGTCATTTAGTCTAACAAACTTCGTACTCACGCAGCAGCATGGTGGTTCAGTGGTCGATACGTTTAGATCGAAGCAGCAGGACGGGGATTCCAATCTTGTTATTAGTGCCCGTGTTTTTGAAGAAATAGAAACAAGACGTCGAGGAGTTTGCAGAATATATCACGTAAGATACAAACCTCACTTGTTTTATATTAATTCTTTAGTCCCCCACTCCCTTCAACTGTAAAGCAAGATGCAGCTTTAGTGCCAAAAAAAGATTTCACAAACACACAGATACGGAAGCGATGAGAGAAACGTCTTCCCTCTTGTGCTTGCAATATTTGTTCCCTATTGGTTATTGCTTCCGCGGCTGTCAAGCAATATCTCGTGTCTGGAGAGAAGTACTATCCGGAACTCATGCGAACAGGCATTACCCACCGACGGCTAAACTGGAAAGGGCAGATGCCTGCCGAAATATCCATTTACATGAAGATCCACGCAAGCTCGTTCATCAGATCCTCGCTTTCACAGCAATTCAAAAATACGTGGGAAAATAACGTTGCCACGCCACTAGCTCTCTGCCCCGAATACTACGTATAAACATCCCTCGTGGCCATGCTCAAGGACACGTTACCTATACTTTGTTCAGTCTTTTTCAGCAGCCGTAAAAATGTTTTTACATTTTTTCGGAGTGTAACTGCGATTGAATTATTAAGGCCTAACTCGCTTATTCTACACAGACAATGAGGCGCGCCGTAGTGAAGGAATGTGAATTATATCTGGCGCCCTTGAGATATTCAACGTGCACGGAACTCCAGAGCACGAGTGCGTTTTCGGTTTTTGCCTCCATCAGAAACGCGGTTGCCGCGGCCGGGAAAAATAAGACTGTAACTGCGTTAGAAAATAAGTAAGATAGAATACAACGCGCCTTGTGCTAATTTCTCTGGAGTTTGGAACAAAGATATTCTCACTTCTACGCTCGAAGCTTAGGCTTAAGGGGCAGTCATTGTTGCACTCTTGCGCAGCAATTAAAAAAAGACACAGCTCGAAGTAGATGGGCGTCCTCAGAAAACCAATACGTTGGAGTAATAACTAGGAGTCGCGGTCTTATATAGCAAGCCGTTTTCTGACATAAATCTGCTTGTATTAGGAATTTGTTTTCCCTGTACAATAGATTCTCGATAAATGGAACTTGAAGGGACCGAAAAAATTAGTTCCAAAACATAGGAGTTTAGTTCATCAGGAAGTGTGTGCTAAAATGCAAATTTATGTGCGCACACACTCTTTGCGTCATTTCACGCAACTCTAAGCACTAGAAGGTGAATGTAGTTGATAGTTTTTCAGGAAGATAGAAAACTGCAAGACGTTTAGGCACAGCATTCAGAGTGTTCATTTGGCAACAATTCAATTCATTTGGCAACAATTCATGGCAACAAATGTATCAAATTTTTTTGTTTGAGTTTCTGCAACTGCATCTTCAGAATCGTTTTTTAAAGTGGGACCTAAGGTTTTACAAACGTTTCAGATCCCGGTTCCTTCTGAAGAAAAATCCTAGATGTCCCCAGCTGACTGCGCTCCTTGAAGTGTGGTACGTTCTACGGTAGTCATCTCTTCAGATTTATCTTTCGGCTGATCCTCCGCGTCCTCCAACTTCGTCGCATACTTCTGCAACAAGGCTCTCCAGTGTGTCAATGCGCACATCCCTGTCGATACGCACATACTCATGACAGCCGAGTAGGATTTCATTTATCGCACGCTGCTTCATTACCTTCTGCCTCTCAATGGCATCTGCACTGTCACATTGAGACAGATCTTGCTAGTCGGATGTCAGGTGAGTTGGAAAAAAAACCATATATGCCTCAATAATTTCCTATAGTGTTAGCAGTCAGCAGCCTGGGCGCTCCAGCCCTTACTGACATACAACGACATCCTCTCCTCCTACTGAATAGTCCGCCAACAGTTTCCTCGCCTACATAAGCAGCTCACCAAAAAGGAAGGAGTAGTACTTCGCGGCGCCAGCTCCAAACGAATACCGTCCCCCGCAACACGCTCTGGTACAAAATATTGCCCACCCAATACTCACCTATCTTCCGGCCCAAATCAGGAACACTGTACCACATAGTGTAGACACGCACGAACACCCCAGACCTCCCTTCCAATCCCAACCCTGCTCATTCACAGTGGACGGGTATGCTGACCAGCTCCAACCCCTGCTCCAGCTCCGGCTGGTGAACAGGGAGCGGAAGGCCGGCTACAGCTTCAGGGAGTCCCGGACTATTGAATGTCGCCAAAAATGTTCATTCTGTACTCCTTATTCTGGCTCATGCACACCTGCAGCCTCTGCAGGAGACACTTGCTGAGTGGGCGCTCAGGCCTTGAATAACTCCCTGATCCATCGGCTGATCCATTGGCTGAAAGTAACTAACGCCATCGTTAAAAGCTATCGGGGATGTCTTTTGTAGTTTGAGAATATTGTGTTACGCAGGTTCGCGGCCGCACTACCAGCAATTATGTTTAATCATAACTTTGCGGCTATCGTGCCTTTCTTAGCGATTGTTTATTGAATAAAGTGTTGCTATTCTGTTTGTAAAATTTTCTTCACGAAAAATTGTTAACCCCGAGCGAGCTGTTTTTATATTTTCGTTTTTGTGTTCTGAAATAAATCTTGAAAATTCTATGAGCTGGCTAACGAATGGTCGCACCTATGAACTCGCCGGTCAGTGGTATAACTCCTTAATAGTATTACACATAGAGACTTCGCGTTTAGAATTCAAATATTGTTAGGCGCATTGGTGGTGTCAGTGGTACATCAGGCGATAATAACAACGTTGACAAAAAACAAAGGTGACACGGCAGCGCAATCCCCAGGTTATGAACTACATGCCGCTTGGAAATACTATATACTTGTATAAAGTGAAAAGAACCGTCCTTCAACGACACGTTGCGGAACTCAAGTGAGCCATATTATATTGTGCAAGTTCACACTCAGAACACTTATAGGGAGAGAGAGAACACGTGCGCTTCCAGATTCCTTTGTCATTGCACTAAACTGGCTGCACTGATGCTTCCACTTAAAGGTTGCCCAAGTCACCACTTCACAGCAATACCAGATAACATACCATAATATTATGGGTAATGGGAATGCTTCCTTCTGACGTTTATTTGCCGTTGAATATTTAGGAATCACAGCTATTTATTCGATTTCTACCAATGTGTTGAAAATATGTGCCCTAATACAAATTGCGTTTTATTGCCAGTATAACATCTCGGTGTAAAGTTTGTGATCTGTGAAGGCGAAGAATTTGTCCCCGCCGCTGTAACATAACGTGGAAGAAGAGATTTTCAATTACTTATTTGTGTAATGCAAGCTTGACACGCGGTTTCATTAAGTTTTTGTTTACTAATGCCGAAAATAAACTGCAACATTGCCTGGCACTAAGGCAACATTAAAAATATTGCGCAAACGGACGAGTCGACTGAAGCATTCGTTCTCTGTCATCTGCCGGAAATTAAAGTGAACTAGTTTCCTCGTCACATACCATTCCACAACTCAAGGACATCTCCACCGCCTTCCCCTTTTTCTGAGTGACAGCACTGGCTGCTATAATAGTTGCAGTGTCGCCAAAACTAGCTTTGCCCTATAATATTTCCAACGGCTTATGTGATGGCTGTATCCGGACTTTGTTTGTCTTTGTCCTCTCCGTCTCCCTTGTATCCACACATGAGGTATTACATTTTCACCTGCAGGGCTAGACAACCATCTGCAGTGACTTCCTCGTGCAGAGCAATTGCCGCTTCCGGACAAGCAACACTCATACCAAGGTAAAGAAGTTGTTGCTCAGATGGAAACAGAATTGCAAAAGCACTGTCTCAGACGATTTGTTTACTTTGCCAGAAAAAAAACTGCCAAACTGACATTAACATCTGATTTTCCGGTGACTTCCGTAGATGGTTCCAAACAACACAATGTAGGCAAGAGCCGTACGCAGGTCCAAGCACAGACTTTCTCTTTGCAGTACACCAGAATGTTACACAATTCGAACATTTGGAGAAACAATGGTTTTCTTACAGCACCCATCTACAAAAAGACAGTGTCAGTGGGAAATAACGAGTTTGTGCCGTCTGTACAGAAACACTTACGGAACGAACATTTTGTCCTAGATCAGCTCATAACCGTAATAATGCCGATCCGGGTATCTTTCCCCCTCCAATGTTCGCTGACACATTGTTTGCTGAAACTACCGTAATCGGCTTGATCTATAGGTTACATGCGAATTAGAAAATGTTGGTTTTTTTGCATCAATAAAAAATCTAGGTAAAAGACAGGCACAATGAATAACAAAAACCAGGACGAACGGCTTACATCGACATTGCAAAGTTACACCGCCTCCTCCTGTGTATTTTCTACGTTGTATGGCTGCTTTGTGCGCAATTTTCTGGAATGAATTGCTGAAGTTCGAGTCCTACTAACTTTTTAAAAGCTGTCGTGGGTGTCAGCACCCGGTATATAGCAGAGTTTGGCTTAAAAACACCCTGTGCTCAAAGTTTACCAACCGCTTCATCATATCAATACAAGTTTTTGGCTTGGACTGCGCTACAAACAATTGTCAGAGTTATCTTCTCGCTTCAGTTATTATCTGAACGCGAAGTACAATAGTCAAACACTGGCATGAATTACACAGGCACTTACACGGTTGATACATCTATTGCCTAAAGCCATAGGAAGGCGAACTGTGTTCTACTGTTTTTCCCGGAAATCAGTGAGCTCTTGAAATGAAGGAATACATGCACATCCAATATTGGCAGATCAAATATATGCAGGTCTGTTATTGGTGGAATTGCATTACCTCCCTGCCTTAAACAACACCAATAGAGGCTTACCTTTTTTCGGGGCTTCTTTGCGTACAAAGAATCTTCCTCAGAGTAAGCCACCCCCGCCCTGTGCCTGATAAACATAACCGAAGGATGCAGCGAATGAAGCATTCAGAAACTCAGCAGAGTTGAAACATGAGCTGGTTGGTACAAAACGTTCAGGATAAAAGGCAGCGCTGCCCGCAGGACGAAACAGGAGATGAGACAAACACCTGAGGTTTATACCGTTAAAAGTGGAAGCATTTGTCTCGTCTCCTGTTTCGTTAACTTTGCAGCACTCCCGCGTATCCTCAAAGCATTCAGGAGCGTCTCTGATTTATGTGCAACAGTCATTTGCTAATTTGATTGCCTGCCGACGTGCGTCATTGAAGGCCAAGATATACTACCTCGCCACAACCGAGGCCCATGTTTTCTTCGAAGCTAGTATGCATGCCTGTGAACCGAGAACGTAGGACTGCAATAGTTTTCGTTGCAGGCATACTTTGCAGCGGGCACTAGCTAAGAGTCGTGATAAAAATTTCTTCGTTGCACACCTGATGGCGGACGATTATCTAATCCCCGTGCTTATTGGAAGTGAGTATACTTTGCGCCGATACAGGTTTGTGCGCACCATGAAGCATTCTGAGCGAAAACTGAATATCTTGCATTTTGGTCAATTCAAAAAGCATATCGAATAATAGAAATGATTGATTAATTGGCTTGAGGTCCAGCCCAAGAACTTTAAACATAAGCGGTAGTATGTTCACAGCAGAAGCGCATGACATTTTAATATAGATCAGTACATCAAACAAATCGAAACACAACACTTCAGAAATGTCGCAGACGTTTTAAGTGTAGTGCAGCTTACTATCCTTGAAACAAACCAAAAGTACTGTGTCCTGAATTGTGGGCGCGCAGGCTTACTGCTACCCAGAGAAGAAGCTTTTCCGCCAAAGAGGCTGCCTGTTTACCAATAAATTATACCAGTCTGCCTGCCTGCCTACCTAGACAGGACATTGCGACGAGGATGCGTGATTTAGAGACCAAGGCCGTTCCGTTACGATCCGCCCAGGGGAAGGAGGGAAGGACGAGCGGGGGTTGTAAATTCGCACAACGGCGACACTCGATGCTATCAAAAAACGATAGTCGTCGTGCGGGTCGTCTGCTTAGTGGATGTACGAGGAAATGGACATCTTGCCTGGGAGACTGCCCATTTACAAAAGATTCAGGCGGGGATGCAACAAAGGAGAGGAGAGGGGGGTCGAGGAGAAACGTAGTAACCGAGGCGCTGTCCGCTGGCCAGGAAGCTACATGCTTGCCTCCGAGAACAACCTGGCGAGGATGCTTTATTTGGAGACAAGGTTCGGCTCCTGACATGGTCAGGGGGGTGGGGGGGGGGGGAAGTGGAACCCAATGCGGCACAGCAGTGGCCACGTTTAAGGAGCGCAGCTCTCACGTTACCGGTCCTCTGGTTCGCAGAGTTCCTCAGCGTCAGCCTTGTTGTAACCGAGAAAACGACAACGCCCCCGAAGCTAAGAGCGAGTAGGAAACCTCAAGATGAAAACATGGCGAAAATGGGAGGGAGAGGGCGTTAATACGAAGCCGCACATGTCAGGCTTAACGGCGGCGAGGCACTACGATATACTGCCAGAGTATAGGGCGCCAGTGTGCGTTGGCTGATACCGCGATACCTTCCTGAGGCGCAGCAGCTGTGAGCCATCTCCTGAAGACTGCAGTTCACTGTGAATCAAAATTTTCATGAGGGAGTATTGTAATTGTCCGCCGTTATTTTTGTTTTTTCAAGAAATCAATTGCGGGGTATGAAACTGTGGAATTAGGAGCCAAAAAAATAAATAAATTAAATAAAAAGGAAATAAATCAAATAATTGAAAATACACTTCCTGCCATAAAGAGTATTCTTTCTCGTTCACAGACATTCGCAGCATTAACTGTACCTGCGAACCTTTTAATTCGCTTCAATTAGTGTTGTAACCGTTAACCTCCCACAGAGGACTTTTTGGAGTTGGCTGCACAGTTAAAGGGCCTTTTGAACACTTACAATAAACGCTTTTACGCTTTCTTCGTGCGTGCAAGAACTGCGAAAGTTACAGCTACTGCCAGCACGCAGCGGCACTGCGCGATTTGCTCGTCGCAGATGAAACGCCTTCTGCTACTGCTTTGATTTGTTTTTTTTTATAACGTTGCTATAAAATGCCTTGTTTGCTACAACTGGAGAAAAGCCGGCAATAGCCGCTACACTAGTATAGCGACGTAATTGCAACGGTTGAAGAAAGTAATAACCAAGAACGGAGAAAAAATATTTTCATAAATTTTTTTATTGATCTGAGTGGCATAGAGCCGTGATTTTTGGCTGATGTTCTTTGCGACAACCTAATTCAAACGCTGAAATCCTTGATTGACTACGTTTTGTAGCAATTAAGATATAGAAAAAGGCTGAAAGAAGTGTTGCAGGTGGAATTCATGTTGGCCAAGAGACTGTGTTTGCATTGGTCGTCCATACACAAAAAAAACTTTTTTGAGTGCAAGCACTGAGACATGCCTGACTACGTCTATCTTCTATCACACTTGTTAGGACTTAACTCTCACACTTGTTAGGACCTAAAGCTAAGGTGATCTTGAAAGCTTCATTCTTCAGAATGTCGCATTTATTTTTATTTTGTAAACCATTCTGCCAGCAAATTGTAAACGTTTATTCAAACCTAAAAACATAGGAGAAGCCGTGTAAACTTTAACGTAAAAGTAGAGTTTGTTTGATTTACAAGCAGGTTTAACGCGCCTATGATACTCACAATATGTGTGCGCCGTATTGAATAGCTCCCGTGTAATTTTTACCACCTCGGGATTTTCTACCATGGGCCAAAATATCGAACACACGGGCGTAGTAGCTGTTCAGCCACTCAGCCACCGCTTCGACTATTAAACACAGATTCTCTTTTGGGCCTCTCCAAAACGTCTCTTTGCGGGTTAGCCTCGCCTGGTCCGGTAAAAGCATTGTTGCGACGATGAAACGTTGGTCGCGACAGAGTTAAAAAAGCCGTTTGACGTTCCGGTACCACTACGGGTACCTTGTTCACAATGAGCATGTGCGTGGACAACGAAGCTATATATTGGGCATGAGGCGTCGCAATGAGGTCGCATAGATAAGGTGGAGATTGCCGTCCGCTCTGTTGATAGCGTCGGGTATCGTCTCAATGATGAGGAATTCGAGCAGCAATCGAGAAGACATATTGCGCTCGGTTGTGAGGACATTCGCGTCGTAACAGTCGACCACGTGTCCGTTTTATGACAGTGCTGCACCAGTGCGCTTATTATTGCATGGCCCTGGTTTACGTCGTTCCGGTGCTGCATTGTTCTTCTTTGAAGATTGCCTGTTTCTCCAGTGTACACAGATTTGCATTCGCGCACGAAATCTTGTAAACAACACCTGGAAACTTGGAGCGTAAGAGGCGGTCCTTCACGTTGGCGAGGTCAGAACGCAGTTTGCTAGTGGGCACGTGCGCGATGTGTACACCGCGTTCCCTGAAAATACGTGCAAAAGCTTCACTGGTGTGTGGGACGTAGAGAATCGCCACACGTTTTGACGCGGTCCTTGTGGGCGCTTCTGCCTGCTCATGTCGATGCGGATTCGTGTTCGTGGCCCCTTTTATGGACAACAAGGTGTCAGTGGAATTCGACAATATTTGGGCATTTCAAGAACAATGGCGGCGTTTTCAATGCACCTACGGTCCAACCTGCGTTGGAAGTCTAGCCAAGTGATTACTAGGTCCCTGCCGCTTGAGCGACCTGTTAGTTCTGCCTTCGGCCACCAGGTGGTGGAGGAGGCTTAACGCCTGCTTCTACAGGCACGCATTGAAGAATTCAGAGGCACTGTCAGGCAGCTTCAGAATTAGGCCTTCTCTGCGATGCGGCAACTGGAATTCATGATTCCCGACTTCCTCCCTGGAATGCAGCTGGTAGCGAACCAGCAGTTGCGTCATATAAAAGAAAAACCCGAGGCCTCTCAGGAGACCAACCAAGGAGCCCTACGGTTAGAATGTGGAAAGAGGTGAACTCCGCCTAGCTTCGAAGTGCGGAACATGTCGTCGTATGAGCTATCGACCTCGGAGGCTCAAGTTCTCTAAAGGTGCTGAACTTCAACCAAGGCAAGTCACCGTATTCCGGCAAGATGGTAGCCGCTGTCGAAAGTGCAGTTCAACTACTGGTGAAAAACGTACAGGATTGGGTAAGCACAAACTTCATCGGTGTTCTTTGCAGATTGCGCAAAACTTGAGATGCACAGGCCATCACTAGAGCGGAACAGAAGGCCATTCAGGCTCTGCTGTCAAACGCAGATATCTCCGTGCTCCCTGCCAATATAGCAAACATTACACTCGTCCTTGACCGCTCTGCGTACGAGAACAAGTTGTCGGCACTACTCGAAGACCGTACGACGTATTCCAAGGTTGCAAAAAATTCCACCTCGAGAATTCAAAAGGAATTGCTGAAATTGCTCTCAGAGATATTTAGTGGCTTACCTGCATCGAAGAAAAGCCTATACTACCACCTTCTCTGCACGAACGGCTCGGTGTGTGCAATTTACGGACTTCCCAATATTTACAAGGATGGATTCCTGTTTTACTAATCGGTTTACTAATGTAATCGGTTCACTATTTTACTAATCGTCATAGCCGCGGCACGTTGCGCCATAGCCGCGGCAGACGCGCTGGGGCCGGCGCATGTGCAGTACTCTCTCTTCCGCGGTTTCCTCTCCTTCGGGCACGCTCCGCATATAACCGGTGTGCCGTTTTCCGGCGAAGCAACATCCGCGCTTCGCTCAAACACCTAGCCTCCACGCCGCTTTACAAGTACGCCAACGTCGTCATGGACTGGGACCGGCTTACGCAGTCCCCTCAACGTTATGCGCGCTATAAAACGCGGTCCCTGCGCCGCTCCGCCTATGCGTCGCATCTACACAGGGGTTCCCGCGAGGGGAGGTGGGAGTTTTTCACTTAGTAAGTGACCTATGCTTCATCGTTGCAACAACCGTTGCGGGAAACTATAGAACATCCCGCTAGAGGTCTGAAGTTTTATTTTTTGGATTCCTTATGCCTAAAGCTGCAGTGACCATTTACGCGATAAGCGGACTGCCCGCCATATAAATTCTTGGAACGGTGTAGCTGTGAATATAATAAGTGCCGGAGCAATGATTGGTCTACAAAGTTTGCTCAGGAAGAAGGATGACTTTACTCTAGAAAAAGGCCATTTAAATAAAGCTATAAGGCTCGAGAAAAATTGTGTTCGTGTTCTAATTTATGCAATGTTTAGCGAATAAATTCCTCGTAAGGATGTGGGAACAGTAAGGCGGAAAGGTTCACTGGGTTTAAAATAACGCTGTGGTAAAGGCATTCGGACGTGTCTTTGGCAGCGACTTTAGGTTATGCTTCATGTTTTGTTCTATGCTGCCGTGTTGACGTCGTTCATTTTTTTAATTTTCCTACGTTTACTGTTACATTTGTTGCGTTTTCCTGGCACGTGGTAAGTCTTGATTGAGGTATATTTTAGGTTCAGTTTATATTTTTCAAGATATTTTTTGGTAACAGAGAAAATATAGAAAACGAACAAACTCTTTTAAGTAGCCAACGCATACCTAAGTTATTCTTTATGAGCCTACACCTCTGCCCTAAACTCGCAATATACGCAAGACTTCAAAAACTGTACCTATTCAGACCCCGAAGACTTCTCACGCAGAATCTTAGAAAGTAGCGTAAATTAGATGTAACCTTCCACTTTTCGAGACTCTATTCGTGAAACATGACGTCCGTAGCCAAGCATATTTGTAGCCTTTACTTCCCGTCAGCGCTACCGTAAAAAGAATAAGCTGTATTAGTCTAAGAAGTTTGTGAAGGTGTGAGACTCCCAAATTATAAGTGTATAAGGAGTCGATGTTTCTTCTACTACATTGTTGAGGTTAATAGACGCTTCCGAACAATTGCAATGGATGTACTGGTTAGTCACATAAATAATTTGGCAACCTATGTCGGCATAAATTGTCTTCAAATTTCTCTGTTTTAGTGCCCCCCAAACGACAGCAGGAATATTTGGTATTGGCAAATGACCACTGCATGGCAAATGATGTTTTCTTTTATTTACCGGCAGCGCATCAATTCGCACACCAAACAGCTTCAACAGATTTTGCGGTAAACGAGAAGATTTCGCCTGTTGTCTGGTAGAAAGGTTTTTCAAGCGATGTTATTGAAATTTTAAGTTTAAAGACAAATGTTTATAGAGCAAAACGGATGTAGCCGTTTGTGGAGGTGCCTTTAACATCGACGTGTTTGCAACCACGTCTGTCACAAGGAATTTGAATCTCTTAATTAGCACGCACGGTTTTGCTAATATTATTTCGACTCCAACGCGGATAACGAGTTATACATCGACGTGCATTGATTTATTTCTTACGAACCTAAACACTGCCTGTATTAAAAGTGGCGTTTTCTCTTGCGGTATAAGTGACAACATGACTATATTTCTTAGTCTAAATCGGAAAATCGATAAGCTAAACACACGTACAAGGACAGGTCAATGTATCACGGAAAACCGACTTGAGAATTTTCGTAATCAGTTATATCAGCTCGATCGGAGCGACGTTTACTGCACTATAGATTGTAACACAGCCTACGAATCATTCTTGAAGATTATGAAAAGAGCATATGGCGCTAAATTTCCTTTGCTTACCACTCACGTTCATCCGCGTAATATACGAAAGCCGTGGATCACGAGGGAATGACTGAATAAAATCAAAACCAAGTATGAATTGTATAGAAAATTTCTGAATACACATGAGCTGGCTGATTTTAAAGTATTTAGGTCTTTTCGTAACCAACTTACAAAAGATATACGTAAAGCCAGAACAAATCATTATAATGTCTCGTTTGACGCCTGCATACGAAAAGCGATACGAAGAAAGTTTGGAATAAACTTAACTAAATTTGAATCGTAAAACTTAAGTACCACATACTGTGCAAATCTGTAAAGATGGACTTGAAATTATCGAATAATTAGTTAGTGATACTTTTAACGAGCATTCCACCAGCATAGGCAGCAGTATCTGCGATCTTAATGCTTGCCGTTTTATCATGACCAACTCTGTCGACACTATCTTTCTATATCTTACCAGTGAATCAGGGGTAATTCGTATTTTCCAGGAGGTTAACAATAGCACTACCTGCGATGCTGACGGCCTCCAAATTAGGTTGTCAATAATTTTATTGTCCCAGTATAAATTTATGTTTATAATTTATGTCTGTCATCAGGCAGCTTTCCTCAAAAAATGCAAGTGGCGATTGTTCTTGCATTGTTCAAAAAACGATATAGAGCATCCGTATCTAACTACACGCCAATTTCAATACTTCCTATCTTTTTTAACGCTTTTGAAAAAAAATTATCTTTATTCGCTTATCCAACTTTCTGAAAAGAACTCAATGTTATGAATTGTCAGATTGCCTTCAAACAACGAAGGTCGACACATCTAGCGTTACTTGAGCAAAAAGAATTCCTTCGGAAAAACATTGAAAAACAACAACTTACATTAGGTGTTTTAATCGAACAAAGCAAACCCTTCGATGGTATAAATCATAAATTATTGCTCGAAAATATGCGTTACTATGGTATCCGCGGCATAGCTCAGAACTTATAACGTCATACTTAGGTCACAGAAGCCAATTTGTTCAGGTAAATATTCTCCACTCTAAAATCAGACAACTGCACTTAGACGTGCCACAAGGCACTATTTTAGAGCCCCTTCTCTTCAACAATTTCATTAATGACATCGTGAACGTTGCCACTAATACAAAATACATAACTTACGCTGACGATGTTACTCTCCTCGTTTCATCTTGTGATGTCATGCAGTTGGTACAAACCGCTAATGAAGTGCTCGAAAAAATGCACAGGTGGTTAGCGGACACCCGCTTAAGAATTAACGTAGATAAAACAAAAGCGATGCTTTTTCAACCCAAAAACAGAAATATCCTTTTACCGGCTGATATCTTGTTAAACCACTTCAAAATTGAACTGGTGATGTCTGCAAAAACGCTACGTGTTTTTTTCGATCAAGACATATCTTGAAATACACACTATAATTTTCTCGCAGGGCAACTTTCGCGCATAGTTGGAATGATGTATTCTGTACGTGATTTTCCGTATAAAGCCAAGTTACTGCTGCACAATTCCCTATTTTGAAGTAATTTTAACTATTGTTGCCTCGTGTGGAGCACAACTTCAACAACTTGTATAAATAGATTGTTTTTCTTACAGATAAAATCGATCGCAGTTTTCATCGCATCGCAGTTTTGTATGGCATTTCTGGGTCCATGTAGGCCGTTTGGGCCTCTTAGAAGGTTTAGCTTCGAGGAGCGCTACACGAAACCCAAAAAGTCATTATTCCAGACAGGTACCTTCTGGGCCGAAGTAAGCGGGATAGAAAATTGGACGTCTTGATTCTTCTTATGAGATTAAGCTGTGCACTTTTATCGAATTAGATGGACATTTATGTGGTTTTGAGCTTGTGTGTGTCACGTATACCCTCGGCATTTTTTAGGCAGCCGTGGTAGTTGTTTTATCATTTCTCGATCCAAGACCCGCAACTGTTCAAGCGAGTAAAATAAAAGCTAAAGTCAGCGGCATTCTAGCGACAATTTTAGAAGGCCAAATGGCGGCCGATGGAAACATATTTTTCAAATTGCATTCAGAGTCACAAATACGTCTGTCATAGAATTGATTCTGAAAATAACCAGTCGGATACCACATCAGCAATGTTAGATTTGGTTCTATCTAGAAATCTCAGAATGCCATGCATGATCGTGAGAGCGAAGAAATACACTTCTGTAATGGCTTTCCTTTCGATATGACAGCCATTATGAAAAACGTGTTACATTTACTCACCTTGTCAGATAGTTTTCTGGAGAGACACAGCTATGCGCCCTCCCCTGACCACCTCACCCTGTTCCACTGTTCTGGGCTATCTGGCCAGCGGGTGAGACTCCGTGTTCAGCTACCATCGTTGTTGCTGGAATGCAAAATTACTTCGTGTGATTTTGTTTAGGCTAATCCCTCTGAAATATTTTCTGCCTATATATTTCGATAGCCAGACAGCCACCACACCATTGGTTTGTATGTACACCCACCCTTAGCATATTTAGTTGGCTGATAGTGCTGACGATATGAGAGACTTATTGACAGACTGATCGAAATGGTCGGCTTCAACCATGTGTCGACGTCTTCATTCGCTACATCTTTTCTTTACTTTATTGTTCTCTGAGACTATCCAACACAAAATCACTTGAATGCATCAAAGCACTAAGTTACTCAGCCAGATACGTATTTTCTCTGTCTAACCAAAGTGGACCGAAAGGGGTGCGTCGGCTTTCTTTGTAGAAGAGGAACCAAGTGGACATTAATCGACATGAGAGTGGAGACGTTACATGCCCGTGAATTAATGTGGGCCTTGTTCAGCACAGGTCTTTTTTGGAATGGAGTCGTCTTTATTTTAGTAATTTTGTATTGAATGTTTCAATTAATCAAGTGTACTAAAACATTAGCTGTTGCAAGTAGAATTCTAGTAAACTTATGCCTATGTGAATTGAGTTGTAACTCAAAGGCCTCATAAATAGTGGTGCTGGTGACGACAGCACATGGGGAAACGGCTTTTAAAACACGAATAGCCGAACACAACACCAAAGATCGGTGCATTTAGTTTTGTATTTGTGCCAGCGGTATTTGTTTTCCTCGAACCGACATCGCTTGAAGAAAATTACCTTCTAATTTTGAGGTGTCGAGGACGCTTTCGCTTGCTGTGTTCTTCAGAAAAAATTGCTAGATATTTCCAGCAGAGCTGGTTAGGGCGACACAATTCGTCAGGCATACAATACTGCTGGTTAAAGTTGCGTAAAACTTAACGCTTCGAAGAAAGCATAGGAACTTTGCTTGAGCTCCTGTAATTGGCGAATATAATTCTGTCTTCCACCGGGAGTTTGAAGTAAGAGACCAGCTGTAAAGCCGTCGATTAGGTGAAAGCGACATGATGCGCTGTAGTCCTTGTAGTCCTTAAGCGCGTTCACGGGAAGTGAACGCGCTTTCGTCAGCTCGAAATCAGGGCGAATGAAGTCAGATGGAGTATCAATTGTTCCTTATTGTTATTGTTGTTCTTCTAAGTAAAAAAAACCACAAACCGGTACCGTTTGTTATTTATTCAATTAGGCAACACAGGTGAGCATTAGCGTTTTTGTGCTCTCATTGATTATAGAAATAGCCTGAAGGAATTAACCACAAGGCTACACTCGCTTTGCTTTGCTTGGACATTGTTTTGCTGGCTTTTAACGAAGAAGCCTGTGATTTTAAATATATTCATAAAACTCTTGCACGTGCTCGGCTGAAGGCTTCTTTCTACCAAATACCCTATCAGCAAAAAAATTCCCCGCATTTCCCCGAGGGGAAGAATGTGAAAGTGCGAATGCAGGAGTTGAATTTGCGCGGTTCGGCAATGCTCGCGAAAGAGAGATCACACACACATACACAACTACAAAGAAAGAAAGATGCATTTATTCACAGACACCTATTTGTGTTGTCGTTGTACTTGATTGCTAGAGCGGATCTCAGCTTTGAAATTTCGTGTCAGTACTCCTTTAAGCGGGTGCATTAGCCCTTCTCACGCCCGATTCCTGGCCAATCCCCCACGTGGGTATGTGCCATGCACAGACACCTATTTGTGTTGTCGTTGTACTTGATTGCTAGAGCGGATCTCAGCTTTGAAATTTCGTGTCAGTACTCCTTTAGGGTGCATTAGCCCTTCTCACGCCCGATTCCTGGGCAATCCCCCACTTGGATATGTGCAATGTCAGCGGCCAGGCAGCGCGCGCCCATCTCCCCCCGTTGCCAAGGAAGACGAGGAGATTCCTGGCCAATCTCCCCCGTTGGTATGTGCCATCTCCCCCCGTTGCCAAGGAAGACGAGGAGCGCGCACACCCGCAGCTGTTGCTATGTGGACGGACGGCGGTCAACGGAATTCAGGGTCGCTTATAAAGTGCATTCGCACTTAAAACATGTTGCGTTACTGCTATTATTTCCGTATTCACTGATGTCGCCCGAAACACCTGCTTGATTTCGACGCTATGGCCGTTAACGATGAAAGCTGAGTTTAAGGGATGCTTCTTACATTTCCGCATTATCGGTTGATTCACGATAATCTAATGTGCTAAACTCTGCAGGAGCCCTGCGTAAAATATCGGGTGATATAACGTAACAATCACAACTACGTTTCATCAAAAGTGAACTAATAAGATGGCATAATCGGCTCACAACTAAACATTTTTTGTGTAAATACAGCTAATCATATGTACTGCACGCAATTTCTGAATAGATATTACACTTGAAAGGCACCCGGCAACATTGCGATGCGAATATTGTGTAGGAAGCTAGCCGAGGACTCGGTGACCGGTGGCCGGGTAACCACATGGAGGGAACGCCCCACCACATGCGGTGACCCAGATGTTCCGTACTTGTGGTTACTCCGGCAGCGGCACACCGACATAGCAACGTGGGGGGACCCAGCCAATACTGGTGTTAGAGCCAGGATACCACTGAGGCTGGTTCTTTAAGTTCAGGCTGCCCTCGGGCTCAACCACATGATCATACATCTTCTGAAGCACACCATCCTCTGGAAGACGCTTTCGCTAGAGCTCCGCCGCATCCTTGCCATACCAGCGCCTAGGGCCCCCTACAGTGACCTTCGTGCTGCCGTGCTCGCGCACTACGGCTGCTTTCGTAATACAGCACAGGAGGTACCAGCACGGGCAGCGCACGCTTCGCCGCCGCACATCGTACCTTCCGCACCACAGACGTCGTTTCCTGGCACGAGTGTCGCCATTGTAATTTCATCGCCAGTGCGGCAGCCACACCTACAGCGACGAGGCTCACAGCCGACGTCGTCACGGACGCCAACCAGCCGCAGCCCTCCTCCCGTTTATCACCCAATGCAAGGGCTCTGGTGACTGATACGTTAGCGTTCCATCTTTCCCAACACCGCCCATCGCTACCCCACCGTCGCGCATAATATGCACCCCGACGCTGACCCACTGCTCTGCTCCAGTACAGTCGCAGCATAACTTTCACGAGACTGACGTCGTGGCTCACAACGCTAACACCGACGAACTCACGTCACCGGTTCGGCTGCGGTCAACAGTGCACCCGCATTCTTGAGGGAGTGAAAATACCAGCAGTGATGACTACATCCTGTCCCTCCGGTTCCTAGCACAAAGTGCCAAGGCTAAAGATCGAGCACGACTGTGCAGCTTGGCGGTAGCTCGTCTTCGCCGGTCCCACTTTTGGCCGGGCTTACCCTCTCCAAAGATATGTAAAAAGCCGCATCAGCCATACCAAGCCAGTCCATGTTTCTACAATTCCTATTCTCCTCCGCGCCTTTTCTTGTACATTGCAGGCATTATGTCCGGAAAGTTCAGACTACTAGTTCTTTCCGTATTCTGCATGCCACAATTTTGCGGAAAAGACAGGGGCCCGAGCGATTGCGCGTAGATAATTCACTGCACGTGTGATAAATATGGACACGTGCTCTTTGTGAAGTTTTACTTCGTCACTGATGGCGACCGCCTCATCCCAAGAACGCATCGCTGGAAAACCAACTTTACAAAACAATGATAATTAGAATCTGTTGAGAACCGGTTATAATCTGTGCATAAAAAGGCTAACGGCTCAACTTTGATCGTCATGATCGAGACTTCTCACCGTCTTCACATACTCACTTGTTGTCACTTCATTCGCTAGAACACGGCTGTACGCTTGGGGGTGTTATCTTGTTGCACAAGATTGTACACAAAACAACCCGCATTCACGCGCCCTTATCTTTCGCTGTTGTACCAGTGTGCACAACACGTAGTACAGACGCTTTGAACCTCGTACTCTTGAGGTCTCGTTTCGATTGTTTGAAATCTCATTTCTTCCGCGCGTGCTGGATCTGTGAAACAAGCTTGATGGTGCTTTGCATAGGCTAACACTATAGAGTTCGGGAAAAATTTAATGTGTAAGGCACAAAATTGTGTGCACTATCGTTTGCTTGTGTGTAATTGTTTGTAAGTTTTTTCCGTAACCGCTCCTGCAATGTCCCAGACATGAGATAGCACTGTATTTAAATAAATAAATAATAAATAAAAAGATAAATAAACAATAAATAAATAAATTACAAATAAGTAAATAAATAAATAAATAAATAAAAATAAATAAGCAAAGGCACGTCAGGCGACTGAAGAAAGAATGCTTCCCGTGGTCGCAATCGAAGTCATGTTCCTCGCGCTCTGTTGTCGAGGTCTCTCTATCCGGTTCCACCATTCCTACATGGTCGAATCAGTTCGAAATTAGGGCTTTTACTTTCAGTCAGATTGCATTAGACAAAGCTTCATGTTTTTGGCATCTTTATTTAAGGAAGAAAAGTTTTCATTTGCGCACTTCAGTAAAATAACCTTCCTGACAGGCCGCTTCCGATAGTCTGATCGAAGTGACCCTAACCCTATTGTAGCCCACTATGGGGTCGTAATCTTTCCGACAATGCAAATATATATCTCCGCCTTTCGCACGCCTACTAGTCATGCCAGGGGGAAAGCCGAACAAAGGCTCTAAGGCGTGTTGATTCATTGCACACCTATTTAGTACCAGCAATATCTTCTCGCTTTTATGCGTAGTTCCGCCCTGACTCTTGGAGAAGAAAGTCGTGTTTAGGTTTGGTTCGAAATTTTCCCAAAGGAACAACCAGTTTAGGCAAAATTTCGACGAAGCGCGTTCATTCCGGGACGTCACCGTTGACCGTTTGTTCAGCCACAGGCACCAGTTAAATTTTACGCCGCCTACCTGAAAAGACAACCGCTAAAGTACGTATCCTTGCCTTGCTTCGAGTTTATGCGAAGGTTCATTTAGCTTAGTCAAACAAACTTTGCCTACAGGCTAGCAATCGGCCACAACAGCTTCTTAATTACCTCGATGAAAACGAAGTCTGGTCTGTAAGGGCGCTACTCATTGTACTGGCGTAAAGAAGACGCGGTTCACAAAATTTAGCATTCCTAAATGCGTTTCTGTGAATAAATCGGAATACCACACTGCCCCTACGAAACGAATCTGCCTAAAATATTGTTGCTGATATCAACCTGCACCATCAATGTTATTTAGTTCATCTCGCACTGCATACAATATTTTTAAGCTACGGCCTTAATGGCGACCAAAGTATCCTAGAAACGCATACAGATAATCGTGAAATTATTCCTAAGTTCACGGCTGCCCCAGGAAAAGCTCCAGAAATGTTTTTTTTTCGCATTGCTGTAAAGAATCTCACACGTGTAGAGTGTCATTGGGGGTTAGTAGAGTTGCGTAATTGGCGTTACAAAACACGCGAAAAACGAGCAGAAAGGTATAAAACTAATAACGAAGTGCCGGAAACATTATTGATGGTAAACCTACTACATGCTTCTTACATTTCTTTTGCCTTAAAAGTAGTAGTAATTCTGGTTAACGTGTTTCAGAACAAGATCCCTTTTTCCTATATTACTTCTTGCAGCGCTAGCAATGGTCGAGCGATGTTCTTGCAGTGAAATGTACGGAAACGGTGCCACTGCATTAAGGTGTTGCTCCTAAACAACTGTTTCGCCAACCTAACTTTTGCATTATACGTTTCCGTTGTTGTAAGGTTCCCACTTGAACACCGGAAGAAAGGAGCATTTGAAAGTGAATAGCAGCAAACACTTGGAGGCAACACCTAATGAAACGGTTGTAGTATTCGCTTGCATCCATGCCATTAGTCGCTCTGTTATGGCTGTAGCCGCTTTGGATAAATTTTTCCTGGTATTGACATGGTCATTGCAACGCAGCGAATTCAAGACTGCAAGGCTTTCAAGCACCCGGTATTAAAATGATCGTTTTTGAAGCCTATATTGTCGTCCAGACCTTACAATACTGCAAATTTCTTCGGGCGCCGTATTCTAAATTTCTCGGCCCTAGTCTGTACAGAGGAGGGTTTAGGGCCCCATTGTATACCGGCGTCACTAATTCTCCGCTCAGATTTCGGCAGAGATGCAGCTTGAATAGTCCTTTGATCGCTCGTATTCTCTTCGCCAATTACTGAACATCTTTTATCATGCCTGCAGTCCGGGTATAAAAAACTATGTTTTTAACTCTTCGGGCTGTTCATTTCCATTTACTAATAGCGCTCTTACGAAAAAATGTATCGTCTTTTCTAAGGTTTCTTTCCTTGAAGCCAAACAGCATTCCACGTCGTTCATTCCAAGAAGTTAATCGATCGAAAATTTCTCCCAACACTGTTTCCTATCTGTCACTGCCGTTGTGTTCCATTGACGGCCCTAGGATGATTGAGAAAGGAGCATTCACTTTATCCATTGCCAATTCAACGTAAACGTAAAGATTAGGTATAGTTCTGCCTTCATAGATTGACATCAGTGCGTAAGTCCTGCGCCACCTGACACTTGTGCTTTTCCATTACCCTAATGACAATAGGTGCTGCACGCTTTTTAAGGTTGCGAAATTCGTCCATATTCCATGCTAAGCCCTTTGAACCAAGAATTCTTCTGTAGCTGACGTTTTCAGAATGGATGTGACATCAGAGAATATCTGCAATAGGGAGCACTTTATAATACATCACCGTACCCGCTTCATCTGGCTCAAACTATGATGTTCCATCTTAAAAGCGCATATCTTCCAACAGATAATTGAGCTTTTTTTGAAGGTATTTCAGCGCTGAACGTAGCAAACATGTATGAATCCTGACCGTACCCAGAAATTCTTAGCACCTCCATCTGTATTGCTTGCCTGCCCTGCGGCCTGGGGTTGAGGCGATAGGCCTTCTGGGGAATTAAGATTTATAGTGTTGTCGAAGATTCATTGGCAACTTTCCGCATTTACACTAAGACAGGATTGCCAAGTCCGAGTCTAAATAACGATTCCCAGGAGGCCAAAATTATTCTGAGTCCCTCCACCGAGACGCATCTCATCGCCTAAGCAGCGTCGCCGAGTTTTATTCAAGAATAAATTAGTTATTCAAAGTCTTGTCTGGCGAGGTAATTGTTTGGTGTTCCAGAACGTCTTTCCTTGAACCTTGCACCTTGTCTAGTATAGCCCGTCCTGTATCGGGTAAAGCTTTCATAAATGTCAACTGATCATAAACTCGGTCTTTTTTGTTACAGCAAAAATATTACAAAACGGCCTAAGTTGTTCTTTAAGCTAGAAGGCTACCCCGCAAGTATTGATTTACCAATGCACGCTTGCGATTGGCCCTCCTGTATGACAGTCAGTTGTCGGCAAGGCAGCTCACTTCCTTTGCAGCGCACTCCGACGTTTCACTCTCTTTGGGTGTTTCTGAAGCTAGAGTGCTTAGATGTATGGACTGTTTATTGATTCGTTATTGAGGAGTAGATGAGCGCGGAGAAGATACTGTGGCAGTAAGGTATGGCACACGCTGGTATGGCTGGACAGGTAGCTGAAAGAAAAAGATTCGCTTTGAGGTTGAATTACGCCATAATTTGTAACAAAGATATGCCTGTATTACGTGCGTATTCGCAGACCGGTACACCTCTGCTTTTTAGACCGGAGTGCGATGCACGCCTCGCTAAAAAAAAGTACTTTCTACACGTGAATTTGCACGTCGTCGTGGTGCATTGTCATTCGTCACTCACATTGGTGAACACTTCAACTGTATGGACGTGCCTAAATCTCTGTGCTATGAAGTACGGATCCTCTTAAATACCTGAGTTTAAAAACGAAAAGATTGAACAATTTACGGGCTTTGAAAAAAGCTGAGAAAATGACCAAAGCTTTTTTTCATAAAATTTGCGGCAGAAGTGAGTCAAAACGTTCACTAACTGTTAGTTCAACTTCCGCTGAAGGTGCTTGCAATCGATCGTAAATACTTCAAAGACAGAAATCACTAGCCAGGACCGAACCGATGCGATGTTTTTTTGGCAAAAGACGTGAACACATGAAGAAATGATCTACAGTTAAAGCGATACGCGGTTTAGGAGATAGGGGTTTGCTATTTAACACCTTCTCCACGACGGATGCGTGGATTGTTTTTCAAAACTTCTTTTTTCGTGCTTTTAGAGTAACCGTTTTTACACAATTCAAGCTCAGTTTTATGGGCATTCTCTATGTCCAGAGATCTTATCAGCAATTTTCGGTCGAAGATCGGTCTATTGGGATGCATTTGTATTTTCACAGTGCGCCATCGGTTTCACTCAGAATTCTTTCATTTTGATTGATTCGCCCCATTTTTTGTACGCCAGCAGTCGCGCATAGGTACACTTATGTCTGCGCTGAAAAATACCGTGATTGATTGGTGAATTCACTATTTCTCGCGTATTTCATTAGTCAACTTCTGAACGATGTTTCCACAATATTTTTGTTAAAAAAAGTCAAAACATCAAGCATCTACAGAATCGAAGGTTCGCAATCGTGGTGCATTAGGATATGTGATACTCCTAGATCTAAAACCTGAAATGGCTAGAGTGAAGATGTATAATGAAATTTGCAGTCCGAAAAATTGCCTGCTAAAGACAATTGGGTCCAATATTTTCCTCCAAATAATCACCCTCTTCACCTCCCTTCTAGAACCTCCTAAGAAGAATCCAATCATAATTATGTTCAATTTATTTCAGTTTCCCCCGTTATTTGCCAGCGTAAAAAAAAGCGCGACAATCCACCATTTCGACGGTAGTTAGAAAGCAATGTAGTAAAGTGCACCCACAACAAGTTACCCATGCGACGTCATCTGAATTTACACACGTGGCTCTAAAATAGTGACACCAGAGACAGGGGAAATGATACTTAATTATTGATTAAAATAGATATTCTTTGCTCAGGCTAATTAAATGCGCGATCCATGAATGGTGATGTGTTGAGTAGTATTAGTGAATGCCGTGAGTGGAAATTCTTTTGCTATTCAATTGTGGAAGCTCAAACCCGATGTTAGATGATCTCACTTCTCCTCCGTCACTGCGGCAGCCGATGGAGGCGACAAGATAGGCCGCAGGGACAGCGGAGAAGTGAGATGTCTTCCGCTGCTGTTAGCTTCCTTTATTTTTTACTAACTCCTAGCGCATGCGGAAAACGCGCACGCAGCCACTAGACGTGCCCTGGGCGGAGTGCAAAGTGGCGCTTGATGTCGCGTGATACTTTCACATGGCATTCAGCAAGAACACGGGGCGTAAACCCACAGCTCCCCTCGGTGACTGCACCGTGTTTCTCAGCCGGTTCCGTGTACGCTCGTATCTCAATAGTAAGACAACGGGGAACTCACTTTCTTTTTTATATGTTCCAGGAACGAGTCCTGGCGGTGCCATACTTTCATTTATTTTTATGCGGTTGTTTTCTGTTGACACCAATGCTTGCGACAGAACCCTTAAAGGGTAGTGCGGCAAAAGCCTCGTCTCAAAACCGCCCCGTATGTATCTTCCTAATTGAACAGCCACTCGTCCTGCCATTGGTGTTCGTATATGTTGCAAACATGTATGAACGTACATATACATGCATATACATATACATATACAAGAGAATGCATGTCTGTATGCCGAATTTACAATTGTTTAAATATGACGTCGGTTGTATTTAGTGTACTGAAAAACCATCTGGAAATTTGTTTACATGGAGCAGTCGGTAGATGCGCGTGTTTTCGCGAGACATATTAGGATGTGCAGGCGGAAAGGTTCTTCGTCCTTAGGGGTAATGTTCCAGGATGGGAGCACGCGAATAAGCACATAATGAGAGAGAAAAAATATCCCGGGCCATCTTCAATAACGTCAAACCTCGGGGGGTGTAAGCATGCAGTGTATGAGTGTAGTCTTGGCGCCTCGGCGCTTTTGCAAACGGAGGTAAAACGAATCTAAGGTAGAAATGTACCGCTTTGCTGTAAATGTCTTGCTATCTTCAAAGCACAAAGCGTTGTAGCGTGAAGCGTGAAGGAGTGTCCTGGGGTTTGTTTTTGTACGCGGTGCGTTCTAGCGCGAGGTGTAAACGAGTGTCCTGGTGTTTGAGTACCGTGACTGCATGACAGGACAATAACAACGACGACAGGAGACGCCAACAGCACGAGCCCCTAAGGGGCTTAGCCATTAATAGAAGGTATAGGTTCACCGACCCCAATAACAAATCTCTGTATAAAAAAAACATGAACTACGAAGCACACACGCAAGAAAATAAATCTCCAAAGCTGGAGAATAGGAGGGGTGCAAATGCACTGACACAAAAACCCCGCATGCGCGCACGTCAGCCCCGGCACGGTTGTCTTAACCGTGGCCGCACAGCCAAGGCTGCTGCAGCGAAGTCGCAATTTTAGAAGGTGGCGTCACTTTTTTTGTGGCATGTGCATTGAGGTGCCCTAACTCGGACAAAGAAATGTAATTTAAAATTCCAAGGATCAGCCTTCAAAAACGCCCATGCGGGAAGCCATGGTATTTTGCGAGAAATGTTCTCTCTGCACTTCCTGACATTGTCACACCACCACCTTACTCTGCGCGCACTACATATGCAGAACTCTTATTTTTGATACAAGCGTGGATGATTCGCAAACCTTGTACTATGTAAACGACCTTGCTATGCCGTGCTCTGTGCGGAGGTCGCTTTATGTGTTATGTGCCGAAGTGATCAGAAATATCAAATATGACATGCACGTCAAACAGGTCAAAGTTTTTATCGTTAAGGGAACGTTTAGTACATGATTTGGAGATGCAGTCGAATCTTGTAACAAGGAAGCTGAAGTGGGGATCCTAATCCCTTCGTTATAACCATTACTTCCGTTAGATCCAATGTCTCTTTCTACTAATAATTAAGAGAGGATGTGTTTACAAGCGAAATTCCCAGCATCCAGAAAGAAAAAAGAAAAAAGAACACCAAAGAATTGTTACTTCATTCAGACCAAATGGCTCATCCGTGATCATTCAACAGCACACAAGCTGTCCGCTGACTTCGCCGGGAAAAAGTGCTTGATCGATTTTAGGCGCCTTTTCTTCAGGCGAATGAAGACTTTTTCAGCTGCTGCCGTGATTTCAAGTGCGTCCTCGCCGTCATTAGGAGTGCCAAAGACGCGCAAGAGCAGGTTTTCTGCATCCTGCTAGAGTGGCTGGAGGAACATCCAGGCACCCTACGAGGAGCCCAGGAGGCGCGAACCATCGATCGTTTTGCAAGCCGTTTGCAGCCATTTTAGCATGCTGGTGTGTGCGGCCGCAAGCAAGCGCATCGTTTAATTACGCAACCGTGACGCTACTTAAACCGTCGCCCTATAACACGATGAACTAACGGGTACCAAAATTGTTCGCAAATGCTGGTTGTGAAAAAAAAGGGTTCGTGATACCCGTTGCGAGAAAACTTAAACTTTGTTAAAACGAGGCCCCAAATGCCGGGCATCTATACCGATTTTAAGGGAAAATGTGATAGCTTTGTTACATCCATAGTTCAACATATCCCGTTCCATTAAAACTGAATTTTTTACTCTATATAAAAGTGGTTGAGCCATTTAGATAGCAGGCACAACGTTGTTTATACGATTCAACACATCGGGCAGAGTTGCCGATCCAGTCGAACTTACAAACTTACTTCACAAGAAGCAAGCAGTCCTTAGTATCTGGGAAGAAGACCGTGGGAAATTGATCGGTGAAATCGCACTCCGAATGACCGCCCGTGGACGCCCGCCCGTGCCATCGTTTGCGATGATCGCTTTTCTTTGTGAGCTATGTTTTTAGACACGTGGAGCCGTGAAAAATATTTGTCACATCTGAGTTGTGATTATGAATAACTAGAAGTAGCGTTTAGCGAAATTATTCTTGTTGTAGATGAAAGATACCTCACATAAAATCTTGCAGTTATGCCACGTCGAATAGAAATTGTAAATATTTTGTTTGTTGTCTTTCTTCCTTCTGTTGCTGAATGGGACGTGTATACAAAATTGTTGTCTGATAAGCGAACTGGTAGACAGTGCAATGTCATGGAAAATGCAATGAAAAATGCCAGTGCAATGTCACTGACAAGCTAGTGTATTTCTGTGTACAGCACAGGGAGAACAAAAACACTTATCAGAAATGCGCAAAGGTGTATCCAAAAGCTAGGATATAAAAGCTATTTCTTGCAAAGACCATTTCCCTTGTTGCATATGAGGTGACACCATACAACAGCTGTCTGTAACTGGATGATTTTTCAACATAAACATAGCTGGTTTACCTTTTATAATTTATTAAAGCACAAGAAAGGAGAGAAAATGGGTGTTTCAAAGGAAAGGTTCACTTGAAAACGAGCAAGCGGAACATGGTGCAACATAATAAAAATGGCATAAGTATTGGCAGAAATAGGCAACTAATGGCTAGGGAGGTAAGCTGAACAAAAGGGTTAACCAATAGTGGAAACGAGATAAGAATATCAGGGTAATACTGGTTGATTCAGGCAATCCAATCATCAGTAAACGCAAAAAAGCAATGCAGGTGGCTGCAATTCGTTTGGGACTACCAAAATATGCCGAAGTCATTAGGAACGGCACTATTGCAAGGCGTGACATTCCACTGTTTTTAATACTAGAGGGGGAAGATTTTACCTCGGAATCGCTTAATTTCTCAGCAGCTTAAGTTCGCAGGAGAGCATCTCATTTCTCGTCTGTATACCAAGGTCCACGTCACGGAGTATCTTTGTTTCCACCACTTGAAAGAAGAGCTCTGCCACAATGTATAAATCGGTTGGCAAATAATTGTTGCACTGAAGAGCAGAACCCAGTGATGTGGAGGCTTCAGAAGAACCCAATGCTGTCATGGAACAATTGAAATTACTGGTCGCACGCGAATAGCGTAAGGCTCTTCAAGGACGTAAATGACACGTATTCGGACCATACTCCTCCATTGGCCTAGAAGAAAGGTTACTATCAATTTCTTAGAACCTAGTTACCGCGTACACTAAGGGTTCCGTGGAACCCAAGAGGAAAATGTCAGGGTTACGAGTACTTGCGAAAAATTTGTACAGTGAATCGGAATAACATCTTGAAAGAGCACATAATTTTTCCGCACTTCCAAATCTAAGTCCACGTTGGAATAGAAATCCGAGAAAGTGATCAATAAGTATGTTTTGAGCTAATAAGGTTTTGAGCAGGTCATCGACTATGTAAATCGCGAGAAAGAGCTCTGGTGTGAGATTACTGCTGGGTGGCGAACGTATATCGAGTTCTTTGTAGCCGTGCGCACTGGGGGGTTGGGGGGTCTTCAGCCAAGAAAAGAACAGAAAATATTCATCGTGAACCCACTTCATGATGAGGACTTCAGAGGTGATAATTTACAAATAATAAAACCGCTTGAAACATCATGCCCGACAGTTTAACGATAATTGGAAATCGGGAGGATAGGACCAGCGCTTACAAATACCACACAAGGTTGTGGAATTTGGGTGCTAAGTTGAAGAGATAGAAGGAATGCAGGAAAAAAACGTTAATTACAACAGAAACCACTTTTATTGTCCCTGCTGGACGGATATCTAGTTTAACCCGTGACTTCGCATGAACCTTTTTATGGCCTGTTTTAACAGGTTCAGCTGGTCTTCAAGCCTTGAGCTTGCCAAAGCTGCATACCACAGCTCAACTTGTTTCTGTGGTCTGTCTGTATGCCCTACAGCAGTGCGATACTTCGCCTGCCAAACAGACGTGACCCCATCCAACCTGCATCATGTTTCGGACTGTGGTGCACTAGATCAATTTCGCGCAAAATATCGTCCGGCTTGTGTCCTCTTCCATGAGGAGTGATCAGGCCAGGTTATCGGCACCAAGATATGTTAAGCGCGTTGTCGCACTACGTTTGTGAGGCAGCCATGGCCGGCCATTATTAACCCCAAAAGTTCAAGACTGGCTTCGAGCCATCTCTAATAAAAATATCTGTCTGTCTGGCTATATTGCAATTTGTATTGCAACACCTTTAGAACTGCTGCCACACCTTCGGAAGTGCAAAACAGACGTCACCAAAAATCCTGCATCTTGTTTGGGACTGAGGTGCGCTAGATCAAATTCACGCAAAATATCGTCTGGCCTCGGTGCTCTCCAATGAGGACTGATCAGGTCAAGTTATTGATTTGATTGATTGTGGGGTTTAACGCGCCGACGCAACGCAGGCGATGAGGCGCGCCGTAGTGGAGGGCTCCGGATTAATTTTGACCACCTGGGGATCTTTATCGTGCGCCGAAATCTCGTACACACGGGCGTTTTTGCTTTTCGCCTCCATCAGAAAAGCGGCCGCCGCGGCCGGGAATCGAACCCGCGACCTCGTGCTCAGCAGCGCAACGCCTTAGCCACTGAGCCACCGCGGCGGGTATCAGGTCAAGTTATCAGCACCAAGATACGTTGGCCGCGTTGTGGCACTACGTTTGTGAGGCAGCCAAGGCCGGCCAATACAAACCCCCTACTTCAAGACTGTGGCCTCTAGCAATCAAAAGAAAATATTTTTCTGTCTGTAAGTCAATTTGTATTGCAACACCTTCGGAACTACTTTAGTATAAGAGTGTTCCTGAAGGTTGGAATTTGTGAGAGCTGTTTTCAGGAGCATATGAAGGTACAGTTGAAAGTTTTGGTAAGAGTTAGTTTGGTAAGAGCGATTAGCGTTTTGTGACGAGACGGCTTTGCTAGACCAATTGGTTTTAGGTCTGCGCGTCAACCAATGATAAGTGTTAAGAGCCGCGTGTTGCTATCGAATCGGTTTATAAACTCACGCGCATTTTCGCTAGCCTCTCTGTTTTCCACAAATATCTTGTGACGAAGGTCTATGTCAGTTTGTTTTGTTTCCTGCCTTGACTTTGCACAGCAGGTTTGCTGCCATTTGTGGTATTCTGAAAAACGAACTGGTAGCATACTTGCTTGTGGTTAGTTTTTTCGTGGAGTCTCCTTAGTCGTCTGTCTATGTGTGCGAACGCTAGGGCAACTGTTACGGCCTCCACTTATCTTGACTTTGTGTTCTTTATGGAGTAATACCCTACGAGGTATAGCTAAAATCGATCGCAGTTTTCATCGCATGACAGTTTTGTATGGCATTTCTAAGTACATGTACGCCCGTTGGTTTGCTAACTCTTCAAAGGTTTAGCTCGAGGAGCGCTACACCAAACCCACAAAGTCGTTTATCCCAGATAGGTACTGCTGGGCTGAAATAAGCGGGATAGAAAATTGGACGTCTTGATTTTTTATATGGGATTAACCTTTGCACTTTCCTTGAATTTGGATCAAAATTGATGTGGTTTTGAGCTGGTGTGTGTCACGCATACCCTCGGCATTTTTTAGGCAGCCTTAGTATTTGTTTTATCATTTCTCGATCAAAGACCCCCACTATTCAAGTGAGTAATATAAAGCTAGAGGACAATTTCAGAAAGCCAAATAGCGGTAGACGGAAAGATGACGTAGTAAAAGTGCTAGTTCGAGTTACAGAGATCAGAAAACCATCTTTATTAAATGACCATACACACGCAACAACAATGAATACAAGCGGTTTTCTACTTGTTCTCAGAGCAATATTTTT
This sequence comes from Haemaphysalis longicornis, assembly GCA_013339765.2. Taxonomy (NCBI): domain Eukaryota; kingdom Metazoa; phylum Arthropoda; class Arachnida; order Ixodida; family Ixodidae; genus Haemaphysalis; species Haemaphysalis longicornis. The sequence continues at coordinate 29,478,100 of CM023455.1, forward strand.
ATTGAACTGGCATTAACTAAAGAAAACTGATGGCTAACTTTGCGGTACGTGGACTGAAAGGCTTTTCGTTTTTGTGGAAAAATATGCAACATATTTTCACCTTGCTTTCAGAGTCCCAAGTACGTTTTTCATCGTATTGATGCTGAAAACACACTAGTCCGATACCACACCAGCAATTTAGTACTTTTGGTTCTATCTAGAAATCTCAGAAAGCCATACATGTTTATTAGAGCGAAGAGGTACACTTCTGTAAAGGCTAGCCTCGGGTCCTCGTTTCGTCCAGAAGGTGCCATTTCTGGAAGACGCAAGAACGAGACAGGATAAATGCAGCCATACGGAAGACCTACAAGGCAGCGCTGGGCCTCCTGAACAGCGCCAGTACCGAGCGGCTACTGGAGCTCGGCATTCACAACACCCTAGAGGAGATCGGCGAGGCCCAGCGCGCGGCCCAGCTCGAGCGCCTCTCGACCACGAAGACCGGCCGTCACATCCTCGAACGGCTGGGACTCGGGGAACGGGCGGCTGCGGCGGCCGACTCGCGAAGCCTGCCGGCCGAAACCTTGCGAAGACTGAAGATCCCCCCGCTACCTCGGAACGTGAATCCGGAGCGAAACCAAGAACGCCGGGCCGCCCGGGCCAGGGTCCTCACGGAAACATACGCCGACGACACCGGCGCCCTGTTCGTGGACGCGGCCAGATACCCGGACAGACCCAACACCTACGCTGCGGTGGTGGTGAAAGCCACTAACGGCGAAGTGCACAGTGCGTGCAGCGTCCGCGCGCCGTCCGCGCGGCACGCGGAAGAAGTCGCGATCGCGCTCGCGCTCGCGCTAACGGACCCGCAATGCACAACGATACTGAGCGACTCCCGCTCGGCCATCATGAACTTCACCCGCAACAGAGTGTGTACCAGTGCAGTGCGCGTGGTGCAGTGTAGTGCAGTGAGAGACACGGTGCCGGCCACCCACCTGAGGTGGTTCCTGGCGCACCACGGACACGCGGGAAGCAGGCAGCAGCGGCCACCCCAACCGCAACGAGACGGCGGACGCCGCCGCGCGCGCGCCCTCACCAACCGCGCGGCGGCTCGCCCGGTGGCCCCCTCCAACCACCACCGGGATCCCCCCCGGCTCAGCGGCACCGAGGGACGGAGAACCGCAAGGCGATGACGGCTGCCAGGACATCGAACAGCAGGAGCCCTCGTCGAGTATGCCGAGGTCCTTAGCTTGGTATCGGCTCAAACGTCGGACTATTGCCGCAACCCCACCCGGGACTGACGAGGGGCGCAGGCAGTGCTCTTCCGGCAGTTGCAGACCAGATCGGTAATCACGCCGGCGCTTCGCGCGCCACGTGTGCCCAGAAATTTATGAAAGTGACGTGTGCAGTGTGTGCGCGAGTGCCAGAGCAACTCTGACCCACATCCTATGGGACTGTTCTCGCTACCCAACGGAAGCGGCCGCGCCACAGGGGCGGCTGCCGGATCCCATCGCACGAGCGGTTGCATCGTCGGACCTGACGGAGCAGCTGCAAGCCGTTCAGCAGCTCGAGGCGGCTCTCGCCAGGCAGAAGCCCGGGGAGGCGCCGACGGATGGCCTCGAGGGGACATCCCCGAAGGCCCCTCGCGCGCCGAACTGGCGGACGCCTGCGGGCGGCAATGCTTCGAGGACGCCCTAGGCAGCGTCGAGAGACGGGGTGGCTCCGCGGAGCCTTTCCTCGTCCCTCCTGCAGGCGAAAATTCAATAAAGTCTTTTCTCTCTCTCTCTCTCTCTGTAAAGGCTTTCCTTTCGCTATCACACCCGTTGGGAAAAACGTGTTACGTTTCTTCACCCTGTCAGATATTTTTCTGGAGAAACACAGGCATGTGTCCTTCCCCGGACACCTCAACCTGTTCCACCGTTCTTGGCTATCTGCCCTGCGGGTGAGAGTCGGTGTTTTAGCTACCAACATTGTTGTTGGAATGAAAAATTACTTAATGGAATTTTTTTAAAACTAATTCCTCTCAAATATTTTCTGCCTTAGATATTTTGATATTCACAAAGCAACCATACGTTTACTTTAAATGAGTGTACCCACCCTAGTATTTTGGTTGGCTGATACTGCTGACAAATAGACACAACAGATCAACAGACAGATCAAAATGGATGGCTTCACCCATGAGTGAAAGTCTTCATTCACTACATGTTTTCTTCACCAAATGTACGAAACGTTTAATGTTCTCTGAGACTGTCTAACACAAAATCACCCGAAAGCGCCAATGCACTAAGTTGTTGTGCAAGATACGTATTTTTTCTGTCGAACAAAAGTGCAGCGAACAAAGTGCGTTGGTTTTCTTTGTACAAGATAAACCAAGCGCACATTTATCGACATGAGAGTGGAGACGTTACAGGCTCGTTCTTATTGTGGGCCTTGTCCTCCACAGGCATTTTTTTGGAATGGAGTGGTCTTTAGCTTTCAGTCACTTAAGTGTACTAAAAAATATGCAAATGCAAGTGGATTACTAGTACAATTATCCTTATGGGAATGGAACTGTAACTAAACGGCCTCATGAATAGTGGTACTGGTGATAACAGCACATGGCAAAACCGCTTCAAAAACACGAGCAGCCGAACACAACACCAAAGATCGGTGCAATTAGATTTGTATTTGTGCCAGCGGTATTTGTTTTCCTCGAACCGATATCGCTTGAAGAAAATGATCTTTTAATTTTGAGGTGTCGATGCCGCTTTCGGTTGCTGTATTCTTGAGAAGAAAATGCTAGATATTTCTTGCAGAGCAGGTTAGGGCAACACAATCCATGAGACATGCAATATTGCACGTTAAAGTTGCGTAAAAATAAACTCTTCGAAGAAAGCTTAGGAACTTTGCTTGAGCTCGTGTACTTGGCGAGTATTATACTCCGTTTCATCGTGCACTTGAACTGAGAGAGCAGCTGTAGTACTGGAGATTGGGTGAAACCAACATGATGCGCTGTTCTCCTTGTTCCCGCGGCAAGAGAATGCACGCTCTCCCGCTCGAAATCAGCGCGGATGAGGGAAGATGGAGTGTAAATTGTTCCGGAAAAAACGTGCCCTTCCGTGGTCAGCACCGGCAGGGCTTGCTTGGTGAGTGGGAGCGGCTACGGTGTGAGAAATATGTAATGTGGCAAACTTTTTAAACCCCGGTGTGATTTGTAGAAAATGTGTCTACGTGGAAACTCACACTGAACTTCAGAAAGTTTGAAAAAAAGACTGGTGCGTGCGGAGCGGTAACATGTCGTCAAAGCTGTAATGGTTCGTGTAAGCAGGAAGTTTTGGGAATTCGGAGAAAACTATAACGACAAAAATTAAATGCTCAGATGTGGTTTCAGTACCCAAATACCCAGACGTTGGCGCCTTTTTAATGCTGGGCATTAAGCGCTTATCGCTAACAGATGTCGGGTTTCCTGCTTGGCAAGCATTAGAACTCCTTTAGGCGCTGCCCAAAGTCGCCAACTTATATAAAAAAGGAAAGCAATCTTCGAGGGCGCTTTGCAGAGGCCGCACTGCTGATGCCACGTTCGTGTGCCGTAGTGGCTTCAGAATATAGTGACACCCAGATGTTGCCTCTATTGCCGTTGTGCACCAATGACTGCTGAGAGACTGTTCAGTAAGGTTTCGAGCGAGCTTTTTTATACAGGGACGGCTGCTTTCGTGTAAACACCCATTACCTAAAGGAAATGATAACATTCGTAGTACTGTGGTTCATTATGTGGAGAACCACGATAGAAAAGAAACACAATGTACACCTAGCCAGTAGAGAAAATAGCCACCGGCGTCTACCCAACCCAGCATCGGGCGGTAGTTAGCATCCGCCTACAAACCCATCGAAAAGTGCTCTGAGGGACGGAGGGTTTCACGGTGGAGGCTACGACAGACGATGGGGTTCAAATGGGTGGCATTAGTGCTAGTCCACCGACCTTAGTTCCGCAAACACCGTCCCAACGACAATGCTGCTCAACCCGGCATAAGATGAAGAAGACGAAAGATCAGCACTCATCTTACACAACGAGCTGCATACAGGAGGAGCGAATAACGACATCACGATATGTGGAAATCAACATGGCGGGTGCCATACCTTTCGCGTGTAAGAAACAAGGGTCAGTGCTACAAAGTCCTGGAGTGACCAATATTCATCACATGCCCAATAATGGGCCATCCGATGGTTGCAAGTTCAGCAGGGATGCGCACGAGTATACCCAAGCTCTGCTAAGTGGCCAGGGTGAGCTTCTACCCGCCAAAGCCGAGAAATTTGCGCCCCCACGATTGCACGATGAAGTTTGCCCACATAAAGACTCCTTTCGGCGAGCTGCTTTTAATAGTGAAGATTACACCCGAACACTCTTGGGTACTATATAAGTGCCAGCAATACAGGTTCTGCTCTGACTGCCTCATGCCTGCGTACTTAAACTCAGAGTTCACCGCAACCGTTCCACTGCATGCTCTCCACTGCACCTCCCCGGCTCTTTTTGGCACCCCGCCTTTCCGCTGATCGCTGTTTGTCTCCTCTCGCAGCTCACAGGAGCAAAATTACACTGTCTTCCTGAAGGGAACTATGTGTCGATGCAAAGCATAGGTGTTCCGTGTAGTTTCCACACCGGAGGAGAACCTGCGCTAGCGGTGTCCTGAAGCAGACTGAACGCCGCGGAACGTGCGCACCTGCTTTTATACAGCTGGAGAAGAGGAGAATGGAGGAGAGATGCGCATGCGCAGTGGGTGTGTGGACGGCGCAATAACAAGGGAGGCACATAGCGCCGACCATGAGATGGCTCCTGGAGCGACAGTGTCACCGGTGTCTTCCTGGGCGGGCACAATACGAGCACGCTTCCCCTTTAAGGGCTCCTAGAGCCACATTGTTGCCGGTGTCTTCCTGAGCCGGCACGAGACGAGCCCAGCGGCGAGGAGGAGAGCGGCGTTATTACAGCTGGCGTGGAGAGGGGTTCGAGCAGGAGAGGTGTGGAAGCCGGACACCGACGAAGGACAAAGGCTCGAGTAAGAGATGCTTGAATCTAGATCGAGAAAGCGACGACGAAGCGCTCGAGCAAGGGAGCTGCGAGCGTTTAGTCGTGTGAAATCGGATGTGGCAAAGCAATGATAGCGAAGCGCGGTCACGTTCCTTAAAATAGTTCTGGCCAATGACCCACAAACGATTTGTGAAGTCGTGAATTTGTGCCAAAGCTTCGACGAGTCGCGAAGGCAGCGGGCTCTCACCCGATAAGCTTGCGGTCAGGACGAACCGCGGTCCAGTTTGGCAACGACTTATGGAGACAACCAGGCACTGTTCGGCCGCATAAAAGCTTTCATTCCAGAAGAAGGTGCCCGCCAAGTTTCCCTTATGTGTAGACCTTTGTCACATTCGTGTACAATACGGCGACGCAGACCGCCACGGGGTTTTTGTTATTTTTCTTGTTGTACAGACCTATGCCCTCCTACACGATTGACACCATCCTCCCCCACAATTCCGACGCCACGGAATTTACACCAGTTTCTGAGCTTGCCCGCTACGCCGAAGAATGCTGTCAACTTACCCCCGTTTGTTTACCTCGGCCGATCAGCAGCTTCAGACACGTCGTCGTAACAATTCTACTAAAGCGCCGACTTATGGCTCCCGCTCACTTCTGTGGCTACGGGTCTCCTGCCAAGCACCTGACCTCTCTCCGAAGCTCGTAGCCAAGTACCATGGACCGTACCGGGTAATTGAATGAACATCGCCGGTTAACTACCTCGTGGAACCAACCACGTCGACCTCAAATCTTCGTCGGCGCGGACGTCAGATGGTTTAAGTGGAACGGATGAAGCCTTTCACGACCCTTTAATGCTGTCGTCACCTTGCCGAGTCGCCAGGATGGCTCCTTTTCCATGGGGAAAAATGTAGCCAGAATAATGGACACATGAGACCGCGAGGGTATGTGCCATGCGCAGGCATCAGCCATATGGAAAAGTCGTCCAATCTACCCGCGAGGGTATGCGTTCACGCCGGTGTCAGCGGAAGAAGCAGCACCGCCGGAGACGCTTTTGCGCGTGATATCGGATATCGTCTGGATGCTCAGACCTACACTCGCTTCACCTCTCGCCCGTGAATAAATCGCCTAAACCATCTACGTGACTTCTACTCTCCCTTGCAAATTGATATTCTTTTCTTGAGCACGATAGACTATGAGGGAAGCTAACTCATATTTCTCAAGTTTTAAATTATTCTGGGATAAGGTTTGCAGTATCTTCATTTATAACGAGAACATTTCAGACTCGGCTTCCGTATTTTCTACTGTAAAAAATGGCTCTTTTTGGGTGTCCGTTTGTTTACAGCATCCACAATTCTTGTCACGTAGTGATGTAGCGTTACGAACGCGCTCCTCTCTACTTTCGTTACAAGGTTATGATGAATTTCATTCATAAGTGTGGTAGCTTGCTCTCGCCGCGCCTTGCGCTCTTTCGCGAGCATTTATCTATACATGTTTCTACGGAATACCGCACTGTTGCCTCGCCTGTCTTTTTGATCTTGCGATGCTACTCGACGACCTTGATCCGGGATGTTGTCCGATCAACTTTCAATTCTTGCAAGCCTATTCCCGCCGAGGGGATGACAGCGTCGGGTTTATTGTAGAAATGCATGATGATCATAACTACAAATATAAACTGGAGGCGGCGACTTCTTTTTTTCTCCCCTTCTTCTTTCGTGCTTCTTCTCTCTGTTTTCTTCCCAAAGCACTATGAACCTCGTGGTATCAAGTGTGGTAGAAAAGTGAAACAGAACGTTTGGAAAAGGTATAAAATATAATATTATATGACAACATCATTATATAATTTTTCGCTAGTGTTATTACAGTGAAAGTAGAGTACAATGTCAATTTTAAACAAAGAAAATCAAAAACTTATTGCAATATGACAAATGTAAAAATCTGCGAACAAGCTTTCAAGCAAAATGGCTGGTGATCCGCTCATTAAATAAATCATGGTTCAATAAAGAGGTGATGGCGTTGGCAGTAATACTGGATTGGCGAACTAATGTTGTAGCATTTTTACTTGAATCAAGCTCAAACATCTCTGGGTGTCAGTACATGTCCGGTAGGTATTACTACAAGACCCAAACAAGAATTTCTTTTTGCTGGGCACAAACTAAAGGGCACCGACTTTCCCATCGGTAAGGACGTCTCTCTATCGATGCGATATGCGGGAATGAATGCGTAAAACGCATTCAGATGCCGATTAAGTTGTCAGTGGAGAAACTGCGCTTTGACAACGTGATGCACGTGTAATATTACGCAAATAACTCAGTTCTGCTTCATAAAACGTCGTAAAGGAAGCATAAAAGCACAAAGGTTTATGATGATTAATTGTAGGGTTTAACGAGCAGACACAACGCAGACGATGAGGCGCGCTTTGGTGGACGGCCTCGGATTAATTTTGCCCATCTGGGGATCTTTAAGGTGCGCTGAAATCTCGTAACACACGGCCGTTTCGCTTTTCGCCTCCATCAGAAAAGCTGCCGGTACGGGCGGGAACCGAACCCGCGACTCCGTAATCAGCAGCGCAACGCCTTAGCCACTGAGCAACCGCGGCGGGTAAAAAAAAAGAGCAGGCACCTACACATTCTAACAATACGAACAAGTAACCATTCATACAATTGAACTGTAAAAGCACACGCATCCGTATACCGAAACGCGATTAGCGTTGTTCGTTTTAGGAAGATAATTCCTCGCATATTCTAGAAATACCATAGACTTGGCTTGGTTCCGACATTCCCGATTACGAGCATCTTCCGTACAAAAACGCTTACTACGTATGTCAGCAGGACCATGACAATACAGGAGGTGGTGGCGTTCTACAGGCTACAAAAAAACCCTGGCATCATTTTGTGTTAAATACTGATTTTGTTCTTGACATCCTATGGACTGCATGCATCCCGTCACAAACAAAAATAATTATTCCAGTATACTCTCGCCCCACCTCCTCCTATCCTATAAACTGCCTGTTTGAGGTGTTGCGTAAAGCCATTCATTCTGCAGTACAGGATTCCTCTCCCGACAATATATAGTGACTTGGTGATTTGATTTTCCAGTGATTGATTGGTCGCTTTCAAGTTCCCCTTGCCGCAACGCAATTGAATCTGCATTCCTTACTTAGATTACAACCTGTATCAAGTTCCCAGGAACCAATGCAGGGTACAAATATTTTAGACCTAATTATAGCTAAGTCTCTTGAGACTGCGGTCGACATTCGGCGCCTAGATGGCCTCAGTGACCATATGCTAGTTCATCTAATACTTGGCATCCAGACCCACCTATTCATCGTATTGTAAAAAAATGCGGGATTACAACAAAGCAAATTACAAAAGTATTAATTCCGAATTGAACGTCTTGCGATCAGGTTCTCCTGCAATCTTTACCCAACCAATAAGTGGAAGAAAAATCGGTGTTTTGCAGAGAATAAATAATTACGTTCATCGATAAATGTGGTCACAAATTTTTATTTTACGCAATAAAGACCATGGTTCAACAAAACATTTAGGACCCGTAGAACAGAAAAGAAAAGCCTCTTGAAAAAATTCAAACATATTTTTAGCTATCCAGATTGGAGAAATACAACAATTTCTTGAAAAAGTACTGCTCCGAAAAACGCAAAGTGAAATGTAGATACTTCCCACATCACTTCCGTTCTATGTTAAAGGGTAACGCCGCAATATTCTGGCAAGTAATTTCACCTCTCAATGCCAACAAATATAACAGTATACACAATGAAAACCATTTGCCTATCTGAGATGGAGATAGTACTTATGTTTGAAATCATTTTTAGCTGTGTTCACTTGAGAAGACCATTCCAGAGTGTTCAAAGATCCTGTGTATGATTACACATTTGTGGAACCAATATCGTCAGCGCCGAAGGCATTGCAACCCTAACTGGAAAACAAACTATAAACTTTTAGAGGTTTGATAACCTGAAATTTAGGGTGCTCAAGAATACATTACAGTTCTCCAGTAAAATTCCATACCATATCTTCGCGCAATCTTTCAGAAAAGTGCAGCTTCGTGCTCATTGGAAAGTAGGCAAAATGGTTTCCTTACTTACAAGTGGTAATATAAATGAACCAGAAAAACGTTATTGTGCTTTATTCACAACATTAATTTTCGGCCAGGTGCTTGAACATATAAGTTCTCCACAGATTTATCGTCATTTGGAAACTAATACCTTCTGTTTTGAGAATCAACATGAATTTAGAACATTTTTAAGCAGCATCCAGTTTTTCGAATTTACCACTGATCATTACTTCAATATCAATAAAAGTCAGTAGAGGGACTGCTTTCTTCTTGTTTGTTATAAAGCATTCGACCATGTACGGTGGTTCTGCCTGATTTCAAATATAACAGCTCTTCGTTTAGATTTGATAACGTTATCCCGGATCCGTACTTTTAACAACAGTTTTATGCTGGTAATATTTCTTCCTCCCCGACCTCTCACGTTACCTCTGGAGTCTCTCAGGGTAGCGTGCCCGGGTCCCTGCTTTTTCTAATCTAAATAAATGATCTTGCGACGTCTTCCTCAATACGGCTTTTTGCTAATTTTTGCCTTATATATCGTTCTGTAACTAGCACCGATGGCAAACTTGCTTTCCAGAATGGCCTTAATCTCAAAAACAACTGCTATGGTACATGTCAAATGACCTTAAATTTATCTAAATGTAAACTATTATTTTTTAGTCATAAAACAACCGCTGTTACAATTGATTCCTTTACAACTAAGCGCACAGTGTTATGGTCATCTTTGTGCACATGCCTCCGCGTTCATATCACTTATAATGTACCATTGGCGGCACATGCAAAATATATACCTGGACACTCATCGAGAACGTTATGATATTTACGTCGGAATCTCCGCAACACATCCCATAAGATCCGCAAACAAGCTTACATGACATTTCTTCGCCCACAGTTGGAATTCACATCAACCATATGGTCTCCCTTGGAAGTGTACGTCAAAAACCTGCTAAAAGCCGTGCAAAAGTATCGTCGAGGCTCATTTCATGCATGTACAGTCACCTGCAGAGTATCACCCAAAGAAAAGAAACTTAACCTTTCATTAGAGCAGCTTAAAACACGGCGCACAGTTTCCCTCCTGTCTTTGCTATATAAACACAGTTACACATGTAGACCGCAACCCATCCAACTTACCGCACCATCGCGCATATCTAAACTACTACAGAATGATGGAAGCATTGCGGGCATCTTTGGTATAACAAAGTCATTCAATTCATCGGCGTCGCCTCGCGCCATTCGTATCTGTATTGATCTTCACGATATTATTGCGAAGTTAGCTGTTCATAAAACTTTCCACGAACTATAGAAACATCTGTACGCTCAGAGAATTCCTCGTTGTACGACCCGCATGCAATGGGGCCTCCGCGTCAATGGGGCCTCCGCGACAAGCGGCCCGCCAAACACGCGGCCGAACGTTTAAGCGGCCCCCTTGAGGGCCACCTAACCAGAGGGCCACCTAAACTCCGGGACGTGTGTTCGGCGGGCCGCTGGTCATAGTTTTTTTGCGCGGCCAGTAATGTTATTTTATTCCCTGATACGAAGTGGCGCTCAAATCATACGGCCCCTCAAATAAGCGGCCTTGTTGCTTTCCACCAAAAAATGAGAAAAAATCCACTCGGAAATTATTAATTTTATCCGTTTTTTTCGCTCGCATTGACAGGCCAACGCCTGCACCTTGTGACGAATGCTCCAAGACATATTACATTAAGCGAGACATTCAAACACACAGACGTAACCCTACGGATAATTGAACCTGGGTCTAAAGGCGGATATCGTAACCACTGCGCAAAGACCCGCTTTTTTTCTTTATTGAATGGGAAACTAGCCCGAATAGCTTAAAGTCCCACCCTAACTACAATAACGGCACATTCACTAATACATTTTAAAAGTCAGGCAGGCACACACACGCTTCAAGAAGATGCAACCAGTCCGGCGGCTGCGATTGCGCCGCATAGACACTGTACACAAGCGCACATTGTTCGCGAAAAATTGACTTAGTTCAACGAGGTTCCTCGGCATGGCGGTCAATCATGCGACAATTCCATAGGCTAAACAATCCTATCAGCACGAAAAGGTCATATGGCACGGAAGAGTTCTTCATCACTGGCAGGAATCGAATACTGTAAAGCGTGATGTCTATGTCCTTTTTAATAGTCCGCTGCAGGACATTCAAAAAAACACAGCATCCCGACGAAATACAAAGCAGTGATCAATTGTCTCCGGCTGGTTACACAAGCGACAGTTAACAGACCAATGAACATATACACCTTTACTATGGAGCCATGTTTTAACAGGCAACGTTGATGTGTGCAACTTAAAAAAGAACGTTTTTTCAGCCGCTTGGATGCACATTTTCTATCATCTAAACACACTGTCATCTAAAAACATCAGATATGGTTGACGGTAAATGGGCATTGGAAATAAACTAGTGCAAACATTGGCCTATGAGTATTCTGCATGTTGTTGCGCGTCAAGCAGCAGTCTTAAATGACACATTCGGCGGAAAGTGGCTGTCTTAAATCAACCGTTTTTGAATCGCTCTACCAATGAGCCGTAATACTACAGTTTGCGGAAATTTAAGTACACTGGTACGAGCGGAAACCCTTTGTCATGCTGTGTGCCCATTCCAACAGTATGAAGTGCCGTGCGGGGATTTATTTCATCAATGCAGACGGATTTGCTAACAGCTATTCTGCCCGGTTACCAAAAGTATTCTTCGCCGTTGGCGGGAAGTGCACCCTAGGACAATGCTTGCCAATAAATAACACGTAAGCCGTACGGTTGTACTGCAAATAAAAGCGGTCCCGTCAAGAGTTGCAAGTATACCAAGCATGAAATGGTGCACCGATTTTTTTCTGCTCGTCGTAGCTCTTCTGGTGGTGCGGTTACTAGCCTTGACCTTTGTTTTTTGTAATAGGGGGCGCTGGTAAAATACGCATCTGGTAACGTAATAAACCAATATTATATCACTCACTCTATCTAACATTCGTTGCGACGCGTGCTGAATTGATGCGTTGACACCCAGTAAAAGAGACTTCGGAAGGCCAGATACTGCATTTTCTTTTATGGATCGCGAGTACACAAATAATTTCTTAGCGTTTTCTCGCGCAGGACGGATAAGCGCTCGGCTGTGTAACTTGTAACGACCTGCATTTGCAGAAAAATGCAGGTTTTGCGGACGTTCCACCTTTAATCGTTATAACATCGTAAATAAAGATCATTGGTAAAACGAAAATTTGAGAAACTAAAAATTAGGAAAACAAAAAAATGATGCAAAATGGCGAACCGTATAACGCCCTGTATTTGCACAATAATGCAGATTTAGCGAAAACTCCGCTTTTAGTCGTTATCATAGCGTAGATGGAGCTAATTGGTCGAACAGAATTTTGATAAACTAAATAACAAGAAAAGTATAAGAAATACGAAAAATCCTGAGCCTTGTAACACCCTTCTTTTACAAAAAATGCAGATTTGGCGCATGGAACGCCTGTCATCGTTATAATAGGGTAAATGGAGATAATAGGACGGACCGGACTTAAAAAAACCAAAAAAATTGGCTATAAAAGACTCACACTCTAGAGAAGCTGCACAAGAATGCTGCGTATGAGTAGACATTTCTCTGAATTCATGCAATTTTTAAGGGGCCTCGTTTTATGCGTGCTTCCGTTATTAGCGGGATATTATTGTACGCTGAAGCGCAAGGTGCGGTTGAGCATTTTCAACATTTTCAAGGAAGTTAACCAAAACCATACCACTTGGGCATGAACGCACCCTTGTTCATCGAAATTTTAGACATTATAAAACGATGCCACAAATAAATGTGTTGCAATGGCTGCAATTGCCCTAAAACACTCGTAATATGAGCTCTTCTGGAACATCTTCAGGACCTCAGTTTTAATGCATTGAGGTGTTACCTTCATAGTCTTAATGTGTTTTGCCACCTGATTTATCAGGTCTCAATGCACATACCACGAAATCAAAAACTTCCTATATTCGTAATGCCATGTTACACGCAAAGCTGTACACCAAGTATCTGTATACCTTAAACCTATCCGGATCTTGAAGTGATAGTCTACTCATACGAGCTTGGGACACGAACCGAGAACAGAGTTGGATATGTAAATGTTAAGTGTTTTGTAATTCTTGAATTCATGAGCATGCACAAGTGCGAGATGAAAATTAAATAATGGCACCATGTCGAAGAAACGATGCTTTCTTTTGCTTTGGTATCAAGTATACAAATGTGAACAAAAAGACATACTGAAATAACCAATACAAATACTAGAAGACTGCCCTTACGGAAGACACAAATGAAAATGTTTTTTTGTGGAAGAGCAAACAGGGACCTGCAAAGATGAATTATTGTTTTCATTTATGGAATTTTTAGCAGCTTTATGCTTACAAAACAGAAAGGAAACTCATCTTTTTTGCAAAAAACTGACTGGTGAACGCCGAGCGTTTGGCTTAAAGCTGACTGGTATCTCACGTCCTTAATGTTTAATACTACTAAACAAAGAAAACGTACAGTCTTTGTCAAAATTTTGTGGGCCACGGCGACCATGGCCGGAGCAGGTGCGTTGCCGAGCAGGGGCACTGCGCTTACGGCCGTGGGCTGGTTGCGCGGGTAAAGAGAGCAAGATAAATTTTTGCTCTTACTTTTGCATTTTGTCCGGCGCGAAAACTGCTGCGCGAAGTGACTGCGCTGAAGCAAAGTGCGCCTAGTCTGATAAACCAGCCCGTTGCACTTATGGCGCCAGCCATACTACGAAAGGAAGCGCGGAAGTTCCCCTTACTCACTTTATCCGCGTAACCAGCTGACAGCGGCAAGAGCAGCGCCCCTGCTCTGCCGCGCGCCCTCTCCCGCCTCTGTCGCCGTGGCCTACAAAATTTTGACAAAGACTGTACATTCTCCGGGCTTCAATAAGGGTCGAGGTACACCACTTCCGATGCTGTAGATGGCCTTTGTAGAATCACCCAAAGCAATCTTTGGACCGGGAACTGCTGCTTTTGGATATCCGTCGCGCTATAATGGAAACAGCGTTTTAAACATTTCAAAAACGTTGAGTCACGTGTAGCAATCTGTGTGTTGGCACTGCGTGAAGAATAGAAACGGCAGGTGAATAAGTGATCAGTTACAAAAGGGTGGCGTTATTTATCGGCCTTAAAACAGTATAGCCTGACGGGGCGCAGCAGAAGTATCACTAACGTGTTAGCAGATATGTGAAAATATAAATCCGGTAAGCCCATCGCTGTTGTTTAGGCAATTATTTCTTTCTCACTGTTTGTAGATCCAAATGCACTCCAGAAGGACGTTTTCTTCATATACATATGAAGGCAGAGCGCTTTTTCATTGCAAAGGCGTGCGATAAAATGTTGCCATAATTTTATTTGACAGAGACATGTCCATTGCACGCAGAAAAAAAAACTGTTCGCTGTTACATGCGGAGGGTAATGTGCCCTAGTTTCTTTTTATGAAGCAATTTTCACCAATAGTATGGCGCAAAATATTTTATTAAACTTGGAACAAAATTACAAAATTGCTAGCAATATCTTTTGCTAAAGCATAGGTATACTGCGCGCACCGAGCAACATCTAATCTGATTGTAGGGTTTAACGCGCCGACGCAACGCAGTCCATGAGGCGCGCCGTAGTGGAATGCTCCCGATTAATTTTGACCACCTGGGAATCTTTAACGTGCGCCTAAATCTCGCACACACCGGCGTTTTTGCTTTTCGCCTCCATCAGAAAAGCGGCCGCCGCGGCCGGGAATCGAACCCGCGACCTCGCGCACAGCAGCAGAACGGCTTAGCCACTGAGCCACCGCGGCGGGTGCGCACCGAGCCACAGCCGCGAATCTGTAACAACATTAGAAGCCACCGTTTCGAGCGACCTCAACGCCGGCGACGCGCCGTGTTTACGCTGCCAATGCTATCGCGGTTTCGGCCGATTTTCGGACCTCCTTTAGGTGAAGTTGACGTTGGACACCAGGTTTTCACTTAATGGGTCATTGATTCTTTTCGCTCCAATACGTTTTTTGGAGAGATAGTGAACTGTTTTATTCATCAAGCCTTGCAGAAGTAAAAGTCAAGCAGCGCTGCCAATTTGTTGACGCTGTTGCGCGAATTTTAAACATATATAGTATTTAAATGTGCAAATCTCGTGCCATCAGCTTTCAGTAGCCGCTTACGCCGCGTTCAAGTTTATAAGACGTATCTAAAGTTCGTTTACTTCACTACAGGTAAGATTTTTCAAGACGCTGGATGAGGACCTGCCACCTATGTCGAATGAAGTGCGGAAACTGCGGTCGGCGCTTATGAATGCGGAAGGAATACATCTGATTTATAATGTAAGTGTTCAGTGGAAGCCTCACAGGAGGCCTTTTTTTGGTACTGTTACCTTGTCTCAAGCTGTTGAGTGTTAGAGCAGACAATAGACTATTTAGCAAAAGTCATCACTGTAGTACCTTTTCCCCCACTTCCTTATAAGGTGGTTATAAAACCAAGAACCCTACAATAAGTTAAGCTAACACTAGTTCAGAACCTACCTAATAATTTTATATTTAAAATGTGAAGAGAATTTTCGCTTGTGATGCAGTAATCTGAATAAGAGTTAGAATGTCTTGGAAAACTTATTGGCGTTTATTATATCTAACTGTATCCATAAACAGCGCCCGCCTAACTTCTACCGCAACCTGTTCTTGATAATCAGATGCATGAGGGGGCCCTGCCAGTCGACAATCAATCGCACACTCTTAAAACATCCGTTTAAATATCTAAGATCCAAGTCTTTTGGTTGGACTATATTCTCTCGACAGTTATCTTTCCAAATTCTCAAAGCATAAATTTCAAAGCAACAATTACAATTTTTTTTAAAGATCATAGTAGGCCACGCGTACCACCTAATATTCAACACGCCTTTTCGAGCTAGAGGTCGGTTTCAGAGGTCAGTAGCTGGAGGTCAGCATGGATTTATTGTGATCCGTGTTGAAGAATGAACCACGTCCGCACTGAGAAGATAAAGTCTTGCTTTAATTACCTCAGTGGAGGTAGCTTTGTATTAACAGTGGGTACACATCAAAGGGTACATGCATGAATGAATTTTTTTCGTTTCGCGCAGGAGCGAAATAACTAGTAATTAAGCTTTCTAAAGTATCGCTTCAAATTTACGTGTCGATGCTTTCCGTAGGATAATTGCACATCGACTGGATAGCAAAAATTGTTCATCAGGATGGGCTTGAGGATCCATAATGCTCACTGATACATCGACACGCGCGACTTTTTGTTTTAAGTGCGAATGCACTTTATAAGCGACCCCGAACCTTCCGCCGTCCGCATAGCAACTGCTGCGGGTGCACGCGCTTTTCGTCTTCCTTAGCAACGGGGGGAGATGGGCGCGCGCTGCCTGGCCGCTGACATGGCACATACCCCACGTGGGAGATTGGCCAGGAATAAGTGCGAATGCACTTCTTAAGCGAGCCTGAATCGTCGCGCTCGCATAGCGCCTCCTCTCTCCCCTCGCCTACTCTCCTAAAGCCCCTTTACTACTCTCCAGCTCGCAACACCCTCTCTCGGCGCGCCAGCCAGGCCACTACACTATATAAAAAAAAACAGCATCCGGCGCCACGTTTCGATCTGCGGACTTTGCGGCCGCAGCGCGACGCTCTACCGACTAAGCCACGGACGCGACGTTGATAACAGTGTTAGTAACGCGCCTTATATCTTTAACGCACTCAAACTACGTCGTCAGCGGCGTGCGTTGGCGACTCAGCGGCGTTATAGCGGCTTGATAACTGCGTGGTGTACACGTGATACTACAAACCCGCTAGTTCTGCATTCTCTCACGTGACTGCGCCTCCTCTCCCTTCACTCAGGTCGGCGCTTCGCAGCTGCGGTGCGCTGCGGTGCGGTGCGCTCCTCCTCTCGAACATACACGTTAATTCACCAAGATTTCCGCAGAGGAAAAAACGAGGCGTGTTAAGCCGAACATGATCACGAGGGGGTGTTAATGTAACTAACGGGCAAAATGCCACCAAACTTCAACAAACTCCCCCTCATAGCATCACCCCGTGCTTCGCACTTCCTCATACTCCCCTTCGGGGAAATGCGGGGGATTTTTTTCGCCAACGTCGGTTCACATTCGGCGCAGGCCGGGTAAACTTGATCCAAACCAGCAAAACACGTCGGACGAGGTGCGCCTCAAGAAGGTGTCGGATGTGTGTGTAATGATGTTTCAAACTGCAAGTGTATTACCATGAACCGCTAATTTTGTGTCACCAATTTTGATTACCGGTAATACGCTAGAATACGTCAATATTCTCGATTAGAAGAGCGTGTAGCTCACAAACGTTGTTTACGCTGCAAATTGTTTAGAACGGTGAATGCTTTACCAAAATTAGGAAAATTTTTAAAGCATTTTCGAAATTTGTTTAAATGCGTATTGAACTAAGATAGTGAAGATGCTGTTCGCAAAATGTTGCTGTACGGCGGATATAATTACACTCCTATCAAAAATGCTAGTAAAATGGTAGTAATGGGCCGCAATTACTAACACCTGGCGAACTTCACGACCGTCTGAACGGAACATAGGTCCTGCCACTCATAATGAAAACTGAATGCTATCGTTCTTACATGGAACCTGCACTTAGTAACTCCTGCTTGTATGATACTAGCATTAACTGATAGTAACAAAATTTAATGGAATATTGAATAGGATATGCCCTTTTTCTCAATCCGAACCGTGAATTAAACGTTTCTGCAAGTCCACATGCTGACTTTATATGCTCACATGAAAATGCATAATTTCAAAATTATTGCTAAACTATTTGATTTTTGCAACAAGCCTACTGACTCTATCACACGACTCTCCGCTTTTGGCTATGAAAGGAAGAAGAGCGGGTGTATTTCTAAGTTCGCAAAGTTATACTAGACCTCTTCGTGCATCCCATTCATTTTATTGCTGAATTCATTTGTGATCAAAGTGTCACAAGTGCGTGCTGAATGCGTCTATGTCGAAGTGCACACTTAGCCGACCTGCATTGTCAGGCGTAGGTTTTTACTATGTTATGCACGTCAACTTAGTACAAGCACTAAGAATCTAGTGTATACGGCGACAAGTATCTCCATAGTGTTCTGTTAGTAAATGCCACGACATTTTTTTAGGAGTGCAAGTACATCCAGAGCGAGAGAGAGAGAGAGAGAGAGAATAAACATTATTTAGCGACTTAAGTCGGACCTTCAACCTTGTGCGTCAAGGGGGATAGGGCTGTTCTACGGCCGTTCGAAGGTGGCGTTATATACGGGTACACAGAGTGCTTCAATGTGGGCAGCCAACCGGCATTACAGTGTGGCCCTGAGATTTTGGGGGTAGCTGCCAAACTTAACCACGAATTTGAAACATCATTCCTAGCAAGAAATGGGGCTTGCAGACGAAATGGTCTGTACACATCACCAATATGTGTTTTCATTACGCGAATAGCCACCACATTTCTGACAGCGGAAGCCATTGGTACATTACAAGTGCTCTGGTGCAACGCGGGGCCTCGGGTAGCCCAAGGGGCCTGTCCAGAAAGTGCAGAACACCAAGTATTCGGCTGCGGTGTGTTAGACGTTATCAAGACATACCCAGTATATGAAAAAGGTATGTTTTCCTGAGGAGACGGAACCCTGTTCGTACACGACTTAAGGACTACTTTTATACCCAGTTTCCAGATCAGGGGCTTGCTTCAAGGGCGATGCCGCTAAGCAGACCTCTGCCATGTGGGCTTTTAAGAGCGCGCGCTGTGCCCTGAAAGAATCCCTGGCTCGCTCTGGCTCTGGTGCACATACAGCATCTTGGAAATGGTGGCACTTCAAACAGCTGTGCTCGGCTTGCGGGAGCGCTTGCCGTGTATGCTGGGGTCATTGCTAGGCGTACGGGGATAAAATATTCTAGATTGCTAGGCGAAGGCGGGGGTTAGTAAGAGTTCGCACGACCTGCGAGTGGGTGGTTCATGCGTCATCGCTGGTTTTGAAATACCTTAAAGGATGGCTTTGTGTAGAAGGGCCACGTACACCGCAGGTGCTCAGGCTTGCTGAATGGCCACTGATCACGCGGAATTCACCACACCGTAATTAAACGAAGACCCATGTCCGCGTCAAGCAGAGCCAGGTATACGAGAGTGCTTAAGGCTCTTGCGCAGCATAAACCTAGGAGCTTATCAAGCGGGCGTGTAGAAATGCAATGGTGTCACCGAACACTATTCTGAGGCGGACCACAAGAGGTTAGCCCAAAATTATGTAATATTTTATTTATTTATTGTTTTATTTATTTATTTATACTGCAATCCCACATTGGGATTTTGGCAGGAGGGTACAAATGATGAGGAGATCACAAAAAAGGCAAACAACAAATACATAGGTACATAAGAAAGAATAAATGACATAATTTCAGCACTAAGTTAAAGATAATGTAAACAAGGAAAGTAAAGGCTGTTGTACTTGGGTGCTAGTAAGCTGGTTCCATTCAGTAATGGTCCGCGGAAAGAAGGAATATTTGAAGGTATTGTTGCGTGTACGAAAAGGAGTAATTGTCATTTGATGCCTTTGCCGTGTGGCATACCCGGAGGAGAATGTTATTATGTTGGAGATGTCTAATTTATAGTGGCTTTTTACTATTTGATAAAGAAATTTTAGCCTGGCTAAACGGTATCTTTCAGCTATTTGTGGTAAGTTGGCTCTGGATAACAAGGCTGAAACAGAAGTACGCCCGTAGCTGTTATAAATAAATCGGACACCCTTTTTTTGTATCTTTTCAAGCTTGTTAATATATGGTTCGAGTGAAGGGGTCCCAAAAAATAGCTGCATAATCTAATGAGGGAAGAATAAAGAGCTTTATATGCGGTCATTCGGACGTCAGGAGTGCTGAATTTTAAAGCTCTTCGTAAATAGAAAAGCTTACAGTTGGCATTTCTTGCCACATAATCAATGTGGTGACCCCAATTTAAAGTATTTGAAATCCAGAGGCCTAAGTATTTGTACACAGACACTTCATGAAGGAAATATATGCACGTTGGGCGTACACGGGCTTCGTACGAACCGCAAAAGGCGGAGTTTTCTATCGCTCTTTTCGTTGACGGTGCACAGCAGCGCCGTGTGCTGGCCGGCCACCGATAAAGGTGAACAGTGAAATAGTATTGCTAAGAATACTGGAATGCGTAGCTCGGCAAGGTACAGGCCTTGCTCACCACGAAAGACAGAAAAAATTTCAGTATTCAAAATTTATTCAAACTTATTAACACCCTAGAATCTGTACAAAACGGCAGCGCACGCTTTATCCTATCTAATTATGCTCGCAAGGTCAGTATATCTTCAATGAAACGAACGCTAAACCTGCCTTCTCTTTCCCTTCGTAGAAAGCTTTCACGGCTTAACCTGTTTCATAAAATCCACCACTTCAATCCACAGCTAAAAAATGAACTTCTTTCCAGTCCAGCATACATATCGTCGCGTATAGATCACCCTTTCAAAGTGAACATCCCTCATTGTCGTACTAATCTGCGTTTCCATTCCTTCATACCTAAAAACATCAGACGATTGGAACCGCCTGCCAAGTCCGATAGCTACAATCACCGATGCGCGCGCATTTCGCTCAGCAATTGAACGACACTTATCTGTACTATAGTAGTGTCCCATCATGTGTTTATTCCCTTGTGTATTTGTATAGCTCATCTTCTTTTGGCATTGAAAAGTTGTTTTGCCATTTTGCACTAGTGTAAATTGTGTGTGCACCTAGCTTATGGCACTCTGTCGCTTACTTTACAGTATTATTTTTTTATGTGCCCTGTATTATATGCATATATTTACTTACATTTTCAGTGAGTTGTTCTTGTTTTTGTATTTATGGCTTCGAATTTTCTTTGCTGTAAACTTCCCTTTTATGTAGTTATTTTTCCCACTATTTGTGCAAACCCCACTCCCTTCTGTAACGCCCCATGGGCATTGAAGGTACCGAAATAAATAAATAAATAAATAAATATGTTGTACATGTGGGTGACCTCAATGCTACATGCATTGTGACCGTTGTAAATAGACAATATGCCAGGACAGAACCCTGAGTCATGCTATGGTGGGGATGGTAGCAACTTAAAAAAAAACCACCAAGAAAGTAATGGGGAACGTTCCAATTGCAGCGATTGTCTGTATGTAATCGTTCACCATTTACTGGATACAATCAGATGGAGCGACGTTATGGTGGGCATTGTAAGTATCGCTTGAAAGGATAGTGAGAAAAAGACAGAGAATGTTCCATTTAGCATTCGCGTACACACACACACACACATACACAGACACACACACACACATATATATATATATATATATATATATATATATATATATAATATTGTCCACGGATGACAAGACGACAGATGGATAGAGTAGGGCAAAACAACTGTTTTAATTAGGCGAACTGTGCCCACCGAACTGAAGAAACGCGAACAGGGAAACCGCCGTCGAGAAAGAGAGAGCGGTCTTTCAATGCGAACGCGTTCCTCGTCGAGTCCTTCCACGTGCGTCCGTGAGCTGTGCGCTGGACGCCACTCGGCACCCTTGCGCGTCCTACCCGGCGCAGAATCTTCTCGAACGCGGTCCCATGACGCGGCGCTGTTCCGGTGGTCGCTGGCACTCCCCGCTCTCACTAAAAATGGAACGCTTTGTCGGAGCGTGTGGCACTATCCCCCCTCAGAAAAGCTGCATCGTCCCGATGCTGCCTAGGACAAAAAAAAACACACAACAATGCGTTCACTACACGACAGCAGAGCATGAAGCAAGCGAGTGTCCAAGACATTGACTGGAGAAGCGCGCGAGAAAATGGCCCCTCCCTTCCCTTGCCAATGTGTCTGTATGATGGACGTCGAGTACAGGAGCAATGCGAGCAGCAACAAAGTGCCGTGCAGGCACTTGTGAGAAAACTTGGTAGCCTTGGGAATGGGTTTTTTTGCCCCAGTTGTGCTGGCCTCATCCCCCACAGTGACACAAACAAGGACTGGCATGGCACCTGAAGGGTCAGCTATGAGCTACCAGCAAGCATTCATTTCAGATTTCGCCATGGTCACCTCGCAAGCACGCAGAGGCTGGGCAACGTCGTGTTTACTAGACCGCGGCATGCAGGGGTGCACAAATGCTTCCTTTGTTCCATTTATATCCACAGTTTGCTGTTCTGTACGCGCTATAAATTACGGAATAGTTTAATTTACTGGGATTTTCACTGTAGATACAAAAAATGCAAAAGCACTCAAGGTGATGCGCGGCGGCCTGATGCAACTCTGGCCTTTTTCTGTTTTTTTTAATAAAACTTGAAAATTGTCTCAGCTACCTACATCAATGGCCACTATCATTACGTCGGAGGCATGCATGCAGCATGTGACAAACTAGAGGAGTGAGTGTGTATTTTAGTCGCAAAATATTCGACAGTAAATTCATTGTGGCTGAAATGACATTGCGCACCAAGTTAACTCTGATCTTTCAGCCCGGCAAATCGTGAACCAAGAGCAAAAGCTCAAATTTTCCACCGTTAGATCATTATAAAACAGTGTGCGCCACTTCTGCAAATATACGCGGGTAAATGCAACGTAAAAGAAAATAACAACACACTCCCACACCGTGCGCGCCCGCCAAAGAGGAAATTTTCAACCCCGCCGTGACGGCGTAGTGCGGCAAGAAAAGTTTGTTTATGGCCCTAGGTAAGATAAAGGCCCGTGTACTGGCTAAGCGGCGCCATTTAACAATGAAATGAAGCGGGCGCAGAGCCACAGGGGCGAGTAAAGAAACAGCCTAATTTTGGCAACGTGTTGTACTGTTTTCCCGGTAGAGAGCCGCTGTCAGTCGCATGAATGGGTGGCGCACGCTCAGGCTTCATTTAGAATACAAAGGCTGGACCACAGAACTCCAACGCACCTGTATTTTTCATCCGGACAGCGACTACGGAATCCCGCGCTTAGCGAACCAACGACAAATATTCGCTCCCGGTGCACCGCGCCCAGAGTGTCACAAAGGTTGCTCGTGTCGGCATAGTTCGCGTCAGAAAGTTCGCTCAAAAGCGTGGAACTTCACGTACCTTTTCTCCATTTGAATCGGTATTTCCGCATTGCATGCACTGCGGCACGAAGCGATGCTCCGGCATTGTAGTCCATCACTAAGAGTGGTCGGTCAATGCCCGCCATCTATGTTTTTCTAATTGGTTTCGATTTCAAACGACCGTACCAAAATGGCGGACCTAGTTACCGGGGTCGACGTGAGAAGGCGGGGCGCATTTTGCATAGGGTCTTTTATGGCGTTTCACGGCAGGACAAGACCAGTTCGTTTTATAAACCCATAAGGCCCACATTGGGAACAAGGCAGCTCGTAGCCATGAGCGAGCGCTTGGGCTTGAATGGCGAGGAGTTGACGCAGTGGGTGCACGCGGAACAAAAGAGCTTGCGTGATGAAAGAGCTGCAGAGCGCGAGCACGACCGGCTGAAAGCTGAGCAAGAGAGGGTCCGTTCCCAAATCGAAGAGCGCAATTTACAGCTGCGAGGCTACGTGGCGGAACTTAGTTCGGCGCCAAGAGCAGGGCCCCACACCGACAGCGACACAGAAATCCTCGTGAAGCTCAGCTCGGCACCTCACAAGGCTTCAGCAAGCACAAATTTTAGTCCCCGTTTAAGGATGCTCGTGATGACTTGGACGCATTCCTAAACGGTTCGAATGTGAAGCAGAGGGCCAGGTCTGGCCTAAATCGAAATGAACCATTGCGCTGAGCACGTGTCTGACTGGGGAAGCGTTGAAGGTACACGGCCGCCTCCCGCCACAAGAGAAGATAGCCGTTCGTCATTGAGGGTAACAGAGTTGATCCCTAGAGAAGGAAAGTATTGCAGGGGGTGGCAGAAAGCTAGATGGTAGATGAAATGAAGACGTTGGCGGGGAAAGGGGTTGGAGTTAGCTCATTACCGGCGTTTGGAGAATATTGGGAGAGGCCTTTGCCCTGCAGTGGGCCTTGATAGGTTGGTAATGATGATGATTTTGCCTACAGTACCTCAAACGCCACGCCCATTGCCGCGTCGGCTTTGTGCTGCACGCAACAATGAGCTGGCCGAGTGTAAACCTCTTTTGACAACGGGCAAAAAAAGGGAAGGTTGCTATCTGCCAGGCTCTGCTTCCGCTGCGGGAAGCGTATCCAAGTCACCCGTGTTTGCCGAAACGCTATAAGGCTTGCTTGCGCCCGGTGCTCACGACGGAATCGTATGTCCCTGTGTGGCATTACGCATGAAGATCCAGTAGGCGAACGGCGGATTTCTCTTTTTGATATCGGCCTAGACGGTGGAGTATCGTGAGCGGCGCATTCAGTAACTTCCGCATCGGCAAGCGCCACGCCGCTCGCCCCCATGTACGAGCAGATATCACGTCCCTCGGCGAAGGGACCGACAGGTCAGCTTCTGCTGCGTGTCATTCTCGACACCGGAAGCCAGCGCACGTTCATTGGCAGGGATGTTTGCCGCGCCCTTGCCTGTCCAATCAAGAGCCGAGCGGCTCTTCCTGATCACGTTTGGCCATACCCGTCCAACAAAAACTCTTCAGTCAACCTCGTCTCTGTCACCCTGAAAAGCCTGCATGATGACCAGGTCACGACGGTCGAAGCTTTCGAAGTTCCAGAAATCTGTATCATCACCAGTTCACCCGTAAACGGCGATCTTCTCCGCTCACTGGAGTCACGCGGTCCATACGCAGCGGAACGTGAACTGCCCGACACGTTCTTCAACCACCTAATTAGCGTCTTGATACCCTCTGACTTCTAATGGAAACTGGCGTCCGGAAGAATCTGGCGCTTGACTCTCAATCTCACAGCCTATTGGAAATTGGTGTCCGGAAAATTCTGGCGCTTGACTCCCAATCTCACAGCCTCCGACACATAGATTGGTTGGACGCTGCAAGGAACAGGGGGTGTCAGCAACAGAACTGCAACAAAATTTTGTTCTGGTTTGATGCAAGCCTGCACGGCATCGCTGCGTCCCGCAAGGATGGTCAGGAATGTTGTGGCCTGTGACGGAAGTCAGGACAGATACCCGACCACAGGTTCCGGCTGCTCGACCCGCCGTGGCACTCTTCTGGTGCCGAACCAGCCACGCAAGTCAAGGCGTCACCCTGCCGGAGGGCTACTCCAGAGAGGTGTGAGCAGACGAGCTCGACACGAACTCACAACCCGAGAAATCAACCCCCACTCAAGTTGGCGACATCGCCGAAGCCTTACAGGGGTTGCAAGAGCCCAAGAGCACCGTTCGTACGTTATCGGCTCGCGGCAGTTCAAGGCAGGCATCGCAGGTTTCCAAGCAATCCAACGCAGTACTGCTGGCTCTGAATGCTCTCGGGCGTGTGCTTCCAGCCCTAAAGAGTCCTTCACATGAATCGCAGCTAAATGGGATTGCCTCACGAATAGCACCTGCTGAACCTCGCAGAACGCCTCGAGTGGCGCCGAGCAGAATGAGGGCCACGAAAAGCATCGTGCCGTCGAATGACAATTCGGTTCTGAACACCGGAACGGCGCTGCAAGTTTTTCAAATGTTGCTCTTCAGAACGGTGCTATTCGTTTCCGGTCACAGTTCCTGAGAACGGCGCTCGTCGTCGTTCATCGCTTCCGTCAGACATTATGTAGTTCAGCCCGAGGCCGAGGAAAGTCAGAGACTCCTCAAGCTGATTCTGTTTAACCGGCGCCATGATGTTAAGGCGGAGAGAAAAAGACGGTTGTGCTTTCAGCGCAGCCCGACAGGCGATGCACCCGGGCGATGTGCGCTGTGATAAACTTACTCTGTGGATGCACTTGGGGTGTGCCACTAGATGTTCCGCCTACACATGCAATTTTTCCCGCATTTGGCTGCTGTCTTTTTATCGCATTTCTTCCCCTGAACCTCCTAGTGCTGCGCTTGACAGGCTGTTTTATCTATTGAACATGAGTGCATTTCTGTGACCAGCTTTTGTGATCGGCATTTGTGTGATCCGCTGTTTCTTCGCGCTTGACCTGCGCACCTTGGCCGCGGGAGAGTGTGTTGATTATTATAATGTATAAGCGGCTTGCACGGGCACGGGGGCACCGGCCTAGCTTGGGCCTCGCGCTGTTGGCAGTTGGGGACCAGACCGGCGAACGGACGACCGGATGTCGTTCTCCTTGCTTGCGTCGTGATCCGCAACAGCGCGGATAGGCCCTCCCCACACCTTCTACACAGGGATCTTCGAGATCCAGTGAGCGGATGAAGTGTGTCACGTGTGTCTGGCCTATCTGTAATCGAGCTTGTGCAACTTCGAGCAATCTGTTGTGTGAGTTCCTTGTGTATCGTCCTAGTGGTTTTATTATGTGTAACTTCTTGTCGGTCTTTGTACTCCAGTCGGCTTGCCATGTTGTGCGAAAGTGTTGTCTCATGTGTAGCTTGATGTATGCGTAGGGTATTGTTGGTACGTCCGCTGTATTTGTAAGTGCAGCAGCGGCGGCTATTCGATCCGCGGTCTCATTTCCTGCGATTCCAGCATGGCCTGGAACACAGCACAGGATTAGTTGAAAATATTACCATACACAGAAATTACGGCATTAAATACTGGATTGACAACCTAGTTTTACTCCCCACTGTGTTATGATAATGCATGCTTAACGCTCAAAGCACCTGTAGCGATGACGGACTTAGGACTTTGTTTCTTGTGAACGTGTTGATTCGATGAGTAAATTCCATATGCTTCCGCTGGGACGACAGTGGTGTGTATACTCAAGGTTCTGCAAGAAATAAAATTAAGGTCGTGTACGCCGCACGACACCGCAGTTGAAGTTTTCAAGGCATCACTATAAAATTCGGCACATTTATATTTACCCTGCAGGAACAAGAAGAGCTGGAGAATCGCACTTCTCGGAACCTTTTTTTTTATCTATCTTTATAACAGACAAATCACATAATACGGGCTCATGTTGCCATGGTGGCAAAATTTCAGTAAATGATGATGTGTATACATATAAAAACCCAACGGAGAGACCTGAAGCTTGATCTCTCACTCTCAGTAAAAAGGTAAAGTAACAGATGGACGACTTGAGATGAGCTAGATTGTGGATGCATCGTTGAAGACAGTTTGAAAGAATGTTTATTCAACGATGAAAACTTAAAAGCGTATAATAAATCTATGTACATTTGTTGATTTTCCAGGTACCCTTTGTTACATTCAACATACAACTCTGCGCTTGGCTAGTTCGGAACGCACCAGATGCAGGGCGAAGACCCAAGTGGAGCAGTGGATCAAAAATCTTTAGGGTTGTTCTTGATGTCAACCCATACACGACACTTCCGTAGTCTAACCGAGACCCGACTAAAGGGGTAAAGACGTGGAGAACCAGTTCTTTGCCGTTATGATTGGTGGGAGAGGACCTTGGGAATGTTTACTGTTTTGAGGCATTTATGTTTATGTTGTTTGATGTTCGGGACGAACGTGAGTTTTTCATCAAACAAGACTCCTAAACATTTATGCTCCCTTTTTACAGGAATATCTACACGATGAATGGTAATCTCTGGGTTCACCTTAGTCCCGGGCTTGAGGGAGAACAAAACACAAGTACTTTTGCCCAAGTTTAGTTTAAAACCATGAAGGTCTGCCCAGCCAGCAAGTTTGTTAACACCGAGCTGTACTTGACGTTCGCAAAATGACAGGTTACTAGATTTAAAGGATTTTTGTACATCGTCTACACAGATGGAACAGGAAATGGATTACGGCAGTGACTTTCACAGGAGTTCATCTTAACTAAAAACAATGTGCAGCTTAAAACCCCGCCTTGTGGCACACCATTTTCCGGCACACGCATGTATCCCGGACAGGCATGACCCAACCCAAACACGAAATGTCCTCTTGGACATGTAACTAGAAATGGTGTTTATCATGTTACCTGGCACACGAAAGGACTTGAGGTAGTTAAGGATGGCGTATCGCCAGGCTGTGTGGAAAGCCTTTTCAAGATCAAAAAATACCGCAAGGGAAACTGCTTATGAACAAATGCATCTTTTATGAAGGATTCCAACGCAACAAGTTGACCGTTGGTAGATCGCCCCAACATGTAGCCTGCCTGGCAGCTCTCGAGAAGACCGCGTCGTACTCAAGGAAGTACACGAGCATGCGATTTATTATCTTTTTGAGAAGCTTGCACAGGCAGCTCATCAGGGCTATAGGACGATAACTTGAGGGGGCCGACAACTCCTTTCACTCCTTCAAGAAAGCCATTATTATGGCCTTTATACAAGAGTGTAGAATGTACCCCGAAAGCCATATTTTCTTTTATAGATGAGGTGGTGAGGTATATTTTATTTATAAGTGTTTCACGTGTGTCGTAGTGTAGGTGTTGTGTCATTGTATATGTGATGTCTGGGCCGGCAGCTTAGGGTTTCCACGTGCTAAGAGCGGCCCTAAGCTCATGCAACGAAAACTCTGAGTTATAAGAAGATGTTCTCCTATTGTTGTCTAGTAAAGGCTTATTTTCGTCCATTTATTGGTGTTTTAGTAAAGTGTTTGTGTAGTGCGCTGAACTGGACGCGTGTTGGAAGTGTTGTGCGACCGTGTTAGCCTGGTCTTCCAGTGTATCCCCTGTTGTACTAACCAGGGGCAGGCGGTGTGTCTGTTGTCCTGTTAGTTTGCGTATTCGTGTCCAGATTTTGTGACCGTCGGTGTATAAGTATGGATGCTATAAATAAGCGCCAACTATCTCTTTTCACCTTACGGCGCACACATTTTCCTAACGCCTATGCCCTTTCGAACAAAAGGAAGGTGCCCGACGTGGGGTGCCAACGAAAGATACCCTACGGCTTGTTCTGCGCCTCTCGCGTCCGCCTACAGTCCTCATTCTAGCACGGCCTCCTCTGGTAGCGCTGGGCACCAGAGGCATGGGGAGTGGACTTTTCGGCGGTGTCGAGGATGTGCGCCGTAATGTGTTGGGTAGCTTCTTCAACTTGTAGGTGTCCCATGGATGTGTGGCGTAGTTTGGATGTCTCTGTAAATGTGTTCCAGTTAGCTCTTCCTTTGTTGAACCTTTTTGAGAAGGTAGACTGCGTGGGGCTTTATCTATATATGCTAGTGAGGTGGGGAGGTGGTCATTACCAGGTCCGTGCCCCCACCCCACTCAATACATAGAAAGAGAATTGCAAAACCAATGGCCAATTCAGGATTTGAGTATGTATTGCGTCCTATGTTATGATGTAGGTTCTTTCTTGTTGAAAAGGCATGCTCCTGATGATGTTAAAAACTTCTCTATCAGGCGACCTAGGGCATGCGTGCGAGAGGAGCCCCAAAGAGAATTGTGTATATTAAGGTCGCCTGTGAGGATGTATGGTTCGGAAAGCTGGTCAACCAGCTCCTCGAAGTCGGTGCTCGAAAGTGCAAGATCGGGCGTTGTGTATATCTAGCGCACCGTTATCAACCTACTAAATATTGTTGTGCGGAATGCTACAGCCCCGAGGAAAGTGTTCAAAGTGGCAGGGTGGCATGCTGAAGATTTTCGGCCGATCATGACCACACCTCTGGAAGAAGGTGTGCAGCCAACCCTGCCCTTTCTGTAACCCAGGTAACTATTCAAAAAATGTGTGTGTTTGGAATTTAAATGTGTTTCCTGACACACATTACACTTGGTTGATTAGCATGCAGTATTTCGTATAGATCGTCAAGATTTTTAAGAAGTATTCTGTGATTCTGGAGTATGTTGTTTATGTATCGTCTTTCTGGGCTTGAACTGTCGAAGGGGACTTTTTCGGCCTCTCTACAGGTTTCGATGCACGGACTCGTTCCTTCTTCTCCTACAAAGAAAGGAACACTCCCACGTCTATTTCATCCTCCGATGTCCTAGGGCCCGATAAAGAAGGCCTCTTGGACCAGGCCCCTTGGACTTGGCGCTCGTTCGGGAGGCCTTTGTATTTTAATCGGCTGCCGCCGAAGTTGTGGGGAGCACCACCGGTGGCACGGGCGGTGCAGAAAGGCTGGGATCCGATGAGGGACCCCCGTGTCCATCACCTCCGCAGCCTCCATAGGAACCAGGGACTGGAGGGGTATCGGTCCCGAAGCTGGCTGTTGCCACCAGAGCCACTGCTGGCTCAGCGAGTGCTGTGTTGACGGGTTGGGTTGCCTGCTGCAATCCAGGAGGGAGGGCGCGGCGGGACCAAGTACGACTGTGGTCCCCGCCGAAACCAGATGCTGCTCCAGCCCCCGCTGAGCTGCGTCGGTGTACCTCCCCAGAAAAAACGAGGCGAACCTGTTCCGCGCATCTGGGAAGATGATGTTTTCTGTGACCTTAATGTCTATTATTTTCTTCTCAAGATGAATCGTCTCGCATTTTCTGGAGCATGCCGCATGTGGGCCCTGACAGGTAATGCAAAGGAGTGGTTGTGACCTACAGTTATCGGTGGGATGGCATTGTTGGGGCACTTGGCACAGTTTATTAGGCCCCGACACAAGTTAGTACCGTGCCCGAACCGCTGGCACTTGAAACAGCGCCGCGGGTTCGGGATGTACGCCCGGAAAGAGTCTTTCCGATGAGACCAGCATTGAAGCGATCTGGAAGGATGGAAAGGTCAAATGTCAAGATGATGTCTAGTGGGTATCACCTTATGGTCTTTTCTTATGGTTATGTGCCTGACAGCCGGTTCTTTGCTTGTTAGCGTTATAGGATCCCCGTATAATACTTTCTAAAACGCTGAAATCAAACACGGACTGTGAAGCACTAGGATTGCTTGTTCAAGAGATTCGAATTACCAAGAAGTGCGGGTAGTTATCAGATTTTGCGATTGTCATGGTCGGAATGGGTGGTAAGGATACTTCGGTGCGGCGCCTTTTGGGGGCCGATCATTGGGTTTGGGGAATGTAGAAAAAAAATTACGCCCACCTCCCCTCGCGGGAACCCTGGTTTGATGCGACGCTGAGGGGGTTCATGCGCAGCGGAGAGCAACCGTCGACCGAAAGGCCGCCGGAGAGCGGCAAACGGGTATATTCTATGCGCTATATATGCGCAGCGCGCCCGAAGGAGAGGAAACCGCGGAGAGAGAGAGAGTACTGCACATGCGCAGCACCACGCGCAGTGCCGCCCACCGGCGGAGTGAGAGCGCGCTGGGCCGCACACGCTCTCAACTGGGCACGCGCCGTCGCCAGTGCGTCTGCCGCGGCTATGACGCAACACAATCCAACACCATCCACTTTATTCCAATCCAATCCAAATCCAATCCAATCCAAGCCAAGCCAAGCCAAGTCAAGCCAAGCCAAGCCAAACCAATCCAATCCAATCCTATCCAATCCAATCCAATCCAATCTAATCCAATCCAATGCCCCTCGCGAGAGAGTGTTCGCTATCGGAGAGGAGAGCGGGAGAGTGGCTGAGGACAACGGACGCACGCCGCGGACAACAACGGACGCACGCCGCGAACGACAACGGACGCACGCAGGAAGGACAGGGCCGCTGACAAGAGATGCTCTGAGCGTCGCATCTGAAAACATACAGCATGTATAAAATCAGGGGACGGGGGTACTTTCTTCGTAATGCTTACCCGGATAGCTGAAGAAGTCCCAGAGCTCTCTGCCTGGTAAACAGACAAGGAAGCCCATTCGCCGTAGGATGACCTTGGCTTCGACCGGCGCCGTTGGCGGTTTCTGCCCTTCACCTTACAACTCGTAGCCTCGGTAGATTACAGCGTGAGTATGAGGGGTCGGGGTCCGCGGTATCGCCAATACCGCCGACAACATTGCTCAAGGTGCCCCGTGCGGGGAATTCCCAATATTCACCACTGCATTAATGACATGCTGGTGGCCACCGATAACTGGGAAGACCATGTAATCACGCTTATCAAAGTCTTTGAAGCGTCATCAGCAGGGGTCTGAGGGTAAAGCCATAAAATGCGAGACGGTTTCACCAAGGATAGGGTTTCTCGGACATTTTGTCGGCTCCGGAGCGGTAGAACCCATGCCTGGGATGATGAAGACAGTGGTAGAGGCCGAACAACCACAAACAAAGACGCAAGTCTGCGCCTTTTTTGGGCTAGCAGGCTACTACCGACGATTTGTTCAAGACTCTGCAGTACTAGCTGAGCCGTTGGTAGCGCTAACGCGAAAGAACATGCTTAAAGGGGTCCTAAATACCTTTCGCCGATGCATGGATGTACATGTAATCAAATAAAGGAATGTATTAGCAATCTCCTGCTGCAAGAATTTTGGTAAAGAGATGTGGATTAGCTGAGAAATCGTAAATTAAAAACCGCCAATATCGTACCGCCGTATTTCCTCCTCCTTTCAACTTTTTCTTCGCTGTTGACGGCGTGTGAGCCTTCCCTCCCATGATGCTGCGCACCTCAGCGGTGACGTACTTCTGCTCCTCAGACTGCGCTCCTCAGACTGCCTTCTGCTACGAGCAAGCTCTTTCCGCTCTTTCATCTTTGTTGACACCATGGACATTAATCCCGCACTCCGCTCAAGTAGGAAAAGCGAACTAAAGACTTGGCCGCATGTGTGTGGCCTGGCCTTGCCGTTTCGGGGGTACTTTCGGGGGCCCTTTTGGGGGTACGTTTTTCATCAGCCTTACCCTGATAGCTGAAGAGGTCCCTGCGCCGCATGTTTGCCTTCTACTCTACGTCCTGTCCTTTTCGCTGTTTCTTACATTTTTTACTTTTTTCCGATGAAAATGTCTAGAGGGTAGACAGTGTCCCGAAGTGAAGTGGAAGAAGACGATGACGAATACGCGCTCTGCGGGGTACGTTCTAAATACCTCGACGGCACCAGCGTCATCAGTAATTATGGTGAGATTTCTGATGACGATGGTGCCGTCGGGGTATTTAGAACGTACTTTAGAACAGGTATTTAGAACCGGTGTTTTAGAACCGTGACTGCATGTTACACCGACAGCCGAGCATCTAACGCGCTTCCGCTCTAAAACGATGGCGATTTATAAGCGAATAAGGCCTCCTGTGTCTGTTAGCTTGTAGTGTTTGTTTTTACTTTTACAGGTTCCTCGAAGTCCCGCCGGGGCAACGTGGATGGGGCCAGTGGCCCCGTTTGCAGGCCTTTGTATTGCTTTTCTTCTCTATCTTCCGAACGACTTGACGAATGACGGGTGAGTGTCTGTAGGATTCCTGCTTCTAACAAAAGTGCGGTTTATAGACACACGGTTAATTCGCACTCTCTAGCTAGCTACTTTCCCAAATGGGAAGAATGAATGCTCGTCCCAAGCACTTAGGCTTAACAAATCATAATATAGGCGCGTTATATATAACATTTAAATAAAAGGAACCTTGTACTATGAGGAGGCGAAACCAAGACTGACCGCGCACGGCATACGGATAAACTTCTATGTGCCCCTTCGTCGTCATCATCATCACCACCACGATCATAATCTTGATCACAATTATTATCGTCGTCCTTGCCATCGTCAGCACCACTTCCATTGTTCTATACAAAACAACATTGAAAATGATTTGCGGAAAACTGGGATGCTTGTCATAACATTACTGGTTTCAAATGTAATTTCTGATGTAAAAATTGTGGCTTAGTCTTAACGAAGGCGTTTTGTACCAATAAGAGATTGTGCACCCCACCAACATAGACATTGGTTACGTTTACAATGCTAGGTATAGGCGATAATATTGCCGCGAACCATGCGGTAGGTTTGTGTTCTTATGTAATTTTTTTTTATGTATTTAACTCCAGGCTGTTCTATCTGTGTGACAAGTGGAGCGCGTGCTCCATTTCTTTTCTACGCTGCAAGGGCTTTGTAAGTTGACAGAGCAAGTGTTTTGCACTGACGTCGCTCGAATAGAATAATCTTCCTTTATCTCTAGTGTTGTCAATGTAATTCCACTGGCCGCAAACAATCACGCCGAACGAAAAATTCTCGCAGCGCAGAAGCCGGGGCATTCGAATCGCCGACGCCAGTCTGGGCACGTCACTTCGTTGACTGGGTCTATTGCACTTGTATGTTATCTGAGTTCTTGCGAAGCCCAACTTCGCTCGAATAAACATTTGTTCCTTGAAAAACACCAGCCGTCCTTCGCTACGTGAAACCTGGCGGAGGTGCTGGGTACGCACCCGTTATGCTCCCTACGCTCACTGGAACTCGTAACGCCAGGTTAATCCGAGGCAGTCGCCGACTGCAAGGTTTAGAGGCGAGTTTGGTCTAATACCAAAAGAACTAAAAAACAGACCACTGCAAAAGAAAACATGGTGCAAGATCCAACTTCATCCATCGTCTTGCAAGAGCCCCGGTAACACCCACGTAACGCAGATGTTGGTGAAGAGCCTGGGGACTGGTTTGAGAAAGTGGAGACCGCCCTATTCTTTAGAGGTGGAATATGAAAAAATGTTCCGCCAAGTGTTGTTCGATTGAGAACACCCATAACCACAAAAAATTCCTCAGCCACAGGACTCCCTTGAAAAGCGAGTTCCTTAAAACATTCTCCACGATTATCCGAAAAGAACGAGCTGCGCGTTTTTTCGAAAATGTTCACGCAAAATCCCAACAAAGTATCGTAATATTTGTTCAGCAGTTGAAGAGATTCTTATGTCGTACGGAACCGCACACGACTAACAAAAAGAGCTAA
Source organism: Haemaphysalis longicornis (assembly GCA_013339765.2). Classification (NCBI taxonomy): domain Eukaryota; kingdom Metazoa; phylum Arthropoda; class Arachnida; order Ixodida; family Ixodidae; genus Haemaphysalis; species Haemaphysalis longicornis. The sequence continues at coordinate 29,512,734 of CM023455.1, forward strand.
TGATTTTGAAGCCAGGGCTAAACCATTAGCGTATTGCCCGCCTTGTCCGAGACCCGTTACCCCCCCCCCCCCCCCGCCCTCCCTTCTGCCAAGACGGTAACCTAATTCATGTCTAAGGGTACCGCGATGTAGAAGAACCTCGAAATTAGAACGAGTAAGTGCGACCACCCTGTCAACGTGCTGGTCTCGTAGGCCATCAGTGCGGGACTTTTAGCTCCGATACGTTGCGTGAGAACATTCGTGCAGTGGTCACGGAGGAACTTCAAAAAGCTTTTCCAACGATTCTCCACCTCACATCGCTTCCATATGTTACGTGATCCGCTACAAAGTTCGCCAAATCGGCACTTCTACGTCACCAGAACCGCCCTGCGAGCCACGGGCTAGGGCTTACGCCACTAATGTTTTTGGCCCCGCCCGCCGGTTGTTATTCGGCAGCCGGATTCGTCCTACCGCCGCCCAGTGTCGGCCGCCCGGCCGCCTGCAATGCATCTTTCAACTCCCAGGAAACCGACGTTTGGGGAACCCCCGATCCTCGCCCGCTGTTCTACCATGATGGCGAAGCCGGCCACAACTACCGACGTTGCCCGTAAATGTGACTCGGACTGCAATGCTGCGTTCGTCGTTTTGCCAAATTGCTCCCGCGTGGTCATGACCGTGGTCATTGAGCTTTTGACCAAAAAGTTGCCATTATCGATTTGGAAGCAAAATCGATCGGTTTCTTCTCCGATCACTCCGTCATCTTGCCCCCCCCCCCCCCCCTGCAAAGCTATTGATCTGCGTGCACTCCGATATGGCACTCGTTGACCGAAGCTATCGTGAAAAGCGACCAGAGGTTGCTCCTGAAGCGTGGCGCCTCTGCTGCAAGACGCATAGTGTGCTTCAAGCAGCGTAAATCCCACGTTCCGGTCACAAACCTCACCAAGGAAGATCAGCAGGTTAACGAGGGAAGTTGTATTGCATTCCTCAAAGAATGTCATGAATAATGTGACTTGATTTCTGTCGCGGATTTTCAGCGTGATCCAGGCGCCGTCTTCAAGTCTGCTCACGTCTGCGGTAGCAATCTAGTGCTGCCACAACAAAAATGAGATACGCTCAGTGCTTTGCTACACCACTACGGTTACTGCTTTTCGTCGACTTCATAGGTACGTATGACGCTTCTTGCGAAGCACCTTTTATATACCTGAGAGAGCACTGAACCAATGCGACAGTCAGCTTCCCACGTGCTTTCACAATAGCGCGAAGCTATCTTGAAGCAAGTTGACGAAATGCTGAGCCACCATGTTATAAACCCTACAAAAGTCCCTGAGCTACCCCCGTTGTGCTCGTAAAAAAAGGTGGCACCTTAAGATTCTGCTTTGACTACCGATGGCTGAGCCAAATTACAAAAAAGACATGTACACACTCTCACCAATCAACACCGCCTCGACAACCTTTGCCACACCAATGTACTTCTTCGAGATGGACCTAAAATAGGTTACTGGCAAAAAAAGTGGATGAAAGAGATCGTGCAAATATCGCCTTTATAACGCCAGATAGATTTTAGGAGTTTACGAGGACACAGTTCGGTTTGTGCACGGCACCAGCAACATTCAGACGAGTTATGGACACTGCTAGCTGGCCTAACGTACCACACCTGCCTTGTATACATCGACGAAGTTTTCGTATTTCTTTGAAGCTTCGACGAGCACCTCCAAATGTTACATTCGTACTCCAAGAAGTCCGACCATTGGGTTTAACACTAGAGCCTAGGCTTAGAGCGTAGGCCTTAAGTTTAAGGGCCACGGCTTTACCACTAAGGGAGTTCTTCCTGTCACCGCCAAAACTGCAGCCATAAACTATATATACTAGGCTGAAGAAGAAGAAAGGCTTGGGTAGATTTTTCGTACTGTCTGCGTACTAGCGGTGCTTTGTCGAAAACTCTACAGAAAAAACTGAACCCCTCATGCACCTGACCAAATACAGCATTGAATCCTTATGGCGGGAAGCGCAGCAGAACGCTTGTTGCGTATATGACATATTGCGTATTGCGTCATCACCATCATCATCACCAGCCTATCTACGCCCACTGCAGGGCAAAGGCCTCTCCCATTATTCTCCAATTACCTCGGTCCTGTGCCAACTGTGACCAATTTATCCCCGCAAACTTCTTCATCTCATCTGCCCATCTAACTTTCTGCCACCCCCTGCAGCGCTTGCCTTCTCTAGGGATCCACTCTGTTACCCTTAATGACCAGCGGTTATCTTGCCTTCGCATTACATGCCCTGCCCACGTCCATTTCTTCTTCTTAATTTCTACTAATATGTTTTAACACCAGTTTGCTCCATGACTCACTCTGCTCTCTTCTTGTCCCTTAATGTTACACCTATCATTTTCCGTTCCATTGCCCGCTAAGTCGTTCTCAATTTAAGTTGAACCCTTTTAGTGAGCCTCCAAGTTTCTGCCCCGTAGGTGAGTACCGGTAAGATGCAGCTGTCATACACAGATGCAGCTGTCATACGGGGAGGCGGTGCGGCCTGACCGCGGCGACCATTGCCGGTAATGCACTCCCTCACTAGAGCAGGATTGGCCACCCTGGTGTAGTAACGGCCACAACCTCCCATGAATACGCCAAATAACGTATTGCGTACTATTGCATATTGCGTATTGCATATTGCAGCTTGCACATTGCGTACGGCGTCTGCCTGTACTTGCACATTTCGACAAGTATTTATAAGTGTCCCTGCTTGAGGCAATGGAAGTAAAGTTGAGTTTACCGGCATCAGAGTCGCCGGCAGAGTGCGTTCGAGAGTGACGAAAAATGCACCGTTGTCGTCCACTCGCTGAGCTTTGAAGAGCAGCTGCCGTCGCAATGTCACACGAGTAGTTAGCTTGATTCTTTCCATGCGATGTGATAAAGGTTCTCTCAGCGCGTTCCGTAACGGCCTGTCGACACATAATCTGGCGGTGGAAGAATTCTAAGAGCAATTGAAGCTCGTGTTTTGGCTGGCCCGTTTGACCGGTGGAGTCAACGTCGGGGTTTTACTCAGCACCAGCAAGAAAAATGACGTCTTGTGCCACTTATAAAACTGCAGGACCATGTCTGCCTGCAGCACACTAAGCACGATTTCGCGCATCATGGAGCAATGGGTTGTAGACCTCGTGCTAAGCGCATTGAGGGTAGGGGCATGGACCTGGACCCGAATATAATGTTGCCTCAGTTTTTGAACTTCGGAATAAGATGACACCGACTTTAAGTCCAAGAAACCGAGATCATCGTGCAGGATGATGGGGTCATCTTCGTAGCGATTTTTTAATATCCCAATGACGTTGCTGTAGCACTCATCGGTAGCTTGAAGTCCTGAGACGGCCGATACTGCTGGTCCAGCCTCGAGGCTGCTGAAGTAGCGGAACTTGTCAGCCATGCTGAGCTGGTCATTGTTGCGAAGGGTGGCCGAAATTGCTACCGTGATCTGCGGTTCCCATCAAATTTCTGAAGGTCTAGTTGATGAATCTTGCACTTTCAGGTTAGTAGAGAGTGGCCGGTCTTTGTTCGTGGCGTTGAAGACCGGCATTCGTGCAGCTTCAGAAGTTTATTTGAGGTCCTGCTGACCAGCTTGCCGTAGCATTTTCTGGCGTCTAACATCTCGCTGTCCGGCAAGTCGTCTAATGTATCTTCAAAGATAGCGTCGTCCAATTCCTCGATCTGCCCATAAGATGCGAACATTTGCGGCAGCATTACACTTACTGCGCATGCCGTCACCTCAGTATATACCCTATGTGGCCTTACTCCTACGTTACTCCTTACTCCTTACTCCTTACTCTTACTCCTTACTACTTACTCCTTACTCCTTAAGGTCTTTCAGTTGCACCCGTAGAGTACGGAGGCGTCGAAGCTGCCGTTAGATTCGGTCACAAGAAACTGGGAACTGACTAAGATTGTTGTCACCGGGTCTTTTCTCGGCAATCGCTGCTCCATGCGTCGATGGGCTACGTATTGTCTAGACATCCCCGGTTCGTCGCTCTATTTGTTGGAATTCTGGCTCCTCCAGCTGTGACCGGATGGTCGCAGAGCATAGCTACATGCCCTAATAAGATGCGGCTTTACCCGTGCAGCCCTTATTTTTTATTTCAAGCCAACTGGAAGTGGAAGTATTAACAGATTTATATAGGAGGCAATTATTAGGACATCTGACGAATAAAATCCTGAAATAGGGCAGAGACATCACTTTCGCATATTGTCTTCTCGACTACCTGAACCTACAAACAAAAAATGATCTTCGTAATGCACGTATGTATAAATTTCAAAGATTTGGAATAGAACTCAGCCTGCAATTTTTTTTAGCATCAATATCGGAATTTCGTTTTCATCAGAGCCGCTTCTTTGTACATGCAGCTCCCCTAAACTGGGACAACAGTGATATCTTGCGCAATAGGCATAAATGAAGAATAAATCCAGAAGAAACTTGCAGTTTTGGTTTGCTCTCTATGCAGTAGAGGAACCTTTATGTGATGGCGTCAATTGACACAACAGGGTAGAAACGGTTAAAGGAATTGTGCTAGAACACGGCTAGCCAGCTGCAGCCACAGCAGCATATGACACCTGGTGAGGGCCACAAGAAAAGCGATGATGATCAGCGTCGTCTGCTACGAGGGTTCAAGGCAAGAAATTTACAGCAGCCGTGAATGGGCAATATCTATAATTAGGCCGTATGTTTATGGCGAGCCTTTTAAGGTGGTAAAATTGTATGCGCTTTGCTTGCTCGCAAATTTGAAGTACCCCTCGAGCCATATTGGAGCCTGCACCTGCAGGAAGTTAACGGCACCAATATGTGTAAAGCAGACAGGGAACATTCAGACGCTGACTCCTTATTACGCGTCCGGTCGACGCAGGGCTACAGTAAGCCGAAGAAGACGCAGTGTTTTTAGGCATCGCGACGGAAAGCGACGTACGCTCCTGGAGCTCCGTCATCTATGACCGCGAAGGACACAACATCGCGGTTCCAATGACTTTCAAACAAAATTCTACTGCATTTGGCCTGAATAAATCGGTTATAGACAAGAACTTCGACCCTACAGCGCGAACGAAGTATCTTCTAGTTCCCCCGCTGGCATCCGCAATAAAATATGGGAAGCATGCCACGACGAACCATCACCAAGGCACCTCGGTACCGCATGCATGCTGGGGAAGATCAAGATGAGATATTACTGGCCCGCCCTGCATAAGAAGGTACCAACTATGTCTGGAGCTGCTGTGATAGCCAGTGACGCAACACTCTGCTGACAGGACCCGCCGGATTTCTGCAGCCAATCGCCGTACCATCAAGACCCTTCCAACAGATCGAAATGAACCTTCTTTGTCAATTTCCTGCACACATAGCTTTAAACAAGTGAACTGTCACAGTGATGGGCTACATGACGCACAATGCAGAGACCGTGATTCTTGCGAGGGTGATTGCACTGGAAGTATTCACTTAAGTTGTGCTGCTATGCGAGGGATTTTGAAGAATGATTGCGGTTTCTCGCAGCCTTCGCAAGAGGCAGCGGCTCATTAGCTTATTGAGTCCGACCGCTCAGGCCACCGAGACCTTAAAGAGGCACTGACACAAAAATTTTGCATCTTGTTTTTTTTTGCGATAAGTAGCTAGTGACCTAATTATAACCTGTAGAAACCTCATTTGCTTCAGCGTGCGACGGTTGTTTAGTTAGAGGCATTTTCAATGCGGCCAGTCGCAGTTTCGGTTTCAGCGAGTGCCGCGAAACGATGGATTTTGTGGATTTTGTGTGAACAAAGCTGACCACGTGACCATCGGAGGGATATCACAGAGCAGAGCCGCCGTAGCACTGTCGAATCCGCATCGACGGCAGTTTCTGCGAATGCCCCCACGTACCGATCTCGTGAGGCGCTTAATTTAAAAGCGACCGTGGATGTGACGCAGGCGCTGCGAGTGCAAATGCTACCGCGGCTAAAGAACGACGCGCGACGCTCGAGACGGTGGGTGGCAAGACGCGCACTGGGAGCAGCCGGCCGGTCTGCCTACAGGTCCGCCTACAGATGTGTTCGGCTCAGCACTGCGGCGGATATTCGAGTGCCGCTCTCGTAAGCGGTGCAGATGACAATTTTTAATGCAACCCGCCATCGCATCATTAACTCCTTTCTCATGTAAGCCACCATGGTCGGGACTTGGGTACAATTTCGTGCAGCGGTAACAAGCTATCACTCGAGCTACCTGCGCCGGCCTGGGCCACTTCGCGGCCATGGCCGCCGCCTGCACAGCGACCATGCGGCTAGCTCAGTGGGCTTTTCGTGCCTCCGGCGCGTTTTCGCATCCAATGGTAATAAACAGTAATAGAAACAGAGTGCCTGGAATCGCTGTAGCACTTTGGTCGCGGCCAGCTGCCCGATTAGCTGACGAAATCACGGCGCCTCCGCCGCCAACGATCGGGTCGTTCGTTCTCGAGAGCAGAAGCTCCGCCCTCCGGCCCTCCGATTGGAGCGGCGAGCCGGGCGAGCCGGAAAAAAACGCCGGTAGTGCGGAAACGGCAAACACAAGCTCGTGACGTGTTTGGATGTTGTTTATTTACAATTGCGCGTGGTCCTCTGCTGGCTGCTCGGTTGCGTTTCGCACACTTCAAAATTGATTTTAAATATGTTCTAGGCTGTATTCGCCGCTGATATTTTGCAGATGATGTATATGTGTTCCCACCAATCTATCTCCGAAGTTATCTCGCCTTCAAAATTTTGTGTCAGTGCCCTTTTAAGAAACGTCGTTGGCCGTCTTGAAGGCACGCTCTCTGACACCTTTACAACATACTTCACGCACATGCACGCACGCACCCCCCTACACACACATACACACACACACACACACACACACACGCACACACACACAAACACCCACACACACACACACACACTCGTACGCACACACACACACGCACGCGCAAGGACGAACGCACGCACGCACGCAAATATATATATCAAAACTTGGGTGTTGACAGTTGAAGAGCACCGAACAAGAATTTTATTATTCCCAAAAGTTTTGAATGCTGGATTTTCTTATTCAGGGGATTTTTTAGAATGAACAAAAAACCCTTATACACACTTTTCTTCCAAGGGCTCCATTTTCTCCCCAACCTCGCCAGGGAGAACGATCGGGAAGAGTAGAGGGCTCGAAATTAACAATAACATCTCGTAGCTATACTACAGAAAATGGGGAAAAAGAAGAAAAAACAAGGAAAGAAAGGAGTAAAGTAGGAAATGGGAAGGAGACACAGTTGCGAAGTTGAAAGAAAACTGTCGCATGCACTTCAACCAAGTATGTCTACAGAGAAAACGGCGTGCTTGATCTGGGTGTGGCCGAGTCGAAACGTAAAAGCCCGAAGGAAAAGGCTCTAGGATGGCATAAACTGATGCCAACTTCGGCCTACTGGTGATAAATAGTAAGAGATAGCAAAAAACAGCATTCGTTAATTGCGGTTTGAGGCAGTCCCACATGTCCAGCAGGTTGTCGGGGAAGGCTTATAGGGAAACGAGCTTGGACAAGAGGGTCAGGGAGGCACCATTGCGTGGAGGCTCGCACGGATCCTTCTGAGTGAAATGGCTGTTCGCTGCCATTAACTCGTTTTTTCTAAAAGACAACTGCGTCTCCTTTCCCTCGAAACACTAACCTATCCCCCAATGCTATTATAACACTGTCGACTTCATGATGAATCTGATTACTGCCAACGTGGTCCGAACGCACAATGGTCATGATGTCGGCTTAGAGCGAAACGTATGGTTTCATATGCACTACATGCACCATCCCGGGTCGAGATCAAGAACAACGACTGGCAGCACCACCATTGTAAGGTATTCGCTCAGTTGACGAAGCACCTTCTGCAGCCTGAGCTCATTGTGCAGAAGCGTTGTCGGTAGTCAGCGACGTCTGACTGGAATCCAAACCCTAACAAGGTCATCCTTGAGGAAATTCTCCGGGACCGCGGCCATCGCTGTAGAGGTAGGAGTCCATGCGGAGGTGTTCGGTGATGCGGAGGCGAGAAATCTGCCGCGTTTCTTAGCCGCGCTGTATGTGATATCTTTCGTTGATATCACGAAGCTGCATGGCATCGCGCATTGTTGTAGCTGCTGTGCCGTAGAGGAAGGTGAAAGGTTTCTTTCGAGTAGTTTCTTGGTGGGCCGTATTATACGCTAACTTTATGTAGGGAAAACTACATTCCAGACCCGGTGTAATCAACGTACATGCTGCGCATGTCAGCGACGGTTTTGTTTAGCCGATCCATCAAGCCATTCGTTTGAAGGTAGTACGTACTGGCTTTTCGTTTAGATGTGCTCCTCAGTGTATTTTCTGCGACATTTTTGCGGTGAATGGGCTTCCACGGTTTGTTACAATAAATTTGGGAGCCCCGTGACGAACAACTATCCTCGGGATAAAAAACTCTGCCACTTAAAGCGCGGTGTCCTTTGTATGTGCTTTTGTTCCTGCATAATTGGTCAAGCAGCTGTGGTGGCCGCTATATACCTGTTTCCTGCTTCACAGGTTTGGAAGGGGAAGGGGTCCAGCAGGTTCATTCCGACCTCCTGCAAAGGCAAAGTCCGGAATTTGAACCTGTTTGACAAATCCGGCTGTTTCGCCGGGCTGGGCCTCGCGCCTCCGGCCTACCGGACACGGTCGGACACTGCCTCACGTTTGCCGAGTGCTTGGGCCAGTAATACTCCCTTTTCATTCTTGCACGCATGCTTGCGAAAGAAAGATGGCCAGTGGCGAGCTCATCATGACAAACCTGCCCTGGAAGATGTGGCGTCGTAAGGGGGAGAAAACGACAAGAAGCACAGCCAAACATTTTGAGCGAAGTTTCTTTTCTTAAACTCGCCCCTCTGAAGACAGAATGTGAGAGAGCTCTAACAAGCACGTTGGGTGGGATAGTGGCGTTGCCCTGCATTAAGTAAATCAGTAGCAGATGTTTATGGTCTCTTTCCTGCTTTTCGTAATGGTGATCGTACCCAGGACTCCCACCATGTGCCCGTTTTTTATGTCGTCGTCATTTACGGGCGAGCTACCAACCAGCCCTATCAATAGGCAGTCCGCACCAGAATTTTGCTTGCCAGATTTGTCGACGACAGTTATATCAAACTCTTAGAGTCCACTACTCCAGCATATCAAGTGGCCGGACGGGTTTCGCAGGTTCTTAAGCCAACACAGGTTAGCGGTGGCCGCTTACCACTTTGAACGCACGGCCATAATTGTACGACAGAAACTTTAAGGTTGTCCAGACAACTGCTAGGCATTACTTTGCAATGATCGAGTAATTGCTTTCTACCCGTGACAGTGACCGGATTGTGTAAGAGATGGCTCTTTCGCCATGTCTTGCCTTTGAACGAGAACAGTGTCTACTCAGTGTGCAGCATAGTGGTAGCCTCTACGTCGAAGTGACTTAAAACCAGTTGCGTCTGCAGGTAAAGCCGTAGCTCCTCGAAAGCCTCTTGCTGTTCAGTGCAGCAGTAAAAGTGACATCATTAAAGACATGTGAGAGGGGCTGCAATGTTGCGGAAGTTGGCAATGGATCGGCGATACTACGATAAGAGGGCCCGAAAACACCGAACGGACTTCTTGAAAATAGGTGTTTCAAAGCGAGAAAGAGCTCAAAGCTTGGCTACATCGGCGTGAATGCCAGCGCTGCTGACGATGTGGCTGAGAGAAAGCCAGCTCCTCACAGACGAAGTCATACTTTTCTGCCTTGAGTGCGAGCAAAGCCGGTAGTATGGCGTTGAGGAGGGATGACATGTGCTCTAGGTGTTCTGAATGTATTTGAGATTGCAACGCCGTCATCTAAATACACAAGGTATGTTGTCCACTTTAGGCCAGATAGAATAGTGTTAATCATAAGTTGAAATGTGGCGGGAGAGCAGCACAATTTAAAACGTGGAACTTTAAATATGTACTGTCCATCGGGACTTGCGAAGGATAATCTAGGTACACAAGGTATGTTGTCCACTTCAGGCCAGATAGAATAGTGCTAATTATACGTTGAAAAGTTGCGGGAGAGCAGCACAAGCGAAAAGGTGGAACTTTAAATCTGTACTGTCGTCGGGACTTGCGAAGGATAATCTAGGTACACAAGGTATGTTCTCCACTTCAGGCCATATAGAATAGTGTTAATCATACGCTGAAAAGTGGCGGGAGAGCAGCACAAGCTAAAAGGTGGAACTTTAAATATTGAGAGCCAATGCTAGGAGACTTGGAGGACGACGTTTATTCGACGAGCGGTACCCTGGCCAGAACAGGATCAACCACGATGGCGATGATCGCGCGTCCGAGAAAGACGACGAGCGATGAGATGATGATGGATGCACCCAATGCGCGACGACGACGAAACACGAAGGCGGTATTGGCCAGTCATAATACTGAGCTATCGCCTGATGACGGGACGTTTAAGATTCGCGCTTACAATATTATCCCCCCACCGCGGAAGCGGCCATCCTGGCCGTCACAGTCAGGTAGAGGAAGCCCGTCGAATAAAAGGCTTGATTCGGGAAACATGAACGATCTCAGTTCCACGGCACCGGCGGTCACTGACACCGGAAGTAGGGGTTACGCGGTAGTTAACTGGTGAGGTCTTCGCGAGGATTGTGTAGGGGTCAATGAAGCGGGGAAGGAACTTCTCGCATAACCCAGGGGCACGAAGAGGGGTGCACAGTTGGTAGGAGACAGAACGATGGCTCTCATCGTAGCGGGACTTGCGGCTGTTTTGGCAGGCTGCTGTGTTCATACGGGCAAGGCAGCGGCAGTGCGCAAGTCGGGAAACAAACTGGTGGGGCAGGCTTTCAGTAGAAGATACGGGTGCAGAAAGGAACGATATGTCAAGTACCGAAGAAGGGGAACGGCCGTAGACAAGGAAGAAAGGAGAGAATCCTGTGGTTTGTTGTACAGCGGTGTTGTAGGCGTAGGTGACAAAAGGTAAGATGGCGTCCCAGTTGGTGTGGTCCGGTCGAATGTAAAAGGAAACCATGTCGGAAAGAGTACGGTGGAAGCGCTCAGTGATGCCATTTGTCTGCGGTTGGTAACTGGACGTAGTCTTGTGAACGGTTTCAGCGGCACGAATAACTTCGGATAGAAGAGTAGAAAGACACGTTCTTCCGCGGTCACTAAGCAGAACGCGAGGTGGACCATGGCGCAGGAAGATTGCTTGCAAGAAGAATTCGGCAACCTCTGAAGCGCAACCCGGGCGAATAGCCACTGTTTCGGCATAGCGGGTCAGGTGGTCAACCGCGGTGACAACCCACCGATTACCGGCTGGGGTGGCTGGAAGGGGTCCGTACAGATCGATCCCTACAACTTCGAATGGAGTCGAAGGACAGGGAAGGGGTTGTAGCGTCCCAGCTGGACTCGAGGTGGGTTGTTTACGGCGTTGACACGGTTCACAGAATGAAACGTATTTGGCAACACTTGTTGAAAGCCCAAGCCAAAAGAAGCGGCTTATTATGCGATCGTATGTCTTTATGTAGGCAAGATGACCAGCGGTAGCATCGTCGTGAAAAGTTCGTAATATCTCTTGCCCAAGGGAACGCGGAACTACAGGGACCCATTTGTCGCCAATAGGATGATAGTTGACGTGGTAAAGGTAGCCGCCATTCATGAGTTTAAATTTGTTCAGTTGTCGACGTGAACGGCTGTTGAGAGGTTGGGTTGAACCGTCTAGAAGGTCGATAAATTTGCGGCAGTACGTGTCAGCTCGTTGTAAGGAGAGAAGATTAGAAGATAACGCCGAGCTGACGGGCTCGGTGGAGGCAATAGTAATAGCTGGCTCTGACGGAGGTGGCGCTTGACAACTTTCCTCTGTTGACAACAGCGGACAGCGTGAAAGTGCATCGGCATCGGAGTGCTTTTTGCCGGATTTGTACACCACGTCAAAATCGTACTCTTGCAGCTTAAGTATCCAGCGGCCAAGGCGTCCGGTTACATTCTTGAGAGAGGATAGCCAGCAGAGTGCATGGTGATCCGTTACAACAGTGAAGTGACGACCATACAAGTATGGTCGAAACTTTTGAACGGACAAAACTACAGCCAGGCACTCCTGCTCGGTTATTGCGTAGTTCCGCTCGGCTGGCTTCAACGTCCGGCTGGCGTAGGCAACCACCTGCTCCAAAGATGTTGCATTGCGTTGCAGGAGCACAGCACCAATACCATGTCCACTGGCATCGTTGTGGAGTATCGTCGGAGCGTTGTCATTAAAATGGCTAAGTACGGGTGCAGAAGTAAGAGCCTTTTTGAGCTCCAGGAATGCTGATTCACTTTCGTTAGACCAGGTAAACGGTGTGCCAGTAGCTAAGAGCTTGTTTAAGGGTGAAGCTATTACAGAAAAGTTCCGATTGAATCGACGGAAGTATGAAGCCAATCCAAGAAAACTTCGGAGTTCTTTCTGACGAAGGGGTCGCGAAAAATTTATTACGGCTCTCGTTTTTATCCGGATCGGGGCAAATGCCATCTTTGCTCACAACGTGCCCCAATACTTTGATAGATGTGGTTGCAAAGTGGCATTTTTTCGCATTAGGTTGAAGACCGGCCTCGCTCAGGCAAGTTAATACTTGGTCCAGGCGTTGAAGGTGCTCGGCAAATGAGGACGAAAAGATAACAATGTCGTCCAGGTAACAGAGACACGTTTTCCATTTAAAGCCACGAAGGACATTGTCTATCATTCTTTCAAATGTAGCGGGAGCATTGCAAAGCCCGAATGGCATTACATTAAATTCGTAGAGGCCATCGGGTGTTGCGAAAGCTGTCTTCTCTTTGTCAGCTTCATGCATGGGGATCTGCCAGTATCCCGATCGAAGATCGAGACTAGAAAAGAATTCTGCCCCTTGCAAGGTGTCGAGCTCGTCGTCGATGCGCGGCGTCGGATAAACATCCTTGCGAGTGATCTTGTTGAGGGCCCTGTAATCCACACAAAACCTCACGGAACCGTCTTTCTTCTGAACTAGCACCACAGGTGATGACCAGGAGCTAGCCGAGAAACGAATAATATTTCTCTTCAACATGTCGTCCACGTTTTTTTGAATAATTTTACGTTCTTTAGGTGAAACGCGGTACGGGCGCCGACGGACGACACAAGAACCATCCGTTTCGATACGATGAGTGGCCAGAGAAGTCTGCCCCAGAACAAAAGAGTTCATGTCAAATAAAGCTTTGTGCATTTCCAGTAGGGTCAATAGGGTGTTCGTTTGCTCAGTTGAAAGGTCGGGATTTATATTCGCACCAATAGGGACAGCCGGTGGTTTAAGATCAGCAGAATTATCCACTGTTGCAAAAGACTCAAAATCACAAACGTTTGTGGCATCATCGGGGGGCACAGAAGCAATAGCGGCGTGTTGGGGTACCAAGAGGGTCTCCGACGTCAAATTGATAGCGGCGAGATAGGCAGATTCACGAGAAAAACGGACAAGGCACGGCGGTATTAACAGTCTTTTAACAAAGAATTTTCCCGTTGGTGTAATCAACACGTCGCCGTCAACACTTTGGTATGATGACACAGAAAGAACAGCTTCTTGGCCAGGGAAAAGTGTACAGTCAGAGGTCGTCACCAAACGTAGATCTGACGCGCTATCGACACTTGCGAGCTCTGTTCTTGCGATATCAATCATTGGCTGATCACAGGAGATGATAGCAGATGCCGAACGTAAAAAGTCCCAACCCAGAATTACTTGATAAACGCACGAAGAGAGGACTGCAAACTGAACGTGGTGACGACTGTCATTGATGAGTATGCGCGCAGTAAAATATCCTGAAGGCCGAATCATATCCCCGTTCGCACTACGCAGAGCTGGGCCCGAATAAGGAGTCCTCACCTTTTTTAGTCGAGAGCACAAACGTTCATGAATGATAGATATGTTGGCACCCGTGTCTACCAATGCGTCAACAGGAATTCCCTCAACAATGACAGTCAAAGTGTTCCATGGCCGGTCCGGGGGTCTTACATTTTCCCTTTGTGTTGCAGTTTCGCCCCCCAAAACTGCAGGACCTAGTCTTCCGGCGCGTGGCTGGTATCACGCAAGACTGGTCCCAGAGGCGACACAGCCCAACGGTGCGGTGATGGTGACCGGCGTCGTTCGTTTCGGGAGTTGCGAGGAAAGTCAGTGGGGCCAGGTGGAGAGGGAGAACGACGTCGCGGCGACATATACCGCTGTTGGCGAAAGCCGTAGCTAAAACGCATGTTATCGCGCTCGTAGGTGTCGTAGCCACGTCGCTCGTCCTGTTGACGCCGGTGGCAAAACCGGGAGATGTGGCCACGTATACCGCAGTAATAACACACCGGTCGGCCAACAGCTATGTCTTGTCGGGGTGGTCGCCATGCTTGGTAGGAAGAACGGGGACCCAGGGCCGTAGGAATGGCCGCCACATAGTTGGTCGCAGGTTGAGCCAGGATCGGGGTCAGCGGCATGGATGGTCCCCGAGCAATCTCTGAGTAAGATGGAACCGCCAGAGAAGTCGGAGGGTCGGGAGGAGCGAGGCCTGGCATAGCGGGAAGTTCGTCTTTAACAATTTCCCGTAGGCCGGTTGCAGAAGGCTGAACATAGGCACCAGGAGCACAAGGAGAATAGTAATCACGGAGCTCTTCACGGATGATTGCCCGTATCAGCGCCCGCAGGTTGTCATCTCTGGGGTACTGCGGCGTGATGACCTCCTGCTGCAGACGGATAGACTGCAGTTTGTCCAGCCTTTGGCAGGTCGTGGTTACATCAGCGACAGTCGGCGGGTTTTTGAAGAGCGAGAGCCGCGAACGCAAATTGATTGATGCCCTTCATGACGTGACGAACGCGGTCTCCCTCCGACATGTCGCTGTTAACGGGGCGGCACAGCGCAAGAACATCCTGAATGTACCAGGTGTAAGTCTCGTGAGCCTGCTGGACACGGCTTTCCAGCTTCTTTGCGGCTTCAGAGCGAGCAGCGGAAGAGCCGAAAATCTGGCGCAGTTGCGTCGTGAAGTCCGGCCAGTCACTGATACGGCGCTCATTGTTCAAAAACCATGTCTTGGCTGCTTTGTCCAGGGACCACAAGACGTTTTGAAGCTTCGCGTGGTCGTCCCACCTGGTAAAAGCGCTGACGCGTGCGAAGGTATCAAGCCACTCCTCGACGTCCTCACCCGGAAGGCCATTGAACATCGGCGGATCCCGCTGGTGGCTGGTTACGAAGTAAGGTGGGAAGGCGGCTGAACCCGCACCGCCGGTTCGGCTGCCGGTTCCGCTGGAAGGTTTCGCTGTCATAGGCATGGTGTCTTGCGGTAAGCGACGACCCGAACGGAGCTCCAGGGGTGCACTCAGAGATGGAGGGCAAGGGATCAAACCGCACGCTCCACCACTTGAGAGGCAATGCTAGGAGACTTGGAGGACGACGTTTATTAGGCGAGCGGTACCCTGGCCACAACAGGATCAACCACGATTGCGATGATCGCGCGTCCGAGAAAGACGACGAGCGATGAGATGATGATGGACGCACCCAATGCAGCGACGACGACGAAACACGAAGGCCGTATTGGCCAGTCATAATACTGAGCTATCGCCTGATGACGGGACGTTTAAGATTCGCGCTTACAATATGTACGGTCCATCGGGACTTGCGAAGGATAATCTAGGTACACAAGGTATGTTGTCCACTTCAGGCAAGATAAAATAGTGTTAATCATACGTTGAAAAGTGGCGGGAGAGCAGCACAAGCTAAAAGGTGGAAGTTTAATAATGTACTGTCCATCGGGACTTGCGAAGGATAATCTAGGTACACAAGTTATGTTGTCCACTTCAGGCCATGTAGAATAGTGTTAATCATACGTTGAAAAGTGGCGGGAGAGCAGCACAAGCCAAAAGGTAGAACTTTAAATTTGTACCGTTCATCGGGAGTGGCGAAGGCGGTCTTCTCAGGATGGCGCTCGTGGACATTCATTTGCTTATAGCCGCTCTTCAAATTCATTGAAGATAAGTAATCAGTGTGCCACAGTCAGTCAAGGGAGTCGTCAATTCGAGGAACAGATGTACGTCCTTTTTGTCACCTGATATCAGCAAAACGATGGCTGGACAGGGGCACGATGGCTGGACAGGATACTGGTAATCTTTCCGAGGAGACGAAAGATATAATTGGGAAACTCCAAGGCATCACAATCTCAACCGCAGCTGACAGAATAGAACTAGCGGAGCATTCGAAGAAATCAATACGCGTGAGTCAGCTGACATACCGAAGTATAGTATGGAGCAGATAGAATATGCTGTAAAGAACGGAGGCAGCCTCGGAGCTGTGAAGAGGCGTTAAGGCGCGGGAAAAAATCAGATGTATGCACCTATAGACAAGCAAGGCAATGTCATCATAAATAGGCATAAAATAGTCATAGTAGCCATGGAGTTCTAAGGGATCTGTACAGTAGCCAGGACATTCACGATAAAGCGAACGAAACAGTAATTCTGGGGAGATAAACATTCCACCAGTGACAACAAAAGAAGCAAGGAAGGCTTCGAAATGACGAAAAGGGCAAAGCACCTGGTGAAGATCATATAACAGCAGACCTCTTGTAGGATGGCGGGCAGATTTTAATAGTAACACTGGCAAACCTTTACACGCAATGCCTAATGACCGCGAGTGTGCCAGAATCTTGGTCGAACGCGAACATCATCGTAATCCGTAAGAAAGGTTATGTGAAGGGCGCTAAAAATTACAGGACGATCAGCTTACTGGCAGGCGTCTACAAGGTAATTACCAAGCTAATCGGTAACCAAATTTCTGCCTTCTTAGATTTCAGTAAACTCAAAGACCAAGCAGGATTTGGTAAAGGCTATTTAACAGTGAACCATATTCACATGATCAATGAGGTGATTGAGAAGTGCGTGAACTATACTGAACTCTTATATATATTCGTCATAGATTATAAGAAAACGTTCGAATCGGTCGAAACCTCAGCTGTCATTCAAGCATTACGGAACCAGGGTGTCGACGAGAATTATGTAAAAAAAACTACAGGATATTTACTATAGATCCACAGCTACCATCATCCGTCATACGGAGAGCATAAATACCTACAAGGAAGGGCATCAGACGAGAAAACACAATCCTTCCAATGTTATTCACAGCATGTTTACAAGAAGTATTCAGAACATTATATTGAGAACCGGTGGGAGTAAGGGTTAATGAAGAATCCCTCAGTGACCTCAGATTTGATGATGGCGTTGCCTTGTTAAGTAACTCGGCGGAGGAATTGCAAAGCATGCTTCAAACAAAGTAAAACCGTGGGCCTGAAAATATTAAGCTGAAAAATAAAGTGATGATCAATATTCTGGGGATAGGTCAGCGATTTGAGATAGGAGTTAAGGCAGTCGAAGTGGTAGACGGGCATATCTACTCAAGCCAAGTTGTGACCCCAGATCCCAACCATGAGATAGAAATAAGTAGAACTATAAGAATGGGGTGGAGTGCATTCGGTAGGCATTCTGAGTTAATGAATGGCAACCTACCACTGTCCCTGAAGAAGAAAGTGTATAACAGCTTTATCTTTCCGGTACTCGGCTACGCGGCAGAAACTTGGAGGATCATTAAGAGGGTTCAACTTAAATTGAGGACGACTCAGCGAGCAATGGAACGAAAGAGGATAAGTGTAACATTAAGAGACAAGAAGAGAGTGGAGTGGGTGAGGTAACAAACGCGTGTTAAGGACATAATATAGAAATTAAGAAGTTGTTTGCTGCCGGCACGGTCCTGTGGGGCGCAAGGGTGACTCTGACTGGACTGGACTGGAAAGGACTTTATTCACATCGTCCTGCAGTGGGCGGGGGTTTGGTAAAACCCCCGTTCCGGCGCGGCCAGTCGTCGCATCTTCTTCACTACCCTAATAGGCGCAGGCCCCTTTAATGGAGTCCTTGCTTTTCGACTGCAGTGAAGACCAGCTGGTAGGCCCACTCTTGCTTTGTCTTGTCTCTTGATTCGATGACTTCGTGTAGTCGTGCCGGGTAGTCTTCGAATCTGGCGTCTTCTGGGTCGGTGGCGCAGTCCCACATGATGTGCCACCGGTTGGCCGGCCCCTTTTTGCATATCTCGCATTGGCTGCTTGTGTACTACTATGGGTACATGCGGTGTAGTGCCGCCGGCGACGTGACCGACGCAGTCTGTAGTTGTCTGAGAATCGTCGCCTCTTCGCGGCTCAGGGCCCGACGGGGCGGGGGTATTCTCTTCTGGACAGTCGCGCGTTTTTTAGGGCTTCACCGTAACCTTGGGCCCTATCGTTGGCCTTTGTCCACCATTCCCACTCGGGGCGGCTTTCCACTCTGGTGGCGCGGTGTGTTAGTGCGCGCGCCTCCCTGTGGGGCGTCTCGTTGTGGTTTGTGCGTGCGACGGAATCCCGCGTGCGCCGGAATCCACCTGACATCCACACTCCGGTCTTCTAGGGTACCCGACTTCTTGATGAACTTGATTGCTTTGCTGCTTACGCATCCCTTCGCCAGGCTTCGGACGGCTTCTTGGGAGTCACTCAATATTGTGTCGCAGTCGGTTTCGGTCATTGCCAGGGCTATGGCGATTTCCTCGGCATCCGTGGCGTTCTCGCACCTTGCGCTCACTGCCGTAGCTATTGTTCCTGTTCTTGCATTGATTGTGACCGCGACGTATCTGCCTTTGCCGTTTTCCGCCGCGTCGACGTATCTCGTTGTCGGGTCGTCGTCTTGTTGCTCGACGCTGTACTTGGAATTCGCCCTTCTTCTTCCACGGTTGTATTCTGGGTGTACATTCGTCGGTATGAGGCTCACGCGTGTGTTTGCGTGCGTTTCTGGGTCGAGGTCTTGCAGTTGTCTTCCCTTGGTTTGGTGTCTTTGACCCAGTGTCTCGAGAATGGTTCTGACTGTCTTGGTTCATGATAGCTGCTCTCAATCGATCGATAACACGGTCGATAGCTCATCGACCGTGTTATGGGTGCCTAGTTGCAGGAGTATTCTTTTACTCGTTCACTCGCTCACGCCCAGCGCACGCTTGTGCATTCTCCCTATCAAGACGTCGGTTTTGGCCTTTTCAGTCTGTCTCCACTGGTGGTACGCGACTGCGTAAGCGACGTGGCTCATTGCGAAGGACTGCACCAGTCTCGGCAGTGCCTCCTCACGCATGCCCGTCTTCTTGGTGGACTATCTCTAGCAGTCGTATCGTGCTTGCCATCTTCGTTGCCAGCTTTCTCATGAGGTTTTCTTTGTTGCCTTTGCCGTTGATAAACACTTCGGGGAATCGTTGTCCCGTCTTTGTGATTGTTTCTTGGAGGTCACATTCCCTCGGGGGGCTGGTGGTTTGCCTGGCTAGCGGGGGGAGTACGTAAGGACCTCTGACTTGGCCGGTCAGCACTCAAGGCCCGTCCCTTCCAGGCTGTTCGGAATGGCTGTGATTGCCTTCTGACTTCTTTTTTCGATGCCCGCGTCCGTACCACCAGCAGTCCGGTGTGTCTGACGCCCTTGACTTCCGCCACTGCTTTGGCCACGCGGATCATTATGGGCGATCCATTGGGGCAGCCGGTTGGAACCTCGCAAGGGGCTACGGGAATTAGTTCTTCACATACCGGCCTACAGCGTTTCATTGGTTTTTTTGGTGCACGAGCTTGTCTAATACAATTCATGCTATCAGCCACAACCTTAGTTATACTCTGACCTCAACCCAGTCCAAGGAAAAGAAGAACGCGTGAATGTGTGGCGGTTTAGGAAGACGCACAATGGCTGGGTTTTCTATGCTACTCCGACGAAGTATACAGAGTACGTCAAGTAGTCTAGCAAAAGAGAGTGTGGAGTTAAGAGGCAACCAAAAAATAGTTTGCAGGACTGTCCTTCAATTAGATCTCCACCTTAAAGAACAGGAGGTGAGGAAATACAAAATATTTTGAACGGGTACCGCCGGTTACAATTGATGATGTAGCCATGGCGGACCAATTATTGAAGAAAACCAATCTGCAAGAGATGATGGCATTACATCCAATATATTGTGTTTCAGAGGCCGCATTGTCCTAACGAAGCTTGCAGCCTTATTGTCGCAGTGCTTGAGCTCCCTAAGTCTGCCAAAGGAGTGGAAAATAAAAATTTAGTTCTCTTACGTGAGAAAGGTGATGCCAAAAATAAAAGTTTATGCCCGTCAGCCTAATATTCGTTACCTACGAATTGTTTACTAAGGCAATTCTCAGCGTGCGGTAGAGGCGTGCTATGCTGCTCATTGACGGAGTTACATGAGCAATTGCTGCCCTGGACAGATGATTTGCGCTGCCGGTCCTCCTCAGTATACGCTCATGGTACATAATGCACATTTTCAAAGAGATGGGCACAGACTGGGGGAATGTTAGGAAAAATAAGAAACGGAAGGAAAATTGAAAGCCGAGAAAAAGAAAACGCTAAACCCACCAAAGTGGTGCTTTGTAGATGTCACAGCTTACATGAATCAATGGACCGTGTCAAAACTTCTGAGCGTACCAATGCCCAGCAACCGCCCTCCATTACATTGCTCAGGTCCGATATCCTGCCTGGTCTGGTAATAACAATCGCCGCATACCACGGGAGGCTGCACTATATAGGATCAACCGTACTAGCTGAGGCTCCCTGGGACACAAACTGCATTTCCTCACAAGACAAGGATTTCACAACCCTGGTTGACTATGTTTGTCAAAAACCTCCTAATTATTTCGCAATGACACTATCGGCCTTCAGACACAGCAGCTGCATTGCTCCTGCTCAAGTTGGCGGGAAGGAAAGCTATACAGCAGAAGGTGCTAAGAATCTCCGTGTCTGGGTAGGCCGTCAATCGGATTCTGGTTCAAATTATGGAATGGAAATGGCCTGGGCTGCTCACGTAATGCGAAAGAGGCACAAGAAGCAGGCCAATCGTTAGACAGACTCCTTCCAATACACCCCAAACGCACTAGCGGTAGTCCAGGAACTCGTTGGCGAGATGATCTCGGGAAATTAGGGGGGAAGGACTCAGTTGGTACTCGATAGGAGTGGCTGGAAATCTTCGGGAGAGGGTGCGTCCTGCAGTAGCCACTTATAAATATATATAAATATATATATATATATAGTTTGGAAATGAGGGGCTCGTTAGGAAATACAGAAAGAAATACCGGCAGTCTACAACGCCAAAGAAGGAATTGGGGAATGGTTAGAATATTTTTTACCATTAGTGACATTACATTATTATTTTTTATTAATTACGTGAGAAAGAAAGAAAAACACGTGCCCAGAGTGGGGCCGAACCCACGACCGAACCCACCAGAACCGAGAACCGAGATCCCCAGAATGGAAGCGTGTTGTTCTTGCTTTTTTCTCACGTAAATACTAAAAAATATAATGTAATGTCACTAACGGTAAAAAAATAGTCTAACCATTCCCCTATGCCTTTTTCCACGTTGTAGACTGCCGGTATTTCTTTCTGTATTTCCTAACGAGCCCCTCATTTCCAAAGTATATATATATACACATACAGAAAGATAGGTCGGCAGTCTACAACGCCAAAGGAGGCATAGGGGTGCGGTTAGGCTCTTTTCTTTCTTTTTCTTATACTACGGTTAATGGAGTTAACATTTTTTTATATACGGAAGAAAACAAGAAAGAAAAACACGCGCCCAGAGTGGGGACCGAAGCCACGCCTTTCGATTAGATCTCGAATGCCTTACCAATTCGGCTATCTGGGCACTGTGTTCCCCTTAACTTTCTGGGCTATTTATATTTACTATAAGTGTATCTGACGCTTGAGGGCAGCCTTGATGCCTAGGTAGCATAAGAGGGCTTCCCGCAAGTTACCCGCTCATGACAGGCTGTAGACGTTCTAGTCACGCCCCGGGGGTTGAAAAAGAAGGTCCCCTTCTCCCCGTTTAGTCAGAGTGGCACTCGCTACCACCCTCAAGCGTCAGATACACTTATAGTGAATATAAATAGCCCAGAAAGGGAAGGGGAACACAGTCGCCAAGATAGCCGAATTGGTAAGGCATTCGAGATCTAATCGAAAGGCGTGGTTTCGGTCCCCCACTCTGGGCGCGTGTATTTCTTTTCTTTCTCCGTATATTAAAAAATGTGAACTCCATAACCGTAGTAAAAAAAAGAAAGAAAGAGCATAACCCACACCCCTATGCCTCCTTTGGCATTGTAGTCGGCCGACCCTATCTTTCTGTATTTCCCCCAACGAGCCCCTCATTTCCTTGATATATATATATATATATTACTTATAATATATAGATAATTTATATATATATATATATATACTATTCTATATTCATATATATATAAAGTTAAAAAGGTTCCGGCTATGAGGTAGCTGTACGATAGAGAAGTTCAAACTGAAAAACATAACATTTATTCTAATGTTGCGACCGGGGGGGCCTGTCGAAACGTCGAAAAGACCGGCCCCCAGTCGAAACGTTTAGAATAAATGTTATGTTTTTCAGTTTGACTTCTGTACCGTATATTATATATATATATATAATATATATATATATATATATATATATATATATATATATATATATAATTATATATATTTATATATATATAGAGAGAGAGAAAATAAGTGTACCAGTGAAGAAAAGCTCAGAAGCAAAGGGGAGGTTGAGTGGTGGGTCAAAGAAACAGATGAAGAATTTTTTGAGTCAGAAAGAAATTACAGGAAACAGGAAAGAAAGCACCGGAACCAAAAAATACCATCCCATAAATTACCCAGGCAACTGGTGGCAAACAGCCCACCGGTAGCGTAGTGGTTATTGCACCAGACCGGTATTCTGGAGGTCGTGGGTTCGCATCTCACCCGGGGGACATTTTTTAACCAATTTCTTTCGGACTCAAAAAATCTTCATCTGTTTCTATGGCCCACCACAACCTCCCCTTTGCTTTCTGAGGTTTTCTTGGCTGCCAACCCTTGTTTTCTGTCTTATTTCACTGAGCCCCTCATTTCCCATTTTCTGATTCGTATACATATATATACATACATACATACATACATACATACAGATATATATATATATATATATCTATATTTCGATGAGTTTTGCAACGGGCCAGAAGAAACGGTCAGGTGAAAGATAAGAAAAACTTTGCGGTTAACTTGTTTATTATAAATTAGTCCGACAGTTTCGGAAGTGGAACTTCCTTCCTCAGGGACAATCTAACCATTCCCCTATGCCTTTTTCCACGTTGTAGACTGCCGGTATTTCTTTCTGTATTTCCTAACAAGCCCCTCATTTCCAAAGTATATATATATATATATATATATATATATATATATATATATATATATATATATATATATATATATATATATATATAGATATATATATATATCTTTATTATATATATACACATACAGAAAGATAGGTCGGCAGTATACAACGCCAAAGGAGGCATAGGGGTGCGGTTAGGCTCTTTTCTTTCCTTTTATCTATACTACGGTTAATGGAAGGTTCACATTTTTTTTATATACGGAAGAAAAACAAAGAAGGAAAAAACACGCGCCAGAGTGGGGACCGAAGCCACGCCTTTCGATTAGATCTCGAATGCCCTTACCAGTCGGCTATCTGCGGCGACTGTGTTCCCCCCTAACTTTCGGGCTATTTATATTTACTATAAGTGTATCTGACGCTTGAGGGCAGCCTTGATGCCTAGGTAGCATAAGAGGGCTTCCCGCAAGTTACCCGCTCATGACAGGCTGTAGACGTTCTAGTCACGCCCCGGGGGTTGAAAAAGAAGGTCCCCTTCTCCCCGTTTAGTCAGAGTGGCACTCGCTACCACCCTCAAGCGTAGATACACTTATAGGAATATAAATAGCCCAGAAAGGGAAAGGGGAACACAGTCGCCAAGATAGCCGAATTGGGTAAGGATTCGAGATCTAATCGAAAGGCGTGGGTTCGGTCCCCACTCTGGGCGCGTGTATTCCTTTCTTTCTTCCGTATATTAAAAAAATGTGAACTCCATTACCGTAGTAAAAAAAAGAAAGAAAAGAGCATAACCACACCCCTATGCCTCCTTTGGCATTGTAGTCGGCCGACCTATCTTTCTGTATTTCCCCAACGAGCCCCTCATTTCCTTGATATATATATTATATATTAATATATATATATATATATATATATAATATAAAAGTTAAAAGAAAAGGTTCCTGGCTATGAGGTTAGCTGTACGATAGATTGTCCCTGAGGAAGGAAGTTCCACTTCCGAAACTGTGGGACTAATTTATAATAAACAAGTTAACCGCAAAGTTGTTCTTATATATCTATATATATATACACAGAGTAGAAGTACGCTCTTCAGAGACCGAAGAGCGTACTTCTACTTTGTGCATATTCCTGCAGCAACTAAGGACTCCACTTCACGGACTATATGTATATATATATATATATATATATATTTTGTCGCGAACCATACATTGGGTTTGTTTGTTTGTGTTTTGCTTTTACCGCCCGGATGCGCCGGTGTATGTTATGTCTGCGCCAGGGAAGCGCGTGTTTCATTCTTTCTTTCTGTGCTGCATTTTTTATCTGTTGTGATAGGGAGAGCACTCCTATCTAACGTGAACAGCCCAGAATAATCTTCTTGGATCTACTATGTTCTTGATGTGAATCAACGTTTCGAGAACCACGCACGCCGAAAGATAAAAAGCCTGCAGTGCGGACGCTGGGGCATTCGATTCGACGACACTCGCCGGTGCAAGCCACTTTGTTAACCGCTGCTTCGCCGCCTCTGTACTCTTTTGAGTTGTTAGGGCAGCACAAGTTCGCTCCAAAAAAAAACGTGTTTCTCATTCAAGACAACTGCATCGTCCTTGTCTTCGTGACATCTGGTGGAGGTGCGGGGTACGCACCCTTCATGCCCACTACAACCTCTGGAAGTCGCCAAGCCAGTTCAACAAGAGCCAGCCTCCGCCTGCAAGATTTACCACCAAATTTCGGTCCACTACCGGAGAAGACGAAGAAGAAAGACGTCGCAACCAGCACCATGCTCAACCAAGCCAATCCTCCTGTCGTTCTGCAGCAGCCGGGAACCGCCATCATCCCGAGGAGCCCCCGCAGAAGACCCAGAAAAATGGTTGGAGAAACTGGAGCGCGTCCAGAAATTCAACAGGTGGGACGACGCAGAAACGTTCCGTCACGTTTTCTTTTACTTGGAAGATTTGACTCGCACTTGGTTCGAGAACCACGAGAGCTCCTTGACAAACTGGGCTCAGTTCAAAAGCGAGTTCACTAAGACATTCACTACTGTGGTCAGAAAAGAACGCCCAGCGCTTTTACTTGAAACTCGAACGCCGCACCCCAACGAAGGGGTAGTGAGTTTTGTTGAGGGGATGAAGAGGTTGTTTCGACGTGCGGATCCGGAGATGACAGAAGAGAAGAAACTAAGGTTTCTCATGCGAGGGGTAAAGCAGGAGCTTTTTGCTTGCCTTGTCCGCAATCCTCCCAAGACGGTGGCCGAATTGGCGTCTGAGGCGGCCGCGATGGAGAAGACGCTGAAAGTTAGAACGTGGCAGTACGATCGCCCGGTCAACGTGCTAGTTTCCGAGACGTTCGGTGCCGGGGCTACAAGCTCCGACACACTGCGTGAGGCCATCCGAGAAGTGGTCAGGGAGGAGCTTCGGAAGCTTTTTCCGACGACGCCGCAACCTCATGTGGCTTCCCTGACTGACGTCATCCGCGAAAAGGTTGAACACGCTTTGGGCACTTCTATGCCATCCCAGGCACCCCGCGAGCCACAGGCGATGACCTACTCCGCGGCTGTTCGTCGACCCCACCCGGCTCCAACCCGTCTACAAGAAGCTCCACCGCAGCGCCATCCACTCTCGCCGCCGTCGCCACTGTCGCCGCCGTCGACCATACCGCCGTACACAGCCCAAACCCAGAGGCCGAGGAAGACTGACGTTTGGCGAACGCCAGATCATCGTCCGCTGTGCTACCATTGTGGAGAGGCCGATCACATCTATTGTCGCTTCCCGTACAGGAGACTCGGACTGCGTGGTTTCTCCGCCGATGCCCCACGCCCCCGACCCTGCCAGTGCCCTACCGAGATCGACGAATACCTGTCCAACACCAACCGAGGACCAGCCCGCTCACACCGATCGCCGTCGCCCTACCCATACCATTCCCCTAACCGCCATAGCAATGCTGATTTCGCTCATTGAAGGTCCCCCAGGCCACGCGGGGGCGAAACTAAAGCTGCAACTTCTGGAGGTGAAGTTGCTCTACGGCGAAAACTGAAACCCTTCAACGACGCAAGGACGCGCCGAAGACAGTGATTCACGACATGCCCTCATCCGACCACCCGACCTAACCCCTGACGAGACTCCCGAACACGACGACCGCTACACGGCGCGACGCGTACCCGACCTGACCAAGACGTCCGTTGAGAAGACGACGACAACGACGTGGCACAGTTCCCGACCGTCAACACGTACAAGCAGAGATACGACGCCCCGACGAACCCGGAACTCGAGGAAGACTGCACTGGACGTCAAGGTTTGTCCATCGACGGCTTTGACCGTAGTCGCCCCTCATAGACACGGGAGCTGACTATTCGGTAATGAGCGGACCATTTGCGTCTAAACTGAAGAAGAAGTTATGACCAGATGGGACGATCCGCACATACGCACAGCAGGAGGCCACCTCGTGACGCCAAGTGGAACGTGCACATCGAGCGTCACCATAGACGGCACCACGTACCCTGTGGCGTTCGTCGTTCTGCCTAACTGCTCCCGCGACGTAATTTTTGGAATGGACTCTTTTTGATGGACAACGGTGCAATAATCGATCTGCAGACTAAGTCATAACTTTTTCCCCCCATCCACTCCATGACGTCGGAACCGAACCCCGAACGACGTGCTGCTGTAAAGATTGCCGATGATTATGTCACCCTGCCACCCCGCGCAAGCTTGATGGTCGCAGTCTACGGTGAAGATGCTGCTCCTGACGTCGACGCTATCGTAGAGACTGATCAAAGGGTGCTTCTCGACCGTGGTGTGTCTCTCGCAAGAGGCATTGCGCGCTTCAAGGAACACCAATCCCACATTTTGGTTACTAATTTCACCGAGGAGTACCAGCATTTAAACAAGGCGCGGTAATTGCCTTTCTCGAAGAAATGCAAGAAGCAAGTGACGTGATCGCGGTCGCCGAGTTTGAACGCACACACGCAGAAACCTTCAAGCTCCCGCAGCCCTTCGACGTAAATCCGGCACTACCGCAAGAACAACGAAACAAATTATTTGTTTATTTATTTATTTTATTTATTTATTGATACTGCCAATCCCATGCGGGATTATTGCAGGAAGGGCAAAATATTGCAATTTTAACATAGTACAAACATACAACATTTACGCGTACAACATTATACAAACTTTAAAGAAGACAGTATCGGTTTGGGCAGCTATGTGTGTAACAGTTCAGTATTAGTACATGACAACAATCATGCAGCTGCAAACAGCGTCTGAGATACCAAAAACTAAAGTAAAAAAAAAGAAAGAAAAAATACTCGATGCGGTATAAGTCGAAGCTACTATGACTGAATTATATCGATGTGCACAGGTGATTTTCCAGCAAAGACGAAAAAGCTTCATAAATAGGACTGCTTGTTACGGAGGAACGCAAGTTGTTCCATTTATGTATGGCGAGTGGAAAGAAGAAGAACTTAAAACAGTCGGTGCGGCATTGGTATTCCCGAAGTGTTAGTAGATGCGTGTGTCGTGTTGATCTGTTTTTTGCTTTTGATATATACATGAAGCTATCTATGTTTAACTGCTTGTTTACTAATTGGTATATCATCTTCTGCCGAGCAAGTTTTGCTTGCTGTTTGAGAGTTAATATTCCTGCTTTTTTTAAAAGTTCTGTGGGCGAATCAGTTGTCTCGTATTTGTTATAAATAAACCTAATAGCCTTCCTCGGCACCATTTCAAGTCTTTGTATAAGTGTGTTAGTGTAAGGAAACCAGGTGACGTTTGCGTATTCCAAAGTTGGTTTACAAATGTATTATAAGCGAGAGTAGTTTTGTTTCTGGTGGTGCCTGCTTTAGTCGTCGTCTCAGAAAAAAGAGTTGGCGTAAGGCGGCTGATGTAACACTGGCGACATGCGAGTCCCATCTAAGGTCTTGTGTTAAAGTTACGCCCAGATATTTCGGTTGATTCACGACTGTGAAGGGAGTGTTGTTAACGGTGTAGCAAAACGTTGAAATCTGATGTTTTCTGGTTATTCTTAAAAGGGCTGATTTTTGTGTTCAGGGTCATCTGCCAGTCGGAGCACCAATCGGACACTGTTTGTAAAGCACTGTTAAGCGATTGATGGTCTTGGGGGGAATTGATTTCTTGGTAAATAATACAATCATCCGCAAATAGCCTTATGTTGACACTAATATTTTAGGTAAGTCATTGATGAATATTAAAAATAAGATAGGTGCCAAAACACTACCTTGGGGTACACCCGATGTGACTTTGACTATGGATGACCTTTCTTGATGAATTTGAACGTATTGTCATCGGTTAGACAAGTAGTCTTTAATCCAGTCACTGATTGCGCCTTTTCCTATGGCTGCTTCTAGTTTCTTTAATAGTTTTGTGTGAGGTACCTGGTCGAATGCTTTCGAGAAATCAAGCATTATAAGGTCCGTTTGTTTCTGGTGGTCTACGCTTAAGGAGAGGTCATGAATCAATTCAATAAGTTGGGTGACAGTTGACATACCTTGACGAAAACCGTGCTGATATGGTGATAAAATATGCTCATGGGCAAGAAAAGTTATGTGTTTCAGGATAATATGTTCAAGTAATTTACATCGGTCTGAAGTTGGAGGCATCTGCTTCGCTGCCGCTTTTGTGTACGGGGATAACTTTTGCTATTTTCCATTCGGCGGGTAGCGAGCTAGTTGACAAAGATTTGGTAAAAATTATGCACAGATACTTGGCCATCCATTCAGCGTATCTTTTGAGAAATACATCAGGTATATTGTCGGGTCCAGCCCCTTTTTTAGTATCAAGCATTAACAAAAGGTTGAGAACACCGGCTTCGGACACTGTAAGTGGGGGAAGCTGCTGGTTCAAAGGAATGCTAATGTCAGGACAGATTCCGTTATCTTCAGTAAAGACTGACTTAAAATGATCGTTAAACAGGTTGGCTTTCATTTTATTATCATCAGGGGAAGCAATGTTGGAGTCACATTTTTTAGGGTTCAAATAATTCCAAAATTTTTGGGGAGATGTTTTCAAAAACATAGGGAGCGTATGGCTAAAATACGTATATTTGGCTGATTTTACTTTTCTTTTCGTACCCGTTAGCGCTAACCTAAGATTGTTTCTAAGTTCAGGGTCACGTTTAGCCTTAAGCTGTTTTCTAAGCCACTTCACTTTGCGTTTCGCATGAATAATGTCTCGTGTTATCCATGGATTTTTCTATTTAATTTGTTTCTTTTTAGTTGGCACATAGTTATCAATGCAATGTGATACGATAACCTTAAATGTCTCCCACAGTGTTTCTATATCTGTGTTTATGTCGTTGCCTAGGTGTTCAAACGAAGCAAGCTCAAAAGGAAGATGGTCTGTCACACTGATGTCAGCATTGTTAAAATCGGGATAAGTAACAAAAGATTTGAGTTGGGTATGGGTGTCTGACGTAGGAACAGTGCAAAAAATAATACTGTGATCTGACATCCCATCCAAAATGTCAACTTTAGCTTTGTCCGATGGAAAATGTTCACTTAGAAATACCAGATCAAGGATGCTTGAACAATTTTTTTGTACGCGGTTAGTTTGAATGACCATTTGGGAAAGATTAAACGTTAACAACGTATCGATAAGTATTTCGGAACACGTGGAGTGATGCTGCATGGTCTGCCAATTTATATCAGCTAGATTAAAATCCCCAAGTAGCACAAGTTTCGCCCCTAGAACGTGCAGGCGCATGTAGTCATAAGAGATTGCAGGGTATCACATTCGGATGAGGGACTGCGATAAACACAGCCAACAAAAATTGGGCGTGGGGCATAAAGTAGCTTACAGAACACTGCCTCGACTCCAATCACTTCTGGCAGGGCTACAAAGGGCATATCGCGTTTTATTAGAATGGCCACACCACCGCCCCGGGACGGTCGATCTTTGCGTGCTATCGCATCGTTAGGAAGCGCCACCTCAAAATCTTTTATATCCTTTGTTAGCCAAGTTTCAGTGAGCGCTAAAAAGTCGGGCTTGATGCTTAGTGCCAAAGATTCTAACGATGTTAATTTGTTCATGATGCTACGGGTATTCACATTTACAAAGGTTATTTGTTTCGCTGTGGTGCGCGACGTGGACGTTGGGATTGCGTTGCTGTTTCCTCGTTTTTTCCCTCTTGGGATGCTCGTGGCCTCGTGCTAGTCATGACTAGCACAGCGTCATTTGTTTCTTCATCCCACCGGTATAAGTCGTCATTTACCCGTAGTTTGTCGTAAAGCAAGGATTCTTTATCTCCAGATTCTTTTTGCGGTTTTCCAACTTTCCACAACTTTTTCCGGATATCACGTACCCTAGTTGAAAAATCCTCTCCAATCGAGAAATTGGTTCCTTTTAGCTTCTGGCAGTTCTTTAGGATCAGATTCTTGTCTCGGAAGTCTAGTAGTTTAAGAATAACTGGTCTCACTTTTTTTCCGTCAGGTTTTCCAAGTCTGTGAATGCGTTCGATGTCAACCGGCTCAACTTTCAAAATTTCTTTAACAAGTTTCTGATTTACAGCTTTTTGTAATAATTCAGCATTTTCCTCTGCTTCCTCGGGCAGGCCATACACTAGAAGGTTCAACCTCCTTGAGCGATTTTCCAAGTCGTCCAGCTTCATTTCTAAGGCTGATACTGTTTTCTGTAGCTCGACTACCTGAGCCATGCAAGAAGAAACTTTGTTATCTAAGGAAGTTAACCGTTCCAGTTTATTGTCGATGGCTGTTAATTGCTGTTATTTGATTTCCTTTAGGTCCCCTGTGATTATTTGAAGCTGCTTAAAATGTTCGTCCAGATCGGGCCCTGGGTTGGTCTCAACGTCCCCACCTAGTATAAGTAATTCCTTGAAATAGGTACACACATTGCACAACATTGGACAAAGTAGCCGAGGGCACGGCAGCACAACTAAACAAAGGTTGTTTGATCGAATACATTTGCCGTAACGTTTGCTCACCTGCAAGAAGTAAACAACGGGTTCAGGTTGCGCATAGCCGTGTGAACTGCCGTGCCCTATGCCATGTCCGTTTCTGCTGCCAGGCTTTATAGGTTCCCAAGGTGTCCGCAGCGCCGCCGTTGGGTCCTGGACTTCCGCCGGAAGACTCAGGGTCATCGAGGCATGACGGTCCAGGATCCAATCGCAATTTCTTGCGATCAGCTGCGCACTCGGTCCGTGGAAATTCTGATGACTGCGCAGGTCCCTTGTGTTTCTTCGATACTGCCAGCACCGGCGCATCGTTCCCTGCTTGTATGAAGAGCAGGGGAGCGGTCAACTGCAAGAAGTAAACAAAACGGGTTCAGGTTTGCGCATGCCGGGTGAGCTGCCGTTGCCCTATACGTGTCCGTTTCTGCTGCCAGGCTTTATAGGTTCCCAAGGTGTCCGGAAGCGCCGCCGTTGCGTCCTGGACTTCCGCCGGAAGACTGAGGGTCATCGAGGCATGGCGGTCCAGGATCGAATCGCAATTTCTTGCGATCAGCTGCGCACTCGGTCCGTGAAAATCCTGATTACTGCGCAGGTCCGTTGTGTTTCTTCGATACTGCAGCACCGGCGCATCGTTCCCTGCTTGTATGAAGAGCAGGGGAGCGGTCAACTGCAAGAAGTAAACAAACGGGTTAAGGTTGCGCAAGCCGGGTGAGCTGCCGTGCCCTATTGGCTTTGCTGCGTCGCTATAGCGAATGTTTTTCGTCGAGTGCAAAACTACGTAAGACACCTCTAGCAAAGCACCGAATAATAACCGAAGATGGAGCCCGACCTACCCGACAGTCACCGTACCGCGTCCCTTCACACGAACGGGAAGCCATCCGGACGCAAGTCGACGACATGCTCAGCGACGACATTATACAGCCATCGAAAAGCCCCTGGGCTGCGCCCGTCGTACTAGTAAAGAAAACACACAGCACATTAGGGTTTTGCGTTCACTACCGGCGACTGAACAAAATCACGAAAAAGGACGTGTACCCCCTCCCCCGAATCGATGACGCCCTCGACCACCTCTGCCACGCGAAGTACTTCTCATCGATGGACCTGAAGACGGCTACTGGCAAATTGAAGTGGACGAGAGAGACCGCGACCGCGACGACTGCATTTATAACCCCAGACGGCCCTATACGAGTTCAAGGGTGATGCAGTTTGGGCTGTTACAGCACCAGTGACGTTTCAAAAGAGTCATGGACAAGTGCTAGCTGGCCTTAAGTGGCACACCTGCCTCGTATACCTCGACGACGTAGTGGTATTCGCCCGGACTTTCGACGAACACCTTGCAAGGTTGGATGGAGTCAGTACTCGAGGCCATTCGTACGTCGGGGTTGACGCTGAAGCCTGAAAAATGCCGTTTCGCATACGGGGAACACACGTTCTTGGGCCACGTCGTCAATGCCGCGGGAGTCCTACCCTGACCCGGCAAACACTTCAGCCATTGCGAACTTCCCCAAGGCCGAAATACAAGAAGGGCGTGCGAAGATTTCTCGGGCTGTGCGCACACTACCGGCGCTTCGTCGCAAACTTCGCACGCATTGCAGAGACACTCACGCGCTTGACGAAAGATAGCACCCTTTCCAGATGGGAAAACGACCAAGAAAAAGCATTCTGCGAGCTGGAAAAACGCCTGCAAAGCCCGCCCGTGCTCGCTCATTTCGACGAGAATGCCGAAACGGAAATGCACACGGACGCCAGTGATATAGGCTTGGGTGCCGTCCTTGTTCAAAAGCAAAGCGGCTGCGAAAGGGTAATCGCCTATGCCAGCCGTGGTCTGTCTAAGGATGAGAAAAACTATTCTGCCTCTGAGAAAGAGTGTCTGGCTATCATATGGGCGATTTCAAAATTTCGTCCATACATGTATGGAAGGCCATTCAAGGTTGTAACAGACCACCATGCGCTGTGTTGGCTCGCCAGTTTGAAGGACCCCTCTGGCCGTCTTGGGCGGTGGAGCTTGCGCCTGCAGGAGTTCGACGTTACAGTTGTTTATAAATCCGGAAGGAAACACCCCGACGCCGACTTCCTGTCCCGCGCCCCCGTCGACCCACCACCACAAGACTCTGATGAAGCCAGCGCCTTCTTCGGGATCGTGACGGAGAGCGACCTAGCCGCCCAGCAGCGTGCCGACCCCGACTTACGCGTCATAATCGAGTACCTCGAGGGATGCAACATTGCCGTTCCTAGGACCTTCAACGCAAGCTTACCAGCATTCAGCCTGAGAAACTCCGTCCTCGTGAAGAAGAATTTCAGCCCCGGAACAAGAGCGAATTACCTTCCTCGTCATCCCCGCGGGACCTTCGTGACGAAATTTTGGAAGCGTGCCACGACGACCCGTCTTCCGGACATCTGGGCACAGCCCGCACTATTGGAAAAATCAAGGCGAGGTACTACTAGCCCGGCCTTACCTCTGACGTCACCCACTATGTCCGGAGCTGCCGTGACTGCCAGCGACAAAAAACGCCGCCGAAAAGACCCGCCGGACTTCTGCAAACGATCGCCGTCCCATCGAGACCATTTCAACAGATTGGAATGGACCTTTTAGGGCCCGTTCCCTACGTCACGATCACAGAAGAAGTGGATTGTCGTAGCGAGAGACTACAAGACGCGCTACGCAGAGACCGCCACTCTTCCGAGGGAAACTGCACAAGAAGTGGCGAAGTTCTTTATAAGCCAAGTTGTGCTGCGACATGGAGCCCCAGAAGTCCTAATCACAGACAGCGGAACGGCATTTACTGCGGAGCTGATCCAAGCAGTATTACGCTACATCAACACGGATCACCGAAGAACGACGGCGTACCACCCCCAAACGAACGAACTAACAGAACGTCTGAACAAGACAATCGCAGATATGCTGTCAAAGTACGTTGACGTTCAACATAAGACTTGGGACGAAGTGCTCCCGTATGTCACGTTGCGTACAACACGGCTATCCAGGAGACGACGCAGCTGACGCCGTTCGAGCTTGTCTACGGTATAAGGCCAACTACGATGCTCGACGCCATGCTTCCGCACGTGCGGAGGAGGCCCGCCAGCTCGCTCGAGTTCGTATAACGGACCAGCAGCTGGTGGATGCGGGCCGCTACAACCTCCGACGCCGAGACGCCGAGTAACAACCAGGGGATCGTGTGTGGGTTTGGACTGCCATCCGACAACGCGGACTCAGTGTGAAGCTCCTGCGACGGTATTTCGGACCCTACAAGATTCTAGGACGTGTTGGCCAACTTACCTACGAAGTGATCCGCGATGGTGACTCCGACACATGACGACAACGCAGGCGGCCTGAAGTCGTCCACGTGGTTTACTTAAAACCTTTCTACGGACGATGACGAAATTTTTTTTTTCATTTGTTCGGACAGTCGCTTATGTTAGCATCGGGTCGATGCACTCTTAGAGGGGGGGTAATGTCGCGAACTATACATTGGGTTTGTTTATTGGTGTTTTGCTTTTACCGCCCGGCTGCGCCGGTCTGTGTTAACTCTGCGCCAAGGGAAGCGCGTGTTCCATTCTTTCTTTGTGTGCCGCATGTGTTATCTGTTGTGATAGGGAGAGCATTCCGATCTAACGTGAACAGCCCAGAATAATCTATGTTCGCTATGTGATTTCGACGTTTCGGAACCACACGCGCCGAAAGATAAAAAGCCTGCAGTGCGGACGCCGGGGCATTCGATTCGACAACACTCGCCTGCGCAAGTCACTTTGTTGACCGCTGCTTCGCCGCCTCTGTATTCTTTTGAGTTGTTAGGGGTGCACGAGTTCGCTCCAATAAACGTGTTTCTCATTCAAGACAACTGCATCGTCCTTCTCTTCGTGACAATATATATATATATATATATATAATAAGGAAATGACTGGCTCGTTGAGGAAATACACAAAGATAGGTCGGTCTTCTGCAACGCCAAAGGAGGCATAGGGGTGTGGTTAGGCTCTTTTTTTTTACTTCGGGTAATGAAGTTACAATTTTTTTTTCAAATGTACAGAAGAAAGAAAAAAAAAACACGCGCCCAGAGTGAGAACTGAACCCACGCCTTTCGATTAGATCTTGAATGGCTTACCAACTCGGCTATCTGGGCGACTGTGTAATCCTTCACTTTCTGGGCTATTTATATTTACTAGAAGTGTATCTGACGCTTGAGGGTGGTAGCCAGCGCCACTCTGACTATACGGGGAGAAGGGGACCTTCTTTTCAACCCCCGGGGCGTGACTAGAACGTCTACAGCCTGTCATGAGCGGGTAACTGGCGGGAAGCCCTCTTATGCTACCTAGGCATCAAGACTGCCACAACCGAGACCCTCGCTATGCTTTCACAGAATAATGTAGTAAGGAAATGAGGGGCTCGTTGAGGAAATACACAAACATAGGTCGGCAGTCTGCAACGCCAAAGGAGGCATAGGGGTGTGGTTAGGCTCCTTTTTTTTACTTCGGGTAATGAAGTTACGATTTTTTTTAAATACACAGAAGAAAGAAAGAAAAACACGCGCTCAGAGTGGGGACCGAACCCACGCTTTTCGATTAGATCTCGAATGCCTTACGAACTCGGCTCTCTGGGCGACTGTGTTCTTCTTCACTTTCTGGGCTATTTATATTTACTAGACGTGTATCTGATGCTTGGGGGTGGTAGCCAGCACAACTCTGACTATATGGGGAGAAGGGGACCTTTTTTTCAACCCCCGGGGCGTGACTAGAACGTCTACAGCCTGTCATGAGCGGGTAACTGGCGGGAAGCCCTCTTATGCTACCTAGGCATCAAGGCTGCCAGAACCAAGACCCTCGCTAAGCTTTCGCAGAATACTATAGTCAGGAAATGAGGGGCTCGTTGAGGAAATACACAAAGATAGGTCGGCAGTCTGCAACGCCAAAGGAGGCATAGGGGTGTGGTTAAGCTCTTTTTTTTTACTTCGGGTAATGAAGTTACGGTTTTTTTTTAAATATACAGAAGAAAGAAAGAAAAACACGCGCCCAGAGTGGGGACCGATCCCACGCCTTTCGATTAGATCTGGAATGCCTTCCAACTCGGCTATCTGGGCGACTGCGTTCCCAGATAGCCGAGTTGGTAAGGCTTCGATATCTAATCGAAGGCCTTCAAACACACCTGATCAATGCTTTCAGCTACCTCCGTTGTTTACAGCGTATTCGATCCTATCCATAATATACTTCCGTATGTCCGCTGTCTTACGCTTATTGATTAACCTCGAAAGCTCCGCTAGTTCTATCCTTTCACCTGGTGTGAATATTGTCATGGTTTGCCGTTTCATAAAAGGATCTTTCGTCTCCTTGGAAAGTTTGTAAGTATCCTGTCTAGCCCTCGTGCCCCCGACTTCTACTGCACACTCCGTGATAAAGCGTGTAGGGTTGTCGCTGGCTTCATGTGTCGTAAGCTCGGCTTCCTCGGTAAGAGCTGAGTATCGGTTCTGCAGCGTGATCCTGAATTCGTCTACTTTACGCCTAACTGTTAGCCCATTAATCGGCTTCTTTCGTATTAGCTTGTTACGGTCCTTCCTTAAATCTAGCTTAATTCGAGATGTTACCACACAATGGTCACTGCACCTCACCCTTCCAATCACGTCCACATCCTTCATGACGCCAGGGTTATCGCATAATATGAAGTCTATTTTATTTTATAGGTCCCCATTCGGGCTCCTCCACGTCCATTTTCGGCTCTCCCATTTACATTCATTGCACACCAAACGCCTTAAGGTTAAATGTCTGGATACAGTCAGGATCCTGAAAGTCCTCTCGCACCAGTCTTGGTGTACTGACACAAAGTGCCTATTGGCCTTATTCGATAGCCTTGTGAGGTCCCGCATCGACTACGGGTGTCTTATGTATCAATCTGCCTCGAGACCAGCAATAAAGTTGTTAGACCCTGTCTACCATCTTGGCCTTCGTCTGGCTACAGGTGCTTTCCGAACAAGCCCTGTTTTAAACCTGTATGTGGAAGCCAATCAGTGGTCTCTTGAAACACAGCGGAAGTACACTGGGTTGAATTATGCTCTGAAAGTGATATCCTTGACGGGACACCCGAACAGAACTCTAGGTAACCAGCAATTCAAGCTTTTTGAAAAGCGACTTGCTATGGCTGAGCCATTTCTTCTGTCGGTGAGGGCACTGGCCAAAGGCCTGGGAATATCCTTCACCGACGCTCAGAAAACCAGCTTTGCTGAATTTGTCCCCCCATGGCATCTCTGCCCTATCTTTTATGATCTCTCTTGTATGAAGATTGACAAAAGAACCGCTCCAAAGGAAATAATTATGCAGCATTTTTTGTTTTTGCAGAACAAGTACAGAGCATCTGATTTCTACACAGATGCTTCCAAGTCAGCTGGTGCAGTATCATGTGCTGCACATGGTCCAAACTTTTCCACGACAAAGACTATGCCTGAAGCCACATCTATAATCAATGCTGAAACACACGGCCTTGTATTGGCTCTGTAGAATATAATATTGAGAACAATGTCCAAAAGTCGGTTGATATTCACTGATTCTCAAAGTGCTGGCAGGCTTTACGTCAGGAAAGTTACAAAAAAATCCAGTCCTTTAATCAATTTGCTAAAACTACTGTGCTCAGCCCCCAAAACAAAAACTTGAAATCACACTATGTTGGGTCACCAGGTCACTGCGGCATAGCCCGGAAATGAGCAAGCAGACAGAAATGCTGTAACTGCAGCTCTTCGGAGGGAACTAGACATTCAAAGCGCCCAGTACGAAGATCTTAAAGCGTACGTACGTAAGAGGCTGCGCGACCAATGGACAGGAAGATTGGAATGGGCAAACAGCAAACAAATTGCACATTGTAAAACCCAAGTTAGGTAGATTGATCCGTGAGAAACGGGACAGGATCACAGAGGTTACTCTCTGTAGACTGCGCATACGCCATAACCCATGCTACACATGCGTACCTATTGAAAGGAACAGAACAGCCACTCTGCTTGAGGTGTGGAGGGCCGCTATCAGTCATTCACGTACTTGTAGAATCCCAAACTACTTGAACCACAAATGAAAGCTTCATTTTCCACAATTGTACACACCGAATGATCCCTCAACACCCATGCTGTTTTTATCAGAAGAGCCACTTTTCTCTGTTAACCGTGTTTTTAAACTACCTCTCCGACGTAGATTTTTTCAGGTATGTGTCATATCACCCGTGATCCGAGCCACCATCGCACGCTAGTAACACGGTAGGGCCACTCATTGCTACCGCAAAGACGGGGGGCAAGGGGTGAAATCATAGAAAATCCCTGTCATAGGACAAATGTTTTTACTTAGCCCTCTACACCCAATTCTTTTTTAACAAAAAATGAGATGGACCTTTTAATATATATTCTGTACTTTATATTCCCACTTGAATATTTCTCACCCTTAGTACTGGCGCTCTTCATGATCATCATCATCAGCCTTACAAAGTATTTACCTGAGCAGCCTCAAGGGTGCCACATGCTTCATTTTAGGTAGCACTGCGGTCCACAAAGGGAAAGCAGAGAGGATATAAAACTGAGGGAGGGTATAGAAAACATTTGGTACGGCTCCAACTAACCATAAATAGCGGATTTTTGTGCAAAAAAAGAAATGCAACGAGATAGATCATACGTGCCAAAGTATCACGATGGATTCGTTACACATAACACAATTCACACTGATATGGAAATATTTTTTTCAAGCATATTTACGTACTTAAATAAAGATGCTCTAAAGTACCTCTGTAATACTATGTCGCTATCCTAATATTTATCGTCATAGTGCCCGGACACCATAACAGAATTTCACACTGATATGGAAATATTTTTTCAAGCATATTTACGTACTTAAATAAAGATGCTCTAAAGTACCTTCTGTATACTATGTCGCTATCCTAATATTTATCGTCATAGTTGCCCGGACAAGAAGACCTATACAAGAATTTCAAAGGTCATTGAGTGTTTCAGACGACTGAAGGAACAAGTTTCCCTCATTGACTTGTTGACTACTTCCAGGTTCAACATTTCAATTGGCCAAACCGACAAAAGCTACATAATCGGCTGGAACTCCAACATAGACTGGGGCTTCCATTCCGTCGCCTACTGGGCCAAAGGACCGGTTGGGTATCATGGTGCACAGGTCGTAAGGGGAAAAAAGTTCCCAAAAGGATACTCATACATTTACTTTACTTCAAAGAACAGCAACACCTTGCACGTACGTAATGCAATCGAGTTTATGAACCTTCTCATGGACAAGTTAAAGATGTTATGTGCGTGCGAAACTGCATAGTCACGCAAGAGGCTGCGTGCTGGGGTTGACCACACAGCAAATGTCTCTAAAGCATGGTTTAGAGCGATATCTCAGGTGATATAAGTTTGTGTTCTCGAAAGTTTGTGGCTTAGAGTCGCTGCTGCGATAATTGTGCTGCGATAATTGGGAGAGCTATACATGCCGATCATTCCTAGTCCAGTATCGCCAGAGCCAGAGCCGTAATGCGCAAAAATGCATAATTGACGAAGTTACCACAATCAATTGTTGTAATAGTGTAAAAAAATACTTCGTTGAACGGAATTTTTAAATTCGTAGAGTAGAAAAACAGCATCAGTAAAACAAAAATGTGAAGTTCAGGAAGGAACATTATGCATCGCATCCATCTCCCTCACATATAGGACATAAAAATGAAATATTCCATTAAGATCGGCCCAATCAGCAATTAGAAATTGTGATAACAGGCAAACGCTTCACCGCCCTGCGTTTATACAAAAATGGGAAGTTTCAGGGATTAATATATTTACGGTTAGCAATAGCGTATAGAGATAGAATAGGTCAAAAGTTATTAAAAAAAACAGAAAATACAGAACACAGATGTTGAGGACTAAGGATCGTTGCCTTAGTGTTGCGGCTCACGTGGCGGCTCACTATATCCGGAAAGGCACGGAACGTGAACACAATACGCTCTCACCTCTCTCTCACACACACACACACACCACACACACACACACACGCACACACGCACACACACACACACACGCACACACCACACACACACACGCACACGCACACACACGCACACACACACACACACACGCACACACACGCACACACACACACACACACACACCACACACACACACACACACCACACACACACACACACACACACACACACACACACACACACACACACACACACACACACACACGCACACGCACACGCACACACACACACACACACGCACACACGCACGCACGCACGCACGCACACACACGCACGCACGCACGCACGCACACACACACACACATCTCCATCCATTTAACTGCACTGCGACACCCCGCTCACATAATATTGCCGCGAACCATGCATTGGGTTTGTTTATGTTGTTTTTGCCGACAGGGTTTGCCAGTCTTTGTTATCCCTGTGCTAAGTTAAGCCCGTGTCCCATTCTTTATTTTTATGCCACACGTGTTATCTCTTTTGATAGGGATTCCGTTTCGAAATAACATCAACATTCTAAAATGTTCTTCTTTGATCTACAGTGTTCTGGATGAAATCGACGGCTCGAGAAACACTCCCGCGCGAAGAAAAATTCGCGCAGAGGAGACGCCGTGGCATTTGACTCGGCGACGCTGGCCTGGGCACGTCACTTTGTTGACTGCTGCTTTGCCGCCAGTGTATTCTTTGAGTTGTTAGGGGAGCACAAGTTTGCTCCAATAAACTAGTTTTCCTTGAAGACAACTGCGCTGTCTTTCATCGTGACATGTTGTGAGGTTCTTGGCAAATGCACCTTAAGCCCTCTTCTAGCCAACGAGCAAGCCCAACTCGTGTCAGCCACCGATAGCAAGTTGTTCAGCTAGAATTTGGACTGCTTCCGGGTAAAGTGAAGAAAGAAGACGTGGTGAAAACTACCATGATCACAGCGGCACCATGACCAATGCATTGAACACTCCGGTAGTTCTGCAGCAACCGCGGGAACCACCATCATTTGACGGGTCTCCTGCGGAAGATCCTGAGGAATGGATGGAGAATCTCGACAGGGTAGGAACGTAACCGATGGGATGACGACGAATTATTTAGGCAAGTATTTTTGTACCTTGAAGACTCCGCACGAATTTGATTTGAGTACCACGGACGTACGCTGAATACATGGGAGTTATTCAAGACCGATCTCTCAAAAACGTTCACGACTCTGGTACGCAAGGAACGGGCTTAGCAGCTGCTAATAACTCCGGCGCTATAACCTCCGACACACTACACGACACCATCCATGTGGTGGTGAGGGAGGAGCTGCGGAAACTTTTCCCGACGACGCCACAACCTCAAGTCTCTTACCTGTGTGATGTGATCTGGGAAGGAATCCAACACACTTTGGGAATTGCTATGACGTCTTAAGCAACGCACGAGCCACAGGCTATGACTTAGCGGCTGTTCGTCGACCCCGTCGTGCTCCACCCCGTCAGCAAGACGCTCCGACGTACTGCGTTCCCCTCTAGCGGTCTGTCCCCGCTATAGCCGCCGTCCACAGTACCGCCGTCCGCAGCCCAAAACCATACGCCCAGGAAAACCGACGTTTGGCGAACCGCCGATAATCGTCCCCTGTGCTTCAATTGCACTGTTCTACCACAGCGACATGTATCGTCGTTGCCCATACAAGATTCTCGGGCTGCGTAGTTTCTCCGTTCACGTACCCCGCATTCTCTCTGGGCACCGACCACGTGAGACCGACGACTACTTATCTCAAACGAGCCGTGGCCCAGCAGGTTTCAACCCTTCGCCGTCGCCCTACGCATACCAATCGCCGAGCCGCCGCAGCGATGCTAACTTTGTACGTAGAAGGTCCTTCAGCCCACGTAGGGAAAAATAAAAGCAGAAACCTCTGGAGGTAAAGTTGCACGACAGCGAAAAAAAAGAATGCCCTGCAACAACACAACGACACGCCGAAGACCACGATTCACAACTAGCTCTCAGCCTAACTTCCCGATCTAACCCGAACGTGACAACCTCAGCACGACGACAATCACCGAGCGCGACGCGTACTCGACATGATCAAGCCTGCCGCCTAGAAGACGACAACAACGACGCATAATGTCCCACCGCCAACACGCAGAACCCGAGATACGACGCCCCGACACGCCCGAAACGTCCTGTTGTCCATCGATGGCTTTGATGTAGTCGCCCTCATCGACAAAGGAGCTGGTAACTCATTAGTGAGCGGGTCATTGGCGTCTAAGCTGGAGAACGTTACGACAAGATTGGATGGTATGCACATACGCACAGCAGAAAGCCATCTAGTAACGCCTAGTCGGACGTGCCCATCGGGCGTCACCATAGGCGGCATTACGTAACCTGCTGCTTTCATTATTTTGCTTAACTGCTCCCGCGACATGATTGCTGAAATGAACTTGTTGACGGACAACGGTGGAATAATTCATCGGCAGTCAAGGTCAATATCTTTTTCCTTCGACCATTCTATGACCCCGCAATCAAACTCCAAACACTGTGCTGCTGCAAGGATCACCGAGTATGGCTGTCACCCTGCCACCCCGCGCAAGCGTGGTGATCACCGTCTATTGCGAGGATGCTGCTCCGGACAAAGACGCTATTGTAGAGGGTGAACAAGGTTTGCTCACGGAGTCTTCTTCTGAAGAGGCATTGCGCGCTTCAAGCAATAGAAATCCCACATTTCGGTCACTAATTTCACCGATGAGTACCAGAATCTAAACAAGGGCGCTGCGATTGCGTTACTCGAAGAAACGCAACAAACAAGTCAAGTGATCGTGGTCGCCATCTTCGAAAGCGCACGCTTAGATACTTTCCAGCTGCCGCATTCTTTCGACTTGAACCCGGCGCTGCCGCAAAGAAATCGGGACAAATTATTAGATTTGCTTCGTCGCGATAGCAAGTGTTTTTTGTGGAACTCAAAATTGCGTCAGACACCTCTAGGAAAGCACCAAATCATAACCGAAGATAGAGCCCGACCTACCCGACCATCACCGTACCCCGTGTCTTCACACGAGCGGCAAGCCATCCGGACACAAGTCGCAGACATGCACAGCGACATTGTACAACCATTGAAAAGCCAAAGGTCTGCTCCAGTCGTACTTTCGAAAAAAAGACGGCATAATGAGGATTTGCGTCCACTACTGCCGACTGAACAAATTCACCAAAAAGGACGTTTAACCCTCGCCATGAATCCACGACGCCCTCTACCACGTCTGTAACGCTGCCACCTGTGCTAAATGGATCTGTACAGAGCCAACTGACAAATTGAAGTGAACGAGAGATATTGAGAAAAGACGGCAGTCATAACCGCGAACAGCCTATACGAGTTCAAGGTGATGATGTTTGGGCTATGCAGAGCGCCAGCAATGTCCCAAAAAGTTATGGACACTGTCATAGCTGTCCTGAAGTGGCACACCTGCGTCGTATATCTTGGCGAGTTTGTCGTATTCGCCCGGACTTTCGACGAACACATTGCAAACGTCGGGGTTAACGCTGGAGCCTAAAAAGTGCCGGTTCCCGTACCAGGAACTGACGCTTTTTGGCCACGTCGTCAACGCCGTGGGAGTGCTGCCTGACCCGGCGAAAACTTCAGCCAAAGCGAACTTCCCAAGACACAAAGACAACAACTGAGTGCGAAGATATCTCGGACTGTGCTCATAGTACCGGCGCTTCGTCGCAAACTTCGCACGCATTGCAGATCCACTAACGCGCTTGACAAAATACAGCACCGCTTTCCGCTGGGGAAGTGCCCAAGATGAAGCATTGTGCGAGCGTCAAGAATGCCTGCAAAGCCTGCCTGTGCTCGCTCATTTCGACGAAAAAGCCGAAACGGAAATGCATACGGACGCCAGTGATATAGGTTTGGGTGCCGTCCTCGTCCAAAAGCAGAGTAGTTGCTAAACGTAATCGCCTATGCCAGCCGTGGTTTGTCGAAGCAGGAGAAAAACTTCTCCGCCTCTAAGAGTGCCGGGCTATCATATAGGCCATTTAAAATTTCGCCCATACGTGTATATATTTGACCGTGCAAGGTTGTTACAAGTCACTATACACTTTATAACCTCGCCGATTTGAAGGACCCCTCTGACAGTGTTGGGCGATGCAGCGTGTGCCTACAAGAATTCGCCATCACAATCGTTCATAAATTCGGCAGGAAACACTCTGGCGCCGACTGTCTGTCCTACGCCACTGTCAACCCACCACCTCAAGACTCCGATGCAGGCAGCGCCCTCTTCGGAGTTGTGTCGGAGAGCGACCTAGACTCCCTCTAGCGTGCCGCCCCAAGATATAAGTCATGATCGATTACCTTGAAGGACGCAGTGTCGCCATGCCTACGGTTTTGAAACGCGACTAACCACAATTCAGCGTCAAACACTCCCTCTTCGTGAGGAAAATTTTAGCTCTGGATGAGAAAAAGTATCTTGTAATCCATGCAGACCTTCGCGACGAAATTTAGGTACCGTGTCACGACAACCCGCCGTGTGCATATATCGGTACACCACGCAGTATTCCAAAAATCAAGGCAAAGTACTACTGGCCTGGCCTTCCAATCAATGTGTCACACTACGTCCGTAGTTGCTGTGACTGCCAGTGACAAAAAACGGCGCCGACAAGACTCACCGTACTTCTGCAGCCGATCGCCGTCCCATCGAGTCCCTTTAAGCAGCTCAGAATGGGCCTTTTGGGACCGTTCCCTAAGTCACGATCCGAGAACAA
The DNA here is from genome assembly GCA_013339765.2 of Haemaphysalis longicornis. Taxonomy (NCBI): domain Eukaryota; kingdom Metazoa; phylum Arthropoda; class Arachnida; order Ixodida; family Ixodidae; genus Haemaphysalis; species Haemaphysalis longicornis. Next base: position 29,557,526 of record CM023455.1, read on the forward strand.
GTAAATTGTCGTAGCGAGAGACTACATGACGCGCTAAGCAGAGACCGCCGCTCTTCCGAGGGCGACTGCACAACAAGTCGCGAAGTTATCCATGAACCAAATTGTGCTGCGACATGGAGCCCTGGCAGTCCTAATCACGGACCGCGGAACGGCCTTCGATACGAAGCATATGCAAGGAATTTTACGCCACAGCAACACGGATCACCGGAGACCGACGGCGTACCACCCCCAAACAAACGGCCTTACAGAACGTCTGAAGAAAAAATCGCGGATATGCTGTCAGTGTAAGTCAACGTTGAAAATAAGACTGGGGACAAAGTGCTCGCCTATGTCACGTTTGCGCACACCACGGCTATCCAGGAACCTACGCACATGACGCCGTTCGAGCTTGTTTACGGAACACAGCCGACTACGGTGCTTGACGACTTGCTTCCGCATGTACAAGATGACGGTCTCAACCCCGACGTCCAAGGATACCTACAGCATGCGGAGGAGCCCCGCCAGCTCACTGTGGTTCGTAAAACGGACCAGCAGATGGTGAATGCCGTGTTTACAACCTCCGACGGCGAGACGCCGAGTGGCACCCAGGGCATCGTGGGGAGGTTTGCACTTCCATTCGATGACGCGGACTCGGTGAGAAGCTTCTCCGACAGTATTTCGGACCCTACAAGATTCTACAACGTGTTTGCCACCTTACCTTTGAGGTGATCCCCGTTGGTGATTGCAGAAGATCACGACGCACGTTGCCCGAAGTCGTCCACGTGGTTCCCCTAAAACTGTACGCACAAGATGACACTGTTTTTGTTGTTTGTTCGGACTGTATTTTGTTTTTATCATCGGGTCTATGCAATCTTGGAGGGGGTAATGTGCACAACCATGCTTTAGGTTTGTTTATGTTGTTTTTGGCGACTGGCTGCGCCGGGCTGTTTTATCCGTGTCCCAAGTGAAGACCAAGTTTCATTCTTCATTTTTATGCTGCACGTGTCATCTATTTTATAGGGCAACCCTTTCGAACTAACGTAAAAGCCTAGAGTAATCTTCTTTTATCTGCAGTGTTCTGGATGAAATACACGGTTCGAGAAACACTCGCGCGTAAAGATTAATTCCGGCAGAGCAGACGCCAACGCCATTCAACTCGTCGAAGCTTCCCTGTGCACATCACTTGGTTGACTGCTGCTTCACCGCCTGTGCATTCTTTGAGCTGTTAGAAAGCACAGGTTCGCTCCAATAAACTAGTTTTTATTAAAGTACCTGCGTCGTCTTTGGCTTCATGACAATATCCCTTCTTCGTCTCCTGTCAAGCCAACCTTCACTCCGTCCACTCTCTTCTCCTGCGTAGTGGGAGTCTGCTATGGAGGACTCGGCGCCGGAGCTCCAACAGGACTTGGTGAAACAAGCCCTAGAATAAGCAAAGTCTCTCGCTGATTCCTGGGCATAGGAAGCTGAGAAATACCCCCACTCATGTGCTTTTCTTCAATAAACGTTTATTCCTCCTCCTCACATCTCTCCTAAAATCGACCCGGTTAGCAGGTGTTACAATCCCGCCGACAGGCTTCGCGAACTAGGTGTATGTACTACCTACTTCACACGCGAACACCTGTGAAGAGGCGAGTAGAACAGCACGCCAAAGACTACGCCACTAATGCTGGGTAAGAGGTTGGCAATGGTCGGTCTAGCCAATGCCCGCCGCTCGCCACGAGGGGTATTGTAGAAAACCAAGGAGAAGAAGCGAAGAGAAGAAGTGAAGAAGAAGAAGTCACCACATGCTCGTTCCTGTTCTAGTCATCATCATGCTTTGCTAGAATAAATGTGTTCGTCGCAACGTCCCCACGGCCTCTGCAATTCCTTCGTCTCAATGGTGCCGTGACCAGGATTCGGGGAAGACTACGTCATCGACGCTGCCAGCCTCCTCAGCGTCAACGGGCTGCCCCGAATTTAACGTTGATCGGACAAGCGTCGCTGGAAGGATCAAGGCCGTGGAACAGCATCGCAGAATCACGAGAACAGGCGAGTCCTCAGTGCGGTATTCCGTAGAAAACATGAACAGAGACATACTCGTGAAGAAGCGCAAAGCGCTGCGAGGGCAGGTTACCACCCTTGTTAATGAGGTTGATCAGAAGCTTGTGACACAGGTAGATCGGAGCGCGTTGGTAACGCTACGTAACCAAGTGACAAGAATCTCGGAGGCTCTAAAGCAGGTGGACAGCCAAATAGAGCAAGTTTTGACAGTAGAAAATGCAGAAGCCAAGTTTGAAAGAGTGCTCGAATATGAATTGAAGATAGTAGAGACTTTATCCAAGATTGACTTGAAACTCGAGGAATACGAGCTGAGTTCTCGCACAGCCTATCGTGCTCATAAAAATAATGCCAATATTGACATGCAAGGCACTAACCGCACGGAACCAAGTGACATAGTGAAGCTGCTAAGGCTCGAAATGATCAAGTTTGACGGAACGAGGAAGCTATGGTCCCGGTTTTGGAATCAATTCGAAACGACAGTACACGGCAGAGAGAGCATGCCAAAGACGCAAAAATTCAATTACTTGCTGGCATCGTTAACAGGGGAAGCTGCGTCACTATTTGAAGGATTGCAGTTCTCGGAAGAAAACTATGACCACGCCGTAGAACTGCTGCGGGAAGCCTTCGGCAAAGAGGAGAATCTGCGAGAGGTTTATATGAAGGAGCTTACAAGTCTGGAAGAGGAAGCTGTCAAGAGCAAGAAAGACTTAACGGGAGCCAAGCTGCTTTATAACAAGGTACAGCTTAACAAACGAGGACTTGAATCATTGGGAGTAAAACTGGAAAGCTACGCGCCCATGCTACTGACATCGATCAAGAAAGCTTTGCCTTCCGATATGATGGTGGACTTCAAGAGGAAGGAAGCCACCAAAGAAACAACAGTACGGGATCATCGCTATCTACATCGGACGCCAGTGTTCAAACAATTCAGAGACTGTTAGATTTTCTGCGAATTCACATCAGCAGCAGAGAAGGAGAATTTAACGACCGAAGCAACAACCAAGCGGAAGACCATCGCGCACCCAGGACGAACGTCAGACCTACGTGCAGAACGTCACGTTTCCAGAGCATCGCAAGCAATAAGTGCGTATTCTGTGGAAAACAAGGTCATTATTTTTTTTTTGAAATTTGAAGTTTATTTGGCAGAATGGAGTACATGGTGCCGAGGCTAAAGGCAACGTGAATGTCGCCTGACTTGACCTCTGGCTCGCAGTGACACTGGCAGCACAGAACAGCGTTTTCAAGCTTGGAAACGTTTCACATAAAAAAGAAAAAGAAAGAAAAAAGGAAAAAGAAGGGGGACAATCAGATAGCAACACAGAGTTATACAATAACCAACATTTCCCACGACAATTAGCAGGATTACACTAATACATACATTGTAGCCAGCAAACAAAAGCCAGCAAACAAATGGGGTTGCATAGTTTAGAATCCAAATAAACACTATATAAACGGATGCAAAGAGCATGAAGGTAGCAAATCATGTCAATGTAAGTCATAATGAATTCATAAAGTAAAGTTTAATTTGCTTTTTAAATGAATATAAACACCTACAACAATCAATAAGGCCTATTATGTCGGGATGATAGTTTAAAAGATTCGGTATCTGCCAATCTTACAGCTGGGTACCATAATTCGTCCTGATCCTGTTTTTCTTGAAAACAGTATGCCGAAAGCTGTAGTGTGGATGAGTGTATGTGTACTGTAAGAGAAATGATTCGCGGTCACTTATATAGGTATGGTATATGGTCTCAGCTAACTTAAGTTCGTACATATATTGAATACTAATAATTAAATTTCGTGCGAAATAAGGTAAGGCATCAACAGCCACAGGCAAGTTATTGATAAAACGAATACCCCTTTTCTGAATCGAAACGAGAAAGTTAAGGTTGGACTTAGAAGTAACACCCCAAACCAACAGACAATATCGTAAACGAGAATAAACAAGCGAGAAATACAGTTGACGCTTTACAGGTGTTGGTAACAAAGGACGCAGTTTATTTAACACTCCAATAGATTGTGCGGTCTTGTGTTTAACAAAATCAACATGGTGATTCCAAAGAAGATTTTCGTGAAAGAAAACACCTAAAAATTTGTGTACTTGAACTCTTCCGATTGGAAGGGATTGAAATGTTAGAGGGCAAGGAATTCTCGTAGGCCTATTCTTAGACGTGAAAATGATATATTTTGTTTTCTTAACGTTAAGCTGTAATTCATTCGTATCCAGCCAGAGGGAAAGCTGTTGTAACCAGGAGTTTGCAGTAGCGATGACGGATGCCAAATCAGTGGACGAAAAAAAACATTCGTATCGTCAGCATAAAGAACAATATCCTGGGTGAACGGAATAAAATCAATATCATTAATGTATAAAAGAAATAGAATTGGCCCCAATATAGATCCCTGTGGTACACCATACGATATTTTTTGCCTGTAGGATTGAACATCATGAACTGAAACAATTGCTCACGGTCTGATAAGTAGCTGCGAAAAGCTGAAGTGAAGTTCCCCTTATACCATAATGTGATAGTTTAAGAAAAGAATATCATGTTTAACTGAATCAAAGCCTATTAAAGTCTAAGAAAATTCCTACAGAATAAAGACGGTTTCTATGTTGCGAATAAGGCTATCCTTGATGTTAATTAAAGCAAGTCAGTTAGATTTCCCTTTTTGAAATCCATACTGATTGCCGGATATTAATTTCAGCTTTTGGAGGTAACTTCATAGTCTAGAATTTAAAACTTTCTCCATGACCTTGGAGAAAATGGGTAGCACTGAAATTGGCCGGTAATTATTATTTCATCAATCGCACAACCTTTATGTAAAAGAATAACTTTGCTATTTTCATGTTATCGGGGAAGATTCCTGTAGACAGAATTAAATTTGCTAGGTGACACAAGACTTCACCGATCAGGTCTATCACAGCTTTGATTGGTGCGGCCCTAATTCCATCAAAGCCAGAAGAACAATTATTTTTTAGACTATTTACCACATTGGTAATTTCGGTTATAGTAGCAGGATAGAGGAACATTGAGCTGCACACGTTTTGAGTTAGATAAGACCCTGGATCCGAGCTACGTGAATTGGACACTCCAAAAGACAGGAAGCGTTGGTTAAACAGATTAGCTAGGGCTTTACCACTGAATGTATCTTCTCCTATTTTTAGTTCAGATGCACTGAAGCCTTTGATTTCCGAAGCAAATTTTTTATAACCGTCCACGTTTTTGAGGGATCAAACTGATGCTCGCAAATTTGTTTGAGTAGTACTGAAGGGCGCGCTCTCTTATGTCCGTTGTTAATTTATTTCTAACTTTCTTGTAATCCATCAGGACCATAAATCCCGGGATTTTACAAATTTATCAAACAACTTATTGCGTTCTTTTATTCTTTTTTAAGAATTCAAGTGTAATCCACGGTTTTCTAGCTTTTCTGGCTTTAGTCAGAGTAATAAAAGGAAATGCACTATTATAGGCCTCAATGATCTTAGTAATAAACAAGTCATAAAAAGCATTGGGATTTGATGTTGTGGAAAGGCTGCTCCAATCTATGGACGACACAAGCTGGCGGAAATATTTCACATTACCCTTATTCATCTCCCTGTGGATTCTAGGTGCACATAAAGCACGAGTTTTGTGCTCGATCAACCTTGGAACAAAGCAAAATAAAGGTAAATGGTCACTTATTGTCACTAGTAAACACCTCCAGCCATGGTATCCTCTTTCTCACAATTTGTTAAACACAGGTCTAGAAGCGTTTCACTGTGAGATGTAATCCTAGTCGCTATATCAATTAAGTTTGTAAAGCCATTGACATGTACTGTGTTTAGGAATTCGGTGCTCAAAGAAGATACTTGGAGTAAATTGATATTAAAGTCACCCATGCCTACCACTTGCTTTTTTGTAGTTGAGAGATCTTCTAAGATTGCATTAAAAGCGTCGTAAAACAATTCGAGGGGTCCCAAAGGAGGGCGATAAATAACGCCTAGAAACATGCGCATTTGTGGCAATGAAGAGCGATTCAATACCCGCATTCATCACAGTATATTCAGGAAACAACTTCATACAAAAGGCTCCTCCTTCATTTTCAAGGCAACACCACCGCCTGTTTTGGTTCTTCGACTATTAGTTTCTAGTTTATATCCATTTAAATTCACTACGCTAGCAGCATCCGAGTACCAAGTTTCACTAAACGCCAACACATCAAAATTGTGGCCCAAAGAGGATAAAAAATGTTCATTTCATGTTCTTTAATTTCTAAAACTGCGTATGTTAAGGTGAAACAGCGAAAACAGTGTTGAGCATGCTTTGTTTCCAGATACATTATTTGTAAAAGAATCAACATGATGGTAAGCACAGCCAGAGGATGCGAAGGCCCATTTGCGGTACTAACAGAGTTACAGCTAGTACAGCAACATTAGACAATTTTTTCCAGATCATACTCATCTTGGATTCGAATCACCTTATCACCTTCATTCCTTTCTAACCAAAACGTGTCCGTTATTCTGCCATGCAAAACGATAGCCAACTTCCTCTGCTCTCGCACGCGCGAGCCACAACAGCCGCTTATTCCAAGGCGTCAGGTTATCAAAGAAGCGCATGTCTGGTTCGTTGGCCCTTAGGCGAGAACGGGCCTCCATCCATTTCTGCTTCAAGGAAACTGACGTAAACCGCACAATGACAGCGGGTTCTTTTCCAGGCCGTTGTGGCAAACGGTGCATTCCATCAACGTCAGATCTTGTTAACTCGGGAAGTTCAAGTTTACGAGCCACAGTATTCACTTTTTCGAGCAAGTCCTCGTGTTCTTCTTTGGCCAACCCAAGAATTTCCAAGTTCTGCCTGCGGCTATACTGTTCCATCTCGTTCAGATCTAACCTGATTTGCCTAATCGCGGGGGAGGTACCAGATTCAATGCGGTCAACACGCTTCTTCAGGGAAGCAATATCAGAGTCCTGTTTTTCAACCTTAGTGAGTACGCTGTCGTACTTCTTGGAAAGAAACTTCATAGAAGTCTCAATATTTCCAACTGTTACGAGAAGCTCGGACAGTGCGTTGACCTTACCTATGATAGGGAGTAAACTTGCGACATTGCCATTCAATGTCTTTAGTTGAGCAGCAAAGCTGGAGCTTTCAGATTGGGTAGCGACAACGCCACTCTTTCTCTCTGCTGTTTCACATGTCGCGCAAATCCAGGTTGTCTCAAAAGACTCACTTCTATTGCGAAAGCTGGGAGCAGATACGCCGGAGCATTTACCCAGGTGGTAGCATAGTCACATTTTGTGCACGTCAAATACTTTCCATCCTGAGGCACAACGTCCTGGCATACCAAACACTGCAATTCAGGGTCAGTTGACATATTGGCACCAACGGCACTAGCAGCAGCAGCGAAATACCGTTTGCATGAAGTATTAAGTATCGCGGCAGGATAAAACAACCCACCTGCAAAGTCGAACAAAAAGCGCTTGGAATCAGCGGGATGAAGCTGCTGCCGCTGCCGAGTGCCAGTGCCAGGAGCGTCCGTGGGTGCAGTCCTTTTATAGGCAGCCCGGCTCAGTTGACGCAGACGCAGACGCATCGATGGTTATCACAGATGGTTAACGGGGAAGCGATGATCTCGGTTCTTGACCAGCCACCACTTGAGGGGCACGAATGGAAATTCGTACGGCAATAGTCTGCAAAGTCGAACAAAAAAATTCCCCCGCATTTCCCCGAGGGGGAGAATGTGAAAGTGCGAATGCACGGTTGTCGGCCCGCTTGCGGCGCTTGCGCACGGCCCCCGCAGCCCACCGCCTCGCCGCCTTCTCTTCCATCTCTTCCATCGCGTTTGTAGTATCACTTATACACCACGCAGTTATCAAGCCGCTATAACGCCGCTGAGTCGCCAACGCATGCCGCTAACGCCGTAGTTTGAATGCGTTAAAGATATAAGGCGCGTCACTAACACTGATATCAGCGTCGCGTCCGTGGCTTGGTCGGTAGAGCGTCGCGCTGCGGCCGCAAAGTCCTCGGATCGATACCTGGCGCCGGATGCTGTTTCTTTTTTAAATATAGAGGAGCACTGCGGACGCCGACGCCGCCGCCACCGCCGCCGGCGGTGGATGGTTTGGGGTCGCTTATAAAGTGCATTCGCACTTAAAAGCGCTTGCAATCAGCGGGATGAAGTTGCTGCCGCTGCCGAGTGCCAGTGCCAGGAGCGTCCATAGGTGCAGTCCTTTTATAGGCAGCCCGGCTCAGTTGACGCAGACGCAGACGCATCCATGGTTATCACAGATGGTTAACAGGGAAGCGATGATCTCGGTTCTTGACCAGCCACCACTGGAGGGGCACGAATGGAAATTCGTACGGCAATAGTCTGCAAAGTCGAATAGTCTGCAAAGTCGGAAAAAAAGAAAAAACTTCGTCTACTACATGCCACATCAGGCTGTGATTAAAGAGGACAGAGCGACAACCAAGATTCGAATCGTGTTTGATGCATCTGCGAGTTGCACGGCAGGTCGGTCGTTGAATGACAACTTAGAGACTGGACCAAACCTTAACCCTGACATCGCATCCCTATTGATGAATTTCAGGCAACACAAAATAGTTATGGCTGCAGACGTGGAGAAAGCTTTTCTTCAAATAGCCATCCACGAAGACGATCAGGACGCACTTCGTTTCATGTGGTGGAAGGAACTACCGAACAAAGACTCAGAGATCCCTACACTTGAGACCTGGAGGATGAAGAGAGTTACATTCGGCACGAAGCCCAGTAGTTTTCTTTTAGCTGCAACGATTCATCATCATCTAGATGCAGTAAGAGAAAAGTTCCCAAACACAGTGGGTGAACTAAAGAAAGGCAATTTACGTCGATGAATGTGTTGCTAGGGGCTGAAGATATGTCAACAGCAAGAACCATGTACAACGAGGCACGAAGTATATTTGCTGCAGCCGGAAAGAATTTAAGGAAGTGGACATCTAGCGATCCAACCCTACGAAGTGTCTTTGACGAGGAAGTGGAAGAACTAGACCGGCGACTGAGACAAGACGGAAAAACTAAAGTGCTGGGAATGAGTGGAATTTCATAGAGGACCAAATTACCCTTTCCTAGCACGGCCTGGCGTTCGGAGGTGGATGTCGCAGAGATAACAAAGCGTCAACTTTTACAAGCCACTGCCAGATTGTACGATCCCCTAGGAATATTGACACCCTTTTCCGTGCGAGCGAAGTTGCAATTACAGAATGTTTGGAAAGAGTCATTCACCTGGGATGATCTTTTACCCGATGGATATCGAACAGCTTGTATGGAGTGGATTTCAGAGCTGGAGGTGCTGGATGTGTTTTCGTTACCAAGATGCTCACACTCCTTTAGAAAGCGGAAGAGTTATCGGACTCTGCACGTATTTCTGATGCAAGCCCAAGAGCATACGAAGGCAGCGGCATATCTTTGTGAACACATATACGGATGGAAGCAAGAACACCCAGCTTCTAATGAGTAAAGGAAGAGTTGCACCGCTTAAGGACGTAACACTCGCAAGAGTAGAGCTTCTGGCAGCCACCATCGCAGCAAGGTTAGCCAAATACATCGTGGACAACTTTATCGAAAACATCAGACGTCAAGTTCTGGACAGACTCACAAATAGTGCTTTCCTTGGTCGAATCAAGCAAAATCAAGGACATTTTCGTTCAAAATCGAGTAAATGAAATCAAGAGGAAATCAAGTGCAAACCAATGGGGCTACGTAAAAAGCGAGGAAAACCCTCCCGACCTGATGACGAGAGGGATAAAAATGAAACAACTGCTTGCGTCAGAAGCCTGGTGGAAAGGTCCAGTTTGGCTAATAGGATCTTGTGAGAGACCGGCATATGAACCACAGATAAACAATATGGAAGAAAAGGAGGTCGCGAACATGGAGCATTGTATGCTTACGTCGTGCGATAATCAAGAAAAAGTTACTGACGTGAGCAGGTTTGGATCTTATACTTAGGCACTAAAGATCGTCGCATGGGTGATACGTTATGCTGGGAAGTTACGAAAGAATAAAACATCAGGTCCTATAACAGCAGAAGAACTCAACAAAGCGGAATTATTTCTCATCAGGCAAGAGCAAAAAGGACTCATGCGTCCAAGCGAGACGGTCAGGAACGGCGCGACAGAAAGGAAAGGCACATCCCAATTACATGGCATCGGAATTTTCGCGGACACTGAATGTGTAATCAGAGTGAATGGACGGCTGGAGGAAAGCGGCATGAGTTTCGACGAAAAAGACGCAATCGTACTGCCAAAAAACAGTAAGCTTTCTGAGCTTTTGGTACGACATGTGCATCATCAGACAATGCACGGTGGCGTCTGTGTAACGTTGACCAGAATACGAACAAAGTTTTGGGTAGTTCAAGGCCGACAGTTAGTCCGAATGATCATTAGGAGATACATTACAAGCAGGAGATTCAACGCTCGACCGATGACTCAGGAAATGGCGCCATTTCCAGCTGACAGAATCACCCAATCAAGTCCTTTTGAAGTCATAGGAGTCGATTTCACTGGACCACTGCACGCTAGAGACGAAAAAAGACACACTGAGCAAAAGATGTACATTGTCATTTTCACGTGTGCGGTGACGCGAGCGGTACATCTTGAGCTGATGAAGAGCACATCCTCTGAGTGCTTTATACACGCTTTTAGAAGATTCGTGGCCAGAAGGGGCATGTGCAAGACCATCTACAGCGATAATGCCAGATCATTCAAAAGGTCGGAAAAAGAAATCAATAAAATACTGAGGATGGAAAACGATAAAGTGCGTCTATTCACAACGAATCTACAGATCAATTCGAAGTACATAGCCGAGTTAGCACCCTGAAGGGGAGGGTTTTATGAAAGACTGATAAGAAGTTTTAAGTCAGCCATCAGAAAGACCATTGGAAGAGAGCTTATGACAGAAGAACAACTCCGGACAATCGTTTGTGGAAGCTGAAGGGATACTCACAACAACCGCTCACATATGTATACGACGACCCGAACGAACACTTCCTAATTACCCAGGCCGACCGTCATAGGTGGAAGACGAGACTTTATCAAGACCCCACAGCGCCGAAACATGCCTAGGAGCTTTTTGGAAGAACTCCCGGAAAGTACAGCAGCGTGGGTGGGAAAGATGGCAGATGAATACCTATCAGAATTAAGAAGCGCAAGCTTGAAGTCGGTCAACCACCACAACGATTAAGGAAGGGGACATAGTTTTACTCAGGGGACAAGACACACCGAGCCCATTGGAAGCTGTGCAAAGTTTGAGAGAATATTTCCAGGCAGAGACGGCCTAGTCAGGGCATGTTTGCTGAAGACACCTGACCGGCAGTTAATCAGGAGACCGGTACAGCTTTTGTACTCCATGGAGGGATGCTACAATTGATTCTCGTGGGCGGGAAGATGTAGAAAACCAAGGAGAAGAAGCGAAGTAGAAGAAGTGAAGAAGTCACCACATGCTCGTTCCTGTTCTAGTCATCATCATGCTTTGCTAGAATAAATGTGTTCTTCGCAACGTCCCCACGGCCTCGGCGATTCCTTCGTCTCAGGTATGTTCATAGACGCTCGGTATTTGTCCTTGGTATTCATTTGCGAGCTGCTGATGTGGTGGAAGCCCGCAGCCAATCCTGACCGACGCCGCTAGCTGCTCGGGTTGCGCATGCTGCTCGGGTTGCGCTAGCTGCTCGGGTTGCCACCTTGGTCTATTTTCCTGGTATCTTTTCTGGTAACCCTTAACGCCAGAACTGAATGCTTAAACAGCTCTGTTGTTAGAACTGCTTAAAAAGACCGACTGTGTTACACCTAGATTTGCCGAAAAATGGCTAATTAACCTAGGTTACCTATGTCGTCTTACGAATAGCCTGAAGGTGATCACATGTTCGAAGTGATGCATAAAAAAGCAGAACATTTAAAATGTAAGAACGCAAATCATTGCAAACAGAAAGACCGAATTCACAGAGATGTATCTTATACACTGCCGTCACAAAACGAATTCAAATGTACGAAATCCCCGTGAAGGACGGAATTAAATGCATATTTGGAAAAATCTCAATCCACATTGTACCCTGTACATCTGGAAAAAAAAATCCAGGTTTGGCGAAGTTGAGGATCTCAATCGCTATAGCGGTCTGACTTAACATCAGTGGCGAGAAAGAGGAACGAAACGTATTTGGAGAAAACTAACCCGAGATATCTGTTTATACACTCATAGCCAAATGTGGTTTCAACAAACTCACAATGAAGGCGTGCGGAGTAAAAAAATGCTAAGTAATACTGATTGATTGTAGGGTTCAACGCGCCAACGCAACGCAGTCGATTAGGAGTGCCGTAGTGGAAAGCTACGGATTAATTTTGGCCGCCTGGGGATCTTTAACGTTCGCCGAAATATCGTACACGCGAGGGTTTGCGGTTTCTACGGCGGCAGCATGGCCGCGGTTGAAATGTTGCCTCCGCAAGGTGCGTTTCCAACCTTGGGATCTTTGTCAAATGAGACGACGAGAGTTTTGTATCTTCTTTGAATCGAGCGAAAGTAGCCATTATCCAGACTGCAGTATTCAGATTCAACCAAGTGAAAACAAGGACCTGTGCTTCAACCCCTGTTAAACAGCGCCTTTATAGTGGGCTCAATCTGGTCAACACCACGATGCAGGGTTCGTGGAAGAAACACTTTTGACCCAATGGGTTACATGTCTCATCTGCAGCCAAACGGTTTGTTTATGCAGGCGTCCGCCTTTGAACGTGAAGCCTAACGGGTGAACGTCAGCCGTGACTTCAGACATCACTGAAAAGTGTGCTTTCACGAAACCGGCTTGGCTTAGAAATAGGCACGCGCATGTGGCGAGTAGGAATACCAATCGCTGTTACAAGATATACTGCCGAAGTGACCCACCCGAGCGAAGTGACCGAAGTAACCTACCCGAAGGGACCCACCCGGATGTACAGAGGGGCCAGTGTGTTGAAACAAGATAGGGCATAATGCAGGACATCATCTGCATTTCCAACGTAGTTTTTGCTGCAGTGATGTTGCGAACGCCAGATAAATTGCGATGGTACTGGTGCTGCCAAAACGTTTGTTATACGTGCTGGTGTGTGGGATTGAAATGAATCTGAACGAATCCTATCGGAATAAACCAGGAAGATTTATGGAATACAAAAACGCAAAAACGGGCGTTATGCTAGACGCCTGATAGAGTTTTTAATTATAAAAACAAATGTAGCGACGGCTATGCGTCGACAAGGAAAACTTGTGCTGCTCACAAATTGTCCCTGCCATCACCAAGTGCATTGGTTCAAGGTCACTTGCGAACAATCCGCTTTTCTACATTTGGTCCACCCCTCGTCTATTTATGCAGAGCGAGCTGTGGCCCGGTCTTCGGCGGCCGAATCCTAGAGCCTCGGTGCTCGCACCCTGGTACCTCGTCGCGTCCGGTTCGCTCACAATCGCTGGGGCCCAGTTCACCACGCGAGAATCCCGATGGGTGGCTCCTGACACCTCCGTCGACGTATGTTCTTGCAACAACGTCGGGGCGCCCGTCCTCAGCAGTTTTCGACCCACGGTTATGCATCGTCCGGGTCGTTCATTCTGCCGCCCTGAGGCATGCAGGCGACTTTCCGTACATTCTTCCTCGTCATCGTGGGCCTCGCCGCGGCAACAATGCCGTGTATTTCGAAGAATGTGGCCCCACTCACCACAATTTATAACAAGGTTAACCCAATTCCAGGAAGCTTGCACTAACGTGGAAGTTTCGAATGGTGGAGCTGTTGTAGGTCATCACTGACGCACACAAAGATGAGTTTTAGTACTGTTGTGATGATGTGGTTGACGTCGGCGGCATGCCATTTTGATGATCTTACGTTGAGCAAAGCCAGTGTGAGCTCGTCGTTTTGGTCGGCGTTTTCGTACGCCACTTTCCAAGCGCGACCTATCGTCTCTAGTGGGTGCTTTGCACAGCGCACGAAGCTCATATTTACGGCCAGTAACAACAGCTCCGGTGTTGACTGAAAAATCTTAGAAACGATTGTGTCACTTTCAAAATAGGAAATAACTGCTGAAGTAAAAAAATACAGATCGCGGCTTGCGCTACTACCGCGCACGATTATAAATCCCAAGTGCAGACTGAACTCGCCACAACCATCAAACCACCACGCCGGAACGCACGCCGATCAACGAACGCCCGCGCAGCTCCCCTGCCGTGGTTTGAACCGTGGCGACACCGACCGGAGCGGGCGGAAACTATAATGGCAAACTGTTCGCATGGCGACGCAGTGAAACATCCCCCTCGCGAGGGGCACCATCAAATGCAGAGCATTTCCGGGGGCGCACGACGTTAAGTAGTTTGCGTTACGTTAATTTTGTTGCACTTGTGGCAACTGCTGAGTTACAGCGCTCGTCAGCAGTAATTTGAATGAGTCAAGGTTATAAGGCGCGTTGTGCCTCCCATTCTGTGTCGGCTTTGTGGCGCAGTGGGTAGAGCACCATGTACATTGCGTTCCGCCCGCAGGGGTCGAAGGCGCCGGATAGTATTTTTTATATAGTGTAGGGGAGAGGTGCGGACTACGACTACGGACGACTACGGACGTCAACGCGGGTGACATCGTGAGTTACTGAAATGCTCTGCATGTAATACTCACATCAACACTCTTTCCGCCGACGTAGGGGTAACCGGCTGCGTTGACGGGGCACAAGGGTACCTTCCGTAGTACCCGAGTACAGTAGTTATTCATCATTCATCGCAACTAGCGTTTTTATGAACAAGCGGAAAGCCTTGACAGTCAAAAAAAGGCACACAAATGTGGTTCTGACCATGCTCGGCAAACTCGTGCCATCAATGAACCACACCAAAAGCGACCAAAAAAGCGACATTTCTGTCACTATTCACACTTTGCTGGCAAAGCGCGCTTTTAAAGTCTTACGCCGTTTCCGTTTCCTTTCCGATTCCCCGAAGATGCAGGGTCATCCCATTGTGAATAAACCTTTCAGTGTCCACCTCAAGTCCGCCGTTCCGTATTTTACTGAAGCCTGAGAAGGCATCACCGAGAAGGCACCTGAAAACGTAAAATGCCTCTCTCACCGGGTACTGCTGTCGAAGTCATCATTGGAGTAGCATATTCCCCTTCATTTGCTCATTCCTGCTGGACGCAGTTTCAGTCCTGCTTTTAACCAAGGCTGCGCCTTTTTGACGCCAAGTTATTTGTATTTCCGTATACCCAATCGCAGTTAAGTAAGTTGCCCAAAAGAAACGGGTCCGAAACGTCTGTAGGGTGCGCGGTGAGATAAAAAATCCTCTGCCCGTGCCGCTTGTAGGAGGAGGCAGGGTGTGTCATCAGGTGAAATGCATTATCTTCGTAGAAGCTTCCACCGAACTTAACGCTGCCGAGAGAGATTATTTATTGGCTTGAGTTAGAAGTACAATGCAGTTTTGCAAGGGCTGAAGATGTGATAGGGCGTGTTTAAATGATTCGGACGGTTTTTTTAAGCCAATTTGTCATTAACAAATAATTTTAAAGTTGCAGTTAAGTCGACAAATTGGCCCATTTTGAGGGTGTTCTAAACCTAGTGATAGCAAGCGAAAGCGACGAATTTCTTGCAGTTTTTGGTGAACGTTTGCTTTGCTCAAGATTTGGCAGCCTGCGATCTACCTGTATGTATTGGCTGACTGGCGTCTGCTTTTCGCTTGCTCTAATGCACACGCACAGACGCTGCAGCTGGTGCTGAGCCATCAAGCGCGTGGAACGCAGCCATTTCACCATCGCCTACTCACGTGGTACCAAAGCCAGCAACGCTCTGAGCGAGCGAAGCTATCACAATGGCTCCGCTTGGAGGCCGGGGGCTGAATGTCACGTGCAATACGGTGACCGATCTCGAAATATGTAACGTAGTATACTTTTAGCAGTAAAGAGGGATTCAAGCTGGGTTTCTCGTAATTCATGTTACGTTACTTGCTCCGCTGCAATTTAGCGATTCACCCAGTACCCCGGCATAATTAGATCCTACTCGGTGTAAATTTCGCCTAGGAGAGCGGAGTGGTTCAGATTATTGCTTCCGCCTAAATATAAGTGCTCGAACAACGAGTGTCCTTTAGAATTGGGTACGAGAGAATTTTAATGTGTTGCTGTGTTTTATAACTTCGTTGAAGACATCTATGTATTTTTTTTCATGGAGGGGCTCTGAGAATTTGTTTGAGTAGTAGTATGTAGAATTGTACATTTTACATAGTTCATTCTCTTAAAGAGTACAAGATACGGGTGGACTGTCAGCTATTTGTTGACAAGCTCTTGAATAAGGCCGTGGTCAATAAAAAAAGACGCATTCATAACATGGGGGCTGACATCAAGCTTACCCTCAATGACACTAGAGGGTTTTTTTTTTGCCTGAACTGGCTACACTGGGGCAAGCAGTGCAGCGTATGTTCATTTTTTTTACTAATTGATATCCTCAGCAGCACTTTGCACTAGTTTGCCTGACACTGCACTAATCTGCACCAGTTCAGGGAAAAAATGCCCCTAATATCAGAGCTCCTGAATTAAGCCTGCTGTTTTAACAACGACGTGTTCATGAATATTTTCCCAGAGAACTTACCCCCAGTGCTTCAACAAATTGTAACCGTGTCTGCTACCTCCTACTTCAATGAATTCGAGGCAAATAATTCGAGACCAATCACAAATGGCTCGCAGCTAACCACCTTGTAGGACATAGAGTACAAAAAGGCACCTTTTACCACTTGTAGGACACAAAACTCGAGGCCAATCTTAAACGGCTCGCAACAAGCAACTTTGGTGTACATAAGTTTTAGAGGAACCTTGTAGCACTTGTGGGACAACAGACCAAATACGTAGGACCTAATGGCATCTATCAACCACTGCGGTATATAAAAAAATAGATCCTATCGAACTCATTGTGCCTACCAATGTCTATAGTCACGCCACCTTACACGTCCTAAAGGGGATCTGGATGTCCCGTGATCAGCTCTACCTGAACACACTGAAACAAGTGACTAACCACCCCATGCCTATATCCAATGAGCGCCTGGTAAGCTATATAAATCATAAAGCCCCGTCGCAGGCTCTCTGGAAGATTTCCTCATCCCTATTCTCCGAACAATTGCCAGTCAACCTCGCGGTAATGGTGGCGCCTTCCCATTCAATTTTCGTCCGGTACCCAAATTATCTATCCGCTGTTCACCCAGATGGTTGTCTTGCTTGTTGCAAACATAACGGACGAGCATAAGGCAAACTGCCACGGCATCTATAGCACCGCTGCAAGTCTTTACCCGACCCCCAGCAACGGCCATGCAATGTCCTGCTGTGGGAAGCTTGTCCTGCCACTTTTTGGACGGACGGACAAGGAAGTTTTTGAGGGCAGGCCCCAGGGAACATTCTTGAATCAAACAATCCTGATTGGATGAACGTTGTGCTCTGCCAGTCGTGCTCAGCAACCAGTTAAATGCACGTAAAAGCTATTACCACGTGCGACGAAACGATTACAAGAATGCCAAAGAAGGTGTAAGTACCGGAGCTCACGCCAAAACAGTGCGTGAAAAAGCACTATCTAAGAGAGGGTGAATGTCTAGAGAGCTACAATAAAACTGTTTCCCAGCAGTCGCATTTAAAGCCACTTCTGGTGGATTATCGGTGCAATCTATCCGGAGTTTGCGGCCTCATTGAGGCTATAAATATGGAGCACCACTATGGCACTCAGCTTTAGGGGAGTACTATCGTCAACAATTACTTCACTCTAGCAGTACCAGAAGCTCCACCAAGCCACCCTTCAATCTCTCTAGAACCACCACCCCGCATCTCCAACGTAAGTCCAATTGCCTCCGGCGAAATGGGCCAGAGCACAGAAAACCCGCCGCGGTCGGCTCAGTGGCTAAGGTTGTTGTGCTGCTGACACGAGGGTCGCGGGTTGAAATCCCGGGCGCGGCGTTCGCTTTTCTCATATAAGGGAAAAGCAAAAACGCCCGTGTGTACGAGATTTCGGTCTTTCGTTAAAGATCCTCAGGTGGTCAGAATTAATCCAGAGGCCCTCACCTACGGCGCGTCTCATCGCCTGGGTTGGCGCGCTAAAGGTACCCTGCAACATGGCACAGAGAAAGATGACTGGATTGCAACGCTGTGGCCTGTAGACACAGTTTCTCAAACGTTCATGTGGACGTAATATGCCTCGCGGCATCGCCGGTCGCTCTTGAGCTGAAAGGGGCAGAGAGATTAGAGCGGGGGGATCAACCCCGCAAAAATTCTTCCATTTCCTGCTCTGTAAATATATGTTTATCCCCGTGAGATCATACAGGAAGAAAAGCCATTATCTTCTTCACGGTAAGAGCTGAGCAATCGTCGAAATGGTAACTCTTCAGACGCAGAGTGTGATGTTTCTTAACAGCCTTGGGAAGCTGCAAAAGGAACGACTGCAGTCCTTGTGCACGCTTGCTGTACACTTATTCAAACTTGGCGTGAAGAACTAGCGACGTAGGACCCAATAAATCTACAATAATGAATGAACGTCACATTTGGTTTTGCAGGAAAGAAAGAGTAAGGTGTACGAGCTATGAAACATTAAGAAATATGAAATATTGAAAATAACATTAGAAATTTTTTGAGGGGGATACTCCATTCAGTTTGATCGGTTTAACGTATATTGGCTATGAAAAAAAACGATAACCATACAACGGCTGCAACTTTTTGTCTTTCGTCTCGTTCCTCGAAAAAGACGGGCATTCTACTTCCTCCACAGTACTGTTGTATTGGCGCCTATCCCTACGTTGCCACTTCATTTTTAGAAGAACGAATAAAATTGCATGTATTCTTTGCTGTTAACCGCGTGAATATTTTTTTCGCCCATACGGCAGGGCTGGATAATGACACGCACGAACTTGGTGGCTGACAGCGTTCACCTTTTTCCTGTATCTGAAGCGGGCAAGTGGATTACATGTAACCGTTTTCGAGGGGGAGGGTCTAAAGTGCCTCGAGATTCACTGGGTGGCTTGGGGAAGCAGCCACAACCGGAGTGGTGCTCCTTCGAGTACCTTGTTGGATCAGTTGTTCCCGAAAACCAAAGCGGAATTGTAAGATCACACACACTTCTTGCATTGCCGCGGGCCCTCTGGCGCCCTCGTAATATGAGACCACATCCAAGCGGACACAGGTTGGGTTATGTTAAAAGTTTGAAAATTATATTGTGTGTATCCTCACAAAAGGTAGCTTCAGTTTTTGCATCTGGTCCCCATTGGAGTTGCACTATTCAGCTACTACTTCCCACATCCAGGTAACATCACCAAGAGGACAGCATCAGATGTCATAGCAAATCGCACGACGATTAATGCCGCACGTTTGTTTACACGTGGGTGAAATTATATTGTCATTTATGCTACCTTAACAGAAATCAACCGTACTGCCTTCCACTCATCATGTCCTGTAAACCACGCAGTAGCCAACGGCAAGAGTAGATTGTACTTTATATTGCGGAACTCTTCGAGGCAAACCAAGTTCTAGATATTTAGTGATGAACAAGGCTTACTTTGGGGCACTCTGCTGAAGGTCACCTTGCATTGTGCGTGTCCAACACTCTGGCAGGAGATGTCCTCTCGGAGGAACGGGCTTTAGTACAGTAGGGGCGCCGTTAACCCCGCGCTTTAAAAGCCCTGTTGTCATGGACGGTCTTTTAGCCATCCGAAAAAAACTCCTCAGCAGTCACAGATATCAGTTTCTATGAACAGTATGTTGCTTCTGGCTTCGGGGGCTAGCATTTCTTTCTACTTGTGGGGCTGACGGAGAGAGGCATAACGGGGAGACATGATTATTTTTTTTAGGTAAGTTGTTGCGGGGAGGCGGCAATGCACCAGCTCGGTATCCCGTTTCTCCGCAAACTTCTGCTTTTGTCAATCGCCAGCTTTTGCTGCGCTGTGTCGTAATGCTTGTCTGAACCTGCGTCCAATAACGCGCTTGCTTAAAATTTCGTGGTGTTCCAAATTAGTCCGCGGTCTGTCCACTTCTTATATCTTAGGGGCAAAAAGCTTCAAAGTTTGAGTTGTCTGTAACAAAGAGAAATCCACCCGTAGCCACAGAACGAATGTAGAAAGAAATACACTTGGACAATTCTTTTTATGCTAAAGGAAATGTCAAAGACAGAAACAACTTGGTTCAATTTGTAAGAACTATCCTCTAGTACATCAGTTATTCGAGCCACGATAAACGAATAAAACAAATAAGAATATCAAAAACGTTGGCCAACAGTCACGTAATATCGGCCAACAGTTCATGTAATATTGGAAGAAATGACGTTATCAGAGCCGGAGATAAAAACAGTATCATTGCGTTATCTGCGGATAAGCAATCAAGCTATACAATTAACAAGAAAAACCAGGCCCTCACTACAGTCACCACGTCATGTTTCTTGGCCGGTGACTAGATGGCGGCTGTATTTCGCACCCCCACCAGTGTCTTTGGCATCAATGGAAAACAAACCGCCAGAAACAGGCAGAGCTGGTTCGTTACCGTTCGTCTGTTTTTCCTATTATTTTGAATATTTTGCAAGTTTGCGATTAAAATTGGCGTCAATTGTTATCGGGACCAAGCAGTTTCCATAAGAGTCAAAGTAAAATTTTGTTTTCATGAGCTCGTTACACGCTGCAGCTTATAACTTTCTAGATAAGCTCAGGTCGTGGGTACCAGCAATTCTGAGGCTAAGAAGGGTGAAGTGTCAGGTTCATATCAATCCGGCCTAAAGATAAGCACCTAGTAAACGAATATACAACTTCAGGATCGTTGATAAACAAGGCTAAGAAGTGGTTCAAAGCCGCACAAAATATTCCCAACTAGAAGAAAATCCAGGTGTCTTCAATGAAGCTGCCGCGCAGGTAGAGGTGTACGGAGGTGGAAAACAGTTACACCATCTTCCCGTGGGGAACCTGAGGAGGATGCGAAGCATCGTGGCGGTTTCCGTGTGGTTCCAGTGTGTTGCCGTTATGTTGAGTGATCTGGTTTTTACTAGCGCCAGAGGGAATTCCGCGTCCGGGTCCACACCCGTGGCAAAGCCACGGAAGTACACTTGTGTTACAGTGAGTAGGCGGTCGTTCTCGAGGCACCGAAACTCGTCCGTCATGTTCTTGTCGATGTTGTCTCTGTGGTAGAATCGGTAGTCTCTGTTAGCGTTGGTGAGGTAAAGGTTGTTGACATTGGTGCCCCGGCTGAGAGCAATGATGATGATGATGATGTCCTAAAATATTTTGGCACGTACCCACAAGGGGGATTGGCCAGGGCTAAACCGGTTAAATACGTGGGGACTTCAAAATACTTATTTCCGGAAAGAGGCTGTAAAAGGAAACTTACTTGTGAATGAAACCGAATTACCCATTAATCAGCACCGTTTAGCAATTCAAACAACCCGAGCAGAAAGAAAATTTTGAATGCAATTATATATATCCCTTTTTGCAAACCCCACCTTTGATGCGCCAATAGATAATATAAGTGTTATCGATAAAGTCAACCCCAATCCGCTCAATCGGGTCCTTCAAAAACAGTTGTCTAGCTGTTGAGAAACAGCGACAGTCGAGAAAAAAAATGTTCGATTGTTTCGGGGACAATGTACACGCGCCCCTCTTGGCAGCTTTGTTTTCTCCTTCTTCTTCTTCGGCGGTTCCCCTACGGGAAGATGACGACGGTGGTTGAACGCGAACCTATTTCGTAACGGATTTTTTGGTTGGCCAATCCCTAGGTGCATCCTGCCAAAATCAGCATCAGAGGCGCGGCGGACGGGGCTGGTTGAGCTGCAAGGCGTGTGGCGCTTCCCGTCACAGCATTCCCACGGGAAATTCAACATCCTGGTCTAAAGTTTTCGGTTCGTCGTTTCCATTGACGTTTAGCTTCGCGTGCCTTCGTTGTATCAGTAGCTTTTGACGTTGTTTGAATGAGTCAAGGACATCAGGCGCGTTCGTAGCACTTGCTCGTGTCCCGGCTTTGTAGCGTAGTTGGAAGAGCACCGCGTACCTCCCGTTCCGGCCAGAGTCGTGAGGTCGAAACCGGGCGCCGCTAAATATTTCTTTTTTTATAGTGTAGTATCGCGCAGCTGTGGGTGTAAGGGGAGAGTTGCGCATGCGCAGTGTGAGTGCGGACGCCGACGCGGGACATACCGAGACCATAAGACGCTTACGCATCTAAAAACTGGAAAGAATGTGGAAAGATGTGATGGTTTGAAGACTCATGGTTTAGAAACGCTCTTCTAGGCTCAGTATTAGGAGCCTTAAAGGCATAGTAGTAGTCCAAAGCACGTAGCTGGCTTGTCTTTAGGCGTCATTAGAATAACAATGAATGATGCAGAAAAGGCTTATAGAGGAAAAGGATCGTATATGATTGCGTAATGTCTTTTAGGTCAGGTGGGAACTCTCGACCCTCTTGAGCTCCAACGAAGTGGGTTACATCGACATCTCTATATGAGAAGCTTGTGCACTGGCTAAAAAACAAGTTGCTGTTAACTGAGGTATCACTGGACTTTGGCGATCGTAATGTCAA
This sequence comes from Haemaphysalis longicornis, assembly GCA_013339765.2. Lineage (NCBI taxonomy): Eukaryota > Metazoa > Arthropoda > Arachnida > Ixodida > Ixodidae > Haemaphysalis > Haemaphysalis longicornis. Next base: position 29,580,037 of record CM023455.1, read on the forward strand.
ACACGCATTTACTTCTAATTGATAGAATATTTTAATCATTAATTGTGCATTGATGTTTTTAGTGTAGTTTTTGTTCCTAATTATAAATTATTGTAGTATATTTCCCAGGAAAAGTATTTCCTCGCAGATTTCCAATAATATATTTCAACCAACCCAGCAGAACCGGTTTACTGCACAAATTGTGCTGTGTTAAGGGGACCTTAAAGTGATTTGTAAACTTTGCGGGATTACTACCGCAAATTGTAGTCAGGAGTTCGTAGGCCTATGTTTCAACCACTCTATGTGTCTTTGCGGGAATTTATTTAGTATAAAAACAAGCAGAAAACGCTGTTCTCCTCTCTGCATTCCAGCTATTTACTGTAGTGTTTCGTGTGACGTCACGAGGAAATGACTAGCTTGACTGTGCTACTGCACAGCTCGCCGACCTTCCGACAGAGTCAGTCGGCCCAGCGTTCAGTCCGCCTGCAGCCGGCGTTTTGTCGCAATTCCTTCGCTCAGTGGCAACTAAGCCACGGCAGGTTTGTGAATAAACGAATGTGTCTTTCGTTAGTTTGTTAGTTTGTAAAGTGTATCAAGCTTCGAGTCCAGGTCTCTCCACACAAGCGCTGCACAAGCGCACATGCGACGCTTCGGTGACTAGTACGCTGGAAGGAAAATCTAAGGCCGCTTGAAAGCGAGAGAAGAGTCAGCGAAGTCGATATAGGTACTAAAGAAATAAAGTCAATCGAAACTTTTACCGTACTGCTTAAACCTAGACAGCAGGAAGCACTTTTTTGCGCGAAGTGAACAAGCACAGCGGTCAGCAGCACGCCTACACATCTGCGAACGCTTTGCCATCTAATAATTGCAATTGCTAGACATGAGATATTGTGGAAATTTGGGGGACGCTTGCTGCACGAGCGCTGGGCAAAAAATAGTCCCCTAAGCTGCTGGAAATCCCCCCAAAAATATAGTAAACAGGTTGTACATTATATACCTCATATGTCCCAATTTGGCACCGTTCGCCTGTGGCGGAGTTGTCTGGAGCGCTAGGTATTTTATTTCGCAAGTCGCAAGTTCAATCCCGGATGGTATGTTCTTTCTTTTGTAAGTTGATTTCTTCATTTTTGGCCGATATTTACTATACTAAACGTTCGCTGCTCCACGAACGAGTTCGCAGAACGCGCGCAGACTGACACTGACGCGCTAGCGAGTTCTCGTTTTCGTGCTGCTGCCATTAGCACGAACTGCTTGCGAGCAGTGGGCACAGGCCATTATCAGCAGATCCTTGGATGGGTGCGAACACGCTTGTTACGATACAGGCTTAAGTGCGAAAGCTCCAAATATTGGGGAAAAGCGCATGGGATTTGAGCGTTTGCGGTGACGCAAAAGGCGTACACCCACTTCGTAGGCATCGGCTATTGGTTGCTACGATTCCAAGCCGTCCTGGGAGCTTACCGTAGGCATTTTACAGCCGATATGGCAGAAGCGTGTTATGACGATTATTGAGGTATTGAGAATGCCCATCCAACGATAACGTCGAATTTCAAGCATGTTGTTTTGCAGAACCGAATTCGAAACTTCTTTGAATGCTAATCTTGGACATCGTCCAATCACGGCGCACCTCCTCTCGACACCAGAGCCTTTTAGTTGGTGGGTCCGCCGCAGACAGCGCATAATAGCTCTTCTTCCTTCCGGCTTTATAAAATAAATAACGACTTATCAATCGAATAAGAGTTGAGAAGTGTGTTAAGTTAAGCTAGTCGATGCAGTGCGAGCAAAAACGGGAGCTTGACAAACTCAGTTCAGTGTTTTCTTGATACAAATTCTCAATCGTGATCAGGAATTTCAATTTGACATTTCCTTCAATACTGTTTTATTGCCTTTCAATTAGCTGTCAAAAATGTGTTTAATTTAGACTCATGACGAAAATGAAACTATTTTTCGGCTTGATGTGACGCAAACACTCGAACATGGGAAGATATTTGACCAAAGTGAGCTGCAGTCGCAGTTCTTCAGCTAGTGCCGTTTTGCGCACAAAATATTCAAATACACTACAGTAATACTTTGTGATGAATCCGAAGGGGGGCCGTGTTTATTTGCTTACATCGATTACTTCGTTACAGCCAATGTAATTTATACGGACAATTTACATGCAAGATCCGATGTACTCACCACCAAAACTCGCAGCAGCTCCGAAAACAAGAAAAACAAGCAAAAAGCCTAAAAGAACCATGACTTTATTTTTTTCGAAATGACTCATGTATTATTCCGACAGCACACCACCTGGCGGCTCAGTTCGCTTAAAAAAGTTCTTGATAACGTTTTGCCGCGTCTTCTGCAGACGAGCGACGGCTTTTTCAGCTGCAGCCGCTATATTGAGTCAGTCCTGACTGCCATCGCGAGCGCGAAAGAAGTGATGCCGAAGGTATGCTGCATCCCGGTAGACTGTTTGGAGGAACATCCAGGAGCCCGCGAGAGCGCAGCCGCGTGTGTTTTGCAAGGTCTTGCAGGTCTTTTGGCGTTTTTGAGTGGCGTCACGTTGCTACTTCGAGTTTTTTTGAATTACCGCATCTGTGATCCGAAATGCTGAATGAGGAAAAAAAGAGGATTCGTTATAGCCACTGCAAGGGAATTTTTGGCTTCAATAAAACGATGTCTTCAGTACATGGGACGCTTAAGGAATATTCAAGGGGAATTTCGAAAGCTAGTATATGTCAATACGTTTGTTATACCCGTTACGTTCTAAGGAGATTTCACGGTAATTATGTTTTGGTTAGGAGTATTACTGGCGGCGGCACTGTGTTTTTAAGGGTTACTTCAAGGATGCTGACATCTTCGAGATGCGCACAGGCACGTTGGTAACTGTGCGTACAAAGTACAAAAAGAACGCCAGTTTCCAGTAACAACTGGGTAAGCATTCGTCATATCTCGCATTGCCTGTTTCTCATCTGTGGGTAAGGGAACGAATACGTACCGTGAAACCAAAGCCCTAATTACGAAACCAATTTTGTCCTCGCAATGAAAGGGTTCAAAGAAGCAAGCATGCACACTTATATTTAATTTCCAAATGCCCTGAGGGGTAGGAACCTGGTAATTTCCCAGCTTGTGACCCGAAGCTTTGTGTGCGTTGGTTCCGGGGTTCCTGTTACGCTGAATAGTTAGCTGAAAAGTGGGGGCGTTCACACTCTTAGTAATAGGCGGGATAGTTTTAAGGGGTAATATAATATTCAATTTCCTCAGGATGGTATATAACGGGATGCTGGAAAGTACACCGCTTTCATAGAGACTCTGTAGTGAGATTCATTCAAGCTGATGCTTAGCACCATTGCACACGTGTTCCGGTGGCTGGTCAGAACGCCTAATACGAGTACCGGATGAAGTGTGTGAAGATTTAGGTGGCCGATTATGACTTAGATTTAACTGGCTACAGTTATAATTTAGTCCGAACGGGCAGCGTTTTGCGTACTCGGTTTACTTGTTCCAAACTTGTATAATAAACAATAAACCGCTCTAGCTGTTCGGAGAACTGGAATTGTTGGGGGAACCAGTGTAAGTTAAAAAAGGGGCGGAGATGCTTGAGTTACATTTCCATAATGTGCAATGTTTATTACAAGAAGGACGGGAAGCAGAGCGCGAAGTCATACCACGAGGAAGTCCACTCGCTTTCAGAGAGATCACAAATTGCTTGAGTATCATGTACCTAACTTCAAATCGCCTGATCAAAAAAACCGCAGCAGCAGTATTCCAAATTTTAAAACCTACAGACAGCGAGTATCTGAAGCCTAAACACCGTGGCCAAGCGTATCAAAGGTGGTTCGTGTAAAGCTTCGCGAAAATAGTTCAACCACTCACAATGCTTAAAAAAGGAGGCTTGCAATTCGTGAAAGCGGCTTGTGGTGATCGCGAATTTGACACGAACGCAGTTTGACTAGCGTTCACCAAGGCATGGATGACGGCAGCGCGCTTATACTCGACGTGTTCGCTCAGGCCGGCGGGAGAAGTGCTGGTTCTGAGGATTGATCGCCAGGAATTGGAAAAGTCTGACGGGACGTCGCTTGAACTCCGGGAAAGCTTCACGCGCGGACGTTCTTCGAGCAGCGGTCTGGACATGGGGAACGCGTTAAGGATAGACTATTCCCGGCGAGCTCAGAGACTGCATGCACGCGTGCACGCGCGGCGCACCGCTTCTCCGGTGTTCTATCGGTCAGTCGGACCACCTCAATCTCTTGTTTTGTTTAACGCCTTGCTCCCAACGATGTTGTTATGGCCTACAATTAGTCTGTATGCAGTATAAATGGACTCTGCAATAAAAGCTGTCTGTTACGTTTCGCCAGGCTGTATGCCTTTGTCTGTCTCCGCAAAAAACCCACCCGTCCGACGTCAGCGCCGGCAGTGCTTTTTGGTGAGTGCGAATGGCTACGGTGTGAGAAATAAGTAATGTGGGAAATTGTTTAACCCCCTAGTGTAATTTCTAAATACGTGTCTACGCGGAAACTCACAATGAGCTTTGCAATGTTTTTTTAAGAATGACCGGTGCGTGCGGAGCGCTAACACATTGTCGAAGCCGTGATGGCTCATGCAAACCGCAAGTTTTGGGAATTAGGAGAACTTACATGGCAAAAATCAAATGCTCAGATGTTGTTCCAGTACCCAACTACCCATACGTTGGCGTCTTTGTAGTGCTGGTTATTAAGAGATTATCGCTAACAGGTGTCAGGTTTCCTGCTTTGCAAACATTAAAACTCCTTTAGGCGCTGCCCAAAGTCCCCCTTTTTTAAAAAAGAAACGAATCTTCTCGGGCGCATTGCAGAGGCCGCTCTGCTGATGCCACTAAGATGTATATGCCCCTCTTTTATGCTCGTTTACAGAAAGGAGGGACATATGGGTTTTGCTTCATCGTGACTAGCAAAGGCTAGTTTCGGCTTTCGGAATGAGTTGCTCCATAAACTAGCATGCCGCATGCACAGTCGTGCTGTGCCAGATTTCTGTGGGGCTCTCTGACTTCCAGAAGACTGCCATTATAGCATCTTTCGGACTCTTCGAGCACTAAGGGGGTTTTCGGTCTTCGCAAAGTGGCATCGTCCTTTTGGCGCTTTTTTGAACACTTATAAGAAATTTTGACCTTACGCTTTACTTACGTAGATGATATCCTCGTCTTAATCTCAGCCATCGAGTCCCAAAAACTACACTTGAGACAAGCGATCCGAAGACTCAACACACTAGTATTCGTTGAATGCCCAAACAGCGTGTTTGGCGTTGCGGGGTTGGTTTTTTTGTTCATCATGTCTAGGCTCCTGGAAATGGCCGACATCCTATCTGTGTTACGGCAATTTTTGATTTTCCTCCACTATCTACCACCTAGCGACCTCGAGATATTATAGGCCTCCCGAACTAGCGCTGCCGCTTCATCGCTTGCTGCGGCGATATACTGCAGCATCCGCACAAGCTAATCACGGACCTCAAGGCACTAAAGCCGTGATTGCGCTGAACGGCACCACTGAGAGGGTATTCAGGGGAATCAAACAAGCAGTTCCTGGATAGACTGCACTCATCATCCACTGACGATGCTACGTCCCAACTACCACCATATTTTGCCGGTTCGGACACGGCTCTAGTTGCGGTCTAGCAGCTGTTTGTTATTTGTACTTTCCACCAATTGCCCTGTTATTCTCAAAGCAGGTTCTACCTTCGGAGTGGCTGCAGCTACTTTGGACGCAAAGTTCCCGCAATATATTTGACCACCGAGCCCTTCCTCCATTTTCTCGAAGGACGGTGCTTTCATATCTACACTGACCTCAAACCGCTGACGTTCGGGTTGTACTATACCACCATATCTTACGCTCCCCGTGAAATCAGATAGCTTTGATTCATTGCAGAATATGAAACACATTCGCCGTATCAGCAGCAAATCGAATGTAGTTGGCGACAGGCTTATATGCACAGCAATCAACGCAACTGGCCGCGGCCTGACCTGTTATCGATTTCACGCCTACGGTTGCCTTTTAAAACAGTGATTAAAAATTCAAGCATTTTGTGTGCGCAGTGTCACAACGGTGGTTCAATATGTCTCGCTCCTTGACGGTGACATGCCTCTTATTTGCGATAAGTCAACCGGCCGTCACTGGCGCTCACTCGATCCGTCAGCGCATCTTCGATGACATGCACTATTTGGCCTATCCTGGCATGCCCACAGCCCGCGACTTGTTACATGGCACAACTGTTCTCGTGCTTGTTTCATCTGTTAGCAATGTAACATGTATCCGAATAGGGCAACTCCACTTGATATTATAGGTCTATTGATGCGCGCATCAGCCATAGACATGTCGATAATGTCCTTTAAGAAACAGAGGCGCCTTTCACGGGATGGGAGTGATGTTTTTTAGTCGTTGCTCAGGATGATGATAGTAGGAGTCACCTAGCAGCGCCAACGTCCTCTTCCTTTCTAAGATTTTCACCATTTTCAGACACCTTCCTCACTACGGGAACTATCGCTGCCTAATAATCTGCATAGGCAGGATCGCCTTATATCTGAAGGTAGGTCCCTTGTTCACGCCGCTGCGTTCCTCTCTGGATTAGCCACTGCGGCGTAACTTCAACGATTGCGACTTACCGAGGTCATCAGTAGTTTCACTCCAGGTTATTCAGCAACCTCCACGTTGTTCGCCAACCAAATATCAAACCTTGAGTCACCGAACATTTTCCGCTCCACTTCAAGGCTCCTCTAATGGGCTTCAAATTTTGCCGCACCATGAATGAAGCGCTTCCTTTTGTAAGCTAGGTTGTGGACCTTCGCTGTGATGTTTCCTCTAGCGATGTCGACGTTACGTTCTCCACGATTGTTGGAGCCCTAGGTGAATTATTAGATACATCACCAACGTTTCTTCGCAAACGTCTGGACGTTTCCAACAACGCCTTCCGTTTGAACAGGGCTATGTCTGAGGTCGTTTCTCCTTCACAACGGCAGTCTTCGTGGCTTGTCGACTCCGTCTCTTGGAGACGCACACACGTCTTTGTTCGTGTGCCGTAGTGACATTAAAATATAGTAGTACGAAGCTATTGCTCCTATTACCCTTGTGCACCAATAACGGTTGAGAGACTGTTCACTAAGGTTTCGAGCGAGTTATTTTATACAGGGACGGCTCCTTCCGTGCCTACGACAGTTAGTAAAGAAAACGACAACACTCGTAGTACTTGGTTAATTAAGTGGATAACCCCGATAGAATGAAACACCTAATGTACACCTAGCCTCTGAAGCAAACAGCCGTCGGCGTCAACCCAACCCTGTCTCGGGCGGTACTTAGCGCCCGCCTACATAACTATCGGAAACGTGCTCTGAGGGAAGGAGGGGTGCACGGTGGAGGCTACTACTGGCGATGGGGTTCGAATTGGGGGCATTAGAGCTCGTCCACTGACCTTAATTCAGCAAAACCGTATAGAACGACAACGTGGGTCAATCTGGAATAGGACGGAGAAGACCGAGGATCAACGTGCATCTTCGACAACTAGCTGCGTGCGCAAGGAGAGAATAACGGCATCAGGATATGTGAAAATCAAAATGGCGGGCGCCATGCCGTGCGCGCGTAAGAACCAATGGTCAGTGCTACAGAGACCAGGAGTGGCGAATATTCATCACATACACATTAATGGACCGTCCAATAGTTGCGTCTGTCCAGCAGACACCATCGCAACCTGCTTCCCCTGACAGTTCACCAGGGAAGCGCGCCAGGATACCGAAATTCTGCTAAGTGGTCAGCGCAGAATTTGGGTATCGCAGCGCCAGAGCGGGGAATTCGCGTACCCACAATCGCCACGAAGAAGTGCGCCCTCATAAAGCCCCTTACAACGAGTTGTTTCCAGTACTGAAGCGTGCACTTGAATAATCTGAAGTACTCTACAAGTGTCGGCCATACACGGTCTGCTCTGACAGCCTCATGCCTGCGTACTTCAACCCAAAGTTTAACGCAACGGCGTGCTGCATGCGCTCCACTACACCTGCCCGGCTCGTTTTGGCACCCCGCCTTTCCGCTGATCGCTTTTTATCCCCTTTCACAGCTCACAGGAGAAAACGAGAAAACGACGACGAAGGACTCGCGCACGGGAGCTGTTCGCGTTTAGTTGCGTGGAATCAGAGGTGTCCAGACAATGACAGCTAAGCGCAGTGGAGTTCCTTTCAAGTCGAGCACCTCAAGTAAACTACACTTCCGGATTCCAGCCGCGTACGTGCGTCTGGTACATCAGTGGCACAGCGTTAGGCTGGAGATCCCGAGAACGCGGGATTGATCCCGGTCGTGGTGACTTCTTTTCTGATGGAAGCGAAAAGCGAAAACGCCTCTGCGTCGAGATTTCGGTGCGTGTTAAAACCCGAGGTGGAATAAATTATCCGGAGCCCTCCACTTCGGCATCGCTTGTGAGGCACAATTACCGTGGTGCGTAAAGCACCCCAAAACTCTTTTCTACTCAATGCACAGCTGCGGCAACAGCTTCTCTGTGCAAATGCTGAACGGAAGTGCAAGCAGCGCGTCTGCATTTAAAGCGTAGGAAAGCATCCCAGGCAAATGCAACAGAACATGTTGCGTCGCCAAGATAGTGCCATTTAGTTTGGCGTAATGACATGAGTTACAGTATCCCTCACCGAATTGCCTCCTTTGTGGCTGCCCCCCCCCCACTTTTCTACTCTATGGGGACATGACCCCAAGATCCTTTCGCGTGTAAATAGTGATGAGCAGTGGGAGCATGCACTGGGCAGCTCCGACCTGGACGTGCAAACACGCCTGATATCAAGAGCTGCCACCGTCGCCGCCAGACGTCAACTGGCTGCCACAATGCCCGGCTAATTCACAGTACTAAATAAGAGCGTCTCTCTCTCTCTTTCTCTCTCTCTCTCTCTCTCTCTCTCTCTCTCTCTCTCGCTCTCTCTCTCTCGCTCGCTCTCGTTTTTCTCTTTCTCTCTCTCTCTCTCTCTCGCTCAAAACGTGATATCAGTTTACGCATGATCATTTGCAGAAGCCGTAACGATCACGCCTGCCACCCTATTACTGTGCATGTGCGTCAGTAAGATTGAATTCTTTTTTTTCGTATGGAATGTATTGCTTTCAGGGGGTACAGGTAGCGTACATCAGCCTTCAAAATGTTTTTAGGGCTTCTCCTAACCCATAATGTGTTTTCATTTGTTTTTAAAAGTGGCAGTGCCAGGGGCCATGAATTTGTGTTGTTTTAAACAAATTGTCAGAAACGAGTTGAACGCGAGAAGTTGAGTACTGGATGTCCCGGGTGATGTCCGCACCGTGATCTTCGACAGAGCTCTCAGCCCCGGGAGGGACTAAATATTGTTTCTGCTCTACTCGATGCAAGAGAAACGAAGCTCCCTTTCTTGTTTGCTAAATACACTGCTATTTTATGCCAGGCGCTTTGTGTCTTGCAGGGTGATTATTGGCATCGGGTGCGCGACCTGCACTAACAAGAATGTGACATCAAAGGCCTTCCCAGAGTGCGCAAACGCGAACGAAGTCTACACATTTCGAGTCAGCATCAGCGAAAAAGGGGCCCTGATTTACAAGAAGGAAGCGGACAGTTCCTACCTAGGACTGCCCTCTTATGACGTCTTATGTGCAAAGTGTCGAGCATATCTGACTTTCGACAATGTGAAACTGGTGCAAATCCAAGTGGTAAGTCGTGAAGTACTACCGTTTGCGTCTCATCCTGCTGATGCGTGTACTGGCATGTAATAGAATTGTGGGAGCACCTTCGCCCAGTCTTTATCCAACGCTTTCTCTGTTTCTCTTCTGGGTCTTGTGTCAGATGCGCTGTGATTAGTGACTGTGAAGATGTCGAATAGCCTGTCATTTGACCCTGGTTTTTCTCATCTCCTATGATTTAAGATTTATGTAACAATCTTGCTAATGGAATGGCGGGTACCCAGAAATGTCGGCAGAATTCGGTTTTATATAACAAAATTAAAAGGTGCAATTATCGGCTTCAGGCACGGGCTGAAAAAAATATTCACTCTCCGGGTAATGTCCACTTCTCTACTTGCTATCTGGTCAATTTAAATGTGTCAAATGCCATTGCATGCGTTTGAAGCGCGAACTAGAAACACAATTTGCCGCTATAATGGCCTAAATAAGAAAATGCTACTCTGGGACCACTACCATTATCATTATCATCCTCACGAAGGTGTCTGCCATGTTTATCCAGCCGTTTTAATCTTGAATTGTCCGAAATAATTAATTGCATCGGAATTCTCTGATTGCACCTCTCCATCGAGTTAAAGGTTTCCCTCTAGGTGTAGTTGCGCCTCTCGGTTGCAACTCTCTAACCCCGAGGGCCAACCAGGGCCACCAGGGTGCTGGTCAACATTGGGGACCACGTGGACCATACCGACTCTAGTATTGACCGACGTATTGGTGCTGTACAGGACGCTGCATACTTTATGTCTATACTTCTAAACATACCTGTTGTCTGCTACCCTGATTTTCTTTTGTTAAAAGAAGAGAAGGGTTGATATCACTTTTCGAAGCGCCTCAGTTTTTTCCCAAACACTTACACTCCAAAGCCGCACCACAACAATTAAACGATATAATTGAGATAGTTTACCTTACTGTCATATAATGTATTCTCAGGCATTCATTCCGGAGACTCTTTTCAATACTGCTGCCGAAAAAAAATGTATTTCTGCCTCCGCCAACATACGTCTCGTAACCTTTGTCATCACACTTTGTAAAGCAGATACTTAAACACGTACCACCAGTTACGACAATATTCTTCACAAAACTTGTAAGGCATGAAATATTGCCCCAGCAACATGGTTGAAGATACCTTTAGCATTGGCCCGAAAAATGAATGGTATCTGTCATGCGCTGCTCAAGAGGACGTATGTTACTGATCAATAACCGCACGTTGTAAACAACTGCCACAGTGTTAGTTTTTGTTGCTGCTTGCCGGTTGTATATCTTGTATTCATTATGCATTCATACGTTTTCGGTCAGCAGCGCGTGGCCTCGACACGCACGACGATCCACGCGCCAGAGAACAACCAGGCTACTGCACTGCTCAGCAGCGTTCAACGGGCGCTCCCAGACTCGCGGGACTTCTGCTGCTACCGAATACTCCTCTGTAAATAAATGTAGGGTCAGCCACACGACCACATCGGCTCCCAGAGACACATATAGTGATGCGTGAGCCGCTGTGTCGCGTTTATACGCGTCTTGTATTGCTATGTTCTTTATCTTTACTGTCACGTCAGCACTCGTGTGGCGTTATTCTGTTTGCTTCGGCCTGTTTTCTGCTCACGGAGCCCCGCGCGGGAGCGAGAAAAGCATTACTAGGCCTTTGAAAGCCCCTCTGAAGGAATGCTAACCGGCGTACCATTGGTGGCAATCCCCATCGCCATGACTACCCTGTGGACCATCAGGTTGAGCTGCCCACTGCCTCAGCCCAGTGTCCGCGGTCTGGTAAGAGGACATAGGGGCTGTGGGGCAGTGGCAGAGGAGATGTTCGAGTGTTGTGACTACTCCACAGGCAGGACAATTCAGGAACATGAACACAGAAAGATAAATACGGTGCCAGTGGTGGTGACAAGGCGGGTTATCGCGTTGCAACAATCGCCATAGGCGTTTTCCTGCGTTGGATATATCCTGGTTGGAAGGAGGAGAGTGGGAGTTGGCGGCGTGAGAGGCGGTTAGTTGGTGGGAATTCTTGAAAGTTTTAAAGACTTTCTCGGTTTGTTAGGTCTTCCTGGAAAGGTTCTTAGCTAGGGCTTTCTCGAACGTTGAGCTCTTTAGCGGCCGTATGTGCTCCCTTCTTTATATTCGCTCGCGTGGGCCGCTATACAGTTCTACTAGTAATGGTGCTAGAAAACCGCGATTGGCTAGCATCTCACTGTAAATGTTTCTTTTTAGAATAATTATGGAAGAGAAAAGAAATATCTAATTGAGAAACCACAAGCGACAATTGGGTTCGATGTAATTTTCAGACGTTTTATTCCAGAACACAGCGCGATTGATAGCAGCAATACTTTGTGGCGCAAACATTTTTACTGGGTATTGTTAAGCTGCAAACGAAGCAAGTGCATGTTGCTCAGGCATCCTGGATGGCCCAACAAAGAGTTAAAAAGCATTCTTAGAGTACATTGTCAACAGTAATACTTTGTGGTACAATGTGATTAGTTTTTATGTAAGGCTTTCTCAGTTAATCCACCGTAGGGTTAAGTGCTTCCCCAGATGATGTTCTAAAAAGCAAATGCCGGCTTGCAGAACGATGCCAGATCCTAGAACAGCTGTAGCAAAATTTGGGTAGAGGGGTATTTCGTGGCATGCGTTCACACACCTTTCAGCTCTATGCAGTGACTTTTCCCGATGTAACCAGCCAGTTTCGAAAATCTTTCTTTATAATGCTGTGTACGAATCGGCGCGTCAGAAACCTCGGCGCGCTGGCGTGTTCGCCAAAGTGGTAGCTACTGGTTTGTCACTTTGTATAGTTTCTAATCCAAATAGGCACTCGAGATCGCATTTAACCTCTTGCGTAGCGATTTCAAGATTCTTACCTTGACTGACACTTTTGAGACAATCTGGATATATAAAGAGTTAGGGTGTTTGGCAGGAACCGTTGTCGTCGATAGTGAATCCTAAAGAACGGAATAATTTATTTCCCGCGCTGACTAATGTGAAGCAGTGTGTCAAAATTGGTGCAAATACAAGCAGGATATGTATCGAAGAATTCTTCGATTTCACTTCCTGTAATCCCTTTTTTCCTTTATGGTACAGTGGTGGTGGATGTTATGAGACATTGCGAATAAAACATAGCGAATAGTGAACCCAGGACTCACGACATTCACGACAATCCGAGTAACTGCTTGCGTTCTTTGAAAGGTAACATTTGCTGCCACGAACCAGTTTTTCTGAACACTTCTTTCGTGCGCAAGTAATAAACGAATCGGAGAAACAAGCGGACAGGCCAGCTAGCAGCGGAGATGAAACCTAGACTAAGTAATACGCTTCCAAATGTAAAGTTACTGGTGCTCAAACTTGTGTTGTAGAGGCGCAGGTCCGGGTGCTTAGAAAATATATACCACAATTCTGTAACACTTGTTGTCTGCAGAAAATACGATGTCATTCGGCTCGCGGAGTTATAAAAGCCCGACAATGTGGCGATATTGATTCGTGATTCAATAAAAGACATAGCACCTATTGGATGCTTTTTTGGGACAGAAGCGTTAATGGTTGCAAGAGCATTTATAATACCCTACTAGATGCCTTGTCCCAGGCTAAGCTCTCCAAAAACCCGCATCCCACAACAATCTCTTCACCCTTAAGGCAAAACCATTCGCTTGGCGGGCAGTGTTAGTGTTCTTCATAGAAGCAAGGGAAAAACCTACCCTTTGTAACGCTTACTTATCCGTTACGTAATGGCTTCAGGGCACCACAAGTGTCGACCTAAAATGAAGATGTGTGCGCAACAATCAAGGTTGCCGCTGAAGCTAACTCGATGTTACTGCGCAAGACGCTGGCCATGTTTCTCGCGAATGGTTCTTCGCACGAAAAAATGAACTCTCGGCAGCCAGAAACAAGAATCCTGTAAAGCACTTTCTCAAAATCTTTAGGGCTAGGGCAGCCGGTTTCTAAGATTGCGGTTATGTTTCCAAACATGTCTCACACAGGCACACAGCTCTCACTTCTAAAGGAATGTGTCGTAAACGCGTCGTGGACACATATTTGAGAGCACCCTTAACGTTCTGAATAGTGTGACAGGAGGCATCTTGCTGTGCTATGAGTAAACCAAGCGAAAAAAAAAACAGTTTCGGGGCTGCAAAAATTCCCATTCTTGGAAGATGAAAGTCTCTTCATCCAAAAACAGAATCCTGAGAGCAGGTGAAGTTTTTTGTTTGAGGAAGAAACAAAAAAACAAGATTCTATCTTCGTCAGCTACGAACGGTGCGGTTCGGGTGCTTCTAGAATCATATGCTGGGAAATAAAATAGAGACATGATAACGACATAAAAAAAAGAATTACCTTGTAAACGAGTTGATTACAAGTGAAGTGCATGATTGGCGTAATAAAAACCTATTCAATGAAATAAAATTACGGTAACATGCTGACCATTCTGTAAAAGCCCCTTTAACCATAGAATTAAAAGCAGCAACCACAGCATTTGGTTGAAATTTGGGACTCAGCGAGGATTTTAGCTATTTGGACAAGTATTGTTATGTTGTGGTTTTTGTAAACGTTTAGGTTAGTTGCATCCCAATACTTGATGTTGCCGACTAGCATACTACATTTCGTCTTCACAGGTTCAAGCAATCCCCTGTTTGAAATAATATTTCTCCTCGTGTGAAGAAAATATTTATTTAAGGCTCATATTAAACTCCGGCTCACAAACAGCAAACGAATACGAAAGCATACCAAAGGAAGCCACCTTTAAATTACCGCTGATCTCAAAAGTTTTAGTCATACCTACACGCCGGGCCTTTTCGATTCCAATTTTTAGCACAACTGGAACGTGTTTAAAAAGTTGTTTTAAAAGTCAAAAGATCCGTTTAGCTGTTGTCTCAAGTAAGCAACGCTCACCTTGCTTTGTATCTTAACTAAACACCGCTCATCTTAAATAAACATTTGTTTTGTGTCGCAAAACGCAAGAAGGAGCCATCCCGCCGCAGCAAATAGGAAAAAATTTCAGCCGCTTATTGCAAAGCCCCACAAGAAGCAAACGTATTTTATGAATAACACGACCCCATCGCTTCTCTACAAAAACCCAACGAAGACTTTTAAAATAGCTAGACTGAATAAAAAATAGGCGGTAATGCCTCGTTAACTGGAACTCACATACCTTGAAAAATCGGCTACGTCAAAATTTTGCGCGGCACCGAACGATTTCCTTTACGTCCCATGTATTTATTTCCCTTTATTCCGAAGTATTTTTGGGCCAACCTGCGGATATCTCAAAATCTTGACTGAGAGTGGAACATAAATTTCGCCACTGCTGATTGTTTAACATGATTCGATCGATATTGCCGCGCCTATCTCCCTGAATTTTTTCCTCGTTTAGCCGCACCTACCACAAAGCCAATGTTTTCCCCGAATGTGAAGTCTGAGCCAAGAGGCACATCAACTTCATCAAGCAACCCTGTGGCACGTCATGTTCCGGTAGAGACATGCGCAGAGGTACAGCGCACTAGAAGATAGAGGTTTATCTGGCGGGTAAAAACCAAATTAAGAGAGCGGGTCACATTAGCGATAAAAAATGTATTCAGAACTCCATATTTTATGGCTATTCGCCCAGCTTTGCTTATCTCAAAAATCCACTTATTCCAAAATATGTCCCGGTTTTACTACGTCGAGTTAACGAGGTATTACTGTATTTCTTTTGCACATGCTAACAACAGGTCATGTACAGTGATGAATGTTCGTTTGCTAACGTAGGTATTCGAAAAGTTGTTTTTAAATTGTAATACTGCTGTTTTACCAGCAATTAGGTGACTAACATTTAAACAATAAAAATGCTGCAATAATTCGCTGTGAGTATTGAGACGTTCAATCGTAACCTTAAACCTGCTTTCAGTTTTGGCATTTATAACCTAATGCCAGTTTGCTAAGGAAACAGATAATTGAACTCATTTAAAATCTATAGCACCTTTTTTTTAATTTGTCTAGTGTTCCGCTGCAACAATCGATTTGAAGGTACATGTCCTCTCCTTAAGTGTTAAAATAAGAACTCTTCCCTAAATTGCTGGCCTATCAGGTTAACTTTCACGGCTTGGTAAATTTCAGAGCACGTCATTTATTCCAACCTCGTGCGACTTGTTGAGTCTAACTTGTTTTTAGGCTACTTTCAGCATATCCTTCGGGAACAATATTTTTGCGAAATAAACATAAGAAATGTACACATTACTTTTCACCACCTCTACATCGCCGTTTCCATGGAGATTCCACCACTGTAGATTTCAAAACAGCAGCTGATAAAGTGTCTTATCAACTTATAATTCTTAAGCACCGTTGCTTAAAGACTGAACCTGTTGCATTTGTATGATTATGATGCTTTTTAAACGGACACTGAAGTGAATTTGTCAAGCTCCCGTTTTTGCTTGCACTGTGTAGACTGGCTCAAATTAACACACTATTCATCGTTTATTCGGTTGACAAATCGGTAATTATTTTACAAAGCGCGAAAGGAGAAAATATACTATGCGCGGTTTGCGGCTGCCGCACCAACTAAAGGCTGTGACGTCAGGAGGGTGGGCACCGTGATTGGACGATGCCCAAGGTTAGCAATCAAAAGTTTCGGTTTCGGTTTCGGTTCTGTAAAACAACATGCTTGACATCTGATGGCGTTGTTGGATGGGCATTCTCGATTTCACAATAATCGCCGTACCGCGCTTCTGCCATGTTGTCGGCTGTCAAATGTCTAAACTCCCAGGGCGGCTTGGAATCGTAGAAATCACTAGACGAGGCCTACGCAGTGGATGAACGCCCTCCGCGTCACCGAAGACTCTCAAATGCCATGCGCTTTTCCCGCATATTCGGAGCTTGCCTCACTCATGTCTGTTCGTAAAAAGCTAGTTCGCACCAGGCCAAGGGTGTGCTGATTCAGGCCTGGGCCCACTGCCCGCAAGCAGTCGGTGCTTGTGGCAACAGCACGCCAACGAGAACTCGCTAGCGCGTCATTTTCAGTATGCGCGCGTTCTGCGATCTCGCTCGGGGAGCAGTGAACGTTACGGCCCAAAAATGGTGAACTCAGTTCAGAAAACATCGGCCGCATACGAAAAAATCAAGTTACAAAAACATACATATACCCCCGGGGATTCGAACTTGCGACTTTCAAAACAAATTCCTGCGCCTCAGACCGCTAGGCCACGAGCCAGCGCTGGCCGGTTTGGATATATAAGGTTTATAATGTATGACCAGTTCACACTTTTATATATTTTAAGCATTTTAAGTACTTTATGAGACTATTTGTTGTATATCACTCCTGTAGTAAGTGTCCCCCAAACTTCCACAATATCTCAAGTCCAGCAATTGCATTTCTTTGACGGAAAAGCGTTCGCACATGTGCGGTCGTGCTGCTGACCGTTGTGCTTGTTTACCCAACGCAAAAAGTGCTTCCGGCTCCCTACTTTTGCGCTGTACGGTAAAAGTTTCCGGCGATTTTATTTTCTTAGTACCTATGTTGACTTCGCTGACTCTTCTCCCACCTTCAATTGGCCTTAGATTTTCCTACCAGCGTAAAGTCAGCGAAGCGTCGCATGTGCACTTGTGCAGCGCTTGTGTGGAGCGACCCGGACTCTGAGTTTGACACAGTGTACAAACTAACAAAGTAAGGAAAGGCACATTCTTTCATTCACAAAGGTGTTGTGGCTTAGTTTCAATTGAGCGAGCGAATAGCGACGACCCGTCGGCGGCCGGCGGACGAAACGCTGGGCCGACTCACTCGATCGGTAGGTCGGCTGGTCGGCGAACCGTGCAGTAGCGCAGCCATTTTCCAGCTCATCTCCTGCTGACGTCACACGAAAACACCACAGAAAATGGGCTAGCGTAAAGAGAGGAGGACGGCATTTTCGATTTGATTTTTCTACTAAATAAATTCGCGTAAACGCGGCCAGAGTGGTCGAAACAATGCCTACGGACTCCGAACTACAATTTGCGCTAGTCATCCCGCAATGTTTACAAATCACTTCAGTGTCCCTTTAAACCACTGTACCCAATTTGTTTAGCAAGGTCATGCAATTTTCGCCATTCTGATGGTAAATTTGGTGTACCTCTGGATTCCGTATAGCGCTTTGCTCTTTTTATTAAATATGCTAAAAACATTCCTAAAAATAAAGTGTTACCATAAAAGTATTCACTGATGATTGTTATTTACCACGAAGAGCATACTGAAATAGATCACTTTCGTATCTTTATTTTACCTCTCACTTTATTTGCCTTAAACACCGTCGTTTTCTGCACCTCAGCAACTTAACGACGCGACTTAACAAATACCCGGTAAACGTTGTATATCATAATGTAACGAAATGCGCTGCACATAAAAGCCAGAAAAACATGCTTCATGGTTTTTCATACCCATCATAAGCAGACCTTTTTAGTTCCGAGCATTATTCTAGGTAACCGCGTGATATATGTGTCAAATACGGCCACGTATCTACGCGTCGTGCTTGACTATCATCTAAAAAAAACAAAACATGCCATGTCCCTTGTTAAATATAGTGGTTTTTGTATACGTGTAATAATCAACTCTCGCCATTGTTTCCAGCAGCATGTTATTCTGTCACTGTATTACGCTTTCGCGCACAGCCAGCTCACATACTGTCTATCTTCCTGGGAAAACACGTACGAAACTCACATATCTCACCTTGAACACTTGCAACACCAAGCAGTAAACCCGGTTTCATTCAATCCTGCTCAGACATCTGCTCTCCCAATCTACCAAAATCTGAACATTCTTCCGCTCACATACTCACTACAATTAAAGCGCGGCCTTCCAATTCATTGAATTCGAAATAAAGGCACGGTCGTTAATATTATTCCTGCCCCACAATTACTAAACCCCAATATTACTAGATTCGCCGAATAAAACAATAAGCTACTACCAAAAGTGCACTCTAATTACGGGAAACAAACAGTCCTGTTTTCAACAATAATTCTTTGCAATTTATTGCCCCCAAACAAAATTCATCAACTAAAAACGCTTATTTTATAGATGCTCAAAAACTTACTTCTGGTCAACAGTTTGCCATTAATCAATGTTCATTAACCTTGCTTTATTACGTCCAACTCGTTCTTTGAATATATCTGTTTAATTATTTTGTATTGATGTTTTGTTGTTTGCCAAATATCGCTTCACTGATCTCTGTAACGCTCTGCCTGCTTGTGTGTGCGTTTCTTTTGTACTCAGCACAAGAGTTCCCCTGGACAGTGTAAACTCTGGGACCTCCTTCTGAAATATTAATTGCCATTGGTTTTTTTTTGCAAATATTTTTCTATAAAACCTGAAAATCTGAAACCTGAAAAAGATAGGTAAATTCTGTAACAGTAGTTTATTTACGTAATTCTGTTTAATCGCCATGGTCTCTTTGCACACCCCTACAAACGGCGCAATACTGGCACCCTCATTCTAGGGTATTGTGTACAAAAAAGGAGTCGCCGCGATAAGAGATCAACAAAAAATCAATTTCCTGTTTCTAACTTACTATGTACCTGCTTCAAGTTTAAAGAATGGGTTTTGACATGGGCTCCCACGCAAGGCATTAGGTCAGTACTACAATATATACACGTGAGAATACACGTGAAAATATATACAATATATTTATGCGCTACCCTAAGCATTTTGCTCCTGGCAACCAGTAAAACAATCTTCCCGCGCACCCATCCTAATAAGCTCTGGAGTCACTGACCCCCCGAGCTGAATAATAAATAGCCACATTTGGATTTCACCGTGAGGCACGTGCATAAGAAAGCAGAAAAAAGGTTGCAAGAAATTTGCTACCTAAAATTTGACTCAACGCAAGCCGGGCTCGAGAGGGATTCTGGTCTCGAACGTGACCTTTCGACAATACTCTGACACAAAAAATGCAATTAAATCTGTGGAAGGTACAATCCCAAACAATCCTACGCCTCGCAGTAAATTACCTCAGGACACGTGCAAGGACTTGTTTGTTCAGAACGTCCTTGTAAGGCTAATTTGCGAACAAACGGAATTGGTATTTGTTTGGGTACGTTGCCATTACACACGTGTCAAGGAATATTTGGCCACGTGTGAATACACATGCGCAATCCAAATGCTTTTTTAATGAGTGTTTGTAACTCTTGTATACTCTCGTGGTGCGGCTTCAAAAAAAATGTATTTGTTACCATGAAGTAAAACACTCTTCCTTCTGAAAAGAGCGAATATCCTAAAAAAGAGGCCAGTATAATCTTTGGAGTAAAAAAAACAAGAACCTATGGCTGCCGGCACCAAAAATAATTTAATTGTAATCACACGCCGATACATTGCTAGTACGGACTACGGGAAAACAATATTCTTGTTTCGAGCATCAAACCAGTATCTCGTCAGTATTCTAGCATTCTGGCCAACATTGTTAACACTATTTTCGAAGCTGGTGCTCTTTCTAGTCTGACTGACGAAGAAAAACGGACCATGTATTAAATAAAGTTTCTTTTTTCCTCTTGTGCAGCTGCCGTTTATTACGAACCCTACGTATTTTCAGCAAACTCACAAAGAAACCTATGGTAATTCGATTAATTCTTTTTGTCAATAAATTTTTGTGTAACCACTCATCACTATGTCTTCCACCCTAATTGCTCCGGCAAGGTTTAATGAAATTTACCGGTACGTATAAAGCCTATATTATATGGGTCTTGGTTCTACACTGCTTTATGCAATTTAAGAAACAGTTTGTTGCCAGAAACGATAGTTAAGGTTTGCAAAACTCTAATTATTTGGAATGCATGGCTTATTATTGACACTATTCAGTTTCTTGTGTGACGGAACCCACTTTGTATACATTGCATGCGCGTTTCCTTTTTCTTTTTATAATTTTCAATGTGTTCCTCAAGTATGCGTTCTGGGGCCACTTTATTTTATATAAATTACCAACCTGCGTTTTTTTCATTCTCCAAAAAGCTCCAAGCAAGCGAAGCGGTAAGAAAAAAAGTGGTAGCTTGCGCGTCTGTGGCTGAAGGTCCTTGCGACGCGATGAATGACCTTAAAATATGTACGCAGTCGAGCTTTGCCTCTCAAACGCAATATTCGTGTAAACTAGGCTGACAAAAAACGGGATTCGGAATACGTGTAAAACTGGAAACCCGACATAATGCCACTGACAATACCTTCGGTCACGATAATACTCGTTTGTACAAAGTCATCTGATATACTGTTCATCACCATGGTGCAATGAATACCTTATTTATTTTCTCTTCTCGATCCTACATTCGCGACAAAATAAAATTAACATTGGGGTTTTTATGACCAAAA